>BPTQ01000008.1:227504412-227576789 GCA_019973895.1 Chrysanthemum seticuspe | reverse complement strand
TATAGACATACACACAAGTGATTGCATACGTCCATATAACCAATATTCTTACAAGGGCTAGGCCTAGGGTGTTAACTTCTACTAACCTACGGCTTTCCTTTCCCATTGATATAGAACCCAACTGTTTACTTCTTTGCCTCGAATTAACCTGAAGGTACATCTCAACCGTATTTACGTTGCATTCTCCAGAGTGACGTAGTCGTATACCAAAAGAAGTCGTTCACTTCTTTGCCTCGTATTAAACTGGAGTCAACCGTAATTTTACGTTGCATTCTTCAGAGTGACGTAGACGTCTGCCAAAAGAAGGACGGGATGACACTGTTAGGCATGAAAGTCCAGTAAAGAGCTGTGGCAAGTACAAAGTAATAAAGTTGTAAAATCATTTGAACCAAATGAACAAAGTTTAAGCGCATTGGAACCTCCAAATCGCCGCTTAAGTACTAGTACTGTAGTGCATGTAAAGTATACCTGATACTAATCAGATGTAAAGTAACTATAGTACACGTAAAGTAATCAAGTACGTGCTGTAAAGTAAAGTGGGAAGTTACTAATGAAATGCACATGATATCAATGAAATGTAGACTAATCATAGTCCATATGAAATGTACGTGATGTCATGATCATGAATTCGCCGCTAAACCTCCAAGGTTACGCGAATTTGAAACAAGTAAACCAAGTTTACTAAAATGTTGAAATAATGAAACATGAACGGTGTCGAGAAATGACCTGAAAGTACGGATTGTCACAGTAGGGCAGGAAGAAAACCGTCTGCAGATGCAGTGAGACTTCTTACGTTGCATTTTAATGCCAACTGAGGTCAAATTATGCTCCGTTTCTTCACTTGCTGAAGAAAACCATATGCTGATGCAGTGAGACCTCTTACGTTGCATTTATGCCAACTCTACATGGAAGTCCAATTAAGCTCCGTTTCTTCATTTGTCAACCCAAGATATAGTTACCCTTTCCTTTCGGCATCCAATCATCTTCAATTGTGGGATCCGGATCGGGAACATTCTTATAACCAATATACCTGCATACGTTAGTGAACACACATACAGATATATGGTGGTCGACATCACCCATAACAGCAATCGACTAATTAAAGTCAATTCAACATAATAATCAGATCATATAAGGCATGGGGTTTATGTGTTAATCAAACTCTAATCATCTAAACCTAACAATCATATCCTAAATTCCTAGTCCTTCGACACAGGCAAATATCATTTTTAATTAAGCACGTAGGATAATTAAGAAAGCTCATTAGATGATATAGATTTGAAAACATTCTCCCCCTCAATCAATGACTCATTTTCTAAAAAGTTTTAAAAGCGTTGAAGTCATTGATTGAGTTTTCAATTTTAATAAAAACTCTGAAACTGATTGTTTTTAAATCAACTCATTTACCACCATTTTTGAAAAACAACAAATATTTTTCTGAAGAATTTTAGACGGAAAAACATTTGTGTAGGAACAGCAGTCCTTCGACATACTTCCCTCAATTTGTTTTAGGATAAGTGCACGAAAATTTTGAAATTTTTTTAGCGCAGCACTTTCCTTCCTTGAAGAACGGGTTGCTATCGGAAATAATAGCAAGCCATGGTTTAAGCACGGGTTACAGTCTGAAGTAACTGTAAGCCATAGTTGTTGACATGTTTTGAAAAAGAATATTTACACCTCCTGATCGAACTTCATCTATGGTCCCGTGCCATTATTGAATGACATTTCTAAGACCGTAGATGTTATCGATACCAGAAGACATGTCTTGAGAAAACAATATTTTTGGTATTTTTCAATTTTTCTGATTTTTATAGGATTTTTAAGGTTTTATATTTTTCTATTTTGTTTTCTGATAAATATATACAAAGATAGAATAGATGATATAATTTAAGAGGATGATGATACGAGTACCGAGATAAGGATATCAAGCAGCACGTCGTAGAAGATAGAATACGTCATCTCTTAAACTTCCACCACCAAAGCTTTCGAGGCTCCAGAATAGAAGATAGAACATGAGCCTTTGAGAAAGAGAGACTTTGGCAGCTTCCCCCCAAACCGAAAATCCTTTAGCTGAGCAGATTCAAAGCTTTCTTTCAAGCTTCTCTTAGCCAGGTGCACAAAGAAGCACACCATTATCATCGAACTTGCTGCTCCTTTTAAGAATAATCACCGTGATTCATCGTTCGAGGTTATATCATCCAATAGAACAACAACAACGTATCATCCCACATTTAAATAGTCTTCTCAAATTCCATACCCACTGAAGTCTGAAGCAATCCATTCCAAAAGGTGTCAAGAGAACACTTCCCCCAAGTAGATGAATTGATGCAGTCAGTCTCTTAGACTAGAGCTCACGAACCCGAATACACATACCCGAAGACAAAGAAACTTATACCATCGAAGTAGCAGATTAAGTCCAATAGCCAAAGAATAACCCCAATGTATACTTTTCTCTCCCCCTGAAGAAAGTGTATGAAGCTCAAGAACCCGAAGTACCCGAATGCCCAAAGAGAGAATAACCGATAACATTGAAGAAGCAGGCCGAATCACTGATTATCTCTGCGGGTGACAATCTCTGCGGATGTCAACACCGGAATAAGTGATTATATCTCTGAATCACTGATTAAGCCCTCAAGTAACACAGCTGAGCATCCCCAATGTACACAATCTCTCTCCCCTGATAATTGTGATAACATCAAAATCATCACACACTTGTGTACCTCTTTCATCTTCAGAAACTAACTCTTCCATCTCTTCCCCCACATAGTTGGAATAAGAACACTAAACGCCTTGATGAGTAAAACCTTGAGTTTCACTGCGGTCATGACATTTGTTTTCCCGGGATAACTTCAATCACTTAGAAGTATTAAGTCCATCAAGTTTACTCGCCATGAGTCAAACCTTGAGTTTCTCTGCGGTAATAACATTTGTCTTCCCGGGATATCTTCAATTACTTAGAAGTATTAAGTTCATCAGGTTTACTCGCGTTTAGATACGTGTCTCCTTCCCCCTTGCTGGTTTTGACACTTCAGAATCAGCAACTCTTTGAAAGCCCAAATACTAGAAATCTTTTGAGAAGAACGCTTGAAGTCTTTGTGAGAATCAACATGCTGAATAATGTGAGCAAGTCTAATTGGGGATTAAATCTGACATTTCACCCTCCCCCAATTAGTGCTCTCCCCTAAACTGACAATGCTCGGAATATGAAGAAGTCTTTGGATAATCAAATGCAACTCGTCTTTAGTCTTCTAACATGCAGCATAAAATGTAGAACAGACTGAAGACTCGACCTTCTTCAAGATTGTGCAGTTTGGGAATAGATAGTTAACATCTTCAACTCACCAAAAAATAAGAACATCACCAAAAAGCATCCCAATTAACTTACATCTTGCAAGTCCCCTTAAGAAAAATCTCTCCCAATCAAACAAGAACAGAAAGATGTTCATCAAGGAAATCAGCAATCAGGCCGCAACGAACACACAAGATGGTAACACCAAACTACCAATCACATCAAACAAGAACAGAGAGATTGTTCGGAATCATCATGTTGATGTATGCGTGAAGCATTAACCGGAAGCACTTTGTCGATAAACTCATCAATCCGAGTGAAGATGTCAACCAATGGCTCTTATAAGAAACTTCCATGTAAAGATGACCCAATAAGAAGAAGCTCGGTTCTTACATGAGTTTAGAGCCATATGACCATATATTCTCAGATATCGATCAACCATGCAGTATTATCACACTTCTTCTCCCCCTCAAGAATTGCATATAGAGATGTAATTCTTGATTAAATAAGTGAAAATCATCCAAATGTTGTCTATTCACACTTCTCCCCCTCAAGGTAGCACAAGATGTCGCCATCATCATTGTATTTGAGCAAGTGGAATAAGAAAACAATCAATGGTAGCCCAGTTCACTTGATGACTGAAGCACATGGAAAAAGCATGAAGCATGTTGATGAGAATGGTCATTAATAAGAAGATTTCTCTTCTTCAGAAGATAAAGCGCACTGACACGTACACTTTTCTTTTCTTTAGAGTACGAGGCATGAACTGTTGTGCTCATATGTCATAATCTCTCTCTTTTCAGCTCTCTTAGCAAAACATGTAAATATCACCATCATCATTCAGTAGGCTCTTTGTAGTGACAGCTGATGGAGATAACCCAATATGATGAATTTGACCCTGAAGTAAACTAACCCGAACTCGTGACTTATACTTGCACATATGTAACAAAGAGCGGTGTCGATTTCCATTAGCATCTCTAAGTACTCTCTAAGTACTCTATACCTTTCATCCAACCAACCATCAAGTAATAGACGTACTTTACCTCTTGAAAATCCACAATTAAATGTGACACTGAGCACTACAACGTAACTCCTTAAAGTGATAGTTATTTTGAGGTGATAATAGCCCAATTCCCCCAAGTGGTAAAAAGAAAAGGTAAAAGTCACCCAACAATAACTAGATTTCCATGTCTTCGTTTTTTGAGAATAAGCTCGAACAAGGATCTTGAAGAATCTTCATCCAACCATCCCCGATACCTTCAGATACTAAGTACACTCGCCCGTAATAATTCACTTCAACCTCAAATAAATAATATTGAATTAACGCCGTTGTCACATCTTCTGATTAACTGCTCAAATCTAGCCTTCTTTGACATTTAAACGAACTTAGATAATGGTTTCATCCCGACCATGGTATAAGCACATAACCCCGTAAAACCATGTAATAACCAAACTGCCATGACGAATATCCAACCACACATCGAATTCATGAAGTACACCCTTTTATCCCTTCTTCGAAGCAGAAACCGTAGCACCAACATCAAATGAGATCCCGAAATACACTTTCCTTTCTCCAGGATGGTTCCATCATTACGGGATTTTACAACTCTATGGTTTAAACCGAGAAATAGTTACTTTCGCGGGATTTTACAAAACCAAGAATAAACCGTAAGATAGATCCGGAAATACACTTTACAATTACCAGGATGTTTCCATTGTCACGGGATTTTACAAGTCTATGATTTAAACCGAGAAATAGTTTCTTTCGCGGGATTTTACAAGATCAAGACAAAATCGTAAACAATGTCAGCTTGAATGTGTTATGACAACTTTGGTTTCGGTGAATATCTGTTTTAGGAGAACATGCAGCGGTTCATCAACGGTCCATTATCCACCATCAACAATATCAACAACCATCCAATAAACACTTTGGTAAACACATCATCCCCATATTCTGTCGGTTGTTGCAGTGACCACTTGGAGAAGTAAACCCGATATACCAAACTTGATCATGAAGTAGAATTCCCCAGACTTGTTACTTAAACTTGTACTAATCCTCGTGAAAAAGAAACGGTGTACCCAATGTACAAAACCTCTTGACATATTCTCAACTGCGTGAGACACCGAAGTGATAGCTACGTTGTGGGTTAAGCGAGAAGGAATCACACACGTAACTAAATAGACAAGCCTTTATCACCCTCTATAAAAGCCCAAACAAGTCATCTTCGCGGAAGGGTAGAAAGAAAGAAAACGAAATAAGTAAACACGGCCGGAAAAGCCTCACTTCAAATCCAAAATAAGAAATACCATATAAACAACCCCAAAGTCAACTTTGTTCAATAATCAAATCAAGCCGTGACATACTATTCTTCCGTGACAATGTATAAACCAAAGTATCATTCGTCATCACAACAAGTTTCATCAACAAATCTCATTGTCAGATCTCATAGGAACAAACCAAATTAGAGAAGCCCATATTTCAACCATCCAAATCCAAATCACTTCAGTAGCAGTGCTCTGCAACCCATTCCAAATAAGAACTACTCAAATTATCAAAACTTTGTACTCGGATAACATCAAATGATTTAAGTAGCACCATCTTTTCCGTTTTAGTCCAAAGGAAATGATAACTCATTCAAATTTGAAAGAACTTGCAATTCAAATTGGTGATATTGCAATACAGATAACAACAAATAAGTGATAATGCCAATTAGTGTTGGACAAATTAAGTGAGAACCATTTAAATTGGTGAATAACAAAATCCATATATACGGTGGAACCTACACGATCTCGTCCCATGTCCAGATCCATTTGATTGTCTATTAATGAAAATTCAACAAAGCCCAAAGGCAATCCCATTTCAGTGAAGTGCAATAGGCCCACGTTTTAAATCCAGCCCACCATCCAGATTAAAAAGCAACCCGATCCAGTGATATCACAATACCGGATATAAAAGATTGATAACCTAATTTATCTCAAGTCATAACCCTAAATATTCTCACATTAACCCTAACACACATATTGTGATAATCCGCCTCCCAAATAAACGCCCTCACAAAATCAGATCAAAACTCCTCCATCAAATCAGCCTTATCGCTCCTTCTTCAAATGCATCGCCACAAGATCATCTAATTCTCACTAAAACTTACCTCTTGCAAGATATCAACTGAAGAAGTTTCATAGTCTTCACTTCGAGATATCAACTGAAGAAGTTTATCTACCACGTTTTGGCTTCAAGATCCTATAAAAAGGGTCTCGGGTAAGGTTTTGTAGATGACTCGTTTTCGATTTGAATTTAACCGAAAGGAAGGAGGAGTAAAACATTTTTGTTTTAGCTCTTACTTTCACTTCGAATATTAAAAAAGAAGTCAAGACTTCTAAAGGATCTATGAGGACATAAGTTCAACAAACAAAATCTTTAAAAGATTACACAGTTGGACTTTTCTGAGATCTTGTGATGATTTTTTCTCATTAACGTTTTACGTCTTGGATGATTGGAGTTGGATGGATGGTGTTGGTTGTTGAGTTATGACCGGTTGAATTAGAATTAGTGTTTTGGTTTAAAGATCCATTTGAGTCGAATATGTTGAAGCCTTTTGACAAATCGATTTCTTTGCTCTAAAAATGGACTGATGATGGTTGATGTCGAGACTGAGGTCTAGTCATTTTATTTGGTGTTGGTCTTGGTCGAGTCTTGTTGTGGTCATAGATATGTAGTGGTCGTGTCTTGTGGTCAAGAGTCTTGTTTTCAGTTTTTGTATTGTTGTTGAGGTCTTGGTCAATCTTCTTCTACCTTTCTTCTATCAAGTCGCTAGCCTTATTTAGACCATACAAGTCGCTACTGATAAATGGTCCAGTCGCTAACCAAAGGTCTTTAGTCAACTCGCTAAGCCAAGTTGCTAAGCCAACTCGATAAGCCAAGTTGCTAGACCAAGTTGCTACGACTTGTAAATACAAGTCGCTAGGCAAAACACGACCAAGTCGCTAGGTAGATTCAGTGAATTTGGACATCTTGTTCTGTCAACTCGCTAGCATGAATATATGAGTTTTCCGACCACTTTCCGATGATATTCATATGAAACACAGAAAAACTGCATAAAAGATTATTTGACTGTTTTGGCCATGACAAGTTAAGACCAATAGACCATAAATAGATTTCACAGATATGGTATAAAAAACAGTCTAAAATCTGATAGATGTGACTGAAACAATGTGGACAAAGTATTGACACAACCTGATATTTCAAGTTTGAAAAAAGATTTGACTTTTCAGACCATAAAGGACACAAACCATGTTAACAAACTGTTCACCCACAAGAATAAAAGATATATCCGGCCAAGAAAAATACCAAAACAGTTAATACAAAAACCATGAAACCACACAAAATTTTTCGACCAATCAAACGAACCAAAACTGGATACCAAAATAGTTAATACACTAACCATGAAACCACACAAATCAACACAACACAAAAACCTTGGCTCTGGTACCATTTGTAGGATCAATAATATTATGTGTTTGATGATTCGGGTGGTCTTGGATGATCAAAATACATGTTTGTCATTAGAGAGAGAAAGTAGAGAGAGGGAGATTTCTTGGTAGAGACTTGGTTCACAAAAGTTGTAAGGTTAGATTAAGAAAAGCTCCACCCCTTCCATGGATGGAAGGGGTATTTATACTTACAGATACAATGACCTCCTATCGGCCTGTGGATCAGGTATACAGTGGGTAAAGACCCGTCCTTCCTCCACGGTGTTACACTACGCTAAACTAAACTATTAACTAACTAATAAACTGATAAATAACGTAAATACCGACACGTCTACGAGCTAACATATGCTAGACCTAAATTGGGGTGACCGACACTTTATCATGGAATTTCCAATTCCTAACATCACATGGTTGATCTATTGGATAGATCTCACATGCCACCTACCAAGAGCTTGTATGATGTTAGCTCTAGAAGGCTTTCCATCTTCATTGTGAATATGTTTGCATATCACTCAGATGTTCTGGCAATACCACAAGGATAATGCGTAGGACTCTAAAAGTATATTCTCTCTTTCCATATTGTGTGAAACAGAGAGTCTTCATTGACAGTGTCCTTAATGAGATTTATTGATGATCTCAAGGCTCTAGACTCAAATGTGCACATTTGGTTCCTATTCCGGAGACTAGGGAGAGGGTCTCCTTCTTCAATATCAACCATCTCTAAGAGAAAGTCGATAGATGATGTCGGTTCCCTTGTGAGAATGAAACAAGTCCTTTTAAGAGGAACTTGAGTAGTTTGGGAAGATGTAGTGCAGTGCGTCACTGGGTCCATGACGTCATGTCTTCAATACCAGTGTTACCTTAGTAACAACCAGTAGCATATGTATTGAACCCGGTTTCTGCCCTAAGGTTGAGATATTGGAGGGCTATTTGTTTTTACCCTTTCCTCATTCAATTCTTTTTCATTCTTCAACCCCTTCAGTGCTTACCGAGACTTCATAACTAGAACCTTGTTGGGTTTATTCCAGTTCTAGTTCTATCTCAGTCCGCACTCTTCCCATATCTCACTTTTCTCCTTTTTTCATCATACCTAAGGACTTCTACACTATCTAGTGGATTGTCCCTGGGTAGATCCCTCCGGTTTTGGCGGATCATGGGAAATAATACCTAACCTCATCATCCTTATATCACCATACATAAAGTAAGTTTGGTCGGTCTATTTGGTATTGTTCATCTGCCATTGGAACCAATTGAAAATCAATCCAGATACTTGTGATATATTATCAAGGCATTTTGTACCTGAATTGTTTTTGATAGTTTAGAAAAACGGCTCCCCCTCAACATGTGCAACATATGTTTAAAACCATTTTGGCACATGGAGGCAAGAGGAAGAATTCACTTCTTTTGGTAAATATTTTCTAAAAATATCGACATTACTTTCCCGATCAAAAATCAGTGATTCACATACAGTTAAAGATATTTTCGGGAAAGAATGTGGTTTTCAATAAAAATTGCTCCTCCTCAATATGTGCATCGAGTTTTGAAAGAGTTTTGCACATATTAGGGAAAGCCTGCACTTTGGAATAAATTAATCACGTTTCAATCCCCTTTTGGTTTAAAATAGATGCTCCCCCTTAACATGTGCATGGAAAATTTGAAATCGTTTGGCACATGAATGGAGGAGAGTTTGCTAAACAATTATAAAACCAATTATCGAGTTATCAGTTTAAATCCAATTTAAATCACAATTTCTGCCCCGATCATAATTTTCAAATCATTTGAAATTTGTGATCTTTATAGATTTAAATTATTTTTGAAAGCTTTTGAGAAGAAGTGTGACTTGCTTATGAGAACATTTAACCGATAAGGATCAAATCTTCAGACTTTTAAACTCCATTGTTCAGACATGCATGAGTATCTTTTGAAAACATAACATTAGCAAAGGTTTTGAATCAATTGTATAAAACATTGTTCATTTTGATTTCCCAAAAGTAAACCTTGCTCATTTACGTGTCAATTGTTTAAAAAATACTCTTTTTAATTCGATTGAAATCATTCTCCCCCTCAATCAATGACACAAGTTGTTGATTGAGAGATAGAGATTTTGACAGATGATAAGCACAGTTGATTTACAATAATAATAGAGTACGAGGTATTTTCAAAACAATTTTGTTTTCATTAGATGACAAATATTTTTTCAGAAGAATCATTAGACGGAAAAATATTTGAAAAGAAATACATTTGTCTTTTTGGTGACAAATATTTGTTTTAAGAATCAGAGCATGAGATTTGAAAAAATAAGATTAAGCATGGCTCTGCTTTTTTTTTTAAAACAGGTTACTGCCTGAAATGACAATAAACCACAATTTTTCTCCGCCTCATTTTTTTTTTTTTTTTTTTTTTTACAAATTATGTACATTCGAAGAACATCTAAAAACCCGAGACATTCTTTGAATGTCAACACAAAGTCCGTAGATGTTATCGAATAAAAATAAAAAAACATGACACAATAACAATAATTTTTCAAGGTTTTCTAATTTTTATGGATTTTTGAAAATTTTATATTTTTCTATTTTCTTTTTGTGGGTTTTAAAATTTTGTATTTTGCTTTTTGAATAAGTATATACAAGAGATAGATGAAGAAAGACCTTTACTCCTTGTTGGGTTTTAGGTTCTTTGGATTTGATGAGACAAAATAAATAAAAGAATGAAACATCAAGGGCTTAAAGAGAAAGAGATGAAACTTACAAAAAGATGGAAGGACTTGCTTGCAAAAGAAGATTTACTTATTAGTCCTTCGTAGTATCTTGTAAACCCTAATCCTCTAGTATATAAAGAGGACATGGGGTGTAGATTTTATATACAAGTCTTCCAATGTAGACGTCTAGTAAAGGTGTGTGTAACCTAGACGTGTTTCTATAAACGTCTAGGGTTAGTGTTTGTTTTGTATATCCCTAAGATCTGAGATGGCTTAGATCCCTGTTACAGTTAGGTAACACGTTATATTCTGATCAATATATAATTGGGGAGATAATGATGAAAACCTTGTGTCAATAACATAGTTGTTTGTTCTATTCCGCTGTGCATGATTGTTTGTCTATGTTATTGTTAAACCCTAAGGCTCAAAACGATCTCAAGGAGTTCTAACAAACTCAACAAGTGGTATCAGAGCTTGTGATCTAGAAACTGTTATCAAGAAGAAGTCTGTTAATTTGTACTCAAGGAAGTTAAGATGTCTGAAGAAACTCATATGGTGACTGCTTCTAAGGTTCCCATGCTCAAACATGGTGAATATCAAATCTGGAGGATGCGAATGAGGCAATACATTCGCATGATTGATTTTGCTCAACTGGGATCAACACTCCTCGTCTTCCTCTTGAAGATGTTTGAGTGTTTCCGGTTGTAGACTCTTTAGACCAAGTCGTGGAAGGATAAACTCAAAACGTTCTCTAAGAAGAGCTTTGGTGAAGATGTCTGCTAACTGGTATTCAGACCTGACAAATTAGAGTTCTACCACACCTTTTTCCACTTGCTCCCGAATGAAGTGATGTTGAATGTCGATGTGCTTTGCTCTTGAGTGTTGTACGTTGTTGCATGAGAGAGAAATGGCACTTTTGTTATCACAATACAGAGGGATTTTGTTGAATTCAAAACCATAGTCGGATAACTGGGATCTCATCCATAGGATTTGAGCACAACAAGATGGCATGGCTATGTATTCAGCCTCTGTAGAGGATATCAAAGTACTCATTTGTTTCTTAGAAGACCAGCTCACAAGCTTATCACCCAAAAACTGAGGACCTCCAGACGTACTTCGACGTGTATCTTGACATCCTGCATGATCAGCATCTGCATAGGCTGTTAGTGACATACCGGTGTCCTTCTGGTACCAAAGTCCCATATTGATGGTTCCTTGGAGATACCGAAAGACCCGTTAACCGCTTCAAGGTGCTTTTTGGTAGGCTTGGCCTGGTATCTAGCACACATGCAAACAGCGAACAGAATGTCTGGTCTACTGGTTGTTAGGTACATCAGGGATCCAATCATACTACGATATTTCGTTTGGTCTACCATGATCCCTGAGTGGTCCTCATCCAATTTAGTACGCTCTATCATGGGAGTGTCAACAGGGTCACAAGAATCAAATCCAAATTTCTTTAAAATCTCATTTGCATATTTAGATTGATTAATGAAAATGCCTCCGGGACTTTGTGAAATTTGTAATCCCAAGAAAAATGACATTTGTCCCATCATTGACATTTGAAATTTGGAACCCATTTCATTTGAAAAACGGTCACATTCATTGGGGTCAGTCGAGGCAAAAATAATATCATCAACATATATTTAAACGTGAATTAAGTGTTTTCCTGACTTTCTGGTGAACAATGTCGGATCAACTGCTCCTTTGCTAAATCCAGTAGATAGAAAAAACTGTGATAGCGTATCATACCATGCCCTTGGAGCTTGCTTCAAACCATAAAGAGCCTTCTTCAAGCGATAGACATGAGTAGGTTGCTCTGGATTCACAAAACCCTCAGGTTGGCTGACGTATACGACTTCTTTAAGATCTCCGTTAAGAAAAGCCGTCTTTACATCCATCTGATAGACTACCATGTTCTTACTTGCAGCATTAGCCAAGAAGATTCTGATTGCCTCGATACGAGCAACTGGAGCAAATGATTCTTCAAAGTCAATACCCTCCTCTTGACGGTATCCTTTTGCAACCAATCGAGCCTTGTTCTTTAATACATCACCATGCTCATCAAGTTTTACTTTGAAGATCCACTTTAGAGCAATGATCATAGCACAGTCAGGAGCAGGTGCTAATTCCCATACATCTAGTCGATAAAACTCACGAATTTCTTCTTGCATGGCATTGAACCAGCTGTCTTCATTCATGGCAGTTTTAACATCTTTTGGTTTGACTTTGGATAGTACGGAGTTGAAGAAGCACCATAAGGCATCAGTTGCAAGTTGTTTGCGAGTGAATACTAGACGAGAGGGATTTCCAATGATGTTATCCAATGGATGATCATGTGTCCATTTTCTAAGGTGTTCGTGTGGTTGTTGTTGAGGAACTGAAGTAGCAAAGTCGATTTCTCCTGATGAAGATGGTTCTGATGATGATTCAGGAGCAAATATGTTTTCAAAGGGGGCATCTTCAGGAGTAGCAAAGGGATTCTCTCCATCAAGGGTGCCAGAAACAATTCCATGATGTACACTCGATGATTGATGATTTGTTGATGAGACAGAGTGATCAGCAGCAGGCGCTTCTTGACTTAAAGACATAGAAACTGAAGGGTTAACTTCATTGACAGGGATAGAAGCAGCCTCTGTTGATGGAATTGACAGATCATTAGCCATTGGCTCATAGTGTTCATCAAACATTGGATCAAACAGTTTCTTCAAGTCATCTTCTGAAGGAGGTACATAAGGAGTTGTTGGCGAAGAATCGTATAAAAGAGTAGAACTGATGGGACTACTTGATGATGCGGGTCCAGAACTGGGTTGTCCAGGAGCCATTTGACCGGTCAGCTCATCGAACGTAACGTGAATTGTTTCCATGATATTTCGGGTTCTTTTGTTGTAGATTCGGTATCCTTTTCTGCTTGGTGCATATCCTACAAATACTCCAATGTCCGCTTTAGCTTTAAGTTTGCCTAAGTCTTGGCCCTCATTAGCTGGATAACACATTGCACCAAATACACGAAGGAATGAAAGATTAGGTTTTCGATTGTGGACAAGTTCATATGGAGTTTTTCCATGAGAAGTGTGAATAAGGGATCGATTTTGAGTGTAGCATGCAGTGGCAATGGCTTCAGCCCAGAGAAACATTGGAACCTTTGAGTAAATCAGCATTGTTCTTGCGGCTTCCACAACAGTTCGAGTTCGTCTTTCAACTACACCGTTCTGTTGAGGAGTTCGTGGAACACTTCTTTCATGACTGATTCCAACACTTTCATAGAACTCACTAAGTTCTTTATTAACAAACTCAGTTCCATTGTCTGTTCGGATGATTCTGACAGTTTTGCTAAGTCGAACATCCAGTTGTTTGATAAGTTTGATGATGATATCTGGAGTTTCATCCTTTGTCCTTAAGAATTTAACCCAAGTAAATCGAGAATAATCATAAACCACAACTAACACATATTTCTTCCCCAAAAATATTCTGCACTCTCACGGGTCCACATAAATCCATGTGAATGGTATGAAGAACTTCCATAACTGAGTTTGTAGGTTTGGGTTTGTGGGCATACTTCTTGCTTTTTCCCAATTGGCATGCTGAACAAAGATGATCCTTTTCATACTTTAGTCTAGGTAAGCCTATAACTAAGTCCTTTCTGAAGAGATCATTTATGGTGCCGAAGTTCAAGTGATTGAGACGACGATGCCATAACCATGACTTTGTTTTCGAAGCTTTTGACAATAAGCAAATTAGAGAATACTTCATCATATCTTCGATAGAGATGGTGTATAGGTTTAAACCTCGTGTTCCTCTTAAAAGTTCCACACCATCAAGTTCTCTAACAAAACAAGTATGTTTTCTGAAGGCTACTTCAAGATCAGAATCACAGAATTGACCGACAGAGAATAAGTTATGACCAAGACCTTCTACATAATATACCCTGGAGATTACACTTTCACCAACAACATAATCTTCATAACCCATAATTGCACTGAAATGATCATTCCTGAATCTAACAGTCCCGATGAATTTACTCACGAAGTTCATGAGCCGCGACCAGTCTCCAGTCATATGCTTGGAACAGCCTGAGTCCAGGTACCACAGAACGATTTGAACGATCTGCAGTTGAACACAGACAAGAATGGATAACTGGATAATTGGGATCCCCATGCAAGTATGGGTTCCATTTGGTTAGTAACAGTGATTGGAACAGCCACATCAGAAGTAGAAATAATGGAATCATCAGGGATAGATGTAGTGCTAGTGTCCGTATTAGACCTATTCAAAGTATGTTCACTTTCTTAAAGGAATAGTTCTACCAGTAGGCATCCATTTCCTAATGGGCATTGATCTAGATAATTTAGGGCACATCTCATTAAGATTGAATTTGCGGCCAGTAGGTATCCATTGATAACCTATGTTACTAAATTTCCTTCCTGTGGGTTTCCAATGTTTTCTAACCTTCTTCCGCCATTGCTTTCTCGCCTTCTTAGCTTGATTTTTTGCATTAACTATCTTATCAGGGCATTTAACAGCATTAACCAAATCATTCACACCACATTCAAGATTAGTAACAGAACCCATGCAATCATCATTACATGTTTTGCCAAAAGTAGCAGAATTCGCATTAATTACAGTATGCTTAGAGCTAACACTAGAATCAACACGATTCGTTTTATTCAAATTCTCCCTAAGGTGATCTTCTACTCTCTTCCACTGAACATTCCTAGCATGCAAGGTCCTATCATTCTTTGTGTTGCCTTGAGGCTTTGACCCGCTTGCTTTGATGTCACTTCTTATTCCTGTAGAGGGAATTGGAACATTAGTTGGTTTTGCTAATTTTTGCATTCCTGAACTAGAAGTGCAGGGATCTGACCTATTTGAAGGCAGTCTAGAGTTTGCTTGCTTAGTACTGGGCATAGAATGAGTTGCATACTTATCACTAGGCATCGAGCAAGGCATCACAGCTTTACCTTTCGCACCTAAGGATTTAGGACATGTTGCTATTAAACATTCTAACATCTCCTAAGATCGTTTGGCCTGAATGTAAGCAAACCTAATTTCACTATCAAGTGGCTTATTTATGAAGTCCTCTTCTACAATCTCACGGAGACATTCAAGAATATCCTTAAGGCGAGCAAGATAATTATGAAATACAAGTTCGTTATTCCTAAGATGAGGAGGAATGTATTTAACAGTCACAGTATATTTAGAGTCTGTAGATGACTTTGATGCAACATTCTCATTGAAGACAAGTGGCATTTTCCCTTTTTTCTGACTCCTCAGATTCTCAATTTCCTTTCGTAAAGAAGTTATTTTTTCGTTATTCTTGTCACGAGTGACTTTCATTGAATCATATAACTCTTTAAAGTGTCGTTTAACCTTTTCACTTTCTTCTAGAAAACTCTCATTTTCTTTTTGTAAAACATTAACCAAGTTTTGAAGATGAAAAGTTTGAGAACTCTGAGAATCTAAAGGAGGAGGCATTTGGGAGTCTGTCACATTGTTCTTTTCACCTTTTAATTGTGAAATTTGGGTTCTCATTTTTCTGATCGTGTTACAGTGAGCTCGAATTTGTTCATCACGTTTGCTGATTTCAAAAACTGCATCAAATTCAGGAGCATCCAAGGATGTCTTGATATTTGAGGTTTTAACATTTTCTTTTAGATGTTGATATTTTAATTGCAAAGCAAGATGCTCAACTTCCAATTTAGAAAACTGTTTCACCAGGTTATCATGATCGTCCCGTTCAAATTTTTCATGCAATTTAGAGTCAGTTTTCTCAAGCTCAATGACACAATCATGGGAAACATTCAGAGCAACAGATAATTCATGAAATTGAGATGCATTAATTGAACAATTCGTGGCAGTGTAAAACACATCTTGAGTGATACATTCAGAAATTAGATTCTCATTTAAGGTATGCAAGTTTTTCCTCTCAATCTCATTATATTTTAATTCTCGCTCGTAGTCATTGACCTCAACAATCATTGCATCAAATTCCTTTTCCATTTCTTTAATATCTGAATCCATTCCCTTTTTAAGACTCTCAAATTGACCTTTTAATTGTTTAAAGAAAGGCATGACCTCAGTTACATAGCATTCTTTAGTTTGCTCAAAACCCATGTCCCCTTCAGTTATCCCAGTAGGTGTGATCCTTTTCTTACACGTCTTCTCAAAGTCAACAAATAATTGATAAATAACATACTGACTGATTAAGGTCTAGCTCTTAGTGGGAATAGATCTAGGAACTAAATGCATTGGTGAATTGGGGGGATATACAGTGGCAGAAAGCATTCTCCTACATGGGGGATTCTGTACAACAAGCTCATCAGCTTTATTCATGTCCATATCCTTTTTCCAGAACACTTGTTCAGGGGTCAGTTGTGTTTGAGGTCTAAACTTGTTAAATGCAATCCAATTATCCTTAGCATAGTTGGGTGTTTTATAACTGATTTTCTTTTCTATGCATGAAGGGCTCTTAAGTTTTTCATCCAACTTCTTTCTAGTGAATTCTTCTAACTGCCTATCTTCCTTAGTATTCTCAGCACAACTAGGTTTCTGTCTAGGCTTAAGGATTTCATTGCCATCATAAATTACCTTTTGTGCTTCTCTAGCTTTCTTACCATACTCAGGGTTGGATTCCTTAATAATGGGAATACTATGCATATCGCTTAAAACTCTATGCTTGGTGACCATGTGAGCAGTCTGAATGGTGTTCCCTTGTACGTACAACTTATTTTCAAGCTTGTTTTTCAAAGTTTTTAGATTAGAAAAATCATTCAAAAGTTTTGATTCCTTAGCGTTAAATTCTTGTTTAAGCACTTTAACATTTTCTTGAAGCTCTTGCTTTTGCTTAACAGTTTTAGAAAGCTTTTCTTGTAAGGAGTTTAACTCTTGTTTTAACACTTCGTCTCAAAAATTACTTTTTCTAATAATTGTACGCATTTGGTCATCCATTTCCTGCTCACGGGTAGTTAACTCAAACTTAGCACGTTGTTCATAAGTAGCAATTTGTTCTTTATAGGCATTCAGTTCAGAGGTAACAAAATCATCAGGGGCACATGCAGTGTATTCATCAAAAACATGGTCATCATTGACTGCAGAAGATACATCACTTGGTTCAATCACACTCTCACTTTGGATCACATATTGATCATATGGGACAATATTATTATTACCCATATTAGCAATATCTGAGTCACAAGTTTCCTGTGATTGCACTTTGTCATGTATCTTTTGCTGATCAACATCATCATATAGTTTTAATACCTCTGAGATGATTGATTCTTTGGATGGACCAACTTGTTGTGATGATGAGACCTTTGGAGAGACCATTGGAGAAATGCTAGCCATGAAAATTTTCTGTGCAGTAGGTTCATCATCGACGTCAGAGTCGTATGCATCACAGTTTGCAACTTGAAAAGCATTCTGATGATTATGACCTATCTCCTGAATTGGCTGCTCATCCACATCTGCTTCATATGTCTTGGCATTACCCTCAGTAAGAAACAGTAATTCCTCTTCATCCAAAACAGCTCCATTATCCTGAGCTTGCACAAGTAACATCTTATCTCTGAAGTACTCTGCATTTTGAGGGCGTTTTGGAGATGTGCAGTTCCTTGCTATGTGTCCATCACCACCACAGTTGTAGCACTTAATTGGCTTTGCTTGTCCTTGATTACCATTCCTTCCCCGATACTGATTTGCCACATAACCTCCACCTACTCCACCTCTTCCCTGTTCATATTGCCTTCCTTGAACTGGTTGCACCAAAACCTTTCCATCTCTGACAGTAGCTTGATTGTGTGGATTGGATGCAGTTCTGAGGTTATTGTTGGTGTGTGGGGTGGAATTCATATTTTGACTAACCATGAGAGACAGTTGATTGATGAAGTTTTCCATGAATGTTTTTCAGTCTGGAGGCTTGTATGCTGGATCAAGAATGAGCTTGTAATTACCATTACCAGTGGGTATGACTTGAGAAGCTTTGGTGGTAATTCCAACATTGGTGTAGAATGTTGTTGAATCATTTGATGAACTTGTTTCTCCCTGTTTAGTTTTTAACTGTTCAAGAATCATTCTTTCAAACATAGCATGTCTCTCATTCTGAAGAAGGAAGGCATACAATTGCTCATAGTTGGTGTTCTTCAATCCTTTTGTTAGCTTCACAGAGGTGACAAATTTGTACCATTCGGGATTCATGTTATTCACAAACTTTGAGTTCAGCTGAATATTCGGCATGGTGATTTTGATATTCCTCATATCATTCACAAGCTTGTGGAATCTCACATAATATTCATAGACACTTTCTTCAGGTTTTATCTTAAAGTGCTCAAATTCATCATACAGCTGTGATTCTCTGTCTTCCTTTGTTAATTCAGAACCCGAGAGAAGCATCTTGACATTATCCCAAACCGCCTTGGCTTCAGTGTTGTGATTGATAAGCTTGTAGATATCTTTTGGAAGAACCTGAAGTATAATGTTTGAAGCCCTGATATCAGCATCGAATCTCTTTTTCTCTTTATCACTGAGCTCATCATACGTCTTTGGTCTGTCCAATCCAAAGATCATTGTTCCATCTGCAGCAGTATCAATTATGTCTCTTGTGGTCTCTATCTGATAAGGTCCTTCATCAATTGATTTGAGAATGTTTACCCCATTTTCTTTTCCCAAACAGTACAACCTGATTCTTTGAGCCCATGAGTCATAATCAGTTCTGTCAAGCATAGGTGGACGAGTATCTGATCCAGCTGCTTGAACATCCTCAGCTACAGAAGAAACGATAGTAGGCACGTTGTTAGACATGATTACAAGTTCTACGAGATTTTACTATTTTTTTATTAAACCGGAAAATAGATTCTTTCACGGGATTTTACTAAACCAAAAGAACAACCGTAAAAATGTAGCACGAAGAAGTGACAAGTCTCAATAGACAAGTAGCTAAACAGTCAACTCGCTTTGGTATCAACTCACTAAACAGTCAACTCGCTTAAAGGACAAGTCGCTTAAAACTCAGGTCGCTTAAAGAAACAACTCGCTTAATAGCCAAGTCGCATACAGAGACAACTCGCTTAACCACCAAGTAGCTTACACCAACTTGCAGACAATACAACTCGCTTAATAGCCAAGTCGCTTTAAAACTCAAGTCGCTTAAAGAAACAACTCGCTTAGAACCCAAGTCGCATAAAGAGTCAACTCGCTAAATAGCCAAGTCGCATATACCAACTCGCTTCCAATAACAAAGCAACTCGCTTCCAAGAAACTCAACTCCGTGGCTCAACTCGCTTCGTACAACTTTCAAAAACAACCACTTTATCAATCAAAAACAACCAAACCACAATGATTTAAGCCTTCCAATTCAAAACCTAAACACATATGATGATCCTAAACACAAAATTACAATCAAAATTCAAACTTTAACACTAGAATTTGTCCAAATGATTTAAACTCTCCTAAACACTTATAACCCCAAAAACCTTATGAAATCCACCAAAACAAAGAGCATGAAAGATGAGTGATCAAACCATGGCTCTTGATACCAATTGTTAGATATAGGATTTCACAAACACATTAAACCACAATCATAAAGGGGCGTATACAAGGTTTTAGAGAGAGAATGTTAGAGAGAGAAAGGGAAGAGAGTTGAGAACTATGTGAAACAAAGAAAAATGTTATTGAAGCTCCAATCCTCTACCTTGGAAGGTAGAGGGTATTTATAGTGTCTTACAATAAACACCTCCTACGGGCTGTGGATCAGGCATACAGTGGGGGGACCCGTCCGTCCTCCACGGTGTTACTTAACTAACTTCTTACTAATACAAAATAACTACAACTACGAGCTTTCTAATGATTACATATACTTGAGGTGACCGACACTTTAATGACAGAATTTTCTAATTCCTAACAGCAAACGTGATGAACAGATTCGAGCTCATTGTAACACGATCAGAAAAATGAGAACCCAAATTTCACAATTGAAGGGTGAAAAGAACAATGTGACTGGCTCCCAAATGCCTTCGCCTTTAGATTCTCAGTGTTCTCAAACTTTTCATCTTCAAAACTTGGTTAATGTTTTACAAAAAGAAAATGAGAGTTTTCTAGAAGAAAGTGAAAAGGTTAAACGACACTTTAAAGAGTTATATGATTCAATGAAAGTCACTCGTGACAAGAATAACGAAAAAATAACTTCTTTACGAAAGGAAATTGAGAATCTGAGGAGTCAGAAAAAAGGGAAAATGCCACTTGTCTTCAATGAGAATGTTGCATCAAAGTCATCTACAGACTCTAAATATACTGTGACTGTTAAATACATTCCTCCTCATCTTAGGAATAACGAACTTGTATTTCATAATTATCTTGCTCGCCTTAAGGATATTCTTGAATGTCTCCGTGAGATTGTAGAAGAGGACTTCATAAATAAGCCACTTGATAGTGAAATTAGGTTTGCTTGCATTCAGGCCAAACGATCTTAGGAGATGTTAGAATGTTTAATAGCAACATGTCCTAAATCCTTAGGTGCGAAAGGTAAAGTTGTGATGCCTTGCTCGATGCCTAGTGATAAGTATGCAACTCATTCTATGCCCAGTACTAAGCAAGTAAACTCTAGAGTGCCTTCAAATAGTTCAGATCCTTGCACTTCTAGTTCAGGAATGCAAAAAGTAGCAAAACCAACTAATGTTCCAATTCCCTCTACAGGAGTAAGAAGTGACACCAAAGCAAGCGGGTCAAAGCCTCAAGGCAACACAAAGAATGATAGGACCTTGCATGCTAGGAATGTTCAGTGGAAGAGAGTAGAAGATCACCTTAGGGAGAATTTAAATAAAACGAATCGTGTTGATTCTAGTGTTAGCTCTAAGCGTACTGTAATTAATGCAAATTCTGCTACTTTTGGCAAAACATGTAATGATGATTGCGTGGTTTCTGTTACTAATCTTGAATGTGGTGTGAATGATTTGATTAATGCGGTTAAATGCCCTGTTAAGATAGTTAATGCAAAAAATCATGCTAAGAAGGCTAGAAAGCAATGGCGGAAGAAGGTTAGAAAACATTGGAAACCCACAGGAAGGAAATTTAGTAACATAGGTTATCAATGGATACCTACTGGCCGCAAATTCAATCTTAATGAGATGTGCCCTAAATTATCTAGATCAATGCCCATTAGGAAATGGATGCCTACTGGTAGAACTATTCCCTTAAGAAGTGAACATACTTTGAATAGGTCTAGTACGGACACTAGCACTGCATATATCCCAGATGATTCCATTGTTTCTATTTCTAATGTGGGTGTTCCAATCAATGTTACTAACCAAATGGAACCCATTCTTGCATGGGGATACCAATTATCCAGTTATCCATTCTTGTATGTGTTCAACTGCAGATCGTTCAAATCGTTCTGTGGTACCTAGACTCAGGATGTTCCAAGCATATGACTGGAGACCGGTCGCGGCTCATGAACTTCGTGAGTAAATTCATCGGGATTGTTAGATTCGGGAACGATCATTTCGGTGTAATTATGGGTTATGGAGACTATGTTGCTGGTAAAAGTGTAATCTCCCAAGTATATTATGTTGAAGGTCTTGGTCATAACTTGTTCTCTGTTGGCCAATTTTGTGATTCCGATCTAGAAGTGGCTTTTAGAAAACATACTTGTTTCGTTAGAGAACTTGATGGTGTGGAATTGTTAAGAGGAACTCGTGGTTCAAATCTATACACCATCTCTATCGAAGACATGATGAAGTCTTCTCCAATCTGCTTGTTGTCAAAGGCTTCGAAAACAAAGTCATGGTTATGGCATCGTCGTCTCAATCACTTGAACTTCGACACCATTAACAATCTTTCCAGAAAGGACCTTGTAAGAGGCTTACCCAGATTAAACTATGAAAAGGATCACCTTTGTTCTGCATGTCAATTGGGAAAAAGCAAGAAATATGCCCACAAACCCAAACCCACAAATTCTATTATGGAAGTTCTACATACCATTCACATGGATTTATGTGGACCGATGAGAGTGCAAACTATTAATGGCAAGAAATATGTGTTAGTTGTGGTTGATGACTACTCCCGATTCACGTGGGTTAAGTTCTTGAGGACAAAGGATGAAACTCTAGATGTCATCATTAAACTCATTAAACAGTTGCAGGTTCGACTTAACAAGACTGTCAGAATCATCCAAACTGACAATGGAACTGAGTTTGTTAATAGAAAACTCAGTGAATTTTATGAAAGTGTTGGAATCAGTCCTCAAACAAGTGTTCCACGAACTCCTCAACAGAACGGTGTAGTTGAAAGACGAAATCGAACTCTTGTGGAAGCCGCTAGAACAATGCTGATTTACTCAAAGGTTCCAACATTTCTATAGGCTGAAGCCATTGCCACTGCATGCTACACTCAAAATCGGTCCCTAATTCACACAACTCATGGAAAAACTCCGTATGAACTTGTCCACAATCAAAAACATGATCTATCATACCTTCGTGTGTTTGGTGCGTTATGTTGCCCAACTAATGAGGGTCAAGATTTAGGCAAATGGAAACAATTCACGTTACATTTGATGAGCTGACCGGTCAAATGGCTCCTGGACAATCCAGTTCTGGACCCGCATTTATAAATAGTCCCATTAGTTCTTCTCTTGTACCAAACTCCTCACCAGCAACTCCATATGTACCCCCTTCAGAAGATGAATTGAAGAAACTGTTTAATCCAATGTTTGATGAACACTATGAGCCAATTGCTAATGATCTGTCAAATCCATCAATAGAGGCTGCTCCAATACCTGTCAATGAAGTTAACCCTTCAGTTTCTATGTCTCTAAGTCAAGAAGCGCCTTCTGCTGATCACTTGGTCTCATCATCAATGCCTCAATCATCAAGTGTACACAATGGAAATGTTGTTGCAGTTACAGATGATGAAAATCCTTTTGCTCCTCCAGAAGATGAACCCTTTGAAAACATATTTGCTCCTTAATCATCATCTGAACCATCTTCATCAGGAGAAATCGACTCTGCTACTTCTTTTCCTCAACAACAACCACATGAACACCTTAGAAAATGGACACATGATCACCCATTGGACAACATCATTGGAAACCTTTCTCGTCCAGTATCCACTCGTCAACAACTTGCAACCGATGCCTTATGGTGCTTCTTCAACTATGTACTCTCTAAGATCGAACCAAAAGATGTTAAAACTGCTATGAATGAAGATAGTTGGTTCAATGCCCTGCAAGAAGAAATTCATGAGTTTGATCGACTAGATGTATAGGAATTAGTACCTGCTCCTGACTGTGCTATGATCATTGCTCTAAAGTGGATCTTCAAAGTAAAACTTGATGAGCATGGTGATGTATTAAAGAACAAGGCTCGATTGGTTGCAAAAGGATACCGTCAAGAAGAGGGTATTGACTTTGAAGAATCATTTGCTCCAGTTGCACGCATCGAGGCAATCAGAATCTTCCTGGCTAATGCTGCAAGTAAAAACATGGTTGTCTATCAGATGGATGTAAAGACGGCTTTTCTTAATGGAGATCTTAAAGAAGTCGTATACGTCTGTCAACCGGAAGGTTTTATGAATCCAGAGCATCCTACTCATGTTTATCGCTTGAAGAAGGCCCTTTACGGTTTGAAGCAAGCTCCAAGGGCATGGTATGATACGCTATCAAAGTTTCTTCTATCTACCGGATTCAGCAAAAGAGCAGTTGATCCAACATTGTTCACCAGAATGTCAGGCAAACATTTATTTCACGTTCAAATTTATGTTGATCATATTATTTTTGCCTCGACTGACCCCAATGAATGTGATCGTTTTTCAAATGAAATGGGTTCCAAATATCAAATGTCAATGATGGGACAAATGTCATTTTTCTTGGGATTACAAATTTCACAAAGTCCCGGAGGCATCTTTATAAATCAATCTAAATATGCAAATGAGATTTTAAAGAAATTTGGATTTGATTCTTGTGACCCTGTTGACACTCCCATGATAGAGCGTACTAAACTGGATAAGGACCACTCAGGGATCATGGTAGACCAAAAAAAATATCGTAGTATGATTGGATCCCTGATGTACCTCACAGCCAGTAGACCAGACATTCTGTTCGCTGTTTGTATTTGTGCTAGATATCAGGCTAAGCCTACCAAAAAGCACCTTGAAGCGGTTAAACGGGTCTTTCGGTATCTCTAAGGAACCATCAATATGGGACTTTGGTACCCGAAGGACACCGGTATGTCACTAATAGCCTATGCAGATGCTGATCATGCAGGATGTCAAGATACACGTCGAAGTACGTCTGGAGGTGCTTAGTTTTTGGGTGATAAGCTTGTAAGCTGGTCGTCAAAGAAACAAATGAGTACTTTTATATCCTCTACAGAGGCTGAATACATAGCCATGTCATCTTGTTGTGCTCAAATCTTATGGATGAGATCCCAATTATCTGACTATGGCTTTGAATTCAACAAAATCCCTCTGTACTGTGATAATAAAAGTGCTATTGCTCTCTCCTGCAACAACGTTCAACACTCAAGAGCAAAGCATATCGACATTCGACATCATTTCATCAGGGAACAATTGGAGAACGGTGTGGTGGAACTCTATTTTGTGAGGACTGAATACCAATTAGCAGACATCTTCACCAAAGCTCTTCCTAGAGAACGTTTTGAGTTTATCCTTCCACGACTTGGTCTAAAGAGACTACAACCGGAAACACTCAAACGTCTTCAAGAGGAAGACGAGGAGTAAAGGTCTTTCTTCATCCATTTCTTGTAAATAGTTATTCAAAAAGTAAAATACAAAATTACAAAACCAACAAAAAGCAAATAGAAAAATTTTAAATTTTCAAAATCCATAAAAATTAGAAAATCTTGAAAATTTCCAAAAATATTGTTATTCTGTCATGTTTTCCTTATTTGATATCATCTACGAACTTTGTGTTGACATTCAAAGAATGTCACGGTCTTTTAGATGTTCTTCGAATGTACATAATTTTTTTTTTTAAAATTAAAAAAAAAAATGGGAGAATGTGAAACAATGGTTTACTGTCTTTTCAGGCAGTAACCCGTTTTTCAAAGAAAGAACAGAGCCATGCTTTATCTTAAATCTTCAAACCTCATGCTCTGATTCTAAAAACAAATGCTTGTTGTTAAAAAGACAAATGTTTCCTTTCAAATATTTTTCCTTCAAATGATTCTTCTGAAAAATATTTGTCATCTAATGAAAAAAAATTGCTTTGAAAATACTTCGGACTCTACTTTTGAAAATCATCCGGGCTTTTCATTTGTCAAAATCTCTATCCTTCAATCAACAACATATGTCATTGATTGAGGGGGAGAATGATTTCAATCAAAAAGAGTATTTTTCAAACAATTGGCACGTAATCAAGAAAGGTCTACTCTTGAATAATAAAAAAGAACAATGTTTTACAATATTGTATACAATTGATACAAGACCTTTGTTATTATTATGTTTTCAAAAGATACTCAAGCATGTTTAATATTTGGAGTCTAAAGTCTCAAACTTGATCCTTATCGATTAAATGTTTCTACACAATCAAGTCACATCTCCCCTCAAAAGCTTTCAAAATCAATTTAAATCTACAGAGATCACAAATCTCAAATGATTTAAAAATTGTGATCGGGGGAGAATTTGTGATTTAAATTGGATTTAAACTGATAATCCGATAAATGGTTTCATAAGTGTTTAGCAAGCTTTCCTTCCCACATGTGCCAAACGATTTCAAATTTTCCATGCACATGTTGAGGGGGAGCATCTTTTTAAACCACAAAGAATTGAAACGTGATTGATTTGTCTCTAAGTGCAGGTTCCTTCTAATATGTGCAAAACTCTTTCAAACCTCGAGGCACATATTGAGGGGGAGCAAACTTATGAAAACCTCATCCTTCCCCAATATGCTTTATCTACTTGATTTGATGTGGGAAGTGATGTTGATATCTCTTAGAAAATGGTAATTAAAGAAGTTAATTCTTCCTCCTACCTCCGTGTGCCAAAACGATTTCAAATACATGATGCACATGTTGAGGGGGAGCTCTTTTTCTAAAAATATCAAAAACAATTCAGGTACAAAATACTTTGATAATATATCACAAGTATCTGGATTGATTTTCAAATGGTTTTCAATTGGTTCCAATGGCAGATGAACAATACCAAATAGACCGACCAAATTTACTTTATGTATGGTGATATAAGGATGATAAGGTTAGGTATTAGTTCCCATGATCCGCCAAAACCGGAGGGATCTACCCAGGGACAATCCACTAGAAAGTGTAGAAGTCCTTAGGTATGATGAAAAAAAAGGAGAAAAATGAGATGTGGGAAGAGTGCAGACTGAGACTGAGCTAGTACTGGAATATATCCAACAAGGTTCTAGTTATGAAATCTCGGTAAGCACTGAAGGGGTTGAAGAATGAAAAGGAAATGAAACGAAAAAAGGGTGAAAAGAAATAACCCTCCATTAATTCAACCTTAGAGCAGAAACCAGGTTCAATACATATGCTACCGGTGGTTACTTAGGTAACACTGGTATTGAAGACAAGACGTCATGGACCCAGTAACGCACTGCACTAAACTTCCCAAGCTACTCAAGTTCCTCTTAAAAGGGCTTGTTTCATTCTCACTGGGAACCTACATAATCTATCGACTCTCTATTAGAGATTGTTGATATTGAAGAAGGAGACCATCTCCCTAGTCTCCGGCATAGGAACCAAATGTGCACTATTGAGTCTAGAGCCACGAGATCATCAAATAAATCTCTTTAGGACACTATCAAGGAAGACTCTCTGTTTCACACAATGTGGAAAGAGATTATATTTTATGAGTCCTACGCATTATCCTTGTGGTATTGCCAGAACATCTGAGTGATATGTAAACATATTCACAATGACAATGGAAAACCTTCTAGAGCCAACATCAAAAAAGCTCTTGGTAGGTGGCATGTGAGATCTATCCAAGTGATCAACTATGTGACAACTGAACAGAAACAATAGGGCGATTTAAAATTATGAATCAATCCTGGTTCAGGTTATGGATTGACGGATACCTTTGAAAAACCGGTCGGTGTGCTTAAAATTCTTTTCTCTAGCACATCAACTGTGTAATAATATTTCAAATCTAAAAGGTGTTTATGATTGATAATTGATTTTCCTTAAAACCTTCGTTGTATTGCAAAAACAATTTATTAAGCAGTACTCGATTGTTTTTCAAATATCTTTTTATCAATCAGTGAATCTCAAATTCACTGGTTCACTCACTCCGTGTTGTCTTCTTTGAGATGTTCCGGTTTGAGAACAGCTAGAACAGCTGCGAAACCCTGTCAAGGAGATTCTTCGGAATTATACCTGATCACAGGCAGTACTTGTACTGATCAACGGGGAACCGTGGGCCGTGTACCTCAATTCAACGAAAGTGATCAAAGACACTTCCGTGCGCTTTATTGCTAACTGTTGTATGTAGGTACGGCCGAAGTTTGCAGCTGATCAGAATGGTGAGGTCAATCCATAGCCGCATGCTCACACAACACATTCATTTCCAAAGATATCATGATTGGTGCATCAATGACTCTGATATTTTCACTCCATGCTTCTGCTACGCTGCTGCAAATATCATGAATCAACTAAAGCTTCCGCTACTCTGATAAGAAGAAATCATGATCCAGAATGTGAGCATGTCGGTCCATAATGTCACAACATCACATAATACCAACACTACAAAGGAAGAGTCAGAGATTTATGGTAGCTGATGATCTCAAAGCTGGCTCAAAACTCATTATCACGTGGATCAGTTGAAGACCTCCACTTGAATTAATCAAACATGCAAAAATGAAGAATCAGTTACTACGGGTTACAGAGCAAAGAACATTATCAAGAATCCAAGAACAATCTTAATGTAATATATGTTTGTATTCAATGTAATTTGAGCTGACCTCCCTTAGGGGGAGATTGTTAGGATTTAGAAAATCCAGTTATTAAAGTGTAGGTCACCTCAAGTATATGTAATCGTTAGAAAGCTCGTAGTCGTAGTTATTTAATGTTAAGTAGTATTTAGTTAAGTAACACCATGGAGGACGGACGGGTCTTTACCCACTGTATGCCTGATCCATAGCCCGTAGGTGGCGTTTTGTGTAAGACTATAAATACTCTCTACCTCTCAAGGTAGAGAGTTGGAGCTCATAATAATACTTTCATTTTCTCTCACTAAGTTCCTAAATCTCTAACTCTTTCTCTCTCAAAAACCTAATAGTATACGCCTTGTGTGATCATGGTTTGATGTGTTTGTGAAATCCAATGTGTAACAATTATATTAATAACGAATACTCTAACCAGTATTAGGGTTTTACAACCTTGAAGTGTATCGACCTTAGATATAAAACATACGTATATCTAATCTAACCTAGGACTTCCTTTTATAGGCTAAGGAGTCCTTTACATAATACAATACGTAACCTACAAGATAAATATCTTTTCTATATTTATCTAATACAAAATATTAAACCGACTATACACAACTAGCAGTGTTTACAATACAATAGCAGTGGTTCTACTTTACTACTAGCCGCGGTTTAACTTCAGCAGTGGATTAATTCTCCTGGCGGTGGTTTCATCAACTCTAGCAGTGGTTCCAATACTTAGAATAATTCATGATTTGAGGAACCTAAAACCCAACAATCCTCCCCTAAACTTGATATATTCAAATAGAATTCTTAAGTTTCCTTTAAGCTTAAAACATCTGTATAGGAGGATGTATCCAAACACTTACCAGTTTTAAGAATTTGCTCATACTTTAGCAACAAACTGTAAGTTTGATCATCATAGGGCTTCAGCATCTTTAAACCACCAGGCTTCACCATCTGAGTAATAACTCCTGGATAATTATTCAATTGAGGATAATCTCCTTCTACAAGCATATGAATAATTTCTCCAGAAACTGTCAACACATGAACTCCACAAGACTGATATAAAAACCATCTTGTAACTTGACCATTGTAGAGTCCTTTCCATTCAGGTTCATCATTAGTAGGTTCAAACAAGATCTTCAAATGATGATACACCATTCTCTCATGATAGTCATCTGGACATACATCACCAAATTTATTCTTGTAAAGCTTCCAAAGATTCATCAAATCATCTCTATCTAGATATTGAAGCATTTGTGAAAATTTCTCAAACTCAGAAACTTCATTACTGACTCTTTGAATTTTCCAACATCCTTCACTTCCATTAAGCTCAAATGTATAAGAAATAATTTGATTACCATCTTCATTCACTTCTTTCAGTCTTTTAGAACCAGATTCCTCCTGAATCTCAGATTTTCTCTTTTGTCTACTCTTAATCCACTCTTCTTCTCTTTCAGAATTCATTGGATTAAAATCCTCATTAATTCTCATACACCTCTGATAAATCTCATGTATCCTTTCAAATGAACATTTACTTAGATTTTCAGTAATATGTATGCCTGAATTCTTGATAATATTCATCTTAGCATTTCTCATCTCACCCTTTGTAGGAGGTTTCTTTCTTTTAACTCGCTTCTTCTCCTTACTGATCCTCCTTGTCCATTCACCCAAAATTCTAGCTCTTTCATCAACTGATAGCAATGCCCATTCTTGAGTTGTATATTCATTATGTATGTCATTAGAAGCTTGAAGATAGGATTGTGTTTCACTCCATTCAGCTAACCATTTCTGAGTAGCTTCTTCTTCTTTTTGCTTTTCTTTCTCTGCAGCTGCTTCTTCTTCAGCTTGCAGACCTCTTGTATACTCTTCATCATAACCAATTTGTTCTTGTCTACTCTTAAACTTCAAAACTGGTTCAGCAATACCCTTTCCCTTTCCAATGTCTGGTTGAGCCACCTTCTTCTTCAAAGGCTCACCAATAGTCAAACTCTTACTCAAAGGTTTAGGTGTAGTAGGTTTAAGAACTAAAGGAACAGATGCAATGGTAGGTGTAGAATTGGACGAAGTTTTGCTTAGATTTATCAATGTACTTGCAACTTCCTTCTCAACTTCTTTTGATTTAGGTGGTGAAACAGAGGTAGTTGTGACAATTGTAGATGTGGTTGTAATAGCAGTGGGTGTGATGAAAGTAGCAGGGGTTGTTTTTACCTTATTTGAAATTGCAGCAGTGGTTTCATTAACACCAGCCGTGGTTGCAGAAACACTGGCAGTGGTTGTGTCCTGCACCACCTCATTTTCTTTATCTTCTGCCACAGTCTTCAAAGTCTCAAGAACAGCTTCATTTCCATCTTTATCAGATACCACAAAATGATCTACTTGATCTCCACTATCCACATCCTCATCCATATGCACACCAATAGCCTCCCCTGAATCCAAGCCTTCACTCCTCCCCTGTTTGGGTACATCCTCCAAAATTACATTTGGAGAGGAGTTCACTTTCTTTTTCTGTTTCCTTACCTTTCTTAAAATAGCAACCCCAGGTCTTCTCACCTTCTCCATCACAAACATCTTGTGCTTCAATCTCCTTATTTCTCTGCCTTGAAACACAGCCAGCTCTTGAAGACTTGAGATTGTATCCTCCATTTTTGTACATTTAACCGTCAATTCATTTAAGTGTTCCAGAATATCCTCCCCACTTCGACCTGTGTTAACTGGTCTGAGAGGTGGTTCATTGGAAAATTCATCATGTACCTGAGTAGGATCCGTCAATTCAATAGTATGTACCAAACTATCCTCATCACTTCGAGATGTGTTAACTGCTCCGAGAGGTTAATCCTTGGATAAAGAAAACATAGTATCAGGCCTAGGCTGATCACCTATGCACCCTATATTAGCCAGTTGGCTAGGGATTCCTCCACTTGTGTTGAGTTCTAGAGAACTCTCCACATGAGGAGTTGCCAAAGGTTGGGTCTTAGTTATGTTTCCACTGTCCTGACCAGCATCTAAGCATGAATCAGTAGTGGAAGCCCTTCCAATCATGTCACCTCCACAACCTGTGACGGCCTTATGAGCTACACCACTAACACCAGCCTGAGGTAGCTTGGTGCCCTTCCTCCTCCTAGTAAACAAAATTGGTTCAGCAGTGGTTGTAGGTTGACTAGCAGTGAGTTCAGGTTCATTAGCAGTGGATTCAGGTTCATGAGCAGTGGGTTCAGATGCATTAGCAGTGGGTTCAGATTCAGTGAGTTGGGGTTCAAGTACATCATCAAACTCAGGAATGGCAGGTAAATTAATTATATGAGGAAACAATGGGACAACTCTTATTTAGAAATTGGGGTTCTGATGTCTCATATGTGCAAAAACCTTAGGAAGCATATAATGCACCTCATACTTCCTATTATGTTCAACAGGTTCTGCTATTTGACTATCCACAATAAGTTGAACAAACCTAGGATACAAGTAAAATTTACCCTTCTTCCTAATATTCTGCACAAACCCTTCATAAAGCATCCTAGACCAATTAAATTTCCTTCCTTCAAATAGACATATTATAGCAGTTGCTATTTTTAAGGGAAATTCATCAAACCCAGTGGTCTTATTACTCATACACATCAACAAGGTGTGAATCAAAAACTTCCATTGTTGAGAAAACATACCTTTCAAAAATTTCACCCTGTCTCCCCTTCTGGTATAACCTAACCTTTCTAAACCTTCAAATATAGCATCATCAGAAAGATTTACTACACCATCAGCATCATCCAGCTTCAAAACACCTCTAATGATTTCCTCATCAACCAAAACCTCATTCTCATCCACAACAGTACTAAAAACTTCTACACCATCTCTCTCCTCAAGCTTAGCATTTCCCCATAATTGATGTACATAGGCTTTAAGAATGGTGGGTGCTACAGTTAATGCAAAGTGTATAGGACTGTGGTTAAGGAAATCAATCATTTCATGAAAACCTTCGGATCGATTGTTTCTGATCAGGTAAGCAACTAGGTTATGTGTTTTGGAATACTGCGACGACATTGTGATTGAATATGAGATAGGATGTGGGATTTGTGAATTAAGCAGATGGGAGTGGTTAGGGTTATATTGAGCGTCAATTGGAAGTGATTTGAATATCAATTAAATGATCTGGCAGTAATTTGTGGGAATAAATATATTAGCATCGAAGTTACAAAACAACACCTCAAGTATCCATCATCAGCAATATGCTAGCAGTGGATTGAAAACCACTAGCAGTGGTTTGAAAGATTCTAGCAGTGGATACATCACCACACTCCAATCTTTTGACCAAGATTACAGCAACCAAATCTTTGCCAAAACTAGTGAGATTATGCATTAATATGAAGGATTACAAAAGTTTTTTTTTTAACACTAACACTAAACAGCAAAAGCTCCAATGTATACAAACAATCCTTCATACCTGCATATCACAAACATAAACCAAACACTGAAAGCATTGTTAAGGTTAGCAGTGTTTAGAAAATAACTAGAAGTGGATTCAAAAATATGCTGGCAGTGGTTAGAACAGTACTTAACCACCAAGTCAACAGGTCAACTCCAAGTCATTAATCCGGCCACTAAAGTCAAATACTTCATTTACTCCTCAACAACTTATACCTTCCCCACATTAACTTACTGATTCCATCTTAACTCCTATTAAAGAACACCATACTCACATACTTCCCATATCACTAACACACCAATACTTCTCTCTCTTAAAATCTTTCAAAATCTTCTTTACCAAAAATCACCATGAGCCATTCAAACCCTATCAATCTCTCATCAGACAGCTCCTTTTCTGATAGTGTTTGGGATAATTTTATGTTGAACAATCCAGATAGAGTTGAGAAAGAGGAGTTTGAAGAGGTTTCTTCTAGGAAGAGAGCTCATATGGCCATGAAAATCACCCCTTCAGTTGCTGGTCCATCATCTCTCCAACCAATGCCTCAGCATGCCATCATCAAAGAAGATAGCTCAGATTCCATGTCAAGCTACATTTCCCCTTATGAAAGTACAGATGATGACACATCTTCAAGAGTCTTGGTTTTGCCTCCCCTTGCTGCATTAATCCCTCCAGAAGAGCTGCAAGCTCCACCTTCTCAAGCATTGTTGACACCACCACCACCAGAGGGTCCTTCATCATCATCACCACCTATCAGAGGAAAAGTGATTGGGCTAGCATACCCAAAAGTGTGGAGGGTGATTGATAGGCGAATGGATCTTGCCTAAAGTGATTGGCGCCTAAAGTGATTCCTGGGTGGGCCTTGCCTAAGAAGCCTTAGGTGGTTGTTGGGAGTTAGGTTGTTAAGCTGGTGTCTGTAGTAGGTTGGGATAGGAAGTAGTCATGTCTAGTAGTCCTTTGGTTGTTGGATCCACTGTTGATCCCATGGTTGTAAGCATTGCACCTTTGAATGCAGTTTATGAATAATAATCACTCCATGGTTATCTTTTAAAGTTCATTGCAGCATTCTAGTTGATTTTCTCTGCAAATGGTTAGTGGAAACACAAAGAAACAAACAGTGGTTTGAACATAACAAACAGTGGTTAGAACAAAAATAGCAATACTAAGATCAACTAATAATAGTACAAGTTTTATACAAACTTTTACAAAACAATTTGAGATTTAGAGATTAATCATTCCAATACTAACTACAAGGTACTGAAACCTCCCCACATCAAAAGCTTTAGAGAGAAGATCAGCAACATTGAAATCAGTATGGATTTTGACCATTTGAATCAACCTTTTCTCATTACAGTCTCTAATAAAATGGTGCCTTATCTCAATATGTTTAGTTCTAGAATGTAAAACAGGATTTTTAATGATGCATATTGTATTGTTATTATCAATGTAAATCTTAGTATGCATGAAATTGTACCCAAAGTCCAACAATTGATTGTGAATCCAAAGTACTTGTCCACAGCAACTAGCAGCAGCCACATACTCAGCTTCAGTTGTAGAATTGGCCACAATTATTTTCTTTTTACACTGCCATGAAATTAGTCTGCTTCCCAAAAACTGACATCCACCAGTTGTAGACTTCCTATCCAAACTAGCACCAGCATAATCACTGTCTGTATAGGCCACCAAATCAAAAGGTGAATCCTTAGAGTACCAAAGGCCCAATTTAAGATGACCTTTAAGGTATCTAAAAATTCGCTTAACAGCATTCAAGTGTGTTGTGTTGGGTGTGACTTGAAACCTTGCACACACACATACTGAGAACATTATATCTGGCCTAGATGAAGTGAGATACATCAAAGATCCAATCATGGACCTATACATTTTCAAATCAACTTTGGGACTTCCATCATCTGGTAGCAGTGGTTTCTGAGTCTCCATAGGTGTACTAGCACTCTTCACATCTTGAAATTCAAACTTCTTCAAAACATCTACTACATACTTGTCTTGACTAATGAAAATACCATCAGTCCTTTGTTGAACCTGTAGCCCCAAAAAGAAAGTGAGTCCACCCATAGAACTCATCTGAAACTTATCATGCATAAGTTTCTCAAAATCTCTGCACAACTCCTTATTTGTTGAGCCAAAGATGATGTCATCTACATAGACCTGAACCAGTAAAATATCATCCTTGTGCTTCCTAATGAACAAAGTCTTATCAATCAGCCCTCTTTTGAAGCCATTGTCCATCAAATAAGTAGAAAGGCACTCATACCATGCCCTAGGAGCTTGATACAACCCATACATGGCCTTCTTCACCCTATATACCTTGTCAGGATGATCAGGATCTTCAAAACCAGGAGGCTGACAAACATAAACCTCCTCATCAATTGTGCCATACATAAAGGCACTCTTTACATCCATTTGGAATACCATAAAATTTTTGAATGAAGCATACGCCAAGAACAGTCTAATAGCCTCTATTCTAGCAACAGGTGCAAATACTTTATCATAATCCAGACCTTCAGTTTGTGTATATCCCTGAGCAACCAACCTTGATTTGTTCCTTACCACTATACCTCTTTCATCCCTCTTATTTCTGAATACCCATTTAGTCCCAATTGCCCTCTTTCCATTTGGAAGGTCAACCAATGTCCACACCTCTTGAAGCTTAAACTGCAGTAGTTCCTCTTGCATTGATTCAACCCATCCTTCTTCTGATAAAGCTTCTTCAACTTTCTTGGGCTCCTTCTGAGATAAAAAGCAAGCAAATAAACAATTTTGCAGATCTTTATGGCTATTTCTTTTATGAAGTGACCTTGCAAAGAAACCTTGTTCAGGAAAAGTTTTTGTGTTCAAAGCTCGGCTTCTTGTTTGAACTGTAGTATTCAGATCTCCAAGTATTTGCTCTTTGGGATGTCTTGGAATCACTCCTAAACTAGATTACAAGTGTTAGTAATTAATATGTAATAGTTAGCTTAATTATGCCTTTATGTTTGTTATTATGCTAAGGCTTATGTAGAAGGCCCAAGCTTAATAAAGAAAGGAAGGGACTAGGAGTGTTGCCCTAGCTCCCTCTCCTATAAATAGGATTGTAAACCTTCATTTGAAGTTTGGTTGTTCATTTTATCACATTTCCTACACTTAACTTTTCTCTCATATATTCGTGTGTGTGGTATTGTGTTCAACCGATCACCTCTTCTCTTTATTTCTTCATATTGATGCTTGTGTTACATAAATGGGAACCTAACAGTGGTATCAATTGCCAAATAGTTGGGTGAACGATTTTGTTTTTGAAGTTTTTTATTTTCTAAGCATAAGTTTCGGTTTCAAAAATTTCATACGCATAAGTTTGATTTTTTCACTTTACGATTCAAGATTCTTGTACTTTAAAGGTTATTTGGTGATAAAGTTTAAGTTTTTGGCAAAAAGTTTCAAACTTTACGTGTATTTCATTGTTTTTAAGCTTGATTTTAGTCGTGTGGTCTGTTCTACGCCTAAGGTGTCTAAGCGTTTTGGATCATCAAGGTTCACACTTTTGTGTTATTTTGGTGATATTGAAAATGTTTCATCACAAAAATCGGTTTTAGAAACACTTTTGGGCAGAAATCAAAGTTTTGGATGATTTTGACAAATCTTACGCATAAGAAAACCCTAATCTTACGCCTAAGGTTTCCTTGGTTTGATCTTCAGTGTTCTTGGTTTACTCAGTGTTTTCTTGCTTGGATAAGCCTGAAAACACTTCGACTTTGGATATCTTTTACACTGAAATAAGTGTAAAGGATTTTTGGGCAAAACCCTAGTTTTACGCCTAAGCTAAAACTTACGCGTAGAATCTTTACGCCTAAGCCTTGTCTTACGCCTAAGCCTTGTCTTACGCATAAGCAATTCTTACGCATAACCATTCTACTACTAAGCTCTTAGTCTACGCATAAGCTAAGGTTTACTTAACCCTACGCGTAAGCTAATCCTACGCGTAAGTTGGTGTCTTTACGCCTAAGGTTTTTCTTTGCCTAAGCTTGATTTCTACGCATAAGGATACTTCATCAACAAAGTTTCATTCGACTATAAAGATCCATTTTTCAACACAAGTTTCAAGATGTCTCAACCACCATACTCTAGCTACTTCCCTCATGTGTATCCTCAACAACAACAACAACAACAACAACTCAATCAACAACAACAAATTTATCAACAAATTCAACAACAACAACAACAATTTCAACAACAATTTCCTCAAGGAGCAATTCAACCACAAATGTTTCAACCACCCCCTAGTCTTCAAATACAACCTTACACAAACTTTCACAATCAACATTCATCCAGGAATACTATGAAGGAACCGTCTTGGTTTGCAAAGATGTGTGAAGCTTTAAGTAGCCAACAATCCATTCATGAGGCTGGATCACTTGATAGACCTCCAATGCTCACTCCCGAAAACTATGATCAATGGGTGATAAGGTTCTTTAGGTTTTGTGATCTAAAGAAGCCACATGGAAAGTTCTTGAAGAAGGTTATCCTGGAAGGTCCATTTCAGATGCCTACTGTCACTGTACCCGGAGATCCAAATGCTAATCCACCAAGAGGTGATGTCACTAACACTGCAAGTCTTAGTGACCTCACTATTGATGAACTTCTACACTTTGAAGCCGATGAACTAGCAATACAATACATCCTTTTGGGATTACCCAATCCGATCCTTCAAATTGTTGATGCTCAAAAGACTGCTAAAGCAATGTGGGAACATATTCATCTTCTCATGGAAGGCACCGAACTCAATCAAGAAGACATGGAATCCAAAATCTACTTGGCTTATGAACACTTCATGATTGAATCAGGAGAGACATTAGAGTCATATCATCATCGATTCTCAGACATCATCAATGACTTGGAAAAACATAACATCATTATGCCAAGAATTGCAGTCAACACTAAGTTCCTAAGTAGTCTTGGTCCTGATTGGGAAAAGTATGTCATATTCATCCGTCAAGCAAAGAATCTTCATCATGCTACATACGGATTGTTGTACGACTATTTGAAGCCCCACCAAAAGGAAGTTGACAAAGAAAGGGTTATCCGTGGACTACCTGTTTCGTCATCACTTCCGGATAATCAACAATTAGCTTTGTGGGCTCAAGTATGCTATCCTCAATTCCCGAATTTGCCAACAACTTTCACAAATCCTCCACAACCATCTGCAACAATTACACCATATGATCCGTCACAGCACCAATCTCAAGAAACTTAATTGGTTCCATACAACAACAACAACAACAATGATCAAGCACTTTACAGTGAATCTAATGAGGATACAGAAGCTTTTGATGCATTGCAACAAGGGTTTGTCATGATTGCTAGAGCCTTCGGCCGATACTCAAACAAATCCAACAATCGCATTCGTACCTCATCTAACACAAGGAATCAGGCTGTTGTTAACAATGGATGTGTTGAAGTTCAGAATCGTGGTAATGTTCGTCAGATGGCCGGTGGTCAAGGGTTTAATCCAATGGGAAGGAATAACATGGGTGCTCCGCAACAACAAAAGGCTCAAGTGGTTGAACAGGGTAATGCTCAGAATGGGATTAATGGTCTTCGTTGCTATAACTATAATGAGAAGGGTCATCTGGCTAATGCATGCCCAAAGCCGAGGACAAGAGGCAGCGCTTATCACAAAGAGGCTTTACTCTTGGCTCTTAAGGATGAAGCTGGTGGAACTCTTACTAACAAGGAACAGAGCTTCATGGCAAATGCAGATTCTGATGATGATATGGAGGACTTGCAGGCTAATGCAGCAGTTATGTTGATGGCAAACATGCACGAACTCCACATGAGTGACACAGGCCCAGTGTATGACACTGACGGCTTGTCTCGGGTATCGGATCAAACCATATTCATTACTGATATGCTATCTCCGCCTATATCTGTATCCGACGAGGATCAGAGTGTTCAACATGAGCCGTCTACATCTCATTCCGATGATAATCAAATAGATCCCGTAGTTATATTTGACGATCAAGATGACCTTATGGTTACCATTGATAATCAAGTTGACTCCGTGGTTATACTTGAGGATCTGACTAATGATCATGTTGAACTCACGTTGAACAAGCTGAACTTCCGTCTGAGCTCATGACCTTACTTAAAGACCAAGAATCTCGCCTGGAAATATGCAAGGACATCAATAAGCAATTAAAGGACAAAAATGCACTGTTAACTAGGGATATAGAATGCTTAAAAAACCAACTCAACGTTTTTAAAACTCAAGAAAAACGTGAAAAAGGTTTTGAAGTCGCTTTTGCTAAATCTTACCAAAACGAAAAATCATTAGAACAACAGATACGTGATCTAGTCGCATCCAAGAATGCTTTGTTGTCACAAATAGAACAACTGAAATATGATCATAAACAACAACTTAACGCTCTCACTTTGGAAACTCAAAAAGCCAAGTCTGAGTTGTTAACTTGTCAAAAACAGTTCTCTGAGTACAAAAAGCATTCAACGAAATGAATAGATAACTATCTTGAGGAAATTGTCGACTTACAAAACAAAATCAAAGAGTTTCGAAATGTTGTTTATAAACATGGTGAGTCAATCACAACTATTCAAAAGTTTACTTTTAAACCAAATCCAAATGGATATGGTCCGAATCTTGCTGATTACAAACCAAAGTTTTCAAATAGAGCATTCAAACCAAATCCTGAAGTCTACAGTGCAGAATATAGAATTGATGATTCCATTATGAGTGTTGTTGAATATAATCGTCAAGAGGAATTAGATGCAGAAGACGAGAGTCGATCAAAATTGGAAAACGTTGTTTACAACAAACCATTTAACTATTCAAAAGCCATCACTTTCGTCGCACAACAGGATAATACTAACACACCTTGGGTTATCACGCCTATTTCTGAGTCTTCTAATGTTGGTCCCCAACCCAATTCTGCATAAATTAGTGGTCCTTTACCTTCACTCAGTGAAGTAAAATCAATACCCGAAAGTTGTCAAATTCTTAGATATTTTGACACTTTCCTATCTGACATCAAACTTTTAGAACGTGAGATTGAATTTCATTCTGAAATAAAAGTTGAACATTTTCAATCGCCTCAAGCGCGAGAACAAAGAGATATTTTTCAGAAAAGAATTTTACCCCATGTTCAAAACTTGAAAAATTGTGCACTATATTGGGAAAGGGAATTTCATAAGGAACTTGGACTGATGAAAATTGTTTTCGAGAAAACAGAAACATCTAATTCAAATACAAAACGTAAAAAGAAAATGTTACGAAAATATGTTGATCGACTCTTGGAAGATGTTATCTGTGCTGATATCCATAATGTTGTGTTACTACATTCTGTTGCATATGCATTTGATTATATCTCTGCTGATTCTGTTGATTCTGTTGAAATTGTTGAGAATACCGATACTGTGCCCCAAATCAAGTCTTTAAAAGTTGAAAATGAACGATTGATTAACGAGCTTTCCAATGCAAAATGTCGTCTTCAATGGTGTCAAAAATATTGTCAAAATCGAGAACTCGCTTTGCAAAACAAAATCAACCAGTTGCATACAAAAACTCTTAATCCAAAACATGAGCAACTGGATGATCAAAACGTGTCTTTAAAATGTCAAATCTCAAAATATGAACAAGAACTTGCAAAAGTTAAAAAGGAATATGGTGTCATATTTGATTTACTCAAACAGACTCGTGATGAAGCATCAAAAGAACTTGATCATTATCTTGCACACACTAAAGAAGTCAAGAATGTTTATGGAAATCTTCGTTCTGAAAATCAAGATTTGTTGCACACTATTATTGAGTTAAAAGAGAAGTTAGGAAAGTATGAACAAGTTAAGATTAGTAACACTAAGGTACTTGCACCTGTAACACTTAGAAAAAGTGACACTAGAATGCCTAATGACAAACCACAAGAAACTAATGTGCTTCCCTCTACTGAAACAGGAATAGTTGCCTCTTTTCCCAACGCCCGCACTTCACAGCCTAGGAGCAATACAAGGAAGAATAGGAAGTTGCGACGTAAGAAAAGAACAATAAAGAATGCTGAAATAGAAGAACACCCTAGGACTTTGAATAAAACTCAAGTTGCACCCACTTTAGATATTGCGTCTGACAAATGTAATGAACAAAGTGATGTAACGAATGCTGAATCTTTAAGTACTCTTAATGTTTTGTTTGAAGCCTTTTGTGTTGGTTGTCGTAAAAGCATGTTTTCTGGTTGTCATGATAAATGTGTTGCTAAGGCTATCTTGAATCGTAAGCGGAATAATAGAAAACGGAATACCTCTAGGCTCACTAATGCTTCTAAGTATGTGCTAGGTAAACCACCCTCTAGAGTTCCAACTACGATCATTGATGTACCCATAAAACCCCCTTCACCTCCTAGGAAGAACTTATCACCTAGTGCATTCACTAAGACCAAAGCTAAGACTAGTTGGAGATGGCAGAAATGGTTACATAATACACTTGGATTTAAATGGATACCTAAAATCATTAATATGTGTGTTTCTAATATAACTGCTTCGAAACCCTCTAACTCTTCAGGTTCCACATCTACTTCTATTCCATCTGTGTCGTTTGTGTGTAATGCAGGTGATACAGATCATCCTTTGGATTGTTGATAGCGGATGTTCCCGACACATGACAGGCAATCTCAAACTGTTATCAAACTTTATTGCAAAGTTCATTGGCACTGTCAGATTCGGGAATGATCACTTTGCAGCTATCATGGGCTACAGAGATTACATCAATGGCAACATCGAAATTAGCAGGGTTTTTTATGTGGAAGGTCTTGGTCACAATCTCTTCTCTGTTGGTCAGTTTTGTGATGGAGATTTGGAAGTTTCTTTTTGGGAGAAAACTTGTTTCATTCGTGATCTACAAGGAAATGATCTTATGTCTGGTACCCGCAATTCAAGTCTTTACACAATCTCAATGCAAGACATGATTGCTTCATCTCCCATCTGTCTACTTTCAAAGGCAACATCTACAAAATCTTGGCTATGGCACCGTCGTCTCTCACATTTAAACTTTCAAACCATAACCAACCTTGCTCGATACAAACTTGTTAAAGGTCTCCCAAGATTCCGATATTCTAAAGATCACCTCTGCTCAGCTTGTGAACAAGGGAAAGCACTCGTGCTCACTTTCCTTCAAAGGTGGAACACAGCTCACAGCATGTGCTTCATCTTCTTCACATGGATTTGTGTGGCCCGATGCGCGTGCAGACGATTAATGGCAAACGCTACATCTTGGTAATTGTAGATGACTACTCAAGATGGACTTGGGTTTATTTTCTTCGAAGTAAAGATCAAGCTCCATATATGATCATCACCTTTCTCACGAAAATTCAAGTTCAGCTCCTGTGACATATTGGATTTCACATACACATCCTAACACAAACATAAGTAGGCGTATACTATGGTTTTAGAGATATAAAGTTAGAGGTTTGGGAACTTTAGTGAGAAAAAGAAAAATCTTATTATGAGCTCCAACTCTCTACCTTGGAAGGTAGAGAGTATTTATAGTACTTACATAAATCGCCACCTACGGGCTGTGGATCAGGCATACAGTGGGTAAAGACCCGTCCGTCCTCCACGGTGTTACTTAACTAAATGCTACTTAACTTGTAATAATCTATGACTACGAGCTTTCTAATGATTACATATACTTGAGGTGACCGACTCTTTAATAACTGGATTTACTAAATCCTAACAATCTCCCCCTAAGGGAGGTCACCTCAAACACACATTAAAAAATTACATTGAATACAAACAGATATTCAATTATAAATTGTTCTTGCATTCTTGATGTAGGACTTTGCTCTGAAGCTTGTAGTCATCGATTCTTCATAATTGCATGTTTGGTTAATCCTAGTGGAGGTCTTTAACTGATCCACGTGATACTGACTTTTGAGCCAGCTTTGAGATCATCAGCAATCATAAATCTCTGACTCATCCATTGTGGTGTTGGTATTATGTGATGTTGTGACTTATGGACCGACACTACAAAAAATCAGGTTTTATAGGACGCTGAATTGTGTCCTATCAGGTTACTTTATAGGACCTTTAGCATAATAGGACCAATGATATAAGTGTCACATATAAAGGCGTTGTATAAAGTGTAAAAAATATTAGGACACCTGTAAGCATCCTAATAAGTGCCAATATTATGAAACAAAAAAGATAGTCTCATAAAATGTTTTATACGACGCAATTTGTGTCCTAATAGACAAGTTAATAGGACGCTTAAAAGTGTTCTAAAATAAGCTAACCTACTATCATGTATAAGGACGCATTCATGCGTCATAAAAGGTGTTTTCTTAGGACGATATTGTGTGTTGCATTAACTCTAATTTGAGTGCAAGAAAAAGGTCCTAATACATATGTGCCTGTTGGGACTAAACATAGTGTCATGACATACATACACTATAAGGCGCTTTCTATTCTTACAAAACTTTGTTTTCAATATATTTTTTCATGAAACATATAACAATTCTAATTGAACACGATATAAAACACATGTAAGATTAACGAGTCAAAGCCGTAGAAGGTAAAACCATTAAATATTTTCATATACATAACAAAAGTTTTAACCCGATTAAGGTTAACATCATCCAAAATAGTCTTCCAAATTTTATTACATGGAACTGAAAAATGAGAAATAAAGTCAAAGTAGATAATCTGAGTCATCATAGTTCATCTTCACGCATCATCCTCATTATCTTCCCAAAACAAGAGTCGCCCCGGTCTATTTTAAACTTTTGAAAAGAAAATGGTAGAAAGTGATAATAAGACTAAAATATCAAGTGTCATATCAAGTTTCTTTCATAACAAGACCTAAGTAAATAAGTGTCCCATAAAACTTATTTAATAGGACATGTATACTAAGTGTCCTATTAACAATCTTCATTATACGACCAAACCATATAAGTGTCTTATAAAATCGAATCTAATAGGACGCATGTACATGTGTCATATTAGAGTATATATAATATGACCTCTACGGCATAGAGTCCTATAAAACTTAAGATAATAGGACTTAAATAGAAAGTGTCGTATTATGTTATATCATAATGAGACTTAAATGAGTAAGTGTCTTATAAAACTCATCTAATAAGACCGGTACATGAAATGTCCTATAGGTTCCATAATAATAGGACTCATAAACTAGCTCGTCGTATTAGATGAGTTTTTAGGACGCTACTTAAAAAGGTGTCGCAGGAAAAGGTCCTAAAAGGCCCCTTTTGTTGTAGTGCGACATGCTCACATTTTGGATCATGATTTCTTCTCATCAGAGTAGCGGAAGCTTTCGTTGATTCATGATATAGGCAGCAGCGTAGCAGAAGCATGGAGTGAGAATATCAGAGTCATTGATGCACTAATCATGATTTCTTTAGATATGAATGTGTTGTGTGAGCATGCGGCTATGAATTGACCGCTCCATTCTAATCAGCTGCAAACGTCGGGTGTTCCTGCATAAAACAGTTAGCAATAAAGCACACAAGAGTGTCTTTGATCACTTTTGTTGAATTGAGGTACACGGCCCATGGTTCCCCGTTGATCAGTACAAGTACTGCATGTGATCTGGTATAATTCCTAAGAATTTCCTTGACATGGTTTCGCAGCTGCTCTAGCTGTTCTCAAACCGGAACGTCTCAAAGAAGACAACACGGAGTGAGTGAACCAGCGAATTGAGATTCACTGATTGATAAAAAGGGATTTGAAAAACAATCATGTATCGCTGAATAGAAATTGTTTTTGCAATACAACGAAGGTTTTAATGAAAATCAATTATCAATCATAAACACCTTTTATTTTGAAATATTTGTGCACAGTCGATGTGCTAAAGAAAAGAGTTTTTAAGCACAACGACCGGTTTTTCAAAGGTATCCGTCAATCCATAACCTGAACCAGGATTGATTCAAAAGATTGAATCGTCCCATTGTTTCTGTTCAGTTGTCACATGGTTGATCTATTGGATAGATCTCACATGCCACCCACCAGGAGCTTGTTTGATGTTGGCTCCAGAAGGCTTTCCATCTTCATTGTGAATATGTATGCATATCACTCAGATGTTCTGACAATACCACAAGGATAATGCGTAGGACTCATAAGATATAATCTCTCTTTCCACATTGTGTGAAACAGAGAGTCTTCATTGAAAGTGTCCTAATGAGATTTATTGATGATCTCGTGGCTCTAGACTCAATTGTGCATATTTGGTTCCTATGCCGGAGACTAGGAAGAGGGTTTCCTTCTTCAATACCAACTATCTCTAAGAGAAAGTCGATAGATTATGTCGGTTCCCCGTGAGAATGAAACAAGTCCTTTTAAGAGGAACTTGAGTGGTTTGGAAAGTTGAAGTTCAGTGCGTCACTGGGTCCATGATGTCTTGTCTTCAATACCGATGATACCTTAGTAACCACCAGTAGTATATGAATTGAACCCGGTTTCTGCCCTAAAGTTGAATTTTTTGGAGGGCTATTTCTTTTCACCCTTTTCATATTCATTTCTTTTTCATTCTTCAACCCCTTCAGTGCTTACCGAGACTTCATTACTAATACCTTGTTGGGTTTATTCCAGTTCTAGCTCTATCTCAGTCCGCACTCTTCCCATATCTCACTTTTCTCCATTTTTCATCATACCTAAAGACTTCTACACTATCTAGTGGATTGTCCCTGGGTAGATCCCTCCAGTTCTGGCGGATCATGGGAACAAATACCTAACCTTATCAACCTTATATCACCATACATAAAGTAAATTTGGTCGGTCTATTTGGTATTGTTCATCTGCCATTGGAACCAATTGAAAACCATTTGAAAATCAATCCAGATAGTTGTGATATATTATCAAAGCATTTTGTACCTGAATTGTTTTTGATAATTTTTGAAGCAGAGCTCCCCCTCAACATGTGCATCACGCATCATTTTGTAATGGAAATAATTTTCATCTTTGAGGGATTGGCTTGCATCTAAGAGTTGTTATTTAAAGAATGTGGTTTTCAAAATAGTTGCTCCCCCTGAATATGTGCATAGATATTTGAAGATGTTTTGCACATATTAGGAAAAGACTGCAAATTGAAATAAATTGATCACGTTTCAAATCTTTGTGGTTTAAGATAGATGCTCCCCCTCAATATGTGCGTGTAAATTTGAAATCGTTTGGCACATGTGGGAAGGAGAGCTTGTACATCCTTATAAAACCATTTACCGAATTATTAGATTAAATCCAATTTAAATCACAAATTCTCCCCCGATCACAATTATCAAATCATTTGAGATTTGTGATCTCTGTAGATTTAAATTGATTTTGAAAGCTTTTAAGGAGAATTGTGACTTGATTATGAAACCGTTTTGACTGATACGGATCGGATTTTGAGACTTTAAAACTCCATTGATTAAACATGCATGATTATCTTTTGACAAACAATTGTATGACAAATAACTTTTTTGATTTAATTGAAATCATTCTCCCCCTCAATCAATGACATAAGTTGTTGATTGAGAGATAGATGTTTTTGACAAATGTTAAGTCCAGATGATTTTCAAAAATAGAGTCCGAGTTATTTTTCAAAGCAATTAGTTTTCATTTGATAATAAGTTATTGTTTATAGAATCAGAGCAAGAATTTTGAAAACCAAGATAAAGCATGGCTCTGTTCTTTCATTGAAGAGCGGGTTACTGCCTGAAATGACAATAAACCATTGTTTAACTTTCTCCCAATTTTTTTTTTTTTTTTTTTTTTTTAACTCGAACAACATCTAAAGTCCCGTGTCATTCTTTGAGTGACATCACAAAAACCGTAGATATTATCGAATCGAGGAAAACATGACAAAAAGACAATATTTTTGGAATTTTTCAAGATTTTTAAGTTTTTTTTTTTTTTTTTTTTTAAGTTTTATATTTTTCTATTTGCCTTTTGAAGGTTTTGAAATTTTGTATTTTGTTTTTCAAATAACTATTTACAAGAGATAGATGAAGGAAAAACTTTTACTCCTCTTCTTCCTCTTGAAAACGTTTGAGTGTTTCCGGTTGTAGGCTCTTAAGACCAAGTCGTGGAAGGATAAACTCAAAACGTTCTCTAGGAAGAGCTTTGGTGAAGATGTCTGCTAACTGGTATTCAGTCCTCACAAAGTATAGTTCCACAACTCCGTTTTCAACTTGCTCCCTTATGAAATGATGTCGAATGTCGATGTGCTTTGCTCTTGAGTGTTGTACGTTGTTGCATGAGAGGGCAATAGCACTTTTATTGTCACAATACAGAGGGATTTTGTTGAATTCAAAGCCATAGTCAGATAATTGGGATCTCATCCAAAGGATTTGAGCACAAAAAGATGACATGGCTATGTATTCAGCCTCTGTAGAGGAAATAGAAGTACTCATTTGCTTCTTTGAAGACCAGCTCACAAGCTTATCACCCAAAAACTGAGCACCTCCAGACGTACTTCGACGAGTATCTTGACATCATGCATGATCAGCATCTGCATAGGCTGTTAGTGACATACCGGTGTCCTTCAGGTACCAAAGTCCCATATTGATGGTTCCTTGGAGATACCGAAAGACCCGTTTAACCGCTTCAAGGTGCTTTTTGGTAGGCTTAGCCTAGTATCTAGTACATATGCAAACAGCGAACAAGATGTCTGGTCTACTAGCTGTGAGGTACATCAGGGATCCAATCATACTACGATATTTCGTTTGGTCTACCATGATCCCTGAGTGGTCCTCATCTAGTTTAGTACGCTCTATCATGGGAGTGTCAACAGGGTCACTAGAATCAAATCCAAATTTCTTTAAAATCTCATTTGCATATTTAGATTGATTTATAAAAATGCCTCCGGGACTTTGTGAAATTTGTAATCCCAAGAAAAATGACATTTGTCCCATCATTGACATTTGAAATTTAAAACCCATTTCATTTGAAAAACGGTCACACTCATTGGGGTCAGTCGAGGCAAAGATGATATCATCAACATATATATGAACGTGAATTAAGTGTTTGCCTGACTTCTTGGTGAACAATGTCGGATCAACTGCTCCTTTGCTGAATCCAGTAGACAGAAGAAACTTTGATAGCGTATCATACCATGCCCTTGGAGCTTGCTTTAAACCGTAAAGAGCCTTCTTTAAACGATAGACGTGAGTAGGATGCTCTGGATTTACAAAGCCTTCAGGTTGGCTGACATATACGACTTCTTTAATATCTCCGTTAAGAAAAGCCGTCTTTACATCCATCTGATATACAACCATGTTCTTACTTGCAGCATTAGCCAAGAAGATTATGATTGCCTCGATACGAGCAACTGGAGCAAATGATTCTTCAAAATCTATACCCTCCTCTTGACGGTATCCTTATTCAACCAATCGAGCCTTGTTCTTTAAAACATCACCATGCTCATCAAGTTTTACTTTGAAGATCCACTTTAGAGAAATGATCATTGCACAATCTGGAGCAGGTACTAATTCCCATACATCTAGTCGATCAAACTCATGAATTTCTTCTTGCATGGCATTGAACCAGCTGTCTTCATTCATGGCAGTTTTCACGTCTTTTGGTTCGATCTTAGAGAGTACAGAATTGAAGAAGCACCATAAGGCATCGGTTGCAAGTTGTTTCCGTGTTGATACTGGACGAGAGAGGTTTCCAATGATGTTGTCTAATGGATGATCATGTGTCCATTTCCTAAGATGTTCATGTGGTTGTTGTTGAGGAACTGAAGTAGCAGAGTCTATATCTCCTGATGACGATGGTTCTGATGATGATTAAGGAGCAAATATGTTTTCAAAGGGTTCATCTTCTGGAGGAGCAAAAGGGTTTTCATTATCTGTAACAGCAGCACCATTTCCATTGTGTACACTCGATGATTGATGATTTGTTGATGAGACAGAGTGATCAGCAGCAGGCGCTTCTTGATTTAATGATATTGAGACTGAAGGGTTGACTTCATTCATAGGGATAGGAGCAGCCTCTGTTGATGGAATTGACATTTCATCAGCATTCGGTTCATAGTGTTCATCAAACATTGGATCAAACAATTTCTTTAAATCATCTTCTGATGGAGGTACATATGGAGTTGCTGGTGAGTGATTAGACACAAGAGTAGAACTGATAGGACTACTTGAGAAAGGTTGAAATGCGGGTCCAGAACTGGATTTTCCTAGAGCCATTTGACTGGTCAGCTCATCGAACGTAACGTGAATTGTTTCCATGATATTTTGGGTTCTCTTGTTGTAGATTCGGTATCCTTTTCTGTTTGATGCATAACCCACAAATTCTCCAATGTCCGCTTTAGCTTTTAGTTTACCTAAATCTTGACCGTCATTAATTGGGTAACATAAAGCACCAAACACACGAAGGTAGGATAGATCAGGTTTTCGTTTATGGACAAGTTCATATGGAGTTTTTCCATGAGAGGTGTGAATAAGGGAACGATTTTAGGTGTAGCAAGCAGTGGCAATGGCTTCAGCCCAGAGAAACATTGGAACCTTTGAGTAAATAAGCATTGTTCTAGCGGCTTCCACAAGAGTTCGATTTCGTCTTTCTACTACACCGTTCTGTTGAGGGGTTCGTGGAACACTTCTTTGATGACTGATTCCAACACTTTCATAAAACTAGATTAAATCTTTATTAACGAACTCTGTGCCATTGTCTGTTCGACAATTCTAACAGAATTGTTAAGTCGAACTTGAAGTTGCTTGATAAGTTTAATGATGACATCTGGAGTTTCATCCTTTGTCCTCAAAAACTTTACCCAAGTGAATCGAGAGTAGTCATCAACAACGACTAAAATATATTTCTTCCCATTAGTAGTTTGAACTCTCATTGGTCCGCATAAATCCATATGAAGGGTATGAAGAACTTCCATTACTGAGTTTGTGGGTTTTGGTTTGTGGGCATATTTTGTGCTTTTTCCCAATTGGCAAGCTGAACAAAGATGATCTTTTTCATACTTTAATCTGGGTAATCCTCTTACTAAGTCCTTTCTGGAAAGATTGTTTATGGTACCAAAGTTTAAGTGATTGAGACGACGGTGCCATAGCCATGACTTAGTTTTGGAGGCCTTTGACAGCAAGCAGATGGGTGAAGATTTCATCATATCTTCGATAGAGATGGTGTATAGGTTTGACCCACGAGTTCCTCTGAGAAGTTCCACACCATCAAGTTCTCTAACAAAGCAAGTATGTTTTCTGAAGGCCACTTCTAAATCTAAGTCACAAAATTGTCCTACAAAAAATAGATTATGTCCAAGACCTTCAACATAATATACCCTGGAAATCACACTATCTCCAACCACGTAATCTTCATAACCCATAATAGCACCAAAATGATTGTTTCCGAATCTCACAGTTCCGATGAATTTGCTTACAAAGTTCATGAGCCGTGACCGGTCTCCAGTCATATGCTTGGAACAGCCTGAGTCCAGGTACCACAGAACGATTTGAACGATCTGCAGTTGAACACAGACAAGAATGGATAACTGGATAATTGGGATCCCCATGCAAGAATGGGTTCCATTTGGTTAGTAACAGTGATTGGAACACCCACATCAGAGGTAGAAACACCCATATCAGAAATAGAAGCAATGGAATCATTAGGAATAGATGCAGTGCTGGTGTCCGTATTTGACCTATTCAAAGTATGTTCACTTCTTAAAGGAATAGTTCTACCAGTAGGCATCCATTTTCTAGTAGGCATTGTCTTAGCATATTGAGGGCAGAACTGGTTATCCTTATGGCCAAAAGGTATCCATTGATAACCTATCTTACTAAATGTTCTTCCTATGGGTTTCCACTGTTTTCTAACTTTCTTTCGTCTTTGCCTTTTAGCCTTCTTAGCATGATTTTTAGCATTAACAATTTTAACTGGGCATTTGACAGCATTAGACAAAACATTCACACCACATTCATGATTAGCAACAGAATTCAAGCCGACATCATTACATGGTTTGCAGATAGTATCATAATTCGAATTAATTACAGTACGCCTATGGCTAATACTAGAATCAACACGATTCGTTTTATTCAACTCAAACTTAAAGTTCCTAGGTTGGTCTTCTACTCTCTTCCAATGCACATTCTTAGCTTGCGAGGTCGTATCTTGCTTGGTTTTTCCTGGAGGCTTTAACCCGCTTGCTTTAATGTCACTAATTACTCCTGTAGAGGGAATTATGGGAACATTAGTTGGTTGATCTACTTTTTGCATTCCTGAACTAGATGTGCAAGGATCTGAACTACTAGAAGGCACATTAGTGTTCACTTTCTTAAAGCTGGGCATGGAATGGTTTGTATGCTTGGCACTAGGCATAGAACAAGGCATCGCAGCTTTACCTTTCGCACCTAAGGATTTAGGACATGTTGCTATTAAACATTCTAGCAGCTCTTGAGATCGTTTAGCCTGAATGAAAGCAAACCTAATTTCTCTATCAAGAGGCTTATTTAAGAAATCCTCTTCCACGATCTCACGGAGACATTCTAGACTATCCTTAAGGTGAGCGCAATAGTTGTGAAACACAGGTTCATTATTCCTAAGATGAGGAGGAATGTATTTAACAGTCACAATATATTTGCAGTCTGAGGATGACTTTGATGCAACATTCTCATTAAAAACAAGTGGCAATTTCCCTTTTTCCTGACTCCTCAGATTCTCAATTTCTTTTTGTAAAGAGGTTATTTTTTCATTGTTTTTGTCACGAGTGACTTTCATTGAATCATATAACTCTTTAAAGTGACGTTTAACCTTTTCATTTTCTTCTAGAAAGCTCTCGTTTTCCTTTTGTAAAGCATTTACTAAGTTTTGAAGATGAAAAGTTTGAGAATACTGAGAATCTAAAGGAGGCGGCATTTGGGTTCCAGTCACATTGTTCTTTTCACCCTTTAATTGTGAGATTTGGGCTTTCAACTTTCTGATCGTGTTACAATGAGCTCGAATCTGTTCATCACGTTTTCTAATTTCAAAAACTGCATCAAATTCAGGAACATCCAAGGATGTCTTGATATTTGAGGTTTTAACATTTTCTTTCAGATGTTGATATTTTAATTGCAAAGCAAGATGCTCAACTTCCAATTTAGAAAACTGTTTTACCAGGTTATCATGATCATCCTGTTCAACTTTATCATGCAGTTTAGAGTTAGTTTTTCCAAGCTCAATGACACGATCATGGGAGACTTTCAGAGAAACAGATAATTCATGAAATTGAGAAGCATTAATGGAACAATTTGTAGCAGTGTAAAACAAATCTTGAGCCATTCAGAAATAAGATTCTCATTCAAGGTATACAAGTTCTTCCTCTCAATCTCATTATATTTTAATTCCCGCTCATAGTCACTAACCTCAATAATCATTGCATCAAATTCCTTTTCCATTTCTTTAATATCTAAGTCCATCCCCTTTTTAAGACTCTCAAATTGACCTTTTAATTGTTTAAAGAAAGGCATGATCTCAGTTAAATAGCATTCTTTAGTTTGCTCAAAACCCCTTTCCCCTTCAGTTATCCCAGTGGGTGTGATCCTTTTCTTACAAGTTTTCTCAAAATCAACAAATAATTGAAAGATAACATATTGACTAATTATGGTCTTGCTTTTAGTGGCAATAGTTCTAGGAACTAAATGCATTGGTGTATTTGGAGGATACACAGTTGCTGAAGGCATTTTCCTAAGGGGGGGGGGGTTCTTTACAACAAGATTCTCTGCCTTTTGCTTATCTAAATCCTTTTTCCAGAACACTTGTTCGGGTGTTAACAACGTTTGAGGCTTAAACATGTTCAAGGAAATCCAATTTTCCTTTTTGTAGTCATGGGGTCTGATAATTATGTTTTTCTCTTTACAAGTAGGATTGTTGAGTTTCTTATCCATTTTCTCCCTAGTGACCTCATCTGATTTCTTATCTTCCTCAGTGCACACAGCGCAACTAGGTTTCTGCCTAGGTTTAAGGATTTCATTGCCATCATAGATAACATTTTGAGCAGCTTTTGCTATCTTACCATACTCAGGGTTGGATTCCTTTATAATGGGGATACTATGCTTATCGCTGAGGACTCTATGCTTCGTGATCATGTGAGCAGTCTGAATGGTATTCCCTTGTACGTACAACTTATTTTCAAGCTTGTTTTTCAAGGTTTTTAGATTAGAAAAATCATTCAATAGTTTTGATTCCTTAGCACTGAATTCTTGCTTAAGCATTTTAATATTTTCTTGAAGTTCTTGTTTTTGCTTAGCAGTTTTAGAAAGCTTTTCTTGTAAGGAGTTTAAATCTTGTTTTAATACTTCTTCTCTAAACTTACTTTTTCTAATAGTTGTACGCATTTGGTCATCCATTTCCTGCTCACGGGTGGTTAACTCAAACTTAGCACGCTGTTCATAAATAGCAACTTGTTCTTTATAGGCATTCAGTTCAGAAACAACAGAATCATCATGAGCACATGCAGTGTATTCATCAAAAATATAGTCATCATTGACTGCAGAAGATGCAACACTTGGTACAGTCTCACTTTCACTTTGTTTCACATATTGATCATATGGGACAACATTGATATTACCCATTTTTTCAATATCTGACTCAAAAGTTTCAGGTGATTGTACTTTGTCATGTATCTTTTGCTCATCAACATCATCGTATAGTTTTAATACCTCTGAAATGATTTTGTCTTTGGATGGACCGGCTTGTTGTGGTGGAGAGATCTTTGGAGAAACCATAGGTGAGATGCTAGCCATGAAGATTGTCTGGGCAGTAGGTTCATCATCGACATCAGAGTCAAATGCATCACAGTCAGCTACTTGAAAGGCATTCTGATGATTGTGACCTATTTCCTGAATTGGTTGCTCATCCACATCTGCATCATATGTCTTGGCATTCCCTTCAGCAAGAAACAATAACTCTTCTTCATCCAAAGCTGCTTCATTATCCTGAGCTTGCACAAGCAACATCTTATCCCTGAAGTACTCTGCATTCTGAGGGCGTTTTGGCGATGTGCAGTTCCTTGCAATATGTCCCTCACCACCACAGTTGTAGCATTTGATTGGCTTTGCTTGTCCTTGATTTCCAATCCTTCCCCGATTCTGATTTCCTACATATCCTCTACCAACTCCACCTCTTCCTTGTTCGTACTGCCTTTCTTGAACTGGCTGCACCATAACCTTCCCATCTCTGAAAGTGGCTTGATTGTGTGGATTGGATGCTGTTCTGAGTTTGTTGTTGGTGTGTGAGAGAGAGTTCATGTTTTGACTAATCATGAGAGCCAGTTGATTAATGAAGTTTCCCACGGCTGCATCAGCATCAGCTTGTTTGAACATTGGATCGGGAATGAGTTTGTGATTACCATTACCCATGGGTATAACTTGAGAAGCTTTGGTGGTAATTCCCATATTTGTGTAAAAGGCAGTTGAATCATTTGATGAGCTTGTCTCTCCCTGGTTGGTTTTGAACTGATCCAGAATCCTTTTTTCAAACATAGCATGCCTCTCATTCTGAAGAAGGAATGCATAGAGTTGCTCATAGTTTGTATTCTTCAATCCTTTTATTAGCTTCACAGAGCTGACAAACTTGTGCCATTCAGGATTCATGTTGTTCATAAATTTTGAGTTCAGCTGAATGTTTGGCATGGTCATTTTGATGTTCCTCATGTCATTCACAAGCTTATGGAATCTCACGTAGTACTCATAGACACTCTCATCTGGTTTCATCTTGAAGTGTTCAAATTCATCATACAGTTGTGATTCTCTGTCTTCTATAGTTAATTCAGAACCTGAGAGAAGCATCTTGACATTATCCCAAACTGCCTTTGCTTCAGTGTTGTGATTGATCAGCTTGTAGATGTCTTTTGGAAGACCCTGTAGTATGATGTTTGAGGCCCTGATATCAGCATCGAACCTCTTTTTCTCCTTATCATTAAGCTCATCATATGTCTTTGGTCTATCTATTCCATAGATCATTGTTCCATCTGCAGCTGTATCAATTAAGTCTCTTGTAGTCTCAATCTGATAAGGTCCTTCATCAATAGACTTGAGAATGTTGACTCCGTTTTCCTTTCCAAGACAGTACAATCTGATTCGTTGTGCCCAAGAGTCGTAGTCAGTTCTATCAAGCATAGGTGGACGAGTATCTGAACCAGCTGCTTGAACATCCTCAGTAACAGTGGAGATGATTGTAGGTACGTTGGTAGACATGTTAACAGATTATACGGGATTTTAAAACTCTATGATTAAACCGGGAAATAGATTCTTTCACGGGATTTTACTAAATCAAGAGAAAACCGTATTACAACCAAAAGTTCAACCAAGTCGCTAAGAAACCTTGAACCAAGTCACTAAGCACCAAGTCGCTGAGAATTATGACAACAAGTCGCTAAGCACCAAGTCGCTACAAATTTTGACAGCAAGTCGCTAAGCACCAAATCGCTAAGTCGTCAAGTCGCTAAATAGCAACTCGCTAAGGTTCAAGTCGCTAACACCAAGTCGCAAAGAAAGCTTAAGTACAAGTCGCTAACAAAATTACCTTTACCAAGTCGCTACCCGTAGTGGAGAATCCACTAAGTGTACTGTTTGTCGGCTTGTCTCAATAGACAAGTCGCTAGGACCAAGTCGCTACCAAAAACCACTATAACTCGCTACCTTTTACTGAAGCAAGTCGCTACGATGAATATCACAACGAGAACCAAGTCGCTACCAAGAAAAACTTCAAAAACACACTTTTCAATCCAAAACAAGCTCAACCACAGTGATTCAAGCTTACCAAATCAAAACCTAAACACTTATGATGATCCTAAACACAAAAGTACAATCAAAATCCAAGCTTTAACACAAGAAATGATCCAAATGATGCAAAAACCACTAAACTTTTTGAAACTCAAAAACCATCTAAAAACCACTAGAAATCCAAGGATATGTAAGAGATGATCTAACCATGGCTTTCGATACCATTTGTGACATATTGGATTTTACATACACATCATAACACAAACATAAGTAGGTGTATACTATGGTTTTAGAGAGAGAAAGTTAGAGGTTTGGGAACTTTAGTGAGAGAAAGAAAAATCTTATTATGAGCTCCAACTCTCTACCTTGGAAGGTAGAGAGTATTTATAGTACTTACATAAATCGCCACCTACGAGCTGTGGATCAGGCATACAGTGGGTAAAGACCCGTCCGTCCTCCACGGTGTTACTTAACTAAATGCTACTTAACTTGTAATAATCTATGACTACGAGCTTTCTAATGATTACATATACTTGAGGTGACCGACTCTTTAATAACTGGATTTACTAAATCCTAACAGCTCCGGAACACAATCAGACAAATCAGAACAGACAAAGGAACTGAATTTGTGAATCAAACTCTTCGTGCATTTTATGAGAAAGTGGGAATTGAGCATCAAATATCTATTGCACGTACACCAGAACAAAACGGAGTTGTTGAAAGACGAAACCGTACGTTAGTGGAAGCTGCAAGAACAATGTTAATTAATGCTAAACTTCCAGATTACTTGTGGGCTGAAGCCGTGTCAACTGCATGCTACACTCAGAATCGTTCAATGATTACCAAATGCCACAACAAAACACCTTATGAGCTTATCCACAACCGTAAACCGAATCTAAAACACTTTCATGTATTTGGATCCCTTTGTTATCCGAACAATGATCGTGATGACTTTGGTAAGCTCAAAGCCAAAGCTGACATTGGAGTGTTTGTTGGATATTGTGAAAACTCTAAGGGTTTCCGGATCTGGAATCATCGTACAAGGGAGATTATGGAAACGATTCATGCAAATTTTGATGAACTTACAGAGATGGCTTCTGAGCATAACAGCTTGGAACCCGGTCATAACCGTTTAAACTTCCCTCAAACCCCATCATCAGCTGAACCTAGTTTACAACTAAACTCGATGTCAAATGGAACAGCTATTTGCTCCTCTGTTTAGTGATGATATTGATGAATGTGCACCAGGTGTATCCAATGTTTCCGCTGCTCAACCTGATCAAAATCCAATACCTGATACACCTGCTACAACAACTACTGTTGAGGAAGTACCACCAGTTGATTCTACAACAACAGTTGAACAAACCGCATCCTACAACGCTGAACCAGTTGATGATCTTCTGAACAATGAAGTACCCCCACCTGCAGATTATGATCCAAATGCATTCTTCAACCCGTTTGCTAATGAAACTGCCACACCTGATGTTGCGGAATCATCCACAAGCCATTTGAATCCTCCCAATCTGCAGAATGTATATCAACATCAACCTTCCTGATAAGGTTTTAAAAGGTACCATTTTGAGGGGTCGTTTTAGTCCTTATTTGATCACTTTTGTATCCGTTATTGCTTAATATCGTTCATTTTCACTTTTTAGGTCTCTTGAAGGCAAAATGCTGGAATGGCACTTATTTGGACGAGAAGGCGCGAATATATGAAGAAAATGGCCAAAGTCAAAATCGAGACACTCACAGTTGCTGAAATTAGAAGGCGACGGCGTCAGGTGCTAATGGCGACGCCGTCCGAGGATTTTTGTGACGGTTCAGAACCCAAAACTCTTATTTTCAAGTGACGACGTCTAGTTGTAAAAGAGTAGGCCGTCGCTACTCAGACGGCCTAGATGCAATCCAGACGACGTCAGAAGCTGAAGAGGACGGCGTCACGTACATAAGGTGACGCCGTCGCAAGGTTAACGTGGCCAAGACGAAACCCTAATGACGGCGACACGACGGCGTCACGAAACATAAGGTGACGCCGTCACAAGCTGATCAAGACTATCACAGCATGCGCGCGAAGTAGTTGATATTGTTTTGGCCATAACTTTTGCATACGAACTCGGATTTAGGTGGTTCAAAAGCCCACGCGACCGGAACGAGAAAATCTACATTTTGGTGAAAAAATGGTCGTGACGCCGTCACTCTATAAGTGTGACGCCGTCACTCTTTGCCGACAGAAAATCTGCCTATAAATAGAACATTATAACTTCACTTTTTGTAAGCCCTAAACCCTAAGTCCGATTCCAGGGTTTAGGTAGGTGTTTTTCCAGCAACTTAAAGGGTTTCAAACACTCCATAAACATCGTGTAATGATTTGTTTGTTAATCCAATCCTATGGTATGTCTTCAATTATCATAATTGTTGCTTGCTCTTCATTAATTATGCTTGGCTAATTCATCTAGTGTCTGCTTATGATTGTGTGAAACTTGTATACAATTAATTAGATCTTATTGATTTCTTAGTGATGCTTGTGTCTATCTTCATCATTAGGGTGTGACAACTTCAATGAGTCTAATTGGTTTAGTTTATAATTCTTGCATCCTACTGTCTCTTGTTTGATTGGTTGTCTCTTATCTTAATTGTAATTGGCTTAGGAAGTGCGACTAGGCTATCGTTGTGTTTAACACTTGATAAATCCTTGATAGTTTATGAATGACTTGGTGGATTTCGTTTACTAAACCAAAGATAACCTTAAAGTTAGTTTATGAATGATTTAGTGGATTTTGTTTACTACACTTAAAGGTGAATTCAAAGAGTTAGGGAGAACCGCATACCCTACAACCTTAGACACACAACGCAACTAGGAATAAGGACGTGACAATTCAACCATCAATAGGACGTGACAATTCAGTAGGTAGAATTGGATAGCTAGCAAGGAGTAATACATCATAAGTAGATACGCTTCACGTTACTGGTAGATTCCTTAGTTAGTTAGTATCTTTTGGAATAGTTGGCTAGCAACTAATTCCACCCTCCCCTTCAAACCCCGAGATTCGTACCTTTCCATTTTCATAAAACATAAAAAAGATAAAAAATAATCATCCCTCACCTTTAGACTTAAATCGACGTACACTTCAGCCTAACGACACTATTCCCCTAGAGAACGATATCAATACCCGTGGCTTACCCTAATACTACACTACAACGATTAGGTTCACTGCCTAGGGTGTTGAAAAACTTGCTCGACGAAAAGGAAGTTCCTTTGACCCCGAACGACGCGTGTAGCGTTATCACTTCCACACATCGTTGGACGAAAGACCATCCTCTTGAGAACATTATTGGTAACCCGAATCAACCAGTCGTAACTAGACAACGTCTTCACACAGACGGTGAACATTGCATTTATGCACTCACTGTCTGCCAATTTGAACCTAAAAACATTAAAGATGCAATGACAAAAGACAACTGGATTGAATCCATGCAAGAAGAACTCAATCAGTTTAAACGTCTTGAAGTATATGGGAATTGGTTGAAAGACCAACAGGGGTCTACGTCATTGCTCTCAAATGGATTTGGAAAAACAAATTGGATGCTGAAGGAACCTTAATCAGAAATAAGTCACGTCTGGTGGCTAAGGGTTATAGACAGGAAGAGGGTATTGACTTTGAAGAATCCTTCGCTCCGGTTGCTCGTCTTGAGGTTGTACGGATTTTTCTGGCGTTTGCGGCTCACATGAACATCACCGTTTATCAGATGGATGTCAAAACGGCTTTTCTCAATGGAAAACTGAAAGAAACGGTCTATGTCGGCCAGCCAGAAGGATTCGTTGATCCAGAGTTCCCGAACCATGTCTACAAGCTGAACAAGGCTCTCTACGGCCTCAAACAAGCCCCTCGGGCGTGGTATGATAAGTTATCATCCTTTCTTATCGCCAATAATTTCGTCAAAGGTTCGGTCGACCCTACACTTTTCATACAATATCACGGGGCACACATTTTAATCATTTAAATTTATGGGGATGACATCATTTTTGGGTCAACACATCTAAAATACTCAAACGCTTTTACAAAACTTATGAAAAAACATTTTGAAATGTCCATGATGGGTGAACTTACGTTCTTTCTAGGACTGCAAGTTCATCAATCACCCCGTGGTATTTTCTTGAGTCAGTCCAAATATGCCCTTGAAATTTTAAACAAAAATGGAATGCAAAACTGTGACACCTATGCCACTCCAATGGCACATACCAAGAAACTGGACGCTGATTTGCATGGGAAATTGGTTGACCCTACCAAATACCGAAGTATCATTGGGTCTCTTATGTATCTAACAGCCAGTAGGCCTGATATTGTCTTTGTTGTATATCTTTGCTCCCGTTATCAGTCGAGACCAACTGAAACTCACCTCTCTAAGGCTAAAAGAATCCTCCGATACATCAAGGGAACCATTAACTTGGGGATCTGGTATTCGAAGGATTCTGGTTTTGAACTAATAGCTTTTTTAGACGCTGATCACGCAGGTTGCTTAGATTCTCGAAAAAGTACTTCAGGAGCTCTACAATTTCTTGGTGATAAACTGGTGTCATGGCAATCGAAGAAGCAGGACTGTATATCGCTGTCCTCAACAGAAGCAGAATATGTATCCATATCGGCGTGTTGTGCTCAAGTCATTTGGATGAGAACACAACTCAAAGACTATGGTTACGTATTTGACAGAATCCCGATGTACTGCGACAATCGAAGTGCTATTGCGATCTTGTGCAACTCTGTTCAACATTCAAAATCAAAGCACGTCGATCTTCGATATCATTTCATCAAGGAGCACGTGGAAAAGGGTACCATTGAATTATACTTTGTGGGTACTGAATACCAACTGGCAGATCTTCTCACCAAAGTCTTAGCTCCTGCTAGGTTTAATGAGTTGGTCCACCGGATTGGTATGCGGTGTTTGACTCCAGAGGAACTGGATGAACTTTTAAAACATTCTTAAAAACCAGTCAAACACCAAAACCTCTTTGGTAAATATTTTCAAAAACAACATACAAAAATATTCTTCTATCCAAATTTCTTTCAACATGGCAAGTACAAATCTTCCGTCAACACTTTCATCTTTCAAAATTCAGTATTTTCTCGATCAAGTGTTGAGGGGGAGAAAGTAAATATTTTTCGGTTTCATAAAACCTTGTACTTGCATGTTACCTTATCCCGGTTGTTTCTTTGTTAATGGTGGTCACATTTCTGGTATATTGACACTCCCCGGACTCAAATTTATAAAATTTCGTTATTTCTTAAGTCGAGGGGGAGTGTCGTCAAGTTTCTTTCCAAATATCATGTTTTGCGTAACCAAAATGGAAGTTATGGACTAAGAATGAAAATGGTTGAGGTGGAGGGACTAAGATTGCCAAAAGCTTAAACTATTTTTTAATAAAACTCTTCACCTAATTTTTCAAAACACATTTATTTCATATCATTTGTTACTCAACCACTAATCTCACGCCTAACATTTCATACACAAATTTGTGCTTTGAACTCCGGATTTGTAAGTGGTTTCATGATCTTAGCATGTTTACAAACAATGGTTTTTTATTTCATTTACATCCAACGGCTGGATTGTGTGCTTGGATGATTCTTGTGTTCTACGCATATGCGTATGAACACAAGATCATCATTTGTGTGTTTGTGATGATATAATGATGTCAAAATGTTCAAAATTATGTGCCATAACCATTTCTATTAACCAAATCTACCCAGAAACATAAATTGATCATTTTTCTAAATTAGGGTTCATACGCTTAATTTGGGCGTCTTCATTTAAGAGTGTTTCTAGTCAATTAGAAGGTTAAGAGATGTTGTATACATGTTTAATTGATCAAATCTAGGCTTGAAACATACCCAGAATCATCAATTGTGTGTAAATTAAGAATTAGGGTTTATGTTCATACGAATTGGGTATTCTTGATGCAAAAAGATTTTGATGTTAAAACTTGGTTAAAACTTCTCCTTAGACCTCTAAGATATCACAGAAAAGACTTGGTGTCAATCCTATGGCTAGATTTCATACTCGTAATTTTTGAATCCTAGGGTTTAAGTCTCTACGCGTATGAATATCCTACGCGTAAACTGTTTTGATTGAGACTTCATGTTTGAATGAAAGAGATTGAATATGGTGTTAATGGATGTGTTGTGATTCATTTGTTTTAGGTTATTACACGTGAAATAATCAGAATCAAGGTTAACTGTGCTTCTACGCATAAGGATCACCTTACGCGTAGAATGTTATGCGTCAGAGAAATCTTACGCGTAACCTTTACGCGTAAGGTTCTACAAAGGGGACTACGCATATCCTGTAAAGGATATGCATAAACAATAAGATTTACGCATAAGGTTCACTCTTACGAGTAAGCCTTACGCGTAAGCTCCCATATACGCTTACGCGTATGCTCTATGCTTAAGGCCCTCTTTTCCTACGCGTAACATTTCTTACGCGTATTTCAAGATCCTACGCATAAGCTTATAACTACACGTATGGTTCACTGTTTACGCATAAGCTTGAAAATCCTACGCCCAAGCCTTATTTTAACCAAAACTGTGAATTGTTACGCGTACAAACTTGTAAATAAACAAATCATAACGTCACGAAACCAAAATGTCATTAATAAGCTTAAATGGTTAATATGTTGTGATAATTAGTGAAAAATTGGACTTTAAAACTCAAAGTTAATAAATTCACGAAACTTTTCACGACTACTTTGGACTATTGGACAAACAAGTGACATTGGACTCGTAACATTCGTTAACATATCATATTCAATAAATAGACAATAAAATCAACTTTTGACTAATGTAATGTCTTTCGATATGTTGGTTCTTTTGGCTAAATATCTTTCAGATCACGATATGGACATCCAAATGGAAAATGTTGATGCACCAAATGTTCTCTCAATTGAAGACATCTTCCCCAACGGTTACACTATGAAGATTGGAAAGAACAACCTCAGGGTCGATTTTGAAAACTTTACTTGTTCTGAGTCTTCTTGTCAGATTGCAGTGGATATTCTGAAGACTCATCCCTACAAGAATATGCTCACAAACTCTGCAACAGTGCCGGAGATTTATATTCACCAATTATGGCATACAATACAAAAGGTCAAAGGTCAAAGTGCTGTGACGGTGACACTTAACAACAAACAAGTCATCATCACTCCTGCAGATTTAAAGGCTATTCTCCTTCTTCCTACCATCCAGCCTGCCGATTACTCTGCTACTCCTTCTGAAGAGGTCGCTCTCCAGTTCATGGTTGACATCGGCTATGATGAAGCTGCTGGGATAATCACAAAGCACTCATCAGTGGATCTTAAGAACATCCCCTAGCCATGGAGAACACTCTACATAATGATTACCAAATCAGTTTCAGGACGTGACAATGGTTTTGAGCATCCGAAGCTCATGGAACTACAAATATTTTGGGCTATGGTCAACATGAATCATATCGAATTTGCAGCTCTGATCTAGGACGACATGATGTCATACCTTAAAAAGCCTGGCACTAAGATCCCTTACATCAGATACACCAAATTGTTGATCCAAAGTACTCTAGGGAATAATCATGATATTCCCTTGAGACTTGTTGACCCCAAACATCACTCCGTATTGCTTAAGCCCACACTCAATGTTGTCAGATTTAAGGACTCAACAACGAAGAAACAAGGTGCGGTATTACCAGATTGCCTTCTCACTGCTGATATCAAGGGACTACAATCGTACACACGTTATTTGGAAGCAGTTGCATTACGCAAAGTGGGATTCATTGATGAAAAATCGTCTGGTACACCTGTTAGGAAGACCAGAAGAGGCAGTACTGGAAGTATAGCGAGCACTGAGAGTACGATAAGGTACCCAAAGAGAACTCGCACAATTAAGACGAGAGTTCCTCTTACTGAAGCCATCCCTATTCCCAAACCAGAACAAAAGCTAATGGATGAAAGCTCAGAGGAAACGGAAACGGACGAAGAGATTGTCTACTCTGAAACACCAGTCAATGATACTTTGAGAGTAGAAAAACCTCTCAGTCCCAAGTCTGACAAAGGGAAAACTCCAGTGCTTGAGCACGAAGAAGAGAGCTCAGAAGAAGAGCCACTGGATGAAGACAGAGACTATAGAAAGAAGCTCAAGAACCTCAGACTTCAACACGTTGCCAAAGAGTTCGAACAGCAACAAACTCGTGGCCCCGGAGGGTCAAGTGGTGGTACACTATCAACACCAGTTTCCGACGTGGTTAATCAACCCGATAAGGGAACTGGTACCACCACCCACGAACAACAACAACGGCAACTAGAGGATTCTATCATCTATGACTTTGAGGAACCAGAAAAGGAGAAGTCTAAGAAAGTTTCTAAAGAAGATGCTGAAGCTGCAGCCAAAGAAAAAGCAGCAAAAGAGGCTCAAGCTTAAGTAGATGAAGAAGCTAGAGTTCAGGCGGAAGAAAAGGCTAAAGCTGAGGAGGAAGCCAAGAATTATCTTCTAGATAGTCCCACCCGTAGCAAGGAACAAACTTCTGAGCCACCAAAGGACCCTGAGCCTCCTCATGTCTCATCATCATCAGACTCATCTTCTCACTCATCACCTCCACCATCCAAAGCAACCACCAGATCCGCATCCAGATCCATTAAGAAGCCGACCGACACTTGGGCATCCCGAGCAAAGGCGAAGATTGTCAATGCTGTTAGAAAAGCAAAGAAACGTAACATTGTTAATAGGAAGCTGAATCAGCTCGCTGACAAAGTCAACCTTCTTCAAAATGGGATAAACCAGATGTTGAGAGAACGGGAACAGATTCAGAAGTTTCTCAACCGAGATGTACAGGGTGAAATGAACAAGACGATTAGGGAATATACTCATAAGTTCCTTCTCGACATTGTTCCTGGAGTGACAAGGGAGATGTTCACCAGACAACTTTATCCGAATCTCATGCAGTTGGTCAAGCAAACGATAAGATCAACGCCTTTAACAGTAACAATCAACCCAACTGAGCCTACAGCTTTCTCCGATGCAGAAATGGTTTCCAAGCTGGTACTACAAATGTCAAAATGATCTGGAACGTTTACTTCTGACGAAGGTAAACTATTCGAAGCATTGCTGGAATACCAACTTTAAACGTCATGCAAAGCAACAGCTGAAAGGCCAAAGCGTCCAAGAGACGATGATGATAAGGATAAGGATAAAGAGACCAAACGCAAGAAGAAGTCTGATGACTCCTCCTCTATGCCACCACCACCCCAAAGAACCTCCATCGACGATCTCCTCTGCGTTCTGCTGCTACAGAGAAACCTCAGGACTCTGAGTTACCACCATCAACAGAGAAAACCGATGATCATTTCGAATACACTGGTGGTGACGATGAAGAGATCCTAGATCCTCAACAACAACCCACCTCTCCCGCCACAACAAAGAAACCAGAGTCCTCATCAAAGCCAAAGAAGAAGAAGACAAAGACCAATGTTGTCTCATGGCTAGATGACGATACAACCGAAGAATATGACTGGTTTTCTAGACTTGTTGATGCTACACCCTCATTACCAGAAGGTCAAGAAATGGTAGATGGCCGTACTATGGAGCATGTGAAGCTGATTCAAGAAAAGTTTAGAATGAAGAAGATGACTAAGGCTGAGGTAAGGCGAATAAAGAATGATGCCTTCCAACTGCTTAAAGACAGCTCAGAAAGTGCAATTGAAGTCGAATACCACCTCGACAACATTGCACGAGCCATGTCGAACAATATCGATTGGCTCAATCCCGAAGCTAACATCGACTTCAGAAGACAAGACAAGGCTCCCTACTACACTGATTGGACCAAACCTCTACCAACAATTGGCCGACCAGATCAACCTCAAATTCCATACCGTTACTTCTTCAACAATGACCTCGAGTTTCTTCTACAGGGTAGCGATGTTACAAGGAAGTACGCTATGTCACTCACATTTCCATTCCCAGCAGCAATCTACTCTCACAATCCAGCCATCGAGGAAGAAGCCTCACATATGTTTGCTGCCAAAGTGGAAAAGTATGACCTTGATGCGATGTATGGGATTCATCATTGGCCTGAACGCCGAAGAATCTTCTACAGAAGCTGCCAGGTTCTTAAGTCTAAAAAGGAAGTGTATAGTGAAAAATGGATCATTGCAATTAAGCATGTTACCCTGTCGTCGAAGTGGGACTACACATTCCTCAAGAACATTGTGGTCAAACGACAAGACGAAGAGGATTATGACTTCTGTGAAGCGGATTTTCCAAAACTGTCACTAAATGACATTGAAGATATGTATCTCGCTAAGGTGCAAGGACGAATGCGACATTTCTCCACAACTATCCAACGCGAGTACATCAAGTCACTATTAATCTTCATCAGAAGCATTGTGATCCAAGAACGTGTAGAGGACATTCAGCTTGCTGTCGTATCTTATAAAAAACGGGTCAATCTCACAAAACCTCAACTAGACCTTCCCGACATCAACCGACTTCCTCAATATACCCTTATCAAGAAACCATTTGGGGTAGTCTACAGAAGTGAACTACACCACAACTGTTTCATGGCATGTAAAGAGCTTCACAAGTTTGGGGATCACACGTTGAAGAAAGTTAGGGACGGACTAGCATACAGATTGAAAGAGATTCATGACTACATCGGGTCACCGAAGCGAGGGAATTTGAGGGAGAGAAGGGATGTTAGGAAGCTCATCACACGGATTGATGAAAGGTTGTTCAGAAGGGATCAAATCAGAACCTTGGAGAGTTTCGTTGGTGGTCGTCCAAGCATATCTCTCACAGGCTATCAACGTCCAGACCGCATTCCCGGAGTTATTGCTGGAATACCTGATTCTCCTGGTACCCCTTAATCTGTTTCTCTTATCATATTTTGGATGTGTGATTTTAATCTGACGATGGCTTGTGCACACATAATAGTGTACAACCCGTACTTGTAATGAAAGGACCCTATGGTACGCATCAGTGCCACAATCGTATAAAAGGGGCGAAAGCTTCTTACTTTTGAGTAAAACTAATCAAAACTTTCATTATTTCAAAGTTTTGCTCAAAAGAACAAGTACTTCCCCTTCTGATTTTCAAAACTTCAAAAGTTAATATCACTTGTTGTGGGGGAGTATTTGATTAAAAACTTTGTTCACAAACTTGTTCTTCGTGGTAATCTTCCCGCAAAACTCGAAATGGACATATTCGATATCAAATTTCGTCAAAAATAACATTTATATGCCATTTTTTAGGGGGAGAAAAATTATGTGATAAGAAATATGTTGTGAATTGCAAATGAATCGTTGTGCTAAAAGACTTAACCAATGAATTGACGAGATCTTAAATGTTAGTAACTCGAAAAGACTTGTCCGGGACGGGTAATAATTTCAAACTAGTTCGCTAGTGATGTAAACGTGTCTCGCAAAGGACTTGTCCGAGTAGAATGTACCATTCGAGAAACTCTTGGTAGACTTGAACTTTGACGGGTTTGACAACCTTTCGAGGTTTGTCCACACCTTCAAGGTAGTTATTAGAGCTAGTTGCCACCTAAAAGCTGACAATGTAACTCTTTAACTATGCAACGTAACCGTGTCTCGCGGGGGATTGCCTGTCTTGAGTTGATCAATTCAAATGTGCACGCTCTTCTCTCACCGTGCAGATTTTTGTCAAAATACTTAAGCATGTGTGGAGGGGGAGTATTTCTGCAAAAGTCTAAACTCTCACAGTGGTAATAAAAGCTTTTATTCATAACCACTTTGAGAGATTTTCAAGAAAAAAATGGTTTTAATGGCAACATAGGTTAGTCATGGAGTTATAAGGTGACTAAGGTTAGGAATAACCGTCCTATGATCCGCCAGAGCCGGAGGGATCTACCCAAGGACACCACAAATAGTTAGAATTAGAAGTCCTTAGGTATGATTATAAAAAGGAGAAAATGAGAATCGAAGAAAGAAGGAGTTGAAGAATTAAAAAGAAAAGTAAAGAAAAAGGTGAAAAGAAATAGCCCTCCAAATTATTCAACTTAGGGCAGACACCGGGTTCAATTCATATGCCACTGGTTGTCACCTGATGACACTGGTATTGAAGATTAAAGTTGTCATGGACCCAGTGACGCATGCACTAAACCTTCTTAGCCACTCAAATTTCTCTCAACAGAAGCTTGTTTCATTCTCACAGGGAACCCTACGTAAACTATCGGCTTTCTCTTAGAGATTACTGGTATTGAAGCAAGGAGACCCTCTCCCTAGTCTCCGCTCAGGAAAACCAAAGCGCACTATTGAGTCTAGAGCTACGATATTCATCAAAAGATCTCTTAGGTACACTTGACATTTCATCACTTGTCGTTCAAAAATAAGGACGCAAGTGATACATTATCGAGTCCTACACAGATCTTAGCAATATGTCGAGAACATTTATGAGAGGTTCACAAATGTGATTCTCAGTGATTGAATGGAAACTCCTGCCAGGGTCAACATCAAACAGCCCTGACAGCAGGTCACTTCGGTAACTCCTTGTGGGTTACGCTTAGTGTGTCTCAAATGGTCTACAGTCGTGGGGTGATGCTTCGGTGTACCTCAGCGACTCATCTGAACTGTAGGTGTACTTCGGTACATCGCGTTATCTCACTTGTGGGACTCCAGTTCAGGAACAGCCTTTGTGAGAATTAGAGTCGTGTTTTCACACTATGCTGTTAATACACTCGAAGTTCAAACTTGTAAGTGATGGATTATTTCTAACCCATTTTTTATGTTTTCTTCTTATGGATGCTTGCGGGTGGAAAAGATCGTGCAGATTCTCCACATGCTCATACCTACAACAACACTAATTGAAGTTCTCTCAAAAGGCAACACAAAGTCAGAATGATTCTTCGTCAAAGTCAAAGAATCTACAAAGTTTAAAGACTAAGAGAACTACACCTGTACTGAAATCCAACGTTAAAGAGCATACGAGCATGTTGGAGAAAGACGTGGAGACACTGGAGCAACGAAGCGGACCTGATGCAGACAACTACAACATACTATCACTTCCATCACAAAGAACAAAGTTCAAAGAACAAAGAAATCAAAGACGTCAAAGCAGAATACTTCAAAGGAAGCAATTTCCCTACACTGGGGAGATTGTTCGAATCAAGGCACTTCTTCTCACAAGAAAGAAGAATGTCAGAAGACGTCAAAGATACTATTACATCAGCACATACAACGTTATCACTCAAATCATTAATCACCAACACTTAGGGGGAGATTGTTGGAATCACTCCTAAACTAGATTACAAGTGTTAGTAATTAATATATAATAGTTAGCTTAATTAGGCCTTTATGTTTGTTATTATGCTAAGGCTTATGTAGAAGGCCCATAAGCCTTGGCCCAAGCCTAATAAGGAAAGGAAGGGACTAGGAGTGTTGCCCTAGCTCCCTCTCCTATAAATAGGATTGTAAACCTTCATTTGAAGGTTGGTTGTTCATTTTATCACATTTCCTACACTTAACTTTTCTCTCATATATTCGTGTGTGTGGTATTGTGTTCAACCGATCACCTCTTCTCTTTATTTCTTCATATTGATGCTTGTGTTACATAAATGGGAACCTAACAGGATGATTCTTATGAACTCTTGTGGTAGGAACTGGACTTTCTGTGATTACTGAGTCCAAATTTGTAAAATCTGCATCTTTGAAGTAGTCATCCAAATTCTCATCATCTGTAGGAGCATCCATTTCTTCTAAATCTGGCATGTTAGGATCATGTGGATACTCATCATCACCAAATATTGGCTTGGCAGTGGGTCCAAAGTGAGTACTATCATCAGTACTTGCAGCCGGGGTTTCACTTGAACTGGCAGTGGTAGAATTTGGCTTAGAAGTGGTTTTATTAAGCTTAGCAGTGCTTTCATTTGGCTTAGCAGTGCTTTCAGAATGCCTCTTCTTTCTTTCAATTTCTTCTACCGACACTGAGTTATCTTTCAACAACTCTTCCTTATCTTGATGATGATCAAATTTGCTTCCAGAATCCAAAACATCAGCACTTGTGGGACTCTGCTTTTCAATGATGGGTGAGACAGAACCAGCTTTCCACTTTTCAAATAAATAGAACTCTTTTGGAGAATCATCTTCTTTGGAAGGTGTTTCTGCATCAGAATTCTTTTGTGTACCTGCATCAACATTAGTGGAAGCACCTGCAATGATAGGCTCATAATTCATAGATTTGGTTAGCATATCAATATTAAACAGCCAATCAGGTCCTTTTGTCTCAACACTAGGCGTCTCTTCACTAAACTGAACATGTAAGTTTTCTTCAACAATCCTAGTCCTCCTAGTGTATACTCTAACGGCTTTGCTATTAGAAGAATAGCCTAAAAAGTATCCATCATCTGCTTTTTCTTGAAACTTTCCTAGGTAGTCTATGGTATTCAAGATAGTAACAGGACACCCAAAAGGTTTTAGAAAAGCTATCATAGGCTTCCTATCATGTAACAGCTGATAGGGGTTCTTGTTATGAGGCTTCACTACCTTGCTTCTATTCTGCACATAACATGCAGTCCCTACAGCTTCAATCCAAAAGGTAGTTGGTAGCTTAGATTCAGACAACATTGTTCTAGCAGTCTCAATTAGTGTTCTGTTTTTCCTTTTAGCTACACCATTCTGTTGTGGTGTTCTAGCAACACTAAACAATCTTTCTATACCCTTAGACACACAGAACTGATTCATCACATCATTCTTAAATTCACTTCCATTGTCACATCTGATTATTTTGACCTTATGGTTTACTAGATTTTCTATCTTAGTAATGAAACTCTTGAGGATCTCACTAGTCTCACTCTTAGCAGCCAAAAAGTATACCCAAGAAAATCTACTATAATCATCAGTAATGACTAGGCAGTACTGCTTATGGTTCAAACTTTTAACAAAGGTAGGTCAAAATAAGTCCATATGAAGCATAAACAGTGGTTGTGTAATGGTGTTAACAATTTTGGTCTTACAAGAGGCTCTATGTTGTTTTCCTTTCTGACAAGCCACATAAAGTTCTTTACACTCAAAAACCTTAGAAGGTAACCCTCTCACTAAGTTGCCCTTTACCAGTTTATTGATTGTTTTGAAATTAAGGTGACCTAGCCTTCTATGCCACAATTTAGACTCGTCTACTGATGCCTTAGCAAAGAAACAGGTTAAGGACCTATTAGGAATTACATCTTTAAGATCAAAACAATATATGTTTTCCTTCCTAGGAACCCTAAGCTGTACATAATTTTCATCAGGCATTTTGAAATCAGGAGACAACACCACACACTCAGTTTCTCCAAAAAGTACCCAGTTTTTCTTATCACACATTTGAGAAACACTGAATAAATTGTACTTTAGTCCCTGTACCAGATAGACTTTTTCAAAGTCTAATTTCCCTGTTCTGATTGTGCCTCTGCATCTTTCCTCCCTTTGGATCATTGCCAAATGCTGTAAGATATAACTTTTCACATACACATCAAACCATAACACAAAGTAGCATATAGATGGAATTCTAGAGAGAGAAAGTTAGAGGTTTAGGGAACTTAGTGAGAGAAAGTGAAAGATATTATTATGAGCTCCAACTCTCTACCTTGGAAGGTAGAGAGTATTTATAGTCTTACATAAATCGCCACACATCGGGCTGTGGATCAGGCATACAGTGGGTAAAGACCCGTCCGTCCTCCACGGTGTTACTTAACTAAATACTACTTAACTTAAGAATTACTACGACTACGAGCTTTCTAACGATTACATATACTTGAGGTGACCGACTCTTTAATACCGGGAATTTCTAATTCCTAACAATCTCCCCCTAAGGGAGGTCACCTCAATCATGTACCAAAAACACATTGAATACAACCAGATAATACATTAACAATTGATCTTGCATTCTTGATGTAGTCCTTTGCTCCTAAGCTCGTAGTTATTGATTCTTCACATTGCATGTTTGGTTACTTCAAGTTCTTTTACTGATCCACGTGATAGTCATTTTGAGCCATCTTTTGAGATCATCAGCTATCAACAATCTCTGACACATCCTTTGTGGTGTTGGTATTATGTGATGTTGTGACTTTAGGACCGACATGCTCACATTCTGGATCATGAAATCTTCACATCAGAGTAGCGGAAGCTTTTGTTGAATCATGATATTGGCAGCAGCGTAGCAGAAGCATGGAATGAAAATATCAGAGTCATTGATGCACTAATCATGATTTCTTTGAGTTGAATGTGTTGAGTGAGCATGCGGCTATGGATTGACCGCTTCATTCTGATCAGCTGCAAACGTCGGGCGTACCTGCATACAACAGTTAGCAATAATTCGCACGAAAGTGTCTTTGATCACTTTCGTTGAATTGAGGTACACGGCCCACGGTTCCCCGTTGATCAGTACATGTACTGCCTGTGATCAGGTATAATTCCGAAGAATTTCCTTGACAGGGTTTCGCAGCTGTTCTAGCTGTTCTCAAACCGGAACATCTCAAAGAAGACAACACGGAGTGAGTGAACCAGCGAATTTTAAGTCCACTGATTGATGAAAAAAGATTTGAAAAACAATCGTGTATCGCTCAATAGAAATTGTTTTTGCAATACAACGAAGGTTTTATAGAAAATCAATTATCAATCATAAAAATACCTTTTGGTTTGAAAAATGAGTACACGGTCGATATGCTAAAGAAAAGAGTTGTTAAGCACAAAGACCGGTTTTTCAAAGGTATCCGTCAATCCATAACCTGAACCAGGATTGATTCAAGAGATTGAATCGCCCCATTGTTTCTGTTCAGTTGTCACATGGTTGATCAATATAATAGATCTCACATGCCACCTACCAGGAGCTTGTTTGATGTTGGCTCCAGAAGGCTTTCCATCTTCATTGTGAATATGTAAA
>BPTQ01000008.1:227262557-227496400 GCA_019973895.1 Chrysanthemum seticuspe | reverse complement strand
TCGCTGAACCAGACATCGCTCAACGAGAAATCGCTGAACATAGAGATCGCTAAACACATCGCTTAACGACGGTTTTAAACCGATCGCTGAACCAGACATCGCTCAATGATGAATCGCTGAACGAAAAACAGATCGCTGAACCCTAAGATCGCTGAATCGACAGATCGCTTAATTCTCAATCGCTGAATCACGTGATAGAAGATCGCTGAATCACGTAATAGAAGATCGCTGAATCACGTAATAGAAGATCGCTGAACTCACTAACAAATGCCAAAAGAGAACTAAATCATTTTAGGGCACTTTCTTAGATAAAGGGCCAAATTAGTATCTCAATATTTTAGGGCATATTAGACAATTGTACAGATGGTTGCAAGGATGACAGTAGAGGTGACAGCGGCTCCTACAAGTTCGTCGACCGAGTCTATGAGCAGGTGGGTACGAACTGTCTTGACTGATGCTAAGAACCCGAGTTGCTTAGTCTAACATAACGGAACCTTTCCTTTTACCACAGTTGTAAGAGTTTAGGTAACTACTTCCTGGTATAGCTCAACTCTGCTGATCTCTGTATGAACTATGATTACTACTACCTTGAGGATAAATGCCTTACCTGTCTGGATTTTACATACTACTCGAACTACTATTCCTCTTTTTCTCTAAGCTACGTCTATAGTCCCGAAGATTGTAACAAGAAGTTCCAGAAGGTTTTCTGTAGATGTTCGACTAGTTAGTGTTGTGGCTACGATTCCGTCATACCCTATTACAGTTCTACGAAGAGAGTCCTAGTCTTAATTGATACCTTCTGTCTCTTAGGGTTGAGATACTGCTTAAACTCGTGAAGTTCTACTTTGGTCTACTCTTACAGATACTCATGATACACTCTAAAGTATTCAATCAATTACTGTACTCCTTGTAGTCTTACTGATACGGATTGTAAGTCAACTTAAGTTTTAAACACTTGTTGTACTTAGGGCTTACCGTGTTCAAACAATGGCGACACTTCGAATGATTTCCTAACTTCTTGTGTTTGATACTCGTTGAGATACGGAAGGAGGAAGTCTTACTCTCTGTACGATACAAACTTTTTAACTAAGAGTTAGTCAAGTTTTGATTGGGCCCTCTCTGTTCGAGCAGATTACTAAGTTGACGGAAGATGAGTTTGTAGCCTTAGTGTTGGTTTCGAAGTGTTCAGTATGGGAACCCATTACCATTAGTGTTTGAGTAAGGACTAGGATACATGTTTGTTCGACTACGACTACGTGTGCACCCTTCGAAGTAATTAGTTGATCGAGAAGACTAATCGGTTTTGTACTTAAGAGAGGGTGTTTGGTTGTTGTTGGAGTCTTGTCGTAGATTGGGTGTGTTAGTTCGATGACAATTTCTACCTTCCTAGCACCACGTTGGTCAAGTCCTTTCTGTCATACTAGTCCCTTCTCCACCACGACCATCTCCAATACACCCGTTAGTCTTAGCTCCTTCCTTACCATTGGTTCCAGTTCGATTCGGCTATTTTACGATATTTACACCACCACTCCCTGTGTAACGTTCCTTGACGTGTAGAGGTTTCGCAGGTGTCCTCTATGATTAAACCGGGAAATAGATTCTTTCACGGGATTTTACTAAATCAAGAGAAAACCGTAAACAATCACTCAAGTCGCTAGAAGATAATGCACTAAGTCGCTAGAAGATAATGCACTAAGTCGCTAGAAGATAGTGCACTAAGTCGCTAACTCTTAATTCGCTAGACAGCTAAGTCGCTAGAATCCCAAGTCGCTAGACAAAAAGCAAGTCGCTAAGTAGTAACTCGCTACAGACCAAGTCGCTAGCCAAATTTTGGCAGCAATTCGCTACACAAATCGCTAGAGATACAAGTCGCTAAAGAGCAACTCGCTACAGACCAAGTCGCTACCACCAAGTCGCTACTCGTAGTGGAGAGTCCACTACTTGTACTTTAACTCGCTAGATCTAACTCGCTAGCTCCAACACTGTAAGTCGCTAAAAAAATGTGAAGCAAGTCGCTACCAAGAAAATACTCCGTGAGCTAAGTCGCTAGCTTGAAAAACCATATAAACATTACATTTCAATCCAAAAACAACCCAACCAAGATGATTCAAGCTTACCAAATGAAAACCTAAACACTTGTGATGATTCTAAACATAAAAGTACCAACAAAATTCAAACTTTAACACAAGAAATCACCCAAATGATGCAAAAACCACTAAACTTTTTCAAACTCAAAAACCACCTAAAAACCACTATAAATCCAAAGATGTGCAAGATATGATCTAACCATGGCTCTTGATACCAATTGTAAGATATAACTTTTCACATACACATCAAACCATAACACAAAGTAGCATATAGATGGAATTCTAGAGAGAGAAAGTTAGAGGTTTAGGGAACTTAGTGAGAGAAAGTGAAAGATATTATTATGAGCTCCAACTCTCTACCTTGGAAGGTAGAGAGTATTTATAGTCTTACATAAATCGCCACACATCGGGCTGTGGATCAGGCATACAGTGGGTAAAGACCCGTCCGTCCTCCACGGTGTTACTTAACTAAATACTACTTAACTTAAGAATTACTACGACTACGAGCTTTCTAACGATTACATATACTTGAGGTGACCGACTCTTTAATACCGGGAATTTCTAATTCCTAACAAATGCCACATATCCTCCATCATAAGCTTCAAAATCCTCCAGGTTGCTCCCATCCCATGTCATGTGCCCAGAGCAACCACTATCAAAAATTCCTTTGTCTTTTAGCTCATCTTGTAAATTGCCCTGCACATGAATTTAACCAAGTTAGTTCCTTTTGTGGACCCAAGCCAATACTGACTTGGGTCTGCCCTGTGCATCAACATAATCAAACTTCTTTAGGTCCATTGATCCACAGCTGGCATGATGTAAAACCTTGGTCTTAAGCTTCCATTGCCAGCTAGCTGAGGCCTTAACAGCATAAAAATGGTTTCCAACCACTGTGTTAGTTATCACCTTTGGAATTTTTAAAACTTCTTTTGTATCAGTGGTGATATTCTGCTTAGCAGTGGAAAGATTTTGCTTAGCAGTGTTTACATTTTGCTTAGCAGTGGTTGGAACCCATTTGGGTGCAGCAGTGATTATAGATTTTGTTTTACCATTCCTCATTAACACTGCTCTGGGAACCATATTTTTGTTAGGATGAGGGATAGTTTTCTTTGAAAAGTTTTGATGATTTACCCTCTTCCAATGGTTCCAAACTTGTGATTGGTTTTTATAACAGTTTCTCTGTAGATGCTCAAAACTACCACATTTAAAACAAGCCTTTTTAACACATTGAAACTCATCTCCTAATCTGTTTGAAATTAGGCCATTAAAGTTTCTCTGATTTCCCCTAGGTATGTATCTTTTCATCTGTTCCCTAGGTATCTCCTTGTAGTCTACAACTTTCCTAGAAATTGGTGCTCCAAATCTAGGCATAAGGTTGACTTGTTTAGAATCAACTTTCTTAACATTTTCTATCTTCTCAGGCTGTGTTGATTCAGATCTATCTTCCTCAGAATCTGATTCCCAATCTTCAATAGTAGGAGCATCAGATGACTTATCATAACCTATCTTAGTTGTTTTAGTCTTACTAATCTCTTCTATAGGTTTGTTAAAACTGAATTCACTACTAAATAACAGTTCTTTTGTAGGTGGTGCATGTTTCATAAGAGAGGGTGGTGGCATATTGTTGTATCCAAGACCAGTACCCTCCTTGAATAATTTTTGACCAATTGGCTTATTTACTAGATCAGAAGCATACTGTGTTTTAGCAACCCTAACAACATGTTTTTCTTTTTCTACTAGGGCTTCTTGTTTTACACTCTCTGCCTCTTCTAGTTTCTGTTTAAGCACTTTAATTTCTCTGTCCTTAAGATCAGTTTCACTACCTAGTATATTAATCTTATCAACATACTCAAACTCACATTTAATACAGAAATTAAGTTTCTCTTCAACACTCTCAAGACCAACTTTATAACCTAAGTTATCTAGTGAAAGTCTTTCTACTTCTTTTCTCAAACTCTCAACAATAGCTTTTTGAGATTCTAAGTTATCTTGACATGATTTAAAGGAACAAGTAGAAATTTTAGAATCATTTGATACCTCAGAATCTGAACCAGAAGATGAAGCATAGGCCATAAGAGCAAAGTTATCTTCTTTAGAAGCTTCACTAGCAAGAAAAGCTGCATTGGGACCTTCTTCAATCTGATCACTCCAGTCATAATCACCAATACCATCTTAAGCAACCAATGCTGAAGAAGAAACAGGCTCTTTAGGAGTCTTCTTGATGCCTTCAATCCTCTTAGGAGCTTGACATTCCCTAGCAAAGTGACCCTTCTTCTTGCAGTTAAAGCACTCCATCTTGCTTTTGTCAAATCCAGCTCTTCTTTGACCATCATATTTGACCTGTCTACCAGTCCTCCTCAAGAACTTCCTAGCTTGCAGTATTGTAATTTGCCATTGAAGATTGATTTCATCAAGATCATCAGGATCAATTTGATCCAGATCCTGATTAAGTACAGTAACACTGGTTGTAAGATCAGCTAGGAAAGCACAAATGGCACCATCACTAACACTATCACTAACAGTGGTATTATTAGCAATAGCAGTGGATACTTTATAAGCATCAGTGGAAACATCTTGAGAATTCTTGTGCCCTGTAGATACAAAAGCAATGTTTTGTGGTGATAAGGATGAGCCAGCTATGTTCTTTTCAGACTCATAAACTTTTAGGATGTTGTAGAGATTGTCTAAAGTCATCTTTTCAAAATCATCTTTGTTCCTCCACATAACAGTTTGCACAGCCCATTTTGGTGACAAACTTCTGATGAACTTGAGATTTATATCTTCTTAAGCAACTTTGTAGTCCACCAATTTCAGTTGGCTGATAAGTTTCTGCAGTCTGTTATAAGTGCCATCAAGTTTTTCTCCACTGAGAGCAGTGAAGTTTTCAAGCTGATGCTTGAGCATGTTTTTCCTAGATTTCTTGGTAGCTTCATTACCAGGAAATCTTGTTTCAATGGCATCCATTAAGTCTTTAGCAGTCTCATATTGCTCAAAATCCAATGCATACTTATTAGGTATTCCCATACTGAGAATACTATGAGCTTTAATCTCTAGCTTCCTTTTAGCTTTGTCAATCTCACTGACAATGGTAATTTCCTTACCATCATCACCCTTCTTAGGAAGAGTATCACCCTTCTCAACAACATCCCAGATGGTGTAATCAATCATGCGAATGTATTGCCTCATTCGCATTCTCCATACCTGATACTCACCCTGCTTGAGCATGGGCACCTTTGATGCAGTAACCATGTGAGTTTCGTCAGACATCTTAACTTTTCTTGAATAGAACTTAACTTGACTTCTTCTTGATTACAATTTCTAGATCACAAGCTCTGATACCACTTGTTGATCCCAGTTGAGCAAACGATCCTTATAGAAACTGACTTGATAATAACTTGTTAAATATTACGCGGAATTTAATATTCAACCTTAAGAAGAAGAACAATAACAATAACTCTTAAACACCTCAATTATATTAATAACGAATACTCTAACCAGTATTAGGGTTTTACAAACTTGAAGTGTATCGACCTTAGATATAAAACATACGTATATCTAATCTAACCTAGGACCTCCTTTTATAGGCTAAGGAGTCCTTTACATAATACAATACGTAACCTACAAGATAAATATCTTTTCTATATTTATCTAATACAAAATATTAAACCGACTATACACAACTAGCAGTGTTTACAATACAATAGCAGTGGTTCTACTTTACTACTAGCCGCGGTTTAACTTCAGCAGTGGATTAATTCTTCTGGCAGTGGTTTCATCAACTCTAGCAGTGGTTCCAATACTTAGAATAATTCATGATCTGAGGAACCTAAAACCCAACAAGGTTCACTGCCTAGGGTGTTGAAAAACTTGCTCGACGAAAAGGAAGTTCCTTTGACCCCGAACGCGTTGTGTAAGCGTATCAAGTTTTTGGCGCCGTTGCCGGGGAATAGAATAGCTAGTTAGGAGTCCACCTCGTTTAGGTTTTCTTGCTTGATTCCTATCAAGTAAGATTTTTTCCCATTTTTAGCTTCCTCGTAGTCTATCCCCCTTCTTCGTGACCTTTGTTAGTAACCTCATCACTTTTCATCATGGAAGGTGATAATCAACCACCACTCATCAACCCACCACCAAATGACCCACCAAGAGGCCGTACTCTTGGTGAATACTCGAGACCAAGCCACCTAGGCTATAGGAACACCATTGAGCTTCCCGACCAAGCCCAAACTACGGCCCTGCAATCCGACACCATCCGGTTGGTGCAAAACGAATGTGCATTTCATGGACTTTGTTCCGAAGATCCTAATCAGCATCTTAAGGATTTCCTTAAAATTGTCGATTCCATCGACCTCGATGCTACTACTCGGGAGACCACGCGTCTGCGTCTCTTCTAATTCTCTCTACGGTACCAAGCTAGTAATTGGCTTGAGCGACTTCCCGCCGGCTCCATCTCAAGTTGGGATGATCTCACCTCTCGTTTCCTTGCTCAATTTTTCCCACCGGGGAAAACTACTAAGCTTAGGAATGAAATCTTGATGTTCCAACAACGTCAAGGTGAATCTCTCTACGAAGCATAGACTCGATTCAAGGACTTACTCCATAGAGTCCCTCATCACGGCATTGATCTTTGGCTTCAAGTTCAATTCTTCTACGATCATGTCAACTTCCCCACCAAGCGATCCATTGCCCAAGCGGCCGGTGTAAAACTTAGTGATCTCACCGCGGAAGAATCATGGGGTATAATAGAGGACCTTGCTCTCTATGACAAAGAAAGTTGGAATGACCCCCGTGAGTTGCCCAAAACCGTAAAGGCAATCTCCTTGCCTCCCATTGACTCACAATCTTCCGACCGTAGGATGCTCGAGCTTGAAGATCAAGTTAAATTCCTAATGAGCTCCTACGACAATCCTAAGTCTTCACGCCAAGTGAACAAAGTTTCTTCCTCGTGTGAGTCGTGTAGTGGTCCTCATAACACACGCGCTTGCACAAGATTCCCCGAACAAGCTTCCGTTGACTACGCATCCTCGCGTACTAATGGAACGGGAGGAAGATTCCCTACAACACCCGGACCTAGGACTTTTAATGACGCCCGAGAAGCATGGAAGGGCAAGCCCGACTTTTATTGGGGACAAACCAAAGAATTCAAATCCAATGATTTCTCACGGCCCCCATCTCACGGCCCTAACCAACAAAACATAGAGGGGATGTTGCAACACCTAGTCGCATCCCAAGAAGCTCAAATAGCTAAGCTCTTGGACCGTTTTAACCAACAACAAGCTGAGATGGATAGGAAGATAGATAACCTTTTGAAAGCTATGACCAATAGTGATAGGAAGGTTAATGCTATCTCAACTCCCGAAACTTCCGGTGTAGAGATTAAGGACCCAAGTAAGTTAGCTAAGCACGTTCAATTCGTCAATACCATCACCTTAGTGAAACCTAATAGAACAAATGACGAAGCGAACCATGAGACGATACTTGAGGTTAGTGAAACACCTAGGAATGAAACAACCGAGGAAGTAGATGAAGTATACAATGACTATTTCAATAACTTTCCTACGGAAGAAGAACTTTCTCGCCACCCACACTTAGTACGTGACCTCCGTCACATGTATGTTAGGAGAAGCCCGAGGATCAAGTTTGGGAACCCTTGGAATCTTAACATACCATGTTGCATAGGACACCTTTTCGTGGCAAAGGCCTACATCGATCGTAAGTCCCTGATAAATATCATGACTAGCACCTACTATAATTGGGTAATGAAAAAGCCTATCCCAACTAGGAAAGATCCCGATAATCCTAGGGTTAGTTGTAATTTTCTTGGTAGAGTTAAGGGATTGCCTGTTTATGTAGGTAGTTTCATGTTTCCTACGGATTTCATAATAGTGGATGATATTAGTACGGCCATAGATCCTAGCTTGTCCCACGTTATTCTAGGAAAGCCTTTCGTAGAAAACACCGGGATGACTTGTGATCCATCGTTAGGAATAGTGAGATTCAAGGATGAGACCGATGATGTAGCTTACCAAATGCCGTTTAAGATTAAGAAGTTTTCATCACCCTCCAATGATGAAAAGGAACTTAAACTATCGGTCTACTATAGGAATGAGGAGGATAAGGAGAAAGGAGTAGATTATGTTATGGCCAAGATTTTCGGTTTCTATAAGGATTGCTTGCACTTAGGACCGGAATATAGAACCGAGTAGGGAGAGGACGACCTCTTAGAAAGGTGCATCATAGGGCAATTCTACAACACGGAATCCCCCAATAGAGACCGTCATGAGGTAGAAGGTGACGGTAATGAAGTCACGTAGGGGGCACGACTTCGAGTCTAGCTACAAGACTCATAAATAAAGAAAAGCGTTTCGTGGGAGGCAACCCATGCTTAATTGTTTGCTTGTTTGTGTCGTATATATTTTATTGATTGTTTATTCTCATGTTTAAATTTGTAAAAATGCTTTATTTTGTCTTTAACCTCGTCTTAATTACATATGAAGGTATTTTACATAAGGGATAAGTGTAGGGAGGATTACACACGTTTTCAAAAGAAACGTAAACATGAGAATTTCAATTAATTAAAAGATATACATGTGTGTTTGTTCGAGTCAAAAGCTTGTATCGAGTCATAATGGATGTTTTGCAGGAAATTTTTCCAGATTTTAAAGATAAAAATGTTCCAGAATTTTTTCCAGAAAATCGCAGACCAGTTTCTGTCAGGATAACCTGACGGCGTCAGGATCGCAACCTGACGGCGTCAGGAGGAGCAGAAACAACTTATCACTTTTTCTCATTTTCTGAGCTACTTATAAATTTTTGGAATTTTCCAGGTCTTAATTTTCCAGAAAATCTGTAAACATCCATTCCACAAGCATTATATCCTAGTTTAGTAGAGTCTTATATATATTGTTACCGCCGATTTTACGCGAAGGTTTCGTTTGTTTTCTTCAAGTATGCAGGCTTAATTTATCAAGAAGAAGATACATAAGATGAGAAGGAGCTTTTCACGCAAACATTCTTCTTGAAGAAAGATGTAACCACCACTTCACACGGATCCTACCGAGCTAATCAGGGGAGTACTAGTTTCTTTCGTTTTTAACTACCTTCCATTATCATTACTTTGATACTTTCGGGGAACATTGGGGACAATGTTCAGTTTAAGTGTAGGGAGGGAAAAAAACGGGAACTTTGAAACTATGCTTATCCTTGAATATTTGATTTGTCCAATTTTATTTGTGTAATAAACCATGAGAAATATCGGTTAGGGTAATTTTGGCACCAAATTTAAACTTTTTCATGACATATAGGAGTGGGCCATTAGTCTTAATAAAGCGTCTCATGGATAGGAAGTTATATGACTAGCACAAAAAACCCTTTACCACTTAAATTCCAACAAAAATGTGAGGATCGCCCTTAGATTTGTAGGAATTAAAGCATTCATCTTTAATGCTTAGAGTGTGAACTGGTAGTATAATAGATTCTAGAACTTGTTTTGTGATGCATTCCGAGATCGCTAGTAAGACTACACTTGTGTAGTTAGGAATAACTAAATGATAAGAGGCATTAGGATAACCCTTGTTTGATACCCGTAATATAATTACTTCTTCCACATTGGTTGAGTAACTCCCCCACACCGTTGCGTTGTACTCATCTTTAGTACACGATACCCCTAGTTAACCCCTCAGAGCCTATCCTTTTCGCGGTTCTCGTGATGTTTCGGTTTTCCGGAATATCAATGAAGAGCATTGTTTACAATCCACCCCCAAATGTACACCCAAATCGCCTTAGCCTACCTTGTATGCACTCACTTTTAGTGCATTATTGTTATCACACTAAACCCTTAGTTCAATTAACTAGTTGCTTACATAAGTTGCTAAGTCGAGTCATATCTTTTGTACACAGTTTTGGGACGATTGGGACTCATGGGAAAAGTTAAATTTTATGAAATGACGGGAAGGGGACGTTAAATTCAAATTCCCTTTATTTGCATAATAATGTACTCCAAGTGTTTTGATCTTTTCAATTCGGGTCAAATTAGTGTTAGAGTAATAAAAACTAAAGTGTAGGGATGTGCCTATAAATCCCTATCATTTTGATGTTATCATAGAGGATGGTAGAGTAAAAGTGTATGAAAAAAAAAAAAAAAAAAAAAAAAAAAAAAACGGCCTACCATCCTACATATTTATGTTTGTTTATTTCAGTTATCTAGAGTTTAGAGTATCGAGTCTTGGCTTAGAAACGCCATTCTTCGCATGCTTGTAACATAAAGATTTTTGACTTGCCACCACTAAATCGCCTATCCCACCAAACCCTTTGTTTCCCTACCGTAAGCCTAACGTTGCAACCCTTTAAAAGACTTCTTGGATAGTCTTTCCTAGGTGCTTACGCCAAAGCGATGGAGGTTTGATCTAGTCTCAAGCCTATGGTAATCTATGTACTAGGACCGGTTAATGAGTGTTTATCTTCCATTTCCAACTTGTTATATTTCATATACACCCGAGAGATGTGAGTATCCAAACACCCCATGTGAGGTGCTAGTATGTGATTTCCGTGCTTGTTATGACTTTTGCAAGGCTTATATGTGTTGTGGATCGTTCTAAACTAATGCTTCATGACCCCTAATTTATAAATCAATTGGCTAAAAGCACATTTGCTTGAGGACAAGCAAATACCAAGTGTAGGGATATTTGATAAGGATTTAAAAGGTACCTTTTTGAGGGGTCATTTAAGCCCTTAATTGATCACTTTTGTATCCGTTACTACTTAATTTCGTTCCTTTTCACTTTTTAGGTCTCTTGAAGGCAAATTGCTGGAATGACACTTATTCGGACGAAAAGGCGCGAATATACGAAGAAAATGGCCAAAGTCAAGAATCGTGACACTCAGGCTGCTGGAACTGAAGGGGACGACTTCAGGTTCTACTTGTGACGCCGTCGGAACAAGTTTTGTGACGACTCAGTAGCCAAATTGCTTATTTACAAGTGACGGCATCCGGTGTTAAAAGAGTAGGGCGTCGCAGCTCAGACGGCCTAGATTTGATCCAGACGACGTCAGAGACTGAAGGAGACGGTGTCACAGTCATAAGGTGATGCCGTCATAATGCTAACGTGGCCAAGACGAAACCCTAATGACGGCGACCCGACGGCGTCACAATTAAAGAGTGACGCCGTCGCAGTTTGTAACACTATATATAGAATCCGAATTTTTCAGTTTTCAGAGTGTAGTTTTGTGGAGTAAAAACCTAAACCGAACCAAGGCTGTCTTGTACAATATTTTAGGGTTCCATACCCTATCTTACCTCAAGATAAGTGTTTTACTTCATTAATTCAATTATGTCTTCAATTGATTGTGTGTATGCTTGCATGTTCTCCATGTCCGGCTAATTTATTTGTGTGTTTGTTTAGGTAATATGAAACTTAGTTATTGAATATTGATTGGTTGTCTCTTATCTTAATTGTGATTGACCTAGTATTGCGATAGGTCATTCGTTGTGCTATTAATGCTTGATTAATCTTTGTTGAACCTTAGCATATAGTTACTAGTGGAATTGTAGGCTAAACATCCAAAGAATACCTTAGTGTTAAGTTTATTAATCCTAGAGATTTCGTAGTCATTAACCTTGGGTAGCTTCAAAGAGTTAGGGATAAACGCATACCCTACGACCTTAGAAACACAACGCGTTAAGAATAAGGACGTGACAATTCAACCATCAATAGGAGATAACTAGGGAATAATAAAACCTAAGTAAATACATTTTTAATCATCATACGAGCACACAACAATAGACATAGACTACCCCTAGCTTAGTTAATTAGAATAGATAATAGTAGAGTAAACGGTAGAAATACCAACCCCCAAATCCAAACCCCGAGATTCGCACCTTTCCATTTCCTAAAAAAATATAAAAAGATAAAAAATAATCTTCCTCAACCCCAACCTTAGCGTAGTAACTTCTCACTAGCATTCCTATTCCCCTAGAGAACGATATCAATACCCGTGGCTTACCCTAATACTAAACTACAACGATTAGGTTCACTGCCTAGGGTGTTGAAAAACTTGCTCGACGAAAAGGAAGTTCCTTTGACCCCGAACGCGCTGTGTAAGCGTATCAAAGAGGATGGTCTTTAGTCCATCGGTGTGTGGAGGGTTGATGTTGGTATACATTGTGCAGATTTGGTGGATTCAGATGGCTGGTAGAAGATTCAGCAACATTTGAATTTGCAGTTTCAGTAGCGAAAGGGTTAAAGAATGCATTTCCATCATAATCCGCGGTTGCAGGTACATCTTGATTAAGAATATCACCAGCTGGGTCATTTTCATTAGAAGCGGTTTGTTCGGTTGTTGTTTGAGATTCAAATCGGAGGTGCATCAGCAACAATTGTTGTTGTTTCAGGTGTATCAGGTAATGGAGTATTATCAGGTTGAGCAACGGAAACATTTGATACATCTGGAGCACGTTGATCAAGATCGTCACTAAACAATGGAGCAAACAACATTTCCATCTGACGACGAGTGAGTTGAAATGATTGATCAGCTAATGATTGTGGGAAATTGAGACGGTTATGTCCGGGTTCCAAGCTGTTTTGCTCAGAAGCCATCTCTGTGAGCTCATCAAAATTAGCATGAATGGTTTCCATAATTTCCTTTGTACGACGATTCCAGATCCGGTATCCCTTTGAGTTTTCACAGTATCCAACAAATACTCTAATGTCAGCTTTTGCCTTGAGCTTTCCAAAGTCATCACGATCATTATTTGGGTAACATAGAGCACCAAATACGTGAAAGTGTTTAAGATTCGGTTTCCTGTTATGGATAAGCTCATAAGGTGTTTTGTTGTGGCGTTTGGTTATCATAGAACGGTTCTGAGTGTAGCATGCAGTTGACACGGCTTCTGCCCATAAGTAATCTGGAAGTTTTGCATTGATCAACATCGTTCTTGCAGCTTCCACTGACGTACGGTTTCTTCTTTCGACAACTCCATTTTGTTCTGGTGTTCTTGCAATGGATGTCTGATGCTCAATTCCCACTTTCTCATAGTATTCTTGAAGAGTTTGGTTCACAAATTCAGTTCCTCTGTCTGTACTGACTTGTCTAACCGTGTTACAGAGCTGAACTTGAATTTTCGTAAGAAAGGTGATGATCATTTGTGGTGCTTGATCTTTACTTCGAAGAAAATAAACCCATGTCCATCTGGAGTAGTCATCAACGATTACGAGAATGTAGCATTTGCCATTAATCGTCTACACACGCATCGGGCCACACAAATCCATGTGAAGAAGATGAAGAACATGCTGAGAGCTGTTTTCCACCTTTGAATTAAAATGAGCACGAGTGCTTTTCCCTTGTTCACAAGCTGAGCATAAGTGATCTTTTGAATAAACCTTGGAAGACCTTCAACCAGTTTGTGTCGTGCAAGATTAGTTATGGTTTGAAAGTTTAAATGTGAAAGTATTCAGTGCCACAGCCATGATTTTGTAGATGTTGCTTTAGAAAGTAGACAGATGGGAGATGAAGCGATCATGTCTTGCATTGAAATAGTGTAAAGGCTTGAAGTGCGGTTTCCATACATAAGATCGTTTCCTTGTAGATCATGAATGAAGCAAGTTTTCTCCCTGAAAGCAACTTCCAAATCACCATCACAAAACTGGCCGACTGAGAAAAGATTTTGTCCAAGACCTTCAACATAATAAACCCTGCTAATTTTTATGTTCTCATTGATGTAGTCTCCGTAGCCCATGATAGCTGCGAAGTGATCATTCCCGAACCTGACATTGCCAATGAACTTTGAAACAAATTTTGTAAGAAGTTTGAGGTTGCCTGTCATGTGCCGGGAACATCCGCTATCAGCAATCCAAAGGATGATCTGTATCACCTGCATTACACACAGACGACACAGGTGGAATAGAAGTAGAGGTGGAACTCGAAGAGTTAGAGGCATCCGTTACAGTTACAGTTGAAACACAAATGTTTATGATTTTAGGAATCCATTTAAATTCAGGAGTATTTTGTAACCATCTATGCCAAGTCCAACTAGTTTGTGCTTTGGTCTTGGTGAATGCACTAGGTGATATTCTCTTCCTAGGAGGTGAAGTGGGTTCTATGTGTACATCAATGATAACTGCAGAAACACTAGAAGGCGGTTTACCTAGCACTGACTTAGAAGTATGGGTCTTATAAGGTTAAACACTTCATCTAGATTTATTTTTAATTCACTAGGTAGCATGCATGGGAGACAAGATATATTTTGAGTGTGGGTTTGAGTTTTGGTGTGTGTCGAGTGTGAGAGCCGGTTGCCCAAATCCCCCCCCCCCCAATACTCGATCACATTGCTTTGGTTAGGCTTAGATACATTAATCTTAGCTTAAGTGGGAAACAATATCCCATGGTTAATATACTTTTCTAATTGTTTATTATATGATTAGGAGGGTATGTGTTTTAGTTAGGAGATAAGTAAAGAGTAAGGGTTTCTAGTTTGTGATCTAGTTACTTTTGGTTTTCCTACTAATAGTGTGTTATATTTTATGTTGGTGCATTTTTGGTTGCGTCGAGTGGCAGAAATACCACACAAACATCACAGGTAATACAAGTGATCATGGGCCAGCGTTCAAGTGGGATTGGGCTAGGAAAATTTATTGGGTTGTGCTAGTTGGATCGGTAAGACGCAAGCCCAAAAGGAAATACAAAGGGGTCCGGTTGGGTGGGCTTAGGTGTGAGCCGACCCATGGCCAAAATAATAAAAAATAAATGAAAATGATAAAAAATATATATTTAGTTTAAATATTATTTATATTATTTGTAAAGTGAAAGATTTGACGATCGAAAATGTTAAGGTTAAGTCGAGGTGTCTCGTGCTTGAGTTGTGAATAAAACGTTTCATGTTAAATGCAACCTAAGTCAAATGAGAATGAATCAACTTTTTATTTCAAAAAAATATAACCCGTAATTGTCATTAGTTACAGCTTAAGTCGATAAAGTGTTGATTAATTTTTCGGGATCTTACATGAGAAGCGAGTGTTTTTGTTTCGCGTTTGTGTGTGTGTTTGTGAGGGTGAAATGTGTGGATAAGAAGTGTCTAGAATGGTGGGGGGAAATCTCATTCCATATGGAACGGATTTTTTTGGTAAATGCATGATGCTTTATATACTCGAAACTGAAGCAACAATTCATTTTCATCTTTCTTGTTACATTCACTTACTGTAAATAAATATGTGCATAATAATATTTATTCACACACGCTTAAACAAATTTTTATAAAGGAGTTCAAACTTTAGGGCTCGACAATATTTTTAATGGTTAAAATGTATTAGAAATAAATAGATAACTAACCTCGTGCCATCGTGCGTGCGCGGCTACATGTAACCTCAATACGTAAATTTATAAAACCTTAGTACGCAAATTTAGTATTCATTAGCATGAAGTTTCTTATTCATATTCTCAATGGCTGCTCTCATACAACTATTTTTACTCTCAGGCCACCTATTCCTCCTTTAGCTATGTCACATGGTATATTTGCCACTACTGTTTTTCCGTATCATCAGTTGTGCTACATCATTAACCTCATCTCAATCAACTTGTTTACATCAAACATATTTGAGAAAGAAACTAATTATATAATAGAAATATCTCTCAGAGATTCACTAACTATTTGACTGTTGGCTGTCCATATGTTTTTACTTCGTTTTCAGACCATCTGTTATTCCCCAACTAATGGAAACACACAGTCACGCGTAAGTAAGATTATCTACTAAAAAAAAAAAAAAAAAAAAAAAAAAGAAAAAAAAAAAAAAAAAAAAAAACACCAAATATGTAGATGTAGATAGCAGATATTTACTTAAAAAAAAAGAATTAGCTTTTGGAATACAGGTTACCGAAGGATCTTAAAAATGATGTTGTCGCAGATGTGCAGCAGCATCCTGCAACTTGCTTGCACTATCCGAATTTGATGGCCTGCAACCTTTATCGACAGCACGCCTCGTAGAAGCAAAGCGTACCTAAATTATCCTTTGTTAGTACTTTCTCAATTCCGCCACCACATTTTGTCTGCAAGCTGTTGTTGTTGATAGCCTGCAAAAAGTACACACACCACATGATTCAAAATGGAAAACTAAAACAATCTGAGTATAGAATATTTTTAAAAAAAAAAAAAAGCGTTACTTTCCTGTACATAAAACCTCATAACTGACATGTATTTTTATTTGATTACTGATCTCATGACTTCGTTGCCGCCAAAATATGAATCCCTAATTTTACGTTCCTGAAAAATTAGCATAGTTCATTAAAGCAACACTACAAAGGCAAAAGATATAAGATACTAAACTCTATAATTTTTAAACACACTAACCTTTAATCTACGAATCAACACTATGAAATCAGATACGACAATGTGGATCAAGGGCAAAAAGAAAACCATTCTATAAGTCACAACACAAATGAAAGGGAAAAATTATAAAAAAACTATTAACAAATAAACAATTAGTCTCTCAAAACTTTTATCAAACACCTTGGCAGCACTAATTCCAGTTAGTTCGTTCAACAAAATATTATAGCTCATTTTGTTGACTAACTGATCTTATACAGTTAATATAAGCCTAAATGTCATATATGATAAACATAAGACTAATTCCAAAGCTTCAGATAATACAAAACACACAATTTTAAATCAAAAACAAACAAAAAATATCTTGAACTGATGCAACATCCTTGTCGAATTTGGTTTCAAATTCACAAAAAAATCCCTTTGAACTCCTTATCTTTCCTGTTACAAAAGATCATAACACTCTTGTAAACAAATCAATGCTAAATTATTATAACTTAGAAAAAACAAAAAAACATAAAAAATGGATACCATTGCAATTAGGCTGCAACATCAATGGCCAAAGAGTTGAATTCTGATCCAACCTTTTCACCAGATCTTGATCTATATCTGTTCCATTCATGTGGTTGTGTCAAGCAAAATGAAACAATCATAAAAAATACAGTAGAATAGTAGTGATGGTTCATTTTTAAGGAGGAAGGCTCATCTGATTCATCAATATCCATCGAAAAGGTGGGCGGATAGGTGGTGTCATTCATGTGTTCTTAGATGGATGTTCCCTGTTGGTGTTTTAGCTTTTGTATTCTAGTGCATTTGTAACGCTTAGTGGCATGTCACTAGCGATTTTCATTGGGAGTTCAAGCTTAGCTTGAGGTTAATGTGGCACGTCAGTCACATTCCATTATACTTATTTGGTTGATTGTTAATATATTTTACCAGGGTGAATCCCTTTTACCCAAAAAACTTTATGTTGTACGGTTGTACCACAAAACTATACCAAATAGTTCTTATTATCAATAAATAAATATGGTAACTATATTTTGTTATTGTAGTAATTAGTATATGTGGCAGAAGATACATCTTATTTCACTTTTCTAGATTAAGGTTCAATAATTAGGTAATGCATTTGTAAAGACCGGCTCTAATGTATTACTAAAAGAAAGTAGAAGCAGAAAAGTAAGAAAGGAATCATGACTAAAAGTTAATACCTTAGATCATGGGAGTCGCTGTGGAAGCACTCCAACCACTCGAGCATTTTTTCGGTGCATTTTTATCCTGCTATCCAGTGACAGACTAAAATGAAAATCAAAGGGTTATAAATCGGTCTACCACTACTAAACAAAAGTGGCACTCTTCTTGTATGAAATGAAAAATCCGAGAAAGAAGAGAATTACAAAGATAGTATTTCGGGTCGAATTTTCACTCTTGTCAAACCAACCAACCTCATTCCTGAGGATAGCTAAACAAAAACATAAGCTAGTTAGCCCTTAAGACAAAAAAAAAAGCAATTCCAAAATTCATATCCAATAAGCAGAAAACTGAATATCAACTGATAATTACAACTAAACGGGAGATTAAATTACGAATCTCTAAAGCGAGATGCTTATACCAAATTGAAGGCGAAAATAAATATCAGCATGTAGGCTTTTGTAGAGACGATATACTTGTAACGATGAATCTTGAACTCATATGATGTAACAACTGAATACAAATGACATGTATCCAGGTCACATGAAGTAGAAGGGTATTGACCTCTAAAAAGAACATCAAATGCTAGAAGCTTGTCGCGGTCTTTAAGTGTACCAGTAAATGAGTGCCCTGCCCTGATCACCAGACCCCAAACCCAAAAGAAAATGCAAAAACAAAATTAATAAATCCGAATTAATACGGTGACCATTAAACATAAGAAAACAAAATGCTAATACGAATTAGACATGAGGAAACCAAATGCTAATATGACTTAAACATAATTAATAACATTTAGGATTCAAAATTTCCGACCCTCAAACAATACAAATTTCTATATTCTGGTATGTACAACATATAAATAATTTTGAAGGAGAGATTATTACTTTATCCCAAGAATGCCCATGAAACTCATTTACGGACACTGCCATCTTGAGCATATATCAAAGGAGAAATCCAGAAACCCCAAATCTATGACCTCAGGATACTATCTCAGATTAAACTGAAAGTCACTTGAAAATAAACCAACCGGAACAAAAACCGCCAACAATAAACCTAAAAACGAGCATGCTTCCGATAAAAATGAAAGAGAGGCGGTGAAGTGTGTCTGGTGAATTCTAGATGGCAGTTTCTATGTTTATCTATGAAAACGATAAGGGCGAAAAAGAGACGAGCTAATATTTTGGGCATGAACAATACTAATGGGCTGGGCTAAAAGGACGCAAAGTCAAAACGACAATCTGAGCGTTGTTACTAACGCTACATTATATATATAGTAATATACTAGAAGGGTACCCGCGCAATGCGGCGGCGGGTACCCGATGCATAGATTTATAACGAGCACATGTTTTTCATTTATACGTGTTTTTTAACAGTAACTCTAGGAATGAATGACAACTTTTAACTAAAATAACTATAAACAATAGCAATGCAAACTATTTCATCTAAATAAAAGTTGTCATTCTATTGCTATAATCCGAGAAACAGAGCTTATTTATTTCTACTGTAGGTAACCGAACACAAAAATGAGAGTAGATTTATCATATTTCGTGTGTGTTTTTTTATCGGTGCTCGCAAAAAGAAGAGAGAGTGTGTTTCGTATTGGTGTTTGTGTTTTTAGGTTGGCTTATATACCATTGAGGTTTGAGCTGTTACAAATCGACACTTAATGGACTGTATAAATATTTGACTGTATTAATGATTTAATGAACTGTATAAATATTTGAAGGCTGTTACAAAATGTATGAATGGATGCTATTTTTTATTTAGGAAAATTGTCATATGATAAATAATGTTAACTAAGGGCTTATTAATTTTTATTAAAAAATATTCTTAGTCTAAAAAATCTTAAAACTTCTTTATTTAAAAAGTTTATAACATTGCGAAATGAATTTTTATGCCCGAACATGAAAAAAAGAAAAGAAAATATAGTCACTATTGGGCTTCCACTTTGAAGTCCAGTTGCATTCTAATTCTAATAAAATAAAATAAATATAATTGGAACAAAACCCTACTCTCTCTCCTCTTGTTTCTCCCATCTCTTGTATCATCTTTTTTGATACAATCAATCATCTTTCTTCATCGACTAATAAGGTCTCCTTCACAATTCACATCATTACATGTTTTAATTTTTGTCACTTGATTTATTTTAGATCTTTGTTTTAATAATGCTGTTGATGATTGTATATTAGTCGATTGAAGAAACCCCTGTGATTGCGATTGACAATGGCGACTTTTGCGAAACCGGAGAATGCGTTGAAGCGAGCTGAGGGTCAGTTGCATTTTATTTTACCTTTAAAAATATCTGAATACTTGTTCATTCGGTTGTTAGAGAATGCAAAACTTTATTCAACTTGTTTCGGGGCATTTATACACATACAAGATTGATTCTATTTGTTATTAAAAACTGCAATATCAGATATGAAGGATTTAAGTACATGTTTGTGTTCATTATCATGTTATTTTAAGCTACTGCACATCTTTTAGTTATGGCGGTATAAAAAATACTAAGTATTTGTATGCGGATAGAGCAAACGAATTAGAAATAGTTATCCAAGACAACATGCATGCATTTAGGATTTATATAGCAGCACGGCACTCATGAACTTGAATTCAGTTTCGATTAATTTGTTTGTAATGGAACACATACATTTTTACTTAAGCATGTACGTTGTTCATTTTATAGGTTCGTTTCATGGTTTTCATTACACTCTTTGCATCTTTTCTTTAAGTTTTCTTATGCATTTCTGCTGTCTAATCTAGTAACAGATGGCTATCATGCTGAAACATTTGATGTAATTGTCTTTGTTGTTTTACATGTTTTTTTTTTCATCGACAAATTTCTGCATCGAAAAATAGTTACATTTACATGAAGTTGCGTTAGTTTTTATATCTTTCAGAAACATGCATATATTTCGTGCTCAGTTTCAGGATAGTAGTCTAAGTGAAACTCACCTTTGCTGATGCGTGATTTCAGAACTGATAAACGTTGGGCAGAAACAAGATGCACTTCAAGTTCTTCATGATCTTATTACCTCAAAGAGGTATAGGGCATGGCAGAAAACTCATGAAAAGATTATGTTTAAGTACATTGAACTTTGTGTTGAAATGAGGAGGGGCAGATTTGCCAAAGATGGTCTGATCCAGTACCGCATAATCTGTCAGCAAGTTAATGTCACTTCGTTGGAAGAGGTTATTAAGCACTTCATGGATCTTTCAACCAAGAAGGCTGAGTTGGCCCGCAGCCAGGCACAGGCTTTAGAAGATGCCTTGGATGTGGATGACCTTGAAGCTGATAAACGACCAGAAGATTTGATGTTGAGCTATGTTAGTGGCGAAAAGGGAAAAGACCGTTCGGATAGGGAGCTTGTGACCCCATGGTTTAAATTCTTGTGGGAGACTTACAGAACCGTTCTTGAAATTTTGCGAAACAACTCCAAATTGATGGCTTTATATGCTGTAAGTTCTGCTTAATAATCTGTACTGCCTTTATTTTAATTTGCTTGCGAATTTAAATAAGTTTTCATTTGCGATTCCCTTAGTCATGTTTATAAAAACACTTTTATTAGTCTGACGTAAGGACTAATGTACTTGTTAGTATGCTGCCTAAATTTAATAACCTTTCTTCTTGCTCTAGCTACTAGGAACTTGCGGTTTATCTGTTGATAACTAATACAGTATTAATTCTGTGCATCTCCTTGTAGATTTTTTTCTTTAACGTACATCTTATCTATTACCTGCCAGAAAAGTTTAACGAGAAGTTTGTTTAACTTATTCATGTCCCCTGTGATAGTGCTATGTAATCTGAACTTTATTACCACAAATGCTATGTATAACAATTTTAATAACCCCTGTGATAGTGGGCTTGTGCTTTGCATTTCAGTTTTAGAAGTAGTTATGGGTGGTTCTACTTTTCAGATACGTCAATATTTGATAGACTAATTAATATTCTGTTATCGTGTAAGTGAAGTTGTTATGGGGGGTTCTTTGCATTTCCTCTTTAGAAGCAATAACTGTTCATACACGGCTTTGATGGCGTGTTTTATTTATTTTCCTGTACTTTTGAGATGTTCAGTTTTCTTATGTTGAAGTATACTAGTAGTTTTGGTTGCTATCTAGTATAGGTGCCAGTATAATCACCTGCTGCTATTTGGTCATATCAAATAGAGTATAATGGTTAATTACTTATATGCAGGATACCGCTCATCGTGCTTTTCAGTTCTGCAAACAATACAAAAGGACAACTGAGTTTCGCAGGCTTTGTGAGATAATCAGGAATCATCTTGCAAACCTGAACAAGTACAGAGACCAGAGGGACAGACCTGATCTAACAGCTCCTGAAAGCCTTCATTTTTATCTTGATACAAGATTTGAGCAGTTAAAAGTTGCAACTGAGCTTGAACTATGGCAGGTTTGTCACTGTCTGTTTATGCTGCTTTTATATGTTAAATATTTCCTTAATTATAATTGTCTAATTTGTTCTCTGTGATTGTATCTGCAGGAAGCCTTTCGTTCGGTAGAAGATATTTATGGGTTGACGGCCATGGTTAAGAAGATGCCAAAATCATCCTTGATGGCTGTATATTATGCGAAGTTGACCGAGATTTTCTGGATTTCTTCTAGTCATCTTTATCATGCTTATGCATGGTTCAAACTTTTCCTACTTCAGAAGAGCTTCAATAAGAACCTGAACCAGAAAGATCTGCAGTTAATAGCATCATCAGTTCTGTTAGCCGCGCTTTCAGCTCCACCCTATGATCACCTGAAAACTGCATCTCATTTAGAATTAGAACATGACAAAGAACGAAATCTGAGGATGTACAATCTCATTGGATTTAATATCGATGCAAAGCTTGAAACAAGAGAAGTGGTATGTGTGAAACCATGAAATGTCTATTTCTTTATCATTATTTGTTTATTGTCAATCCCATTTACAATTTGCTTGTTTGGTTGCAGCTTTCTCGGTCATCTCTATTAGCAGACCTGGTAAGGATTTACTCGTGTCTATTCCTCATTATATTCTGTTACGTGTTTCTTTGTGTCTATTACTTGCTTTTGCAAGTTACTGATGATGTACTAGGGTACACATCATGTTTTAACTGATTGAAATGTGCTGACTATGATCTTAATATTAAGTAAACTTTACTTCTTTTCAGATAGGCACATAGCAAAAAGAATTTGTTATCTCTAAAAGTGAATGCAACATAACCTACTAAATTCACATATCGTTTGCATATTGCTATATAAAGTGTTGATAAAATCTGTATATTAAGTATTGCTATAATCATTTTTGTTTCACATATTGTTTTATGTTGTCAACTGCTGCCATTATTTTGCAACAGAGATATTAGATGCTAACAACGTGATCATATCTTACTAGCTATGACCCTGTAGCATGTTATAATATTTGGTCATGGTGGTATAGAAGTCCTAATGTAGAATAAGCTATAAATTTGATAGCTTACTAGTTGTTTGCTGATGTGATTACTCTGTGTAGCATATTATGTTTCGTAGTTTCAGCTCAATATGTTATATTTTTTATTGCTATTTTAAAAATATGATTTATCACAAGGTTTAAACATATAACATTGTGTAATGTATTTATGATTGGTATCCTCAATTGCAAATTGTGAAACAATATTCTCTTTCTTTAGGTTTCTAAAGGGGTAATGACTTATGTTATTCAAGAAGTGAAGGATCTCTACCATCTTCTAGAAAATGAATTTATGCCGTTGGATATGGCCTCAAAAGTTCAGCCTTTATTGGCAAAGATAGCAAAACTTGGGGGCAAGCTATCTTCAGCATCTTCTGTACCAGAAGTGCAGCTGGCGCACTATGTTCCTGCTTTGGAAAAAGTAGCTACCTTAAGACTGCTGCAACAGGTAAATGATTGGTTTTATTGTATTTTCATTTGTAATTTTGTTTGTTTTTCCGTATGACAAATAAAATCTGATTAAGTTTATCGTTCCAGGTGTCACAAGTGTATCAGACGATGAAAGTTGAAACTTTCTCAAAGATGGTTCCTTTCTTTGACTTCTCGGCTGTGGAGAGGATCTCTGTTGATGCTGTCAAACATAGTTTCATTTCTATGAAAGTTGACCATATGAAGGGTGCAATTATATTCGGTGACTTGGTATGTCTTAATATTCTGATGTACATAGCTTTTAATCTAGCTTATGTTTTCAGACTAATATTGTACCCTTTATGTTTTCAGGGATTTCAAGCTGACATTTTGCAAGATCACTTGAGTGTTTTGGCTGTGAACTTGAATAAATCAAGGTCAATGATCTATCCTTCTCAAACAAAAGCATCAAAGTTGAGTGCTATGCTTCCAAGTTTGGCAGATATTGTAGATAAAGAGCACAAAAAGCTTCTTGCTCGGAAGTCTATTATTGAAAAACGCAAAGAAGAACAGGAACGTCACCTACTTGAAATGGTATTCATGCATTCACATTTAGAATTATCATTTTAATTTTTAAGTATTTGTGGAGATGGCAGAACCAGTGCGCTGACTAATTGTTTTTAAGATGACAAGAGAACTATAATTAATTTGTAAGATGACAAGAGAACTATATTTAATTTAATAGATATGAAACACATTTTGATCTATTAAACCTGTTTTATTGTTAGCTATTTTCTAACATGCAAATAATGTTCTCCCCCTGATTCTGAACTCTGTTTACTTTGAAGGAACGAGAAGAGGAGACAAAAAGGTTGAAACTTCAGAAGAAAACTGAAGAGGCAGAAAAGAAACGACTTGCAACTGAATTTGAAGAAAGGAAGCATGAACGCATTCGTAAGGAAATTGAGGAGCGTGAGCGTGAAGAAGCACAAGCTATAATCAATGAAGTTGGAAAGCGTATTAAAAAAAAAGGAAAGAAGCCCATCATTGAGGGGGTGAGCAATTCATTTTCTCGAATTTTTATGTTTTTATACCTAAGGGGCTTTAAGTCAATTCTTGAGGTTGACCACTGTTTTTTGTTCACAGGAGAACGTGACAAAGCAGGCTTTGATGGAGTTAGCAATGCAAGAACAAGTTAGAGAGAGGCAGGAAATGGAAAAGAAAATGCAAAAACTAATAAAAACAATGGATCACTTTGAAAGAGCAAAGAGGGAAGAGGCAGCACCTTTGATTGAAGCTGCATTCCAGCGTCGTCTAGCTGACGAGCAACTGCTTCATGAACGTGAGCAACAGGTACCTTTTAACCTCCTTTCTATAGAGGCAATGTATTTATTCTGACCTTTTCACTCATGTAGTTATTAATCCTTAACAATGTGCTGTTTTTTTTTTCCAGCTTGAGGTTGAGCTGAGCAGAGAGCGTCATGATGGAGATGTGCAGGAGAAGCGAAGACTTACTCGAGTTTTGGAACATAAGGTCTGTTTTAAATTTGAACGTTTTGGTTAATGCTTCTATTTTTAGTTAATTTTTAAAATACTCTATTTCCTTTCTATGTATTTGAGACCTCCTGTTCAACTCAACCCAAACAATGGTGTGGTTTGTATAGATGTGGCAAAGTGGGCTGGTTGGGTAAAGTGTCAAACTGGATAATGCTGAAGTACCGGCTGACATGTGTCAAACCATCTTATAATTACTAATACAATGTTTTCTCTGTTAGAATGGTTGTCTTGGTTTTATGTATTTTGACTACGTTTTGGGCCAACTTCTATCTTTTACCAGTTTTATCTGGTTATAAAAGTTAACTCCATTGATTCGTTGAAGAATAAGGATATCCAAATTGACTCATTTACCTATAAATTCTACATTTAGGTTTGGAAATCATAATGTTTAATGCAGCTTTTCCTTGTATTTCGATGGGGATTTATATGGCCCAAGCATGTAGTTGGAGATTGTCTTTGAACTTATTTGAAAGCAGATTAGTTTGTTAGGAAGAGTATCTGTATATACAGGAAGACCTCTTGACTCTAATAATCTCATTACATGAACTTTTATCAAGGGTTAATTGCATTTCTGTGTGCAGAAGGAATTTCAAGAAAGAGTTGAAAACCGCCGGAAATTAGAGTTTAACAGAATGAAAGCTGAAAGGGAGGAACGGCTTAGCCAAGTTCTCAAAGCACGAAAAGAGGAGAGAGACATCAAGAGGAAAATGTTGTACTATCTCAAGACTGAAGAGGAAAGGCTTAACAGGTTGCGTGACGAGGAGGAATCTCGCAAACGTGAAGGTGAATCATTATAACAGCTGCTTTATCTCAAATATTAAATAATTACCGTCTCAAAAATTTATGTTTTCTGATTCCCTAATGCATTTGTTGGATTTGAGAAATAAAAAATTGAGTAATATGTCAGCTAATGGGGATGAAATTGTCATCTCATAATTTATGTTTTCTGATTCCCTAATGTTTGGCTTGTTTCACTATTTGGGACATGCAGAGGCTGAAAAGAAAAAGAAAGAGGAAGCTGAGCGTAGGGCAAAACTGGATGAAATTGCTGAAAGACAACGAAAAAGAGAACAGGAACTGGAAGAACGAGAAAGGCTTAGGAAGGAAGCAATCCTCAGGGGAACACCAATTGATGCCCCAACTAAACCTACTTCTGAGCTTCCAGGGTCTGCCGCTCCAGCAGCGGCACCAGCTGCAGCCGCTGCATCAACTGGCGGGAAGTACGTGCCCAGGTTCCGTAGAAGTGGGCCTGCAGAGCCGGCAGCACCACCACCTGCAGCACAATCTGATAAGTGGAGCAGTGGGAAGCCAGATGATCGTGGGGCAGCCCCAGCAGGTGATAAATGGAGACCATCTTTTGGTGGTGGAAGTGGTGCTAGCAATGGTGGTGCAAAGAGTTGGTCTTCATCGAAGTTGTCACGGTGAAGTGTTAAAGTTGGGTTTTTGACTTTATCTTGGGTTTATAACTCGGGTTTTTGAGTATGTTAGCGAAGAATGATGTAATTCTTAAATTTGGGAAGAATTAGAACAGACCCTTTGTAATAAGACATTTTCTGTCTGAGATTTTGCTTGGGCACTCATGGGTTCTCAAGATACGTAATGTTAAAGATTTGTTTTATTTGAATCTTATTTAAATTTCAAATCTTTGTGCCTTGAAACAACAAAAGAATATTATTGCTTCAAATGTGCCACTGTGACATACACTTTTTATATACGGATGTTTGTTTATCTCATATTGATTTGCTTATTCGAGGCGATGCGTTTGCTTCTGAAAGAACGCATTTGCTTTTGAAAGAATTTGAAGTAATTGTGTCACAGTTGAGCCTTATTGTCCAATCGCTACATACACATAAGATTATAAGTGCCCGCTTACCATGACCTATAGGAACTGGGTTATCCATGCTTTTAACTCAATAGGCTAAGAACATCTCTAATGTGAGGATTAAAAGTACTTTTTGCACATATTTAATGTCAAAAAGTATCAAAAACATTCTCCGATGTTAGCGCTAAACTTTGCACTATTTTACTGTAATTAATAGTAAAAATCAAAATGTGCAACGCATTTCATACCACAAACACTATTAATTTTAGATGTTCGTAAACTCTAAGAGTACAATACACCGTTCGTCCTTTTACTTGTATCAAAAATATACGTTGAGTCCCAAAATAAATACGCCCAAGGTCCTTGTTGTTCACTTTTTTGCATCGCCCAAGGTCCCTTTGACAACCATACGTTAGTCAATATATGTTAACTCCCTCACGTGCGTTTCAAGTGTGGGATAATTAGTCATTGCACTGATTTGCATTCAACTCTAGTTATGTTGCAACGATCTAACCCCTGACACCTTTTTGATTATCCCCAAACTTTTCTATCTCTATAAATCTTTATCTTCTTCTTGATATTTCAATTCTTTTTCACATCAACTGGTTAAGGTCATCTTCAACCTCTTTATTTCTTCGTGAGTACTCTATTGATTTTTTTTTTTCATTATTTAAAAATAGGGCAAATCACCTAGAAATGCAGTTAACTTGCCACTTTTTCCCATTGTATGTAGCATTCTTTTTTTTTTTTTTTCTCATTCTGTCAATAAACTTCTATCGTTAGTCCTTTGTGTGTACTCGTTACCAAAAAAACCTGCATCGTTAGTCCTTTATGCTAACGGCCGTTAATAAATAACTTAAAATTTGGTTATCTTACGCTAAACATGCGTCGTTGGTCCTTTATACTAACAATCGTTAAAAAATAACTTAAAATTTGGTTTTCTTACGTTTCCGTCCGTTTTTTTCATGTTTTCGTACGTTTTTACACGTTTTCGTTCGTTTTAACACGTTTTTGTCCGTTTTTTCACGTTTTCATACGTTTTTACACGCTTTCATCCGCGTTTTCAAGTTTTCGTTCGTTTTTTCACGTTTTCATGTGTTTTTACACGTTTTCGTCCGTTTTTGCGCATTTTCGTCCGTTTTTGCGCATTTTCATTCGTTTTTACACGTATTCGTCCGTTTTTACGCGTTTTCTTTCGTTTTTTCACATTATCATGCGTTTTTACACGTTTTCATCCTTTTTAACACATTTTCGTCCGTTTATGCACGCTTTCATCCCTTCTTACACGTTGTCGTCCGTTCTAACACGTTTTCATCCGTTTTTTCACGTTTTCATCCATTTTTACACATTTTCATCCATTTTTACACATTTTCGCCCATTTTTGCACGTTTTCGTTCGTTTTTACATGTTCTCATCCGTTTTAACACGGTTTCGTCTGTTTTTTTTCACGTTTCCATATGTTTTTACACGTTTTCATCCGTTTTAACACGGTTTCGTCTGTTTTTTCACGTTTTCATCTACTTTTACACGTTTTCATCCGTTTTTGCGTGTTTTCGTCTGTTTGCAGGTTTTCGTATGTTTTTACACATTTTCGTATGTTTTAACACGTTTTCGTCCATTTTAACACGTTTTCGTCAGTTATTCACGTTTTCATCCGTTTCTACATGTTTTCATCAGTTTTTGCATGTTTTCGTCCGTTTTTGCACGTTTTCGTCCGTTGTTTCATGTTTTCATCCGTTTTTACCCGTTTTCATCCGTTTTTACACGTTTTCATCCGTTCTTTCACGTTTTCGTTCGTGTTTGCACATTTTGTGTAAAAACGGACGAAAACGTGTAGAAACGGATGAAAACGTGTAAAACGGAGGAAAACGAGAAAAACGGACGAAAACGTGTTAAAACAGAAGAAACTGTGTAAAAACATTTGAAATCGTGCAAAAACAGTCGAAAACGTGCAAAAACGGATGTAAACGGGTAAAAACGGATGAAAGCGTGAAAAAACTGACGAAAGCGTGTTAAAACGGACCACAACGTGTAAAGACGGCCCACAACGTGTAAAGACGGACGAAAACGTGTAAAAACGGATGAAAACGTGTAAAAACAGATGGAAACGTGAAAAAAACAGACGAAACCGTGTTAAAATGAACGAAACCGTGTTAAAACGGATGAGAACATGTAAAAACGAACGAAAACGTGCAAAAATGGGCGAAAATGCGTAAAAATGGATGAAAACGTGTAAAAACGGATGAAAGCATGTAAAAACGGATGAAAACGTGTAAAAACGGATGAAAACATGTACAACGGATGAAAACGTGAAAAAACGGACGAAAACGTGTTAGAACGGACGACAACGTGTAAGAAGGGATGAAAGCGTGCATAAACGGACGAAAATGTGTTAAAAAGGATGAAAACGTGTAAAAACGCATGAAAATGTGAAAAAACGAAAGAAAACGTGTAAAAACGGACGATTACGTGTAAAAACGAATGAAAATGCGCAAAAACAGACGAAAACGTGTAAAAACAGATGAAAACGTGAAAAAACGAATGAAAACTTGAAAACGCGGATGAAAGCGTGTAAAAACGTATGAAAACGTGAAAAAACGGACAAAAACGTGTTAAAACAAACGAAAACCTGTAAAAACGTAAGAAAACGTGAAAAAAACGGACGGAAACGTAAGAAAACCAAATTTTAAGTTATTTTTTAACGATTGTTAGTATAAAGGACCAACGACGCAAGTTTAGCGTAAGATAACCAAATTTTAAGTTATTTATTAACGGTCGTTAGCATAAAGGACTAACGATGCAGGTTTTTTTGGTAACGGGTACACACAAAGGACTAACGATAGAAGTTTATTGACAGAATAAGGAAAAAAAAGAATGCTACATACAATGAAAAAAAGTGGCAAGTTAACTGCATTTCTAGGTGATTTGCCCTTAAAATAAAATAAAATAACCAAAGTAAAAAACACCAATCATACTAAAACACACCCTATGACATACAGATAAATCTAAACACTAGATCAAACCCACACAAATTACTGTAATACTTAATACATGTAAAAGAAAAAAAAATCTAAGTTTAATTCATAACCACATTTGTATCACTTTATTTAGGCAAAAATATCAAGATCATATTCATATTAACAAACTTTTGCTTTAAAGGAATACCAAAACCCAAATTCGATCCTTACTTTTAATGGAGATAAACGATTTCATCTATTCATAAACCAAAATTTATATAATTCTTAAACATAATTCTTCATTGATAACACCACAATAAAGACACAAAATGTCAACTACATAAACATATACACAAAACACAAAACATCACCAAGACCCTCCAAACCACAAACCACTTGCATACGGCTGATCATCACAATAAAAGCAATCTTTTGGTCTATGTGACTCTCCGCCTCCCTGACCATTTGCATGATTGATTCAACCTTCTCCACATCACAATGAAGGAGCAATCTAAGAAAAGCAAGAGTCTCTCAATCACTGGTGACATAGCCAATGCTCCGTTATCAGCTGGTTCCTCTCGTTGACATGATCCATCACCTCTTTACACACCTTTAATAGGTCTCTGTGAAGATCCCACTCACTACCAATCTCTCTATGGACATGCATGATAATTTGTTCTTTTACCAAGCTACAATTTGAAGCAGATGCCAATTTTGAAGACGATTCATACTTAAAATTGTTTGAGCTTTTTTTTTTTTTTTTTTTTTTTTTTTTTTTTTTTTAAATGTTAGTGTGGAATGAGAATATTAGGTGTGCTTTAAATAGGAGAAGATTGAGGGAAGAAAAAATGATTATACTCTGGTTGGAACGTTTTCTCATGACCACTCGAAAACTAGGGACGGCGAAGGAGGCTATTGAAAATCTCATGATTACCATATTAATTACCAAATTAAAATACACCATTAGTCTCTAAGGTTGTACCAAAAAGACTACCCTTATCCCTAAGGTTCGTACCATATTAAAATACACCATTGGTCCTCAAACTTTCCAAACACCAATTAACACTACCCTCATCCTACACAAAAAAGTTACCCTCATCCTACAAATCACTTTTCATTTGAGTTTTGTAGCCACCAAATACACAAAAAAATGAATACACCCCCAAATCATCAATCAGAACAATCCTTTGATATAGACGACTCCGATCTCCGACCAAAAGTTGTCCCCCGTCTCTGCAACAACCACCACAAACGCCCTGACACAACCACCGCCACCCAAACCCTAGTTTCATATCAAAACCCTAAATTTGATAATTGTGCTCAAAATCCTGTTAGGATAATACCATGTCATGCGGGTATTGTTCAAGCGACGAAGCTCCGTAAAATAGCGGATATTCGGGAATGTGGGGAGGAGTGTGTAATGTTGACACAAACGTATATTAGGAAAGTTGTGACAAACGGTAATTTTCCAGACGATTATTTTAATCAAAAAACTTAAAATATCATTTTTCTGACATTTACGGACCAATTAAACTAAAAAATGAGAAGTTAGCTCGCTTTCTGTGAAAAACGAGCCCGCACGCGTACGGACACCATATTACTTATGGTTTACACCAAATAAATACATTTCTGAGTCAATAAAATATACTTATATGATCTTTATAAAAACACTCACAAAAACTTTATTTTACACATTTGTGCTCAAAAAGCCCAACCGGAGCACCACTTTAGCATTTAAGCTCAAACGACACACATTATGCAAATAAATTTCAAAAATCTTTGAGGACTTTCCTTTCCCTTGTTTTGGCGCCTAGAACATAATCGAACAAACATCACATGATAGCTTTGCACTAAAGGTGATAATGACACCACTAACATTTGTATTGTAACAAAAAAACACAACACACATTGAAACACATACAAAGAAAAACCATCTAGTCTTTCTTTCCTCTCCTCTAAAACCTGTCGAACACACACAACCTTAAAACATAGATTTTTTTATCAAATCTTGCAAGAACAAAGTGTAACCCGAGATACCAAAATGAAATGGAAGCGTATAACCATGGACTTCATCACAAAACTACGAAGAACGTCTAGTGGATACGATACGATTTGGGTAATCGTTGATCGTCTTACCAAATCCGAACACTTCCTATCGATCAAGGAGACCGACCGTATGGACAAACTCACACGGTTGTATTTGAAAGAAGTGGCTTCACGGCATGGAATACCCATCTCTATTATTTCAGATCATGATAGCCGTTTCACATCAAATTTTTGGCAGTCGCTTCAAAACGCTATAGGGACCTAGTTGGACATGAGCAATGCCTACCATCCTCAAACCGATGGTCAAAGTGAAAGAACCATCTAGAACTTATAAGACATGCTACGTGCATTTGTGATAGATTTCGGCAATGGTTGGGATCGACATCTACCATTGATCGACATCTAGACCTTACAACAACAGCTACCATACCAGTATCAAAGTTGAACCTTTTGAGGCACTTTATGGACAAAAGTGCTGATCACCCATCTGTTGGACTCAAGTTGGAGATAGCCAACTCACCGGCCCAAAACTCATTCATGAGACAACTGAGAAAATCGTGTAGATTCGAAGCATAATGCAAGCTGCACGGGATCGAAAAAAGAGCTATGCTGATAAGAGTTGAAAGCCCCTCGAGTTTCAAGTTGGGGATAAGGTTATTTTTAGTGCAAATAAATCGTAAAACATTTATTTATATCTTAGATCTTTCTGTGTTTATAGATAACAATAGTAAAAATCATTTTAACATGATAAATAAAGAAAGTAATTTTTTGAGCCAATAGTTTTCTAACTCATTCACTAAACAAATAAATCATCAAATATGTCTAGTCAAATAATTTATATAAAGCCAATACCATTTTTATAAAACACTTATAAGTAACATTTGTTACTTACACTTTTATATAAATAAACATGTAAGTAAATTGGACTATCCATAGCCTAAAACCCATGACCCATGACCCATAACTCATGGCCCATGTGCATTACATCATGCATGACATCAAGTTGGGTAAAACCCATGACCCATGACCCATGACCCAAAGTCCATAACCCATGACCCAAAGTATGCTTTGCATCATGCATGAAATCAAGTTGGGTATCCATAGTCTATGATCCATAACACAAAACCCGAAATTATAACCCAAAATCCGGGATGGAGTGACCTAGTCACCGGATCCCTGGGTTTACACTGGTCGGATCCCTGGGTTTACACTGGTCGGATCCCTTTTCCAAGGGATCCGCCGGATCCGTATGATCAGAACACTATTTTCCTATAAATAATGAGCCATTTCTTCATTTCTCTTCACCTCTTTTAATATATCTTCTCTCTATATTCTTACCTCTCTAACCTCAGATCTAAGGATCATCTATGTAGTTTTTCTTTTTGTGATTCTCTAGGTTCCAATTAAGAGTGACGCATAAGAGGAGCGCCCGTATCTATTGCATCGGATCGTGACAGACGGTTCACACCGCAATTTTTGGCATGCACTATAGGATGCTTTGGGAACACAATTAGGTTGAGCACGACTTACCATTTCTAGGCAGATGATCAGAGTAGGCATGCTATCCGACTTCAGGAGATGTACTTAGGGCACGTACTAATGATTTGAAGGAAAATAGGAATACGCATCCCCCCTAGTTGAATCTCCTCAACCTATGCGAATCTAAGCTTTAGATACCTACTGATTTGTTTGTTTTTTTAAGTGATCCCAAGATTGAGCCAATTCATGATCTTAACTTAATTTCAAGGCTGTTCTTGTTTGATTGGGTCGCGAAATTAAGTTGGATCCAAGTTGTTAAGTAGCTTAAGAGAAGGCTCAACTTGTTGCATAGCTTAATCTCATGACAGTTCTTGTTTGATGAGTTGTGGGTTTAAGCTTAAATTCAGGTTAAGGCTCAACTTAAGCTACCTAAAAATTTGCTTAAGGTTTTTGATGGCTTTACTCAAGGACGGGAAGCTTGCATTAATGTGTGATTATTATGTGGTTTTATTGTGTGATTGCAAGAGGTTAGGAGGTATTGATAGTACCACTCGGGAAGTAGCACCCGATACTATTTGGGTTGACACCCACACCCGTAGTCTTCTGTGTGCAACATAAACAAAGGGTGAATACTATCCGATCAAGCTCAGGTCCTTAGTCAATTGAATTTTGAGGACAAAATTCTTTTAACGGGGGTAGACTATAACAACCCGTAATATTTCAAACTTGGTTTTACAATAAATTATACTTATTTTTCCATTTTCGAACTTTTCTGAACTTATCGAATTTGAAAACGAGAAAACAACACACATCGCGTTCCGGCACAACCGTAAGCTTATAAAACAATCTAGATAAAATTATTATATTATCTACAAAAAAATAAAAATAAAATAAAATAAAAAAATTACACGTGTAAATACTTATTTTTATCGGAAAAATCATTCTGGAAACAATGGCGAAGTTCCCGTAATTTAAAACAAATGTTTACTACGCCAAATGGGGCCCACAAGGTTATTCATAAAAGATTACTACACTTACAATTCCTACCCTTCTATAAATTTACATCTCCACTCCCTATGGTTTCGTTTGTACGCGTTCAGCCCCTCAAGGGAGTATATAAGCACACCAATTAGGGTTTACCCTCATTTCACAACTCCACATCACCGGAATTTAATATTCCGAAGCGGTTTTCCGTTCTCCGGCGAACCTCCGGTCGGTTGTCGCCACCACAGCCACGCCACCCTCCACAACAACGATCATCGTCACCTTTATCCACCACCATCAATAACTTACACCACAACTACCACCACCTCTGGACAAATTCCGGCGCTGTCACCATCAGCCGCCACTTATCTTCCACGCCTCCGCTGTTCAAGAATAAAAATCAAGGGTCGTTTTGTACGAGTTTAGTGAAAAGGTTCGCATTAGGGTTTCGTTTGATTTGTGGTTGTGAAGCCGCCACCACCACAGCTGTCATCACCACCACACGCCGCCACCCCTCTCCTCTCTTTCTCCCTCGTTGGTAAGCTCACGCGTCACCATTATTTTTATTTATTTCATTTTCACTAAACCCTAATCAGATTTATATAACCTAAAACGATGTTCGTGTTAAAACTATTAAAACTATCTAACTCAAACTCGTGTGGATCTATGCTATTAAAACAAAACTCGCCCGACTCGTTTCTGAGTCAATTCGACTCGTCCGAGTCAACTCACGAGTTGAGTTGACTCGTGTATATTCTTGTTATTTTGTGTTCATGTTTATTATTTATGTTGAGTTGTATGTTGTTGATGGTTATTCGAGTCCTTGTAATAATGTTTAATTATTTCAATCGAGTTGTGATACATTTGGGATTTTGATTACACCTAGAGGGAGGTTATTCGTGGTAATGATTGGGCTATACGACCACTAGAGGGTCGTATAGACTCGTGGATTATTTTTGAAACTGAAAATGACATACTCGGGGTATGTCGTGATGTGTACCACGACACATAAAGTGTCGTGGGACTTTGGTTCTATATTTGATTAGCCGAGTCTAGATTTTTTTGTCGTGGTCGAGTTTGGAATGTAGACGTGGTGTGTTTGGATTATTGTTGATGTTGTGGTGTCTATTGTTAGCCTTGATATGTTAATAGGCTTGGTGTGAGCCGTGACTCACGAGGAGTCACGGCCACGAGTATTGATGAACCAAGGCGTTTAGCCGAGGTCGAAGTGTCGTAAAACATTTTTGATAAATAATATTGAAGAAGGATATTAGTTTTGACCATGGTTACTATTTGAGAAAATGTTGGTTTAACGACACTCACAGCGAGTGACGTTATGTGTACCACGACACATAAAGTGTCATGAGGACTTGGACATATTTTTTTGTTTTGTCTAAACGAAATGATTTTTGAAGTCACTAAAGAGGTAACCTCAATTTGGGCGTATACGTTCGTGTCGAAAAGTATTGTTTTAAAATTGTAAACTAAATGTTATGTTATGTCTTGTGTTTAGGATTTGGGCTTTGAGTTGCCTAATAGGCTAAGGAACCCATGAAGCTTTAGTAATGGGTAAACTTGGGCCCGTAAGCCCAAGTGAGTGTGTGGGCTAAAGTAATAACATTGGGCCGAAAGCCCAATGATGTGTGTTTGGTGTTTATTCATTTTTACTTATAATTACAGCATCCACATATCAGAGGATGAACAAGCAAGACAAACCAAATAGTCCTTTATTCCAAGTGGATAACATGAAAACACCAGCAAAGAAATTGGTATCCACTGTATAGTTTATCCAATCTGACTTCTATCTGTTGGTATATCGCTAAATAGTCGCTGCAGAACACCACAAATCTCCCCACTCTATCTTTCTCATCTACTATGGGGAAACAATTTTGACAATTTTCCTACTTGTTTCCTAAAATCATATAAAACCATCATATCGTTTTTCTTGGTGTACGTATAATTCCTCTGAAATAGTAAAATGTAATGATGAGACTGGAGCTTACTTCTGGACCAAGTCGGCTCCACTGACATATCTGGCAACAAATGATATCAAGCGGAATGGAGCACCAATGAGGGGAGCATCTGTCAGAGCCACAAGATCAGCTTTCTCAGGCACAGGAAAACTTGTTGATGTGGTGGGAGCTGCAACATCATTCTCATCCAGTGAAATTTGCACAATCTCTCCGATGCTTGCTCTAGAAATTGTATTCAAATCAGAACCTTCTGCATTCATATGATCCACATTGTTGCTCTTTACTACAGTAACCTCATCTTTCAAAGGCTCCATATGTTTATCTGATACCACTCCGTCTCTGGCTTCAGATGACAGACCCAAATCGCTGATTGTGTCTGATTTTTCTGCTAACGATTGCATTGGATCGGTCTCAGAAGCTGAATTTTTATTAATGTCAGCAGCTATGGAACTTTTTATCATTGGATCATCTGGTTTAACAAGTATAGATGATCGGGTTGTAGCACTCTTTTGGTCAAGCTCAGCATTTAAGAGATTCACCTGCAATTACATTAATAGCAGATTATTGAATTGAATTAGAAAATAAATACCAATATATCCTGGAGTTTCCGCTATACTATATGAAGTAGAAATATAAGTTATTAAACTGCAAAATGCTAAATAAATAAGAGCATATACTAATTTGATCAACATGTCTTACAGGCCAAAATGTTTCTAGATTCATATTGACAATGTGCAATTTGGATGTGTGTTATCTCTATTGGGTCAAATCATATGGGTTGAAAGAAAAACCATACTGGTTGAAAGCCAGACGATTTTTTAATACTTGCAGCCTCCTAAATCGCTTCCACTCGAAGATTTATTATTATCATTTTTCAAAATTGACAAAGAAGTGCTTGTGGGTCAACCAAACCAGACCTGTTTAGACCTTACAAAAAATGACAGCATTCAGCTTTAGCCCATTTTGACTTGTTGTCTGACCCGCCCATATTGACACCTCTAACTGACAGCCCTTAAAGAAATTAAATGCTTAATTTTACTGTAGGGTGCAACTGCTCACGTAATTACCTTGTCAACAAGATTTTCATTTTCAGAAAGCAATTTCTGGACGAGTGCTTGTGCAGATTCCAGCTGTGAACGCATTTTCTCATTTTCAGTGACATGCTACACAAGAAAAAAACTACTTTGTCAGCATAAGTCCATAATTTATGTTAGCCTATGATACCAGAAGCTAGTTCGAACCAGGAGTTTACAAATTGCTTTAGCATGGAAAACCTCAAATTGCTATTAAGTATTAACTATGATGGAGTGCACTTGTATCCATATATTATCTTGACAACTGACATACTAATCAAAGCATTTGTTAACTCATCAAATATAAAGTGTTATGCTAACCCTACCAATAATAGCAGCGGCCAAAAGACTCGTTACAACTTACTTAAGAGTCTGGCCCTGAAACCGTCCCCCCAATGCAATGAATTAACACTTCACAGTTTACTCCTTTCTGAATTCATATAAAAATGGCTAAAGTCCAGTCATAACTACCTGCTAGGCTACAAACCAAAAAAACAACGCACATCAACTAATGAAAGGTGCTTCTCTTCCCTCCAAAATCCATGTATCCAGTAAGTTAGGGGGTGCACGCTTTCTAAAGCTCCAACAAGAGGTGCACACATTACAGTATTGGATTTGGAACATCTCTCACTTGTTGACCATTAATATTAAGAGATCTTATTGTGCAATATTGGGTAGCAATATCAGTAAATTTTCTAAAAGAGTATAAATGAAGGATTCCAGATGATAAAATTAGAAACTAAACATAAAGAACAGAAATGAAGCAAAAACATTAGAAATTGGAGTACTAGCCTTAGAACTACTAGCACCAACCGATTTCTATGTAGCAGGTTTAAATTTCGGCTTCTTATCCTGATTATGATCCACTTTCGCTCCTTGTTTACTAGCCACAAGCCTACGAAATGCCTTCCTAGTCCTAGGTTGGAACCCATCATGACCCGTTCCTACTTGTTTTTTCAAATCAGTAATAGCACGTTTAGGACATTGTTCATCATCATTACCAAAAACCAGACAAGTTCCACATCTCGGAGGTTTCCATTCATATTCCACCTTAACTGTATGCAATGTAATTCTGTTTCCATCCGGCTTAGGAACTGAAATCACCATAGTATCCTTAAGAGGTCGATCAGCCTTTATATCAATCAAAGCACGTGCATAATCCATACAACCCCAAGATTGCATGCACGTAGTAATAGTACACGAATCCAACATCATGGGGTGCCAACTCGAGTACCTTGGAGTGCCTCTTGTTGCCTCTAGATTATTGTAATGGAATTTTAAAGTGCTAGTTGAGAGGCTGCAAAGCCGTATAAGTGATTGGAAGAACAAATTCTTATCATTTGCGGGTCATCTCCGGCTTGTCATGTCGGTTCTATCATATATACACATCTACTGGGCCTCGGTATTTATTCTTCGTGCGCATATTATTTCTAATATTGAACAACTAATGCGTAGTTTTTTATGGTGCCAAGGGGAAATGAAGAAAGGAAAGAATAAAGTCTCCTGTGAATCGATATGTGTTCCGAAATATGAAGGAGGGCTTGGTGTTAGACGTTTACAAACGTTTAATACAGCCCTCATGGCAGCCCATATTTGGAGTATATTAACACTTAGGGAATCTTTAAGGGTCTGTTGGGTTCACTCGTATCAACTCAAAGGGCAAAGCTTTTGGGATGTTTCTCCTTGGTGGTATGAGTTGGGGAGAGGAAGCTGCTTTAAGTTCGTAATACAATTCGGCCATTTATATGGTCTCAAACTGGGAACGGTAAGTCTACTTTGGCTTGGTTCGATTCTTAGTCTTACCAATGTCCTCCTAGAAGGCATCTTATTGTTCGTGACATAAATCGTGTTGGTTTTACCATTAATTACAAGATAACGGACATTGTGAGGGATGGTAATTGGCTATGGCCAGAAACATAGTATGATCGATTTCAGATTTTACTCTTATTCATCCTCCTCATCTTATTGAATACATTGGTGTGGTGTGATAGGAATGGAAATCTTATTGGTCTTAAGGTTAGTCGTGTATGGGACACCATTAAGATCGACGTGATGAAGTAACTTGGTCACATATAGTTTGGTTTCCTCATTGTATTCGAGGACATGCTTTCCATATTTGGTTGATTTTTAAGAAGAAATTGAAGACAAGATCTATTAAGGCAATGTGATGTCGGTGATAATATCGACTTAAACCTGCTTAGATGTTCGCTGTGTAAACTACAACCAGATTCCCATGCTCACCTATTTTTTGAGTGCTCGTTTTCTTTAGAGGTATGGTCTCGGTCTCGGGTACAACCATTGGCTGGTATGCATCCTATCTCAGCAAGGTGGGAGCAAGGTGGGATGATATTATTGCATGGATCATTCCTATTGTTCGTTCGAAGTCAGCTAGAAATGTTATTACTCTATTGTTGCTTGCTGCTGCTTCGGCTATTTGGAAAGGACTCGAATTGTTGATCAAATTCGCGATGTGATTATTACTACGGTTCGCTTTAAGTTACTTACATTTCGATTCAAGAATACATCTCAAGTCACTCGGTTGCTAAAAGCATGGAAGATGCCAAGACATTTTATGCTTTATGAGCGTGGAAATGGTTGAAATATTGAAGGTTGTGCAAAGTTGAATGTCCAAGATACGTGATCCATTGAAGAAGCGTGCCTAATGAAGTTTGACATGCAATTGGTTTGTTTTATGTTGTGTGTATAAAGTAGTGCTAGTGCTTAGTTCAAGGTAGATGTGGAACACATCCACATTCTTATGTACTCAAACGTTTTGAGTTGAAAATATATTTTATTGGGTAAACCCTTTACCCAAAAAAAATAAAAATAATAAAATAAAAAATAATAAAATATGCAAGCATATTTAGAAATCATAAACACTAGGTTATATAGGATTGAGATGTATCAAGGGTTATTTATTAAGTCTCTAAAGTTAGATTGTCGCTCAAGTCAACATAAATAAGCTTTAATGACTAACTACAAACCAAAAAAAACAATACACGCAAAGAGAAATGATACATCCACAAAAAGTTTACAAAATTATATCTACACAATGACTTGACAATCAATTGTGTATGGTAAGAAAGAAGAAAGAGAGATTATTATACAAAATGATTGGATCACTACACATGCCAAGTCATTTTGTGGGTACAATTTTGTAAACTCTTTGTGGATGCGGCATTGCTCTTACTTTAAGTGTTACCTACCTCTCTTTGTGCCAGTTTAACGTTTTCTTCCTCCATCTTGATAAGTGTTTCTTTTAGGCTCACCTGCCAAGATTTTGAAGTTGCACAATTAAAAACCAAGTCTTCCTCAAAGCCTTTAGAAATTCAAATCCTAGTTTTTTGCGCGAACAATGTGACCATAAGCTGATAAAGTATAAAACAGAATAACCACTACCGCCGTAGAGCGTAAACTGGCTGTTTCTTCAACCAACCTATTTACTCTGTCCTCGTAACCAGCCTGCACATAACACTGATGTCAATTACAACTATCGCAATGACGTTTGCATGTTATTGGTGCACTGACATGTCAAAATCCCAGAAAGACAGATTGCATATACTAATCTGATGTTCGGAACCAACCTCTTTCTTAAGCCAAGACTCTTTTTCAGTTTGTAATTGTAGAAGTCTTGTCTCAAGCTCAGTCTGATGATCGAAGCAAGAGTTTCTTTATGAGCGCTTGATTTCCCATAAGAAAAAAGAAAATATAAAAATTAACATAATTTAGTTAGATAGGTAGGTCACATCACCTCTTTATGATGCCATATGCTTCTTTCTTTCTGTGATTGCAATATATCTTTCTCTAGATCTGCCTGAAACCATGCAACAACAAAAAAGCATAAAAAAGAATTTTAGCAAGTTGAAAATGATGCATTCGAGTAAAGATATAAGACACTTAAGCAAATTGACCACATATTATACAACACAGCTCATTCGCACCTTTAATCCAAACTAGCTGAGGACAGCTAAATGTAAGACCTACATGAATCTACACTAGCCATGAAGATAAGATAACATAGCAGAATGCCGTAAGCATATCAACCTTATGGCATAATCAAATCAGTTTCTAAATGAAATCATGTATTACCTCCCTTTGCATGTGCACGTCCAATTGCTCTTGCAAATCTCTGATTTTTTGTCCAAGGGAAGCCTGCAAATTGGATGGGTAACACATGACAAAGGATAGGAGATTATATAGAGAATAAAAGTATAAGCAGTAGCTTGTAACACATTATTCAGAAACATCTTATTGAATAGATAAAATATTAAACAAGCTCTTACCTCTATCTTGTTCAAAGAGGATTTCTCAGCCTCAACAGGACGTGACTGCAAACCAAAATTTTAAAGCAGCAATCAGGCGTTAATAGGCTTAATAAGGGCATTTCTCAGGTGGTCAATGTGAGTTTATGACCTACTGTTAGTCTGTTATATGAGTTTATGACCTGGAGTAAATAAGGTAACTAACACAAGTAGCCTAAACGATTAATGCCTTTTTTACTATACATAGATTATCGCAAGCAAAGTACATTCTGTTGGGAATTATGTATGTAACAGACTTAATACTACTGCTATTGTTATTAGTTAAGTTAAGTCTGGTAGGCTAGTTGTCTTAGTTAAGTCTGCCAGTAGTCCAGTACTAATATTAAGTCTCGCAGAACATAGTTAGTACTGTTCAGCTATTTAGTAGTTAGTTCTATTTATGACACAGAATAGTTTTGTTAGAGATATAGTAGGAAAGGATATGTACGCGTTAGAGATATCTTAGGAAAAGATATGTGTATCCTTTCACACGTTTTGTAGAGATGCTAGGGTTTCCTTAGTGTATAAAATGAACCCTAAGGCATTATGTCTTGTACAAGTTTACAAGTTTATTAGAACGATTGACAATAGAAGTTTAGTAAAGTTTAATAGTAATTGTGTTCTTCTTGTTTGTGTTAAGATTCCGCATTAACACTAAGTACTCATTATTAAGAGTTCTTCATATAATTGATTTGGATTTATTCAAGTTGATTATTGTCTTATAAAGGCTACTTAGATCCATTACTTTGGACCTACACATTCTTGGCCAAGAAATTGAACAGGTTTGCGTGTTTGACACTAAGCAGGCATTCTTAAATCACCGGCATACATTTGGCCCGAGGATAAACACTAAAGAGGTAGTTGCTGAAATTTGGGATAAAGAAGAACCGACCGAAAATGAGGCTGTAATCTATTTAGCCAAAGCAAGGTAATACAAAATCGAACTACCACTTAATGTATTATTCCTGCTTGCTATGAACAAGTGCATCAATAGTTCTTAAACTAAAATGTGGCCATGTGGGTACCCGTTCCTTTAGATATCAGATGCCAAATTTTCACTTTCTCTCTCAACCATAGTGAACCTTTAATAACTTCAAAAATAGAAGAAAAACGAAACTCAGAACAAGCAAACCTCTATCAAAGTGTTTGTATTGGTAATTCCCTGCTGATTTTAGTGTTATTGTTATAGCATGTAGGTGCTTTTCTCGCTCTAATTTCCCATAAACAAATAAAATATAGAAGGTTTTTCCAAAACAAAATCTAGTTGGACAGGTAGACCATACAGAATAAACTTACTGTTTCGGCTCCACTGATAGACTCTCTATCTGAATCAGTAACTATTTGCAGCACAACCTTGTTCTGGACATCTGCTTTCTCAGAATTCAAGTTAGGATGTTCCCCAACACCACTGGGCACACTCTCGTTTGCTTTACTCTGCTTGTTCTTCTTTTTCTTCTGTCTTTTCTTCTTCTCGTGCTCCATAATTGGTAGCTTATTCAGATACCAAAACCGAATACGTCAATCACAACAGTTGTCACTTTATATACCTTATTACACCGATATTTCTTTGTCTGCAAAAGCATAAACCATAAGCAGTCTAGGCCATATATAATGCATCATAGCAATACATATCACGCACAACTTGAATACCTCAATTCTAACTAAATCAACAAACAAATAAATTGCTAGAGTAATAACCGCTGCATTCATTTCATCTGGATAACATAACCATAATATACTTGCTAACTAGACACATAGAAGACACCAACAATCAGAATGTTCATACAAGTTTCAAGAAAAGTCAAAGACGACCCGTTCTTAGAGGTTCGGAATTGCTTAATTTGTTTTATGCTTGTGGTTACAAATAAGCATTTATAAGCCGCTTACATATAAGCACTTCATGAAATAGTGTTTAGATTTGCTTACTTTCAAAAGATAATTTGTTGGAGAACTTTAATCAAATAAAGGGTTTTCAGAATATCGCTCCTATACATCTTAACAAAGAGACCCGGGAAGTTCATTAATGGAAAAATCTTGAGGGGAAGGTGATGGGATTCTCAATCAGGAACGTTTGCGAGGTCCTAAAACCTATGTGAAATGAAGTTCTTTGGTGACGGTTAGTTTGGTTCAATCATTGCATTCCGAGACATACATTTATACAATGGTTGCTTATGGGTCAATAGTTGAAAGACCCAAGATAGGCTCAAAGCATAGGACCAAGCAAACAATGTGAAGCGCGGCTTTTGCAAGAACAAATTGTTCCTCTTGATCATACGATTTTTTAAGGTATGCGTCTAAGAAGGTTTGGAAAAACATGAAGTTGCATGCTCGGCTCAATGGAATCACAGATTCATGGCAATAAGTGACAACATATCTCATTCCACGATGAAAAGGTAGATCACCACTGAGCATTACTAGAAGATTGGTGTTTTCAGCAGCAATGTATTACAATTAGCAAGAATAAAAACAATAGGCGTTTTGGTAAAGGGGAAAGAACACTGGAACAGCTAGAATGGAAGCTAAATGAAAACCTTGGCAATGCAAACAACCAAGATGATCATTATGTGGCGAGTTGAATGGTAGAAAATGATATATAGTGGGTGCCGCGTCGCCGCTGTTGTGCATGGAATCTCAGCATCTGTTATGTGGTATTCCATGGTGATTCTGTTCTAACCACGTCACGGCTCAAGGGTGTGGCATTTTTAGCTGCGTTCCGGGCCGTAATTTTGTTACAATATTTTGTATTGGTCTAGTTTTTGTTTATTCATGGTACCAACATGTCGGATACATGAAGGTAGTGCATTGGCTTTCCTTTAATGTGGTAGTCACCACATTTCATTGTATACAACGTTTGATTCTAGCATTGATAAAATTTACCGGGGTAATCCCCTTTACCCAAAAAAAAGGTTAGATTTGATGATAAAACATAAATTTGATTTCATCTCAAATAAGAACTTTGAAATAAGCAGCTCCCGACCTCCTGACCTTATGAGAAACAACTTTTTTTTAACTCAAATTAAGCTAATAAACAGAAAGAGTTTGGAAGAAACAAAAGGGTCTTTGCTTAAAATCGAGAGGATAAGATAATTAGATAAGTAATTCCAAACACCCCCCTTAGAGAACCTATAATATTACAGATTGCAACAATAGTCATTTCTTAGGAGATAACTTATTGCTCTACGCAATAAGCGGAACTCTAACAAAACACCTCCAAACAAATAAACTCTAGAGTAATAACCGCTGCATCGATTTTCATCTTGATAACATAACCATATATCACTACAAGAAAAAGTTCAATTCTTTAACAATGCAAACAAGTTTCAAGAAACGTCAAAGGGGAGCACTTCTTAAAGTACCAAACACAGACTCATTTTATCTATGAGTAAATCAAATTTGTGTTAGCTCATCAGATAGGGGGTTGTTTTCGACCCATTTTTTATAAGCATGATTTTTTTGGCTTATTTTGAAAATATAAGTTTGTTATGACATACTCTGTAATAAACTTACATAAAAAAAAATGCTCATAAGCGTGTAAATAAGCTTAAACAAACAACCCGCGGACGCAAATTCATAAACAGACATTCATAAAAATTCATAAAAATAAGTTAAATGTAGTAATTTTTTCAACACATTATGTACATAAATATTGCATTGGTGATATCATGAAATTAAAAACAACAGATGTATACAAAAAAAGAAACAGAAATAGATATGCGTACATGAATTGAATGTGAATATAGTTGAGAGCTGAATCCCAGTTGTATAAGAAAACAAAGAGATATGTGCAGATCTAAATACTAAGTAACAGATTTCAGACAATTTTTATATTAGCTCCAAAGATCCTATTGTTAGGGTTCTTGGAATGTGTTTAAGGAAGATGTGCATTTCGCCAAATATTAAAATGGTTTTTATAACAAGGTCCACCACACGACACATGTGACGAGAATAATTTCATTTCAAAAAAAAAGTCATTTGTTGGACGTAGAGATGGCAAGAGGGCTGGGTATGCGAGAAATGGTTCATATCATCTTCATCCTCGAAGTTAAATAATTATACTGTTAACTTCTAAATATTATGCGAGAAATGGTTGATCTCTAATGAGGAATCGGGAATTTTCCCCGTTACATAATTATAAGCAAGCCATAGCTCATATAATTATACTGTTAACTTCTAAATATTACCCGGATTTTTAATTTTATAAGAGAATATGAGTTACTAATATACCATGTAAGACAAAACGACATGAATTTTGCTCATTTAGGCAATCATAATATTCGGTTCACTTGTGTTGCGTATATGGCTAGACAGATGGTCCTGGGAGATGTGTAGCACATGATTTCACATGTTTTACAAAGTCTAGGTTGCTATATGCTATTTTTGCTTATGTGATAGAAAGATGTCTTTTTTACCCATATTACTTTAAGCTAAACTCATAATTTGATTCATTATTTACCATCTTTATACATCATCCTATCTTAAAGTAGAAGTAGAAATAACTACTTTGTTTTATTCTCAACCTTTTAGTATTAGTTCTTTGGATTATTTCAAGAATCAAAGTTGTATTTTGTATAAGGAAAACATTATGTCTGATTATTTTGTATAATGAGTGGGTACGGGGAGGTATTTGGGGTTGAATATACAGTTTTGAATAAGTGGTTTGGGAATTGCTTATGTTAAGCTACTTATCCAAGTATTTCAAATGGTTTAAGCAATTTTAAGAACCAATCCCAAAGACCCCCTAAAAAAAATTGTTTATTTGCAAAACGTGTTTTGGAGCTTTAATACAAGCCATACGAAACGTAATACAAGCAGTTTGTAGTTGTTTTTGTGATTGCTTATTCAAATTATTTCTCTAATTACCTATGGATCCGTGCTTGAGTTATTAGGTTTAGAGTTGCTTATTTCAAACTGATTTTTTTGGCTATTTATATATAAAGAAAAAAGCATCAGCAGATTGAAAGTATCTGCTTATTAATACCCACCCGATTGATTTAATTTCTATGTTTGGTGTTTTTTGACTATCTCTTTGTAGGTCACTCAAGAGTACTATTATTAATCTTATATTAACGTAAATTGCTTTGAAAACTGAATGAAAAATGAACATGTTTTGGTCAATGCTAAATAATATCATGGCATTTTGAGTAACGACAGTCGAGGGCTACAACATAATTGTAAAATAAAGTAGATAAATTCAGAAAGGTACCCCTTTTATTGCTTTGTCTTTGAATATGAATTCTGGTTCTTGTATGCTGTTATAATATGAATTATTGTTACCATCTTTTATTTGAATTCTTGTTATAATATGAATTCTTGTTACCATCTTTTATTTGAGTTCTTGTTGTAATATGAATTCATGTTCCCGTCTTTTATTGCTTAGTCTTTGAGTTTAAATTCAGAAAGGTACCTCTTTATTGTTCGTTCATTAAGACATTAAACAAACGCTAAACGAACATAAACGATCGAACATAAATGAAAATAGACTAACATAAACTTTATTGAATTATGCATAATATATTGTTTTATAAGTGTTGTTTTATTTAAACAAACCAATTTTTTTTAAATTATACAATTAGAAGATATGATATACGAACATAAATAAATAAATAAATAAACATAAACGAACGTTAACGAACGCATAATCTGACGTTCACGAACATAAATAAACGGTTACGAATTTTGTTCATGTTCATTCATTTAACTAACGTAAAATATTGTTCATGTTCGTTCATTTAATAAATCAACGAACTTTTTACCGGATGGTTCATGAAATGTTCATTGAACGTTCAGTTCGTTTACAGCCCTACATGTATGGGTTTGATTGTAGCATTGGTGATTGCTATACACTATTTTAAAGAAGCTTTATAATAGAGTGGTGATTATAAATGGTGATATCTCAATGAATGACCAGTGGAATAATAAAAACAATCAATTAAAAGAGGTAATTATGTATTGGTCGGGTTGGTTTAGGTTAATCCCAAACACTTCTCTTTTTTAAAAAGTATTAGGTTAGTGTCTAAATTTTCTTATCTATGTCATCAAAATGGAAATAAAACTTGGGAGGTGTTATTTCTCGATTAACACTTTTCCAAATTTATGGTTGCAATAAGAGCCCTATAGTGAAGGCCAAGGATAGGAGTTAATGCATAGGAACATGAATCCAAATTCCCCAATAACTGCTATAGTTGAGAGCTCTCTATAGATGCATACATACATATCATATAGCTTATGATGTGCGTCTATTTACAATAATATCTTGGGCACCTTTGATAAACATGTAAACAGTGTACTAGACGTAGCATAAGTAAATATAAACTTACATTTTTTTAGAAAGATTTATTAGGGGGAACACATAATCTGATATGAAGTTTATCGATATAATGGAGAGTTTATTAATGCAATGGAGTACTTTTTGTATATTATAGAGATTTCACTCCCATTGTGCTTACATTGTTGATCATGATATGTTTAGTTCTAAGCTCAATGATGACCACCTTAAACAAATATTGGTGTGACAACTGGCAATTAGGGAGTCTATTTTAGGTAACCGCATTACGTTAAACTAAACCGAGTATTTGCCTTTAGTACTATGTTTATCGACCATGACTTGATTTGATATCGTTTATTAGTTTTTATGATTTATTTTATTGTCGTATGAGTTATCGTGTGAGTCGTAACTCTTTTTTTTAGGCACTATTCGATTCGGCACAATAAAAGCCTAAAACAAGAAATAACGTAACTTTTGAACCGTAACTCGAAACTTGACAAATAAATAGTCAAAACTCGTGGAAAAACATAAATAAACATAATAGAAAATCGAAGGAACGTCGTGGGACACTCGTAGGACAATATATGAGCTCGGGATTGGGTAAACGAGATAGTTTTACAAAAATCACGACTTTGGCCCCCCAAGAATCCCTTGTTCGGCGCCCCCCCTCCACCCAAAATAATTATTTTTGAGGTCCTTGAGCCTAAATATAAATACCCCCTCCCTACCTCATTTTACCACTTTACTTCTCTCACTAAAAACACACACACGTTACTTTCTCTCTCTACTCTCTCTCTCCTCCACCAAAACAAACCATAACCCTAATATTAACACCATAGCCGCCGACCACCTTCCGGCCACTCTCCGGCGAGTGGTATCTCACCTCCACCACCATTTTGTAGATCTCTCTTTCCTCTTTCCATCAATATATATCTCTCCTATAGAAGCCTTCATTAACACCTCCAAATCTTACAAAAACCATTCGTGATTATAGGGTTTTCATTAAATCTTGTAGATCGGGTTGAGAAAAGGTGAATGGAATGTGGGTCAAGCTCGTTTGAGCTATGAGAAGCCACGTACGACCCTTCTAGGGCTCGTACAAGGCTCGACCTTGTTGGGTTTTGGGTGAAACTTGGGTCTAAAACTAATTTGCACTTAATAAAATATGTAGCTAGTGATTTGGTATCATGTGGTGTATCATATTGTTGTGTTTTTGCATTTTAGGCTTAGTTTCATATGATGAGTTTAGATTAGTTGATGGGTTTGATGTTTGGATGTTGATTGAAGGTCGATTGATTGTGTTTGGTTGTAGTAGAAGCCATTTGGGAGTGTTTGGTTGTGTTTGTTGGGGCGTACGAGCCACCAAGACCCACGTATGGGGTTGGTGGTGTGGTGTACGAGACCCTCATGGACCACTGGTCCGGGTCTGGTTGTTGTGGTATCTTGTTGGTTGTTGTTGTTGTTGTTTGGATGAGACGTGTGAAGCCGAAAAGCTTCTAGAGCTTGTTTGGTTCACGTGGTCTTAACTGTGACCGTGTCATGACCATTAGGGTCATAACATTGGTTTCGGGTATAATTGGTCGATTGATTGGTTGGCGAGATTGATTTGGGTTGATTTGAGATTGAGTTGCGCTATTGTCATTAATTACTTGGACTTATAATATAAATTGTCAACTTTGAGCAACGTCGGTGGTACTTTGACTTTTTAGTCATTGTTGACCCCGACAACGCCGTAACATGGACTTTAGTATATTTTGGACTATAGATTGATTAAAAGCCGAGAAGTCATGACTCGTGCTTGTGGACTCGAAACGAATAACGTTATGAGACTTATATTGAATTTGACGTAATAAATATATATATAAACATGAATAATAAATGGTGAAACATAAATAATAGAAGGCTTTTATACCAAAATTATCGATAACAAGACTTGTCTTGTTATTTACTATTTTAAATGGGAATTAACAATTTAAAATGGAAAGGTTTTCTAATAAATAAGTATTTAATGTTTCGAGTGCACGTTAATCGAAATGTGTCATTTATGAGCATTTAATACTATTTCCGAGTAATTAATTTTAATTACGTTGCTTGCATGGGTTACGGATGACCTAACATTAATAGCGTCGATCCACGTGGGTAGCGGACTTATTAGGTTGACGAATCTAATAAGAGCCCGCTAGGTACGTAGGATAACGTTAATAATGGTTGAATTATCCTTATGACTCGTTAGGATGCGACCGGTTTATGGGTTAATAACCGACACGAATAAATGATTGAGTTTATCGAGTTGACGAATTCGATAAGGTCTATTATTTATTCCGAAACTTATTGGACTATGAAGCTTATCGCTTAGACGTCTCATTGTGTTGCATTGAGTCACATTGTGTTTGTTTGAGTGCATTCATGATATCATATTGAGTCGATACACACACACGACGATACCAAACGCTAGGACTAAACGGTGAAACAAGACATTTTTGGAGATAAAGAAAAGGAATACATTGGGGTAGATAACGTTGATTTTGGGAAATATATATTAAAATTGGTTTACATTAATAGGTTGTGCCGAGTCGATAGTTGTTGAGCCGTGATTAGCTGTTATCTTCTTGCTAGTGTTTATTTGTGCGTTGCTTGCTTGAGGTGAGTTTCATAGCCCCACTTTTATCTATGTTTTTAACTAATTTGGGGTGAGAATCATGCTACTCTTTTTAGACCTTTTAAACTATTTTGATTTGCTTATGCGCTTGACTGTTTAGATAGATATGTGGTAGTTGTTGCCTTAGTCTAGGGTAGCAATCTTAATTGCTATGACACTTTCCTAGCTAAGTATAGACTTCTACCTCGACCTAGTCCAGGGTTAGCAATCGTTCTAGACTTTGCTATGACTGTGCTGGCTAGTGTCGCTGGGGGCCCCACTATGACGTCGGATATGATATTGATGATATGGTGATTGTGATATTGGTATGTGATTGATGTGTATCTATCTTAGGTCTCGCATAGCAAATAAACTCCTACAGGTCCATTATTTTAAACTTGAATTTAAACCTATGAACTCACCAGCGTTAGCTGACCTTTTAACATGTTTTTCTCAGGTATTTAAGTGATATTTGGAGTACGTGTTCTGTGGAAGCTTGGCAAGGAGGCATGGTTCAAGGATCATAATCAAACTCTGATAATTTATGGGGACCTATTTTTATAAATCATGTTTGGGCCTCTTATTTACATTTTGGGATTTTTGTTTTGGATAATTAAATTTGGGATTGGTTTTGAATGATAATATGACTATCTTGTTTGCTATACTTGTGTGAGATACCAATCCAATGTAACGCCCCTAAAACTTAATTAAGTCTTCCGTTGTACCGAGATTTGGAGGTGTTACAATTGGTCACATGTGTAACACTTTAATTATCACTATGTAGGTAATATATTCTAGGTGAAGTATTTCATTAGCCTCAATCAAAGTTGACCATAAAGATTTGGTAGAATGACAAGTGCACAAACCTATTACTTTCACTTGATCAGATAGTTTAAAGATGGTAACATGAGTGGGTTGTGTCGGTTAGGTAAAGTTTGAGCAAAGGCAGTTGGGTCAAAATGGGTTATTTTGAATAATTCATAGTAAATTTTCTTATTAATATTAAAGATTTGAATGACACCGACAGTCCACTGTGACATATGTAAACATAGTGTTAGCCCATGTATGTATTATTTCTCAAATCAAGGCTTTACGTTATATAATAGGGCAAATTGCATAAAAAGGTACCCATCTTTGGTCCAATTTCAATTAAAGGTACTACTCTCTTTTTTTCTCAGTTTAAAGTACCCGATTTTTTTTTGGGCCGATTTAGGTTTTTTTCTAATTTCCGTTAACCATTTCGTTAATAAATTATATGTTTGGTCCTTAAGTTTGTATAGGCATTTCATGTTTGGTCCATTTTCATATGTTTGCATATGTTTTCGTCCGGTTTTACACGTTTTTGTCTGTTTTTACACGTTTTCGTTCGTTTTTGCACGTTTTCGTCCGTTTTTGCACGTTTTCGTCCGTTTTTACACGTTTTCATATGTTTTTGCACATTTTCGTCTGTTTTTGTACGTTTCTATCTGTTTTTACATATTTTTGTCCGTTTTTACACGTTTCCGTCTGTTTTACACGATTTCGTCCGTTTTTGCACATTTTCGTCCGTTTTTACACGTTTTCGTTCATTTTTGCATGTTTCAGTTTGTTTTTGCACGTTTTCGTCTGTTTTTACACGTTTTCGTCCGTTTATAATGTTTTCGTCTGTATTTGCATGTTTTCGTCCGCTTTTACATGTTTCCGTATGTTTTTGCTCGTTTCTGTCCGTTTTTACACATTCCCGTCTGTTTTTGCACGTTTATGTCCTTTTTTACACGTTTCCGTATGTTTCTGCATGTTTCCGTCTGTTTTTGCACGTTTATGTCCATTTTTACACGTTTCCGTCTGTTTTTGCATGTTTCTGTATGGTTTTACACGTTTCTGTATGTTTTTACACGTTTTCGCCCGTTTTTGCACGTTTCTGTCTGTTTTTACACGTTTTGTCCGTTTTTGCACGCTTTCATCCGTTTTTGCACATTTCGGTCCATTTTTGCACGATTTTGTCCGTTTTTGCACGTTTCCGTCCATTTTTACAAGTTTACGTTTGTTTTCACACGTTTTCGTCTGTTTTTTTATGTTTCGTCCGTTTTTGCACGTTTTTGTCCATTTTTGCATGTTGTGTATAAAAACGTGTAAAAATGGACGAAAACGTGTAAAACGGACCCGAACAGACAAAAACATGTAAACATGGACGAAAACGTGCAAAAACGGACGAAAACAGACAGAATGTGTAAAAACGGGTTGAAATGTGCAAAAATGGACGAAAACGTGTAAAAACGGATGAACACGTGCAAAAACGGACGCAAAGTCAAAAAGAGACGAAAACGTGTAAAAACGGACGAAAACGTGCAAAAACGGACGAAAACATTTAAAATGGACGGAAACGTGTAAAACGGGCGAAAACGTGCAAAAACGGACCGAAACGTGCAAAAACAAACAAAAAACGTGTAAAAACGGACGAAAACGTATAAAACAGATGAAAACGTGTAAAATAGACCAAAAGTGTAAAAACAAACGGAAACGTGCAAAAACGGACGAAAACGTATAAAAACGGACGAAAACGTATGCAAACGTAGGAAAACGGACGAAAATGGACCAAACATGAAATGCCTATACAAACTCAAGGACCAAACATGTAATTTTACTAACAAAATGGTTAACGGAAGTTAGAAAAAAACCTAAATCGGCAAAAAAAAAGTCGGGTACCTTAAATTGAGAAAAAAAAAAGTAGTACCTTTAATTGAAATTGGATCTAATATGGGTACCTTTGTATGAAATTTGTCCTATATAATATTGTACGTTTTATTTTATACAAGTTAGAAAGTCCGGTAAAAAAATATGTCCCACACATACATAAATTTGTTGAATCCACCACCAGCTATATTCGTAGCTTTTACATCATTTTAAAGGGAAAAAATGGTAGGTGTTGCAAATTTGAACCGCTTGCTATATGGTTGTCCCAATTTTAGTTACAATACTCTAAAAGGTCAAATGAGTAAAATAAGAAATTAGCTTAAAATTGATTTGACAAAAATGGGTCGAAGGGGTAGATGGCTCCCAAAAGTGTACTATTTATCAACAAGGACCAACTACAAATGCTTGAATATGATAACTTTATCTAACTCAGTAGATATTTATAAATCTAAATGAAGTTACCAAAAGTGTAACTGTAACACCCCCAAAATACGGTTCAGCGGAAGACTTACTAGCATTGGGGTGCTACGGGAATTGGTACACGAGACAAGTATAGCGAAACAGAATAACTCATCCGTAATATAAAAACATTGTCAAAGATAGTGTTTAAGTTTTACATTTATTCAAAAGTACGAGAGTAAGCCCATTAAAAGTAATTCATAAGAGTGGTCCCAAATAAACATCAGAGTTGAATAGATCCATGACCATGCCAATGCCACCAAGCGCCTCCCAAATCAGCTGCCCAAGCCTAACATATCAAATACCTGAGAATGACATGCTAAAGAGGTCAGAAAAAAGCTGGTGAGTTTATAGGTTTAAGTAAATAACATAAGATATGGACCAAATAGTAAATTTCTTATTACGCAAGTAAGTCACATCATAAGCAACCATCATATCGAAAACCCAAACCAAAACAAAGATGTTATACGTCATGGCAAATTTTGCAACCACAAATCCAGGTACCACCCTGGCAAGTCGGGCAAACAGGTCCAAGACGGGGCGGTCAACCACGATAGATCTACCTACAACATGAATAAAAGACCTAACAATTGACAAGATAAAGAGAGGCTAAACCTTAGCCTAGACTACATAATAAGTGCAAGAAAAGCATAGTTTCATAAAAGGTCCAGTCAAACAAGAGCATGTTTTCTCACCCCAAGATTAAATAAAGCAAAGTACGAATAAAAGTGGGGCTATGAAACTCACCTTAGTCCAACAAAAGCACAAGAATCAACAGGAAAAAGAAGAGTATCGACTATCAGGAATCAGCAACTACTAACTCGACACTACCTAATAACATAGACTCGCTTAGATTTATATCTCCATTCAATAGTTCCCAATCCCGAATATAATCCAGTTTTTATTTCCAAAAACTCTTTCTCAAAACAGTTTTCTAGTGTTTGGTATCCGCGCGTGTGTGGTGTCGACTCAACAAGATTCATGCAAACTCACACTACTCAAGAACTCAACAATAAAAGGTCACAACAAATCTATTTGTCAAGTTGTAGTCTAATAAGTCTCTTGAACATATTGTCAAAACTTATCGAATTCGTCAATTCGATAAACTTTACAATGTATTCGCCTTACTTATTATTCCGAAACTATACCACGTCCTAGGGCGTCGTAGGATATGTTGTCATTACTAAACTCTTCCGACATAACTAACGAGGTCTTACTCGATTCGTCAACCCAATAAGTTCGTTAGTTAAGCAAGTTAAGTTTATTAATTCCAAATATCCGTGACAAGCAATTAAATGGTATTCAATTAGCATTTATGGCACTTCTAGTTTTGCGTGCCCTCGAAACATTAAGTAACTCTCTCATTATTTGTTACACTTCTCTTTTTCCGTTATATAATAAAAGAATTTATAACAAGTATAATATACTTGTTTTTAATATGAAAACCTTTTATTATTTATTGTTTACGTTATTGTTATCGTTATAGTTACTTGAGTTACTATTTGTTTTGAGTCACAAGTCCGAGTCATTACTTCTCGACTTATTAAGTTGTATCAAGTCCAATAATCAATATAGTCCATGTCACGGCCTTGTCGGAGTCAAAGATTACTAAAAAGTCAATGTGACACCGACTTGGCGCAAAGTTCACAAGTATATCATAAGTCAATAATGTCAAGTCCCAAATATCACAACTTCAACCCCACGTGGTCATCTACGACTCACGTCTAACCTATCCTCCATCACTACTACAACGATTCCCATTTCAAGTTCACAATACCAAACCAAGTCTAGCCGTGACCATTCGGTCTCGACTTTCTTTCCCACGTCCAACACAACAACAACAACACAATTTCAATCTCCAAAGTATTGCCGAGACCATAAGGGTCTCGGCCTATTGTTCCCTTCGACAACAACCAAACCGAACACCCCTTTCGAGGGCTTTTCCACTCAACATCAATCAAAACCAACCCATTTCATCCTCAAAAATTACCATGTCACCTCTACCATCTAGGGTTTCATCCAAAACTGTAGGACCTCTACGATATCAACCTTATCACGAAATACCCACGTTAACCACAGTTAAGCGTAGAACTCGTGAAACCCAAACACAAACCTATGCGTAAATAAAGAAGGAAAGATTAAGATGTTGGTGACTTGATGTTTAAACAAACCGTGTATGTGGAGAGAAAAGATGAACACAATAAAGATGATGTTTATTCTAAAGAAGAACACACACACACACACTTTCAAGCACACCCCTCAAATGAGACTTTGAGGGGTTTATATAGTACAAGTAGAAGATGCCCTAATGGGCTTGGCATGGGCTCGTTTGGAATGGATTGGACATGGATTGATATAAGGCTAGCTTAACATAACTTCTAACCAATTAGCTTAGCCCAATCCACGAGCCCGTTGACTATTCCAATACGATATCTAACACACGTTACAAAGTTCCTAAATGTGAATGACCATCACTTCTAATAAAAACTATTAAGGCTAACAATCTCCCCCTAAGGGGTGGTCATTCAAAAGATGCTCCACTTGATAAGATCTTTACTTTCCTTGCGCTTGAACTTTGTGTGTAGATATAGAATAGTCTTGATTCTTTGTTCCTTCATGCTTTGTGATATATTAATGTGGTTGTCTGCCGTTGTCAACTTCGTTGGTTTGGTGTCTCCACGTCTTTCTCCACCATGCTCACACTTCTATTTGTCTTTTGGTTACCAATGATGTAGTTCTCGAATCTTTAAACTTTGTAGATTCTTTGACATTGACGAAGAATCATCTTTAACTTTGTGTAGCCTTTGATTATGATGAGAACTTTCATGTGTTTTTGGTATGAGCATGTGGTGAATCTGCATGATCAATCCGCTCCGGAGCTTCCATAAGAAGAAAACATAAAACAGGTTAGTAATAAACGGATTTCGGCACTTACAAGTTTGAATTTTGAGGGTGTTAACAGCATAGTGTGAAAACACGTCTCTAATTCTTACAAGGGCCGTTCCTGAACTGGAGTCCCACAAGTGAGATAACGCGATATACCGAAGTACATCTACAGTTCAGATGAGTCGCGGAGGTACACCGAAGCATCACCCCATGACTGTAGACCGTTTGAGACACAATAAGCGTAATCCACGGGGAGTTAGCGAAGTGACCTGCTGTCAGGGCTGTTTGATGTTGACCCTGGCAGGAGTTTCCATTCAATCACTGAGGATCACAATTGTGAAACCTCTCATAAATGTTCTGGCAGATTGCTAAGATCTGCGTAGGACTCTAGAATATATCACTTGTGCCCTTATTGATGAACAACAAGCGATGTCATGTCAAGTGTTCCTATGAGATCTTTTGATGAATCTCGTGGCTCTAGACTCAATTAGTGCATTTTGGTTTTCCTGAGCGGAGACTAGGGAGAGGGTCTCCTTCTTCAATACCAACGATCTCTAAGAGAAAGTCAATAGATTATGTAGGGTTCCCAGTGAGAATGAAACAAATCCTTTTAAGAGGAATTGAGTGGCTAGAAGGTTTAGTGCAGTGCGCCACTGGGTCCATGACGTCTTTGTCTTCAATACCAGTGTCAACTAAGTGACAACCAGTAGCATATGAATTGAACCCGGTTTCTGCCCTAAGGTTGATTATGGAGGGCTATTTCTTTTCACCCTTTTTCATTACTTTTCTTTTTAATTCTTCAACCCCTTCTTTCTCCTTTCTTACATTACTCCTTTTTTCAATCATACCTAAGGACTTCTAATACTAACTATTTGTGATGTCCTTTGGTAGATCCCTCCGGCTCTGGCGGATCATAGGACGAATTTCCTATCCTTAGTCACCTTATAACTCCATGACTGTCCTATTGTTGCCATAAAACCATTTTTCTTGAAAATCTCTCAAAGTGTTTATGATTATCAAAACATTTTGTTAACACCTTGAGAGTTTTGGTTTTCAGAAACACTCCCCCTTCACATGTGCTTAAATTGTTTTAACTGAAATCTGCACACAGAGGGTAGAGTTCGCACTTTTTGAATTGATCGACTTTAAATGAGCTAGACCGATTCGAGACACGTTTACATCACTAGAGAACTAGCTTGAAATTATTACCCGTCCTGGTCAAGTCCATAGAAAGTTTCTCGAGATGGTACGTTTACTGACTTTGATTCCTCGTCAATTCAATGGTTACGACTGAGTCGAGCTCTTTTTGAGATTCAAACAACGATCATTAAAACTTTTTGATCACATTTTAATCACGTCTCCTCCCCCTCAAAAATAGCATATTCGTGATATTTTTTATATCAACGGATTAAACAACATTTTAGAATCTGTTGGGGAGACAAACGGATTCGATTTAAGCATGAATTTGGAACATTTTGTTTTATACTCCCCCTTTAATAAAGCATAATCAATTAAAGGGTTTTAGAGGGAGTTATCTTGAGCACAAAGTATTTTGAAAGATTTTGAAAAATCTTTTTGAACAATCTTGAAAAGGTGCTCAAGATGATGATGATTTCTCACCAGTTTAAATGTAGTGCACTGAAGCGTACACTTGATTTTTTCTTTAAAACCACGAGGTTTGATCTGAAATAATCAAAAGTCATCATTTCGGTCCGGGTTTCGTACTGATGTATACGAAAGCCATTATTGAAGAAATTTTGAGAAACGACATGTTTTGGAAAACATTAAAAGAACTCTCGCTCAAGCATCTGTACATGCCCGTATCATTGTTGAATGACATTTCTAGAAACGTACAGAATATCGATTATACAAGAGACATGTCGTGAGAAGAATATTTTTTGATTTTTGATTTTATATTGTTTTTGTATTTTATGAAAGTTTTATATTTTTATATTTTGCTTTTGTTGGTTTTTCAAATTTTGTATTTTGTTTTTCAAAAATATTTACAGCGAAGCTTTTTGGAAAATCATTTTCAAGAAGATTCGAGAAGACGTTCTAACTCTTCAGGGGTTAGGCTTCGCATTCCAATTCGTCGAACTAAATAGTCAAACCTTTCTTTTAGAAGGGCTTTAGTTAATAGATCGGCGAGTTGGTAATCAGTCTTCACGAAGAAAAATTCAACAGTACCATTTTCGACGTACTCTTTGATGAAGTGATAGTGGACTCTGATATGCTTAGTCTTTGAGTGATGAACAGGATTGCATGATATGGCTATGGCACTTTTCGAGTCACAATACATAGGTATTTTATCGAAAGTAAAGCCATAATCTGTGAGTTGTGTTCTCATCCATAGAACTTGAGCACAACACGCAGATAGAGACACATACTCAGCTTCAGTGGTTGAAAGTGCAGTGCAATCTTGTTTCTTTGAAGACCAGCTGACTAACTTTTCACCCAAAAATTGTGCTCCTCCTGATGTACTTTTTGCTGAAACTTGATCACCTGCGTGGTCCGCATCTGAAAAGGCAATTAGATCAAATCCGGATTCCTTCGGATACCAAAGTCCCATGTGAATGGATGTCTTCAGGTACAGAAAGATCCGTTTAACCTCTTTGAGGTGCAGTTCGGTAGGCTTTGCCTGAAACCGTACTAATAAGCAAACAGCAAAATGAATATCTGGTCGACTAGCAGTAAGGTACATGAGAGAACCAATCATGCTCCGATATTTCTTCGGATCAATAGGTTTCCCAAACAAATCGGCTCCAATTTTTGGTGAAGTTACCATTGGTGTTCCGACAGAGTCACAATTATCCATACCATGATTTTTCAAAATCTCAGTTGTGTATTTAGCTTGATTTATAAAAATTCCACGAGGGGATTGATGTATTTGTAAACCAAGAAAGAATTTTAGTTCCCCCATCATGGACATTTCAAATTTGCTTTTCATGAGATTTTCAAAGTGTTTTGAAAGATTCGGATTAGTAGACCCAAAGATGATGTCGTCCACGTAAATCTGAACAATCAAAATGTCATTTTTGCATTTTTGTGTAAACAAGGTAGGATCGACTGTTCCTTTGGTGAAATTGTTTAGAATAAGGAAAGAGGACAGTTCGTCATACCATGCTCTCGGAGCTTGTTTCAATCCATAGATTGCCTTTTTGAGTTTGTAGACGTAGTCTGGATGTTCCATGTCTATGAAGCCTTCTGGCTGACTCACGTACACTTCTTCTTTCAGAGTTTCATTCAAGAACGCGGTCTTAATATCCATCTGATAAACCGTGATGTTTTTGTGAGCTGCATAGGCTAAGAAAATCCTGACTGCCTCAAGTCTAGCTATCGGCGCGAATGACTCTTCAAAGTCTATCCCTTCCTCTTGTCTGTATCCTTTGGCCACAAGACGAGCTTTGTTGCGAATACAGTCATCTCTTCGTCCCTTTTGTTCTTCCATAGCCATTTGAGATCAATGACGCGAATGTCAATTGGTCTTGGAACCATTTCCCAAGAGTCATGAAGACGGTATTGGAGAAGTTCCTCCTGCATCGCTTCTATCCATGCGGGTTCTGCCATTGCCTCGCGAATGTTCTTTGGCTCTATATTGCTGATTGAGCAAAGGTAAATGCATAAGTCGCAATCGGTGGCAAGTTGACGTCTCGTCTGAATTGGCCTTGATGGTTCACCAATAACTTGTTCAATTGGGTGGTCTTTTGTCCACTTCAGAGTAGAAGGATACCGTTGGTTATACATATGCGAGTTAGATGGTTCTCGTAAGCTTGAAGACGATTTAGCTGATTCCGTAGCAAACGGGTTTTCAAATAAGTCTTCATCTAACGTTGCATTGTTTTGGTTTTGGTTTTGCTCATCAACTGCTGGTAGAACGGGTGCAAGAACTTGAGTAGATGTAGATGATGTTGATGGAGTTGGTGCATTGGTTTCGACCGTTGTAGATGCATCTTCTATTGGTGGTGGAGGATGATTTTGAGCGGGTGCAGCGGAATGATGGTTTGATGCATTTGTCGAAGTTCCACCATAGTATTCATCGAACATTAACTCAAAGAATTTCTCCCATTCTTGTTCTTTAGGATTGTCAAACGAAGTTGATTGAGCTCTTTGAGGTACGAGTCCTGAACTGATGTGTCCAGAAGTCTGCTGGTTTAGTGCGGGTTCTAGAGCGAGTCTCTCAGAAGCCATTTGAGAGTTCATCAAATTTCACATTCATCGACTCCATGATCCTCCTAGTTCTTCTGTTATACACCCTGAATGCCCTCGAGTTATCTGAATATCCAATGAAGATTCCAATATCACCTTTAGCTTTCAGTTTCCCTAGATCTTCTCTGTCGTTTGTCGGATAGCACAAAGCGCCAAACACGTGAAAGTAAGAGATATCAGGTTTTCTGTTGTTCACAAGCTCATATGGGGTTTTATTGAATCTAGGATGGATTAGGGATCGGTTCTGAGTGAAACAAGCAGTGGCAACATCATCAGCCCATAAAAATAACGGTGCACTAGAATAGATTAGCATTGTGCGAGCAGCTTCCACAAGAGTTCTATTTCTTCTTTCAACTACCCCATTCTGCTGTGGAGTTCTAACAACTGATGTCTGATGTGTAATTCCAACATCTTCAAAATAAGTTCTTAACTCCTGATTTGTGAATTCTGTGCCATTGTCTGTTCTTACAACTCTTACTGGAGCTTGAAGAAGTACTTGAATACGTTTTAGGAAGGTGATGATGATGCCTGGTGCTTCGTCTTTTGATCTCAGAAACTTAACCCATGTATATCTCGAATAATCATCGACGATAACAAGAATATACTTTTTCCCGTTAATGCTTTCAACTCTCATTGGGCCACATAAGTCCATGTGCAACATATGTAACTTTGCTTCCGAACTAGGTACGTTTTTAGGTTTATATGATGCTCTTTTGCTTTTTCCTTGTTCGCATGATGGACATAAGTGATCCTTGGTGTATTTGAACTTTGGAAGTCCGTTGACGATGTTGTCTTTGGCAAGATTGTTGATGGTGTCAAAATTGAGATGGGATAACCTTCTATGCCACAACCAGGACTGTGTTCCAGATGCTCGTGTCATAAGACATATTGGTGATGAAGAGGCCATTTGATTGATGTCGATAGCATACAAGTTTGTATCACGATTCCCAGTTAAGAGATCAGTGCCATCCAAGTTTCTAACGAAGCAAGCATTTTTCCTAAAAGCAACCTCTAAATCTGCATCACAGAACTGCCCGAATGAGAACAAATTATGTCCCAACCCTTGGACATAGTAAACCCGAGTGATTAAATAATTTCCAAAAGGTAGATCTCCATAACCCATGATAGCTGCTACATGATCATTTCCAAAACGTACGGTTCCCATGAATTGCCAGACGAAATTGATCAGCAGCTTCAGATTCCCGGTCATGTGCTTGGAGCAACCCGAGTCGACCATCCAAAGACATATTTCGATAACCTGCCAATCACAGAAGAAGAAGATTTTGGAAACCGTTTTGATTTTGGTTCCTTTGGGTTAGAGGTAAAATCCTGATCACACTCATAGAAGTCATCTATTGGTAAGACAGGTGCATCACTCATTCTACCATTCTCGAGTGTGAAAGTTCTACCTGTGGGTTTCCAAATGTCATCCCTAAAGTAAACATTATGCTCTCTATCAGTAGTGTAAAGCCTAAGTCTCGCAACTAGTCTTCCTATTCGTTTAGCATAAGTTCTTTTGGGAACATTCTTCTTAACAGGCTTAACAATCTCCTTCTTAGAAACACAATCATCATGAACATTAGTTAAAGATTTCTTGCAAGTTAAACAAACAGATTCATTAGACTTAGCAAGTTTCATAGGTTCATTACATTCAGATGAAATGTCTTTCTTATTACAAAGCGGTAAACTCCTAGGGTGTTCTTCTACTTTCTTCTCTTTATTCAAGCTACTACTCTTAGAGGCAAGCGAGACTCTATTGTTCCTTGTATTGCTCTTAGGCTTTAGTCTGCTGCTCCTAGAGGTGCTTCCTAGTCCTGTAGAAGGCAAGGCACACTCATTAGGATTCACAATCTTATCTAGAGAAGTGGTTTCAGCTTTCCTAGTCTCTTTAGAGTGCTTTTCTAAACTTATGTCGTTTGTTCCAGATGTTTTAGATGTGGAGGCAGACGCATTAGTGGTACTCATCTTAAAAAGGCCAGGAGCTAAAACTTTTGGTTTCTCGATAACCGCTTTTCCTTTATCAACATTATGTTTAGGCAAGGCAGGTGGAGTGACTGGTTTAGATGAAACATTTTTCTCATTGACTTTCGGAGGAGGCATAGAAACAGACATTTTTGGTTTTGAAACCGGTTTGGGAACATTTGCTTTCTCCTCAGTCAATGGTTTTGAAATCTTAGTATCCACTGCCTTTCCTTTTTGACATTCCAGCTGAGCCCTCAAAAGATCATTTTTTGCTTTCATGTCTTTGTAGGCACACTCATACGACAGTTTGTCATACTTGCATTCCTCAGTTTTTCGATCAAGTTGTTTAAAATATGAGACATTTTCTTTTTCAAGTTTCTCAAGAGCTTTTTCATATTTTGAAACAATTTCGGAGGTCTCAGACTGGAGTCTTTCATGATCTTCAACAGAATATGTTTGCAAAATGATGGATATAATATCAGTAGTCAGAACATCTTCGAAGAGAGAGTCATTTAAATTTTCCAAAACTTTGACTTGTTCAACACAGTCATTAGCTTGCTTTACCAGGGATTTATGGTCCTTGACAAAGTCAACTGTTTCTTTCAAAAACGCTTGTTCAAAATGAATTACCCTTGCACTGATGGCATTCAGTTGAGGGGCAATTTGAGTTTCAAAAAACTTTCTTTGTTCGATGTCAAAACTAGAGAACCAGTTGTTAGGTGTAATAGTGGTTTTAGTTTTAACAGTGTCTTGAAGATCCGCAATTCTAGTTTTCACATTGTCTAAAATACTTCTCGCATCACTTGTGTTAAAAGGATTGTTTGAAGACATTTTTTCAATGTTCGAAAGAGAATTTGAGACAACCACTGGTTTTGAAACAGATTTTGAAACAGGTGTTGACTCTTTGTTTGAAACACTTGGTGTGATGGAAAACTTTGACTTTTCTTTTTGATTAACAAAAGTAATTCCGTTAATTTTGTTCCATTTGTTATAATCAATTGGTTTGATTTCTGAACCATTTTGTTTCATTTTTGATCTACTCTCCTCAGATAGTTCTAACGTTTCAAGAGAATCACGAACAATAATGGGTTCATGTAAAACATTTCCATTGTTTAACACATTCTGAGATTTCTGAGCTTTCTTGAGGAACGAAGAAGGGTCGTTACCAAGTGCCATTCTATTATTAGTATGAAAACGAAGATTTACTTAATTAGAAAGCATCTTGATTGTTTGAGCAGAATGACCCGTTTTGAGAAGCAAATTTTCCAAAGTTTGGATTTTTTCATTTTTATCAAGAATTTCATCAAGAAGAGAATCTTCTCGTTTTGAAAAATCAGTAATCAACTGCTTCTTTTCTTTTTCAAGATTAGAAAACATTTCTTTTTGTTTAGAAAGTTGGTTATTTAGATCAGAAATTTCCTTGTTTAAAGATTTAATTTTTAAGTTCAAATTCACATCAAGTGTGTTATACTTGATTTGCAGAAGTTGTTCTTTAGAAACCAAATTTCGATAACCAATTTCTAATTCTGATTCTTTTTTTTCTGAAATTCAAAGGCTTTTGCGTTCTCCTTGTAAATCTCAAGCTCAGCGGTCAATTTAGCATTCGCGGCCTTAACTTCGCGATTGACCTTTTTAACTTTCTCAATTTCAATGCCACATTTATTGATTAATGATTCAAAATAAGCACGTGTTTCCTCATCAGTCTCAGTATTTTGTGCCACACAGCCTCCATTAGGATCCACATCTGGAGTCTCAGAGTTAGTATTGCTACAACTCGGATTGTCCAGGTATGTATCATAAGTAGGTGCTGGTGTCACATAATGATGTTCGTCATGAGTAAACACATTAAATATGACATTGTTATAGCATGGATCAATGATTGGTACCTCAGATACTGCGTTGGCGTCATAGACAGGAGGTGCGTCAGAATCAGTGTCGTACTTAGTCTCCTGAAGATTTGCCATGAAGATGCAGTTTGCATTGAGTTCCTCGAGGTCTTCCAAATCATCCATAATAGCCATGAAGTCATGTTCCTCAGCACTCAATTGAAGTCCAGATTGTTCCTTTTGTACCAACATAATAGCTTTCTGAAGATACGCAAGATCCTTCTTTTTCGGCTTAGTTGGACAATTCCTTGCCATGTGACCCAATCCTTGACAGTTATAACACGTAACCTGATTACCCTGATTCACATTTCCATAATTCCCAACGACTGGAGCTGCAACATTCCCATTCTGATTACCCACTGCTCGATTCCCAACATTCTGACCCATCTGATTACCCTGATTCGGAACCGCCTGATTACCCATGCGAAATCCAGTAGCATATCCCTGTGGGTTCGCAATAACTCCAACCATTTGTCTTTGATTACCCATGTTCACACCCGGCTGTGCAATTTGCCTGTTGCGACTGTTTGATGAAATCCGTTGGTTGTTGTTAGTTGGTGTGGAATAGCGACCTCTGAATGCTTTACCCAAGAATGCAAATGCTTGTGACAAAGCTTCTTCTGGTTCCATTTCAAGATCAGTGATTCCTTGTTCCTGGTAATGTTGTTGTTCAGGTAGATAGTTTTGTTGTTGAGGGATGTATTGCTGCAAGTTGTTGTTAGTGGAAGATGATGAAGGTTGTTGTTGCGTATTCACTGGAGTTTGAGTCTTTGCAATGAGTGCCAATGGATCATGATTCTTTGCTAATCTTTCTTGCCTGACTTCATTCACTTCATTTTGGTTTTGTTTAAGAAAATCGTTGAGTTGATCAAAGTTCACTTGATGTAAGTCTTTTGTTTGGTTGACAATAGTGACATATCGTCCCCATTCTTCTGGTAGATTGTTCAGGAACTTGATGTTGCTCACGATAGTTCTGGGTGTCAACTTGTTTCTGATCAGCTTATTCATTAAAGTGCAGAACCTTCCATAGTAGGATTCAATGGATTCTCCTGGAGTGGATGTAAACTTCTCCCAAGCAGTTAGCAGCTTGTTCTCCGTATCTTGTTGACCAATTTTAGTTCCATGACAAAGCCGTCTAACACGTTCCCACATATCGAAAGCAGTTTCACAACTGTCTACAGCAGCAAAGATGTCTCTTGGTAAACCCAGTTGGACAATATGAATTGCCATGTCATCTGCTTCGACTTGCTTCTGATCCTCTTCAGAGTATTCCGAGTCTTTTTGAAGACGAAAAAATGGTGGGACGGGAGGTGTTGCATCAGCATTTCCAGGGTCTTGGACTTGTCGAGGTATGAAGGGTCCATCCTGAATGGATTTAATCATCAATTTTCCATTAGGTTTTGTCTTGATGTAACGAAGCATTCGACTTGTCCATTGAAGATAACCACCTTTTTCCAACATAGGAGGACGGTTTTCGGCACCGGCTGCATGAATGTCTTGTTGAGTTGCCATTGATGAAGGTATGATACGATAAAGTTGATGTAGGATCGATTCAACGATAAAGGAGTTGTGGTTGATGAAGATTAAGCTCGGTTGTTGTAGTGAAAATTTGGTCGAAAAACTTAAAAACCTCAATAACTTCTGTTCGGAGCGTTTTTAGGACTTGAAGGTTGACCCGAATTTAGTTTATTCGGCGGTCTATTCTCCTCGTTCTCACGGTCGTTTTGATGGGTAGATCGCTGAAAACAGAGTTACGGTTCAAAAGTTATAGCCGTTTGAAGTTTTGATCACAATCTTACTCGTAAAACTATTCTTATGCGTAGAGATGAGTGCTTATGCGTAGGATGCTTATGCGTAGGATCTTATGCGTAGGATTCCTTATGCGTAAAGAGCTTAGGCGTAGAAATCCTTATGCGTAGAAATCCAAGTTACGCGTAAACTTAAGGTTAAATGTAAGTCTTATGCGTAAACGTTAAGCGTAGAAGTAGAGTACCTTACGCGTAAGACTTAACTTATGCGTAGAGTGCTTACTCGTAAGCTTTCTGCTTATGCGTAAGAGTTGGTTTAAAACCAAAAATCCTTTACACTGTCACAGCGTAAAAGATATCCGAAAGTCGAAGTGTTCCACACACTTATCCAAGTGAGGGAAGCACTGAGTCACCTTTGTTGCACGAAGATTCGTTACCAAAAGGTTATGCGTAGAAAACTAGGGTTTTGACTTTCTTACGCGTAAGATTAGGGTTTTGACTTACGCGTAAGAAATTTCCAACGATTCAAACAATTTCGCTTGCACAAACAACCTTAAAATCACTCCAATAACACAAAACTGTTGACCTTTTTCACCCAAAGTGCTTAGAAAGCTTACGCGTAGAAATGAACAACGAAATCAAAACGAGTTTAAAAACGATTTAAAACACGTAAAGCTTCGAACTTTTTGCCAAAACTAGAATCTTTAACACTATATAAACCTTAGACCATAAGAATCTTGAAGATTTAAGTGCAAAAATAAAAGTTTTATGCGTGAATCTTGAGAAAAACTACTACGCGTAACACGCTAAAAAAAACGTCAACCAAAACACTCCTAAACCATTGTTAGGCGATTGATACCAATTGTAGGACCTCTACGATATCAACCTTATCACGAAATACCCACGTTAACCACAGTTAAGCGTAGAACTCGTGAAACCCAAACACAAACCTATGCGTAAATAAAGAAGGAAAGATTAAGATGTTGGTGACTTGATGTTTAAACAAACCGTGTATGTGGAGAGAAAAGATGAACACAATAAAGATGATGTTTATTCCAAAGAAGAACACACATACACACTTTCAAGCACACCCCTCAAATGAGACTTTGAGGGGTTTATATAGTACAAGTATAAGATGCCCTAATGGGCTTGGCATGGGCTCGTTTGGAATGGATTGGACATGGATTGATATAAGGCTAGCTTAACATAACTTCTAACCAATTAGCTTAGCCCAATCCACGAGCCCGTTGACTATTCCAATACGATATCTAACACACGTTACAAAGTTCCTAAATGTGAATGACCATCACTTCTAATAAAAACTATTAAGGCTAACAGAAACCAAAAACAAACAATAATAATCAACAAGAAAATAAAACATCAAAACCATATGATAAGCACACCAAACAAGTCCTCACTGAGAGCCTAAGCTCTCGGCTCAGCTGACACGACACACGACGCAACACGAGACTCAAGACACGGATACCAACTAGTTTTTACCACATTTTATTATCAAGAAATTATTTCCCACGTTTTTATAACCAAACCCGACATAAAAATGAGTCAACTCGTGACTCAACCACGAGTTACCAAGAATACAAGCTAAAACTCGTGGGTTTTAACCTACCTTCATTTTCTACACCAAATGAGACCGGTGGTAGTGTTATGGTTGAGGTGTGGTGGCGCGTGGGTGAACGACGAGAGGGTGGGGGAGGGTTTTAGGGCGCGTGGAGTGGTAGATCGGAAAGAGGGGAGTGTGGGGAGTCTTTTGAGGTGGGTGGTAGGGTGGAGACCGGCGGTGTGGTGGTGGTGGTGGGTTTTGTCACCGGCGGCTAGGGTATCCAAGAGAGAGAGAGAAAAAAATGGTGAGGGTGAGGTGTTTATGTATTTGTGTGTGTGTGGAGGGTGGTGATATATCACATGGACGATTTATTGTAATTTACTCTTAAAAATAAAAGTTATTTTCAAAATGGTGGGAGGGTTGAGGCGCGACCGAACAAAACTACAAGGACCATTCCCGTAATTTTTCTAAAGTTCCCTGATTCCTACATTCCCGAGCTCAAATATTTCGTTTAAAAGTCTAACAAGTTTCCTCGAGTGCGCCAATAGTTTTAGTTATGCTTTTCCAATAAAACCGGTCATAAATATGCTTATGGAAACTAGACGAGTGGTTTTCTCAAGTTTTTCTCAATTTATTAGGTTTTGCCTAGTGCCGAGGTTTAGTAGTGCCTAGTTTAAAGTCACAAACAAGGTTCAACAACAGAATGTTCCGCAAAAATATCAAAAGTTTATAGTCGATTGTTTAACTTGCTAAAATTTAAAGTAGTGTGGTATTAAAAATAGTTTTTGAAATTTCCTAGTTGTCACAGTAACACTTGCTAAATTGAGGATATGAAAAGTGGAAGTAGATTGGTGGATTTAAGACATAATGCATTCTGGAATTAGATTAGTGGTCTTTAAAATATAATGCGTTAAGATCAAATGCTGGTACATAATTTGTTGTGTAAAAGTAATCTGGTCATGCATTTTAATCAAACCAAAAGAAAATATGAAATCCATGTGGTACTTGTGAGTCTGCATGTATTACTTATTTGCATTAACATGAGTTATTTATTTATTTATTTATCAAGTTCATGATCTCATTCTTCTTTCACCTGTCGCATGTATTGATGTAGATGTTTGCGGGTCAATTCAATGAATGTTATGTGTGATTAATTAAAACTTTCCATTGCTTCGATGAATGCTATGCGTGACTGATTAAAAAATTCCTTTGCTATGTAATATCTGTTGGGGCTATTATGATAACAGAAATCCAAGAGTCGTGTAAACACTTTCAGATTGAAATATTTCGATGGTTCTATCGAAATCTCAAATCGGATAAAACTCAGATTAAGAAACGAGAATCTGTTTTGTTGTTATCAAAATCTCAAATCAGATAAAACTGCATGTATTACTTATTTTGATGATTTTTGACCTTTGCTCTTCCGGTTTCGGTTCCAGTTCTAGTACCATGGACACCCCTAGTTGAGACTTTTATTTATGTTGGTAAGTTTTTCCACTCATGAAGCACATAATACATGTATTGAAGTTGCAATTGATTATACTTACTATGAAGATAAAGGTACAAGCTTGAGATGGAGATTTTTGAGTCGTGGGTTTCACCTTATTTGTAGGAATAAAGATTGATTTGACTTTGTTTTTTCAATCAATAAACTACTGATAACATCAAATTGTCTTGACATTTTAGTGTCAATTTCCCCCTAAATGCTCATTATTTGTGTAGTTTTGCATTATACTTTTATTATTTATTATTTTATTTCAGAGTATAAATGAGCATTGGAATTAAGAAACACGAATTTGGAAGGAAAACTAAAAGAGTTCTACAAGAGCTTGCTGACCAGAAGGAAGTTACAGCGTAGAAGGAAGTTACAGCCTACACCGTAACAAGGATTATCACTAGAAGATCAAAGTCAACATTGCTCAAGGTTATGACATAACTTCATCGACATGGTTACTCCATAGAAATCCAAAGACTTAGCCAAAATTTAGTGATCAAGAAGGTTGTGCCTTAACCTAATCACATGGTTACGGCGCAGAAATGATGATTATTTTTACGAGGGTTCTGCGATCCTAACCCAGTCTCAAGGTTACGTCGTAGAAGATTAATTAATGGTAAGATCATCCAGTTATATGGGGGTTACGGCGTAACCTCTTACTTAAGGTTACGCCGTAACTATGTTGAGGCTATAAATTCAAGCCCTAAATATGCATTATACATAATTCTTTCACCACAACAAAGGATGGACAATTTAAGGCTTTAGAAAGGATGAATTTTAGCAGCTCCAAACCAATTTCTAAGGGAGAAATCATTCCATTAATTCAATAGCTTTAGCTTCGTATCAAGTATTTTTATCGAATCCAATGTCTTCTTTCAGTATGATTAATTACAATATTTTTGCTGCATTATTTAATATGAGAGGCTAAACACTTCATGTGTTAACCTATTTATGAATTTATCAATGCCATGATTTGTGTTTTCCCATTTACTTATTGCTTTATGTGTTTATCTTTATAGCCTATCATTGATCCCCGTGTTTTGATAGAATTGAAGCTAGGTAGTACCTAGTATGATAGTTAGTATTGACCATTGCGAGGGGTGTGTAAGAATTGACCATAGGACTACCTAAACTAGTAGAGATACTTAATAAATGCGGGAACCTTGAGTGGACCAAACCTTGGTTTAGTTTTTAAAGCACTAAGTATATGTGTAGAAGATAGCTGGTATAACAACCCGTAAAATTTCAAACAATTTAAAAAAAATAAACTATAGTAAATTTGTTACTAAGTTTCACTCCTGGATTTTTCCGAGTCTATTTGAATCGAGAACGGTACATTTTCTCGTAAAACGTAAAAATCGACCCCAAACGCATACCGACACCGACTTAGTAACGGCAAAACTGATATAATCAAAATCCTACATAATATCTATTCTATAATTTTACGCTCTTGAAAATGTTTCTAAAAATATAAATTTTATATTTTTCGGGCACTAGGAAGGTACGTTTGCCTGTAGATTCGACAGAACACGGGGTACACTTAATACACTTAATAATTAATAAAAATAGCACCTACACCACCCCATTTATCTTTCTCATTTTCCCAGATCTTTTTTATGTACTATCACTTTCACCCACACCTTGAGACCATCGCCTACTACCTTCTTCTACAATCTCTTTCAAATTGCAAGTCAAACAAGAAAGGAGATGGTAGGATTGATCTATCCTTTTCTTGCTTTCTCTCTTCCCCAAGAAGCCATCACATTTTCGTCTAAGAGATTGCAAGTGAGAGGGATCTTTGCTCAAAATAGCATCCTCACAATACTCTATAGAAGAAAGCCATGGTCAAGATTTTCTTTCTTTTCTTCTTTTTATTTCTGTCGACTCCACACGAGATCACACACACTTCAAACTTATAAACTTAGTTCTACCTCACTATTGTTTCTGTCGGCAAGAGAGAAAGAAAGGAGAAAGCTCGGATAGAATTTTATGGGTACAAGAAGTCGTTGGGTATATCGTTTGAGTGCAAAGAGTTCCTTCTAGTTGTTCTCTCATTACACTTCTCCTAGATTCATACGTTCATCTCCACCTTATAGGCGTCGTAAGTTCTCCACAACCCACGATACGTAACATAGTTTCGTTGTTAAGTTCTTTAAAGTTTTCATGACGTATGAACACATAAAACTTCTAAACTCGTTTTCATTACACGCATAAATTTGAGCTTGAACAAACCTAACGTTTCTTGAAAGCTTGTGTGGTAAACCCTTTTTTGAACATGATTAACACTCACGAAAACTAACACATTTTTGTTTTCCAAATTGACATACGCCCACATATATATTCAAAGCGTTGAACATGTAAACATAAAGAAACCATAAAACTAAACTTTAGTATTGGCTTGTTGAATGGAACTAGTTAAGACTTGGGCTATGTTTGGGTCAAAGACTCACTGTGGTCGAACCTCAGTGAGATGTCGCTAGGAGTTTGTCGAGTAATGAGCCCACGTTGAGTGTCATTTGAACCCAAACCATGGAACCGTTTTAGTTATTGCTTCTTTGGCCTAAATATTAAACTCGAAACACACCATGAAGATAGTTCAAATTTTGGTTTATGATTTGAAAGTGTTTTGATAACTAGAGTCGTTATATGTTTAAACTTATTTAAGGTTTCATAAATTTTTGGAAGCAAAGAAAACACAAACACAATGCATGCAATCGCATGCTGAGTAGGAAATTTTAGATACAAAATATACAGTTACACGTTCGTTAAATACTTTTAAACGACAAAGGAAAACATGAAACATCCCTTGGCTCAGATGGATGAGTCGCCTTTCTTGTAAGCAAGAGGTAATGAGCTCTAAAAAGGGCAGTTCTATTTTATTTTTGGTTAGTTACTTTGCAAGTTTCGCATTTTGGCACCCTTAGCCCCTCAACTTCAAATCTCTTGCCACTTTTCTTTTAACTTATATATGTTTTTACAACTATAGTCCCGTAACTTCAAACCAACTAACAATTTTCTTAGAAACTTTTATATGTTTTGAAACATTTAATAATCTTTACAACTTCATTCCTCAAGCTTGGTACTTTGACACTTATCACCCTAAAACTTTTACAAATTTTATAACTTATACATTTGACCACTTTTTCGTTTAAGTAAATATATGTAACACATATTTTTATTTGACGACCACATCCCCGTAAACTATAAATATTATATTTTTCCAAATATATTATTTTCTCACAAATCCGATAAATATATATTGTACTTTTCACACCTCGAAGACTAACAAATCTAATAAATACAATTCGACTTGTAATTATTCCCACATTGATAATACTTGAGCCAATATCACAGTCAACTCTTATATGAAAGTTTCATATACATTATTCCTCCATTTATTCCAAGAGCCAATACTTAAGAAATATTTTCACAACTACATTTTATGTACGTCAATAACGTCCACACAAGCTACGTAACACAAACACATGAGAAAGCATTTGAAAGCATTTGTTTTTGAACTTTAAGAATTATCACACAAGTTAAAACGATACGAGTGTCTCATAGCAAATCATTTTTCAAACATTACCATTTAGGGTCGTAAACGAAATATATTATCTAAGACTTGCCATATTATATCTAGGTTTCGTGTTGAAGCCATTGTCATATCGTACTTGCTATTGTTGTGCATTTCTTACCGTAGTTCATAGCCCCACTTTTACTCTTTTAACTATTTTATAAACTCTTTGGGGGAGAATACATGCTACTACTGCTTTTATGATCATAATTGCTTGAAAACTGTTTGCTGTTGATATTGTGGAAAACTAGAAGGGAGGTTAAATAGTTTTACCAATTAAAACTTCCTTTTAAACTATTTATATCGACTTATGTCAATCTATTTGGTTGTATGTGTTGGATGTTGATAAACAAGCATATAAAGATATGTAATGAAAAGATAAGAGTAAGAAGCACAAAACTACAACGCGAGTATTTATAGTGGTTCGGCTACAAGGACACCTTCCTTGCCCTACTCCACTCCCCGAGTCACCTACTCGAGAGTTCGTAAACACTACACCAATCTCCTTATGGTGGAGAAGCCTTCACAACGTCGCCTACCCTTTTTTCGGTGCTAGGCTAACCACCGGGTTCTTTCACTCCAAGGTGAACCAAACCTACACAACGTCGCCTACCCTTTATAAGGTACTAGGCTAAGTACCTAGTTCTTTCACTCCAAGGTGAACTACACCTTCACAACGTCGCCTACCCTTTATTAGGTACTAGGCTAAGCACCTAGTTCCATTGCAATGGAGGAACTACTACCACACTACACCAACGACTAATCCCAAAGGAGATCTACTCCTTTACAACATCATCAAGGATATCAATATCCTTGGATCTAATACTAGTCTATCTTGTACATCGAAACATACCATATCGAATGTACATCTAAGGCACCTTTCACTAATACCTTTGACTAGATCTACAAGACACCTTTCACTAATGTCTTGTGTCTTCACTTCTAAGCACCTTTCACTAATGCTTCTTTGTCTTGACTTCTAAGCACCTTTCACTAATGCTTCTTTGTCTTGACTTCTAAGCACCTACCACAAGTGCTTATCCTATAGACGATAGATACCCTTCACTAATATCTTCGTCTTGACACTTGAGACATCTTTCACTAATGTCTTCAACACTACACTTCTTTCAAGAAATAAAGGAATCATAAACAAGAAGACTTCAGTAGCCTTGATGATGAGGAAGCATGGCAACTCATGGACTTGAGCTTGCTTGACTTCAAAGGTGGTGATCTTGCCTTTAAGAGGAACCTAAAAGATCACACAAAAACAAAACTACAAACATAGATCTCTTGGATCTGAGGTTAGTGAGTTTTAAACTCAGGGAGAAAGTGTGTTAGAAAGGGGTGAGAAACAATGAAGAAATGGCTCACTATTTATAGAGGAAAAATTCTACTGTTCCCCGGATCCCACGGATCCCTACCACAAGGGATCCGACTAGCACAAAGCTAGGTGTTGAGTCAACACTTGTAAATATAAAAATGTGATTGATGCAGATTTTACTGACCAGGTTTTAATATTTATAAAGTCTCGTTTACCTATGGTCTACCTTATGCACTCACGGGCAGTGTACCCAGTCGTGTGTAGTGTAGTAATCGGTAAAACCGAGGTCGTCCCAAGAGATGTGAGCATATTCTAATTAAGTCTAGGTGTCACTGGTTTTAATTGTTTTAAGGTTGGAAATGATTAATTAACTAGAAAACAAGATGTTATTACAAATAAGCCGTAAAAACGTTTATTTATATTTTACGATCTTCTATAGAGAAAATAATGCATTGGAGTAAATGCCAAAACCAAAATGTGGACTAAAATATAATGATTAGATATGAATTTAAGGCATGTGATCATGATAGAACAAGCATTAAGTAACATACTCATTAGTGAAAGAGCTAAAATGATGAAAATATGAAGGTTTGTACCCAAAGTGAGAAAAATGGAAGAGAAATTTATGCTTCTGTCCCACGGTTCCCACGGATCTGTTCCTTTAGGGAACCGTCCAACGTAAATGCTAGGATCCATGGTACTGGTGATCTCAGGCAGCTCAAAATTTTGTTTTTGGAAACATTGGTGCCTAGTGTGTGCCTATATGCAAACCATTTGGAGTTGCGATTATCTCGACTCCTAAAAAGAGAAAAATAAACGAAGAAGTGAAAAAGCATGTTATTATGTGAGATAACCCGAGTGCTCCTTAATTCATTTTTTCTTAAATGAATGTCCCCGAAAACACATATTAGTTATGTGTTCCCTTTAGCATTCAAAAGACATGAGATGCAATGAAAACGGGTTTTGTTGGAATCACTCCTAAACTAGAATTCAAGTGTTAGTAATTAATATGTAATAGTTAGCTTAATTATGACTTTTATGTTAGTAATCAAGGCTAGGCTCATGTAGAAAGCCCATGAGCCTATGCCAAAGCCCAATAAAGGAAAGGAAGGGAACTTGCATGTTGCCCTAGTTCCTTCCTATAAATACCTATGTAAACCATCCTTAGATGGTTGGTTGTTGATAACGCTACACGCGTCGTTCGGGGTCAAGGAAACTTCCTTTTCTTCGAGCAAGTTTTTTAACACCCTAGGCAGTGAACCTAATCGTTGTAGTGTAGTAATTAGGGTAAGCCACGGGTATTGATATCGTTCTCTAGGGGAATAGTGTCGTTAGGCTGAAGTGTATGTCGATTTAAGTCTAAAGGTGAGGGATGATTATTTTTGTATTTTTATATTTTATGAAATTGAAAGGTACGAATCTCGGGGTTTGGAGGAGAGGGTGGAATTAGTTGCTAGTCAACTATTCCAAAAGATACTAACTAACTAAGGGATCTACCAGTAACGTGAAGCGTATCTACTTATGATGTATTACTCCTTGCTAGCTATCCAATTCTACCTACTGAATTGTCACGTCCTATTGATGGTTGAATTGTCACGTCCTTATTCCTAGTTGCGTTGTGTGTCTAAGGTTGTAGGGTATGCGTTTCTCCCTAACTCTTTGAATTTACCAAAGGGTCTTGTCTACAAACCCACAAGTGATTTATAAACTCCTACTCTAAGGCGATCTTTGGATGGTTTAGCCTACAATTACTCAGGTAATTATACTCTAAGGTTCACAAAGATGAATCAAGCATTAAGTGCACAACGAATGACCTATCGCATTACTAGATCATTAATCAACTAAAATAAGAATCAACCAATCAAACAAGAGACAGTAGGATGCAAGAATTATAAACTAAACCAATTAGACTTATTGAAGTTGTCACACCCTAATGATGAAGATAGACACAAGCATCACTAAGAAATCAATAAGATCTAATTAATTATATACAAGTTTCACACAATCATAAGCAAACACTAGATGAATTAACCAAGCATAATTAATGAAGAGCAAGCAACAATTATGATAATTGAAGACATACCATAGGATTGGATTAACAAACAAACCAACACACAATGTTTATAGAGTGTTTGGAACCCTTTAAGTTGCTGGAAAAACACCTACCTAAACCCTAGAATCGGACTTAGGGTTTAGGGCTTACAAAAAGTGAAGTTATAATGTTATATTTATAGGCAGATTTTCTGTCGGCAAAGAGTGACGGCGTCACACTTATAGAATGACGGCGTCACGACCATTTTTTCAGCAAATTGTAGATTTTCTCGTACCGGTCGCGTGGGCTTTTGAACCACCTAAATCCGAGTTCGTATGCAAAAGTTATGGCCAAAACAATATCAACTACTTCGTGCGCATGCTGTGATAGTCTTGATCAGCTTGTGACGGCGTCACCTTATGTTTCGTGACGCTGTCGTGTCGCCGTCATTAGGGTTTCGTCTTGGCCACGTTAACCTTGCGACGGCGTCACCTTATGTCCGTGACGCCGTCTTCTTCAGCTTCTGACGTCGTCTGGATTGCATCTAGGCCGTCTGAGTAGCGACGACCTACTCTTTTACAACTGGACGTCGTCACTTGAAAATAAGAGTTTTGGGTTCTGAACCGTCACAAAAATCCTCGGACGGCGTCGCAATAAGCACCTGACGCCGTCGCCTTCTATTTTCAGCAGCTGTGAGTGTCTCGATTTTGACTTTGGCCATTTTCTTCATATATTCGCGCCTTTTCGTCCAAATAAGTGCCATTCCAGCATTTTGCCTTCAAGAGACCTAAAAAGTGAAAAGGAACGATATTAAGCAATAACGGATACAAAAGTGATCAAATAAGGACTAAAACGACCCCTCAAAATGGTACCTTTTAAAACCTTATCAGTTGTTCATTTCACACATATCATTTACGCATAACTCTTCTTATATCTCATACGTGTGTGTGTGTATGTTTGTTCATCCGATCATCTCTTATCTATCTTTCTTATATTAATGCTTGTGTTACTAATATGGTGACCTAACAGTGGTATCAATCGCCAAATAGTTGAGTGAAACGATTTGTTTTTTTTGAAGTTTATGTGATACGCGTAACTTTCGGTACTCAAACTTTCATACGCATAAAAACTCATTTTTTACACTTTTAAATCCAAGATTCTTGTACTTTCAAGGTTTTTAGGTGTTAAAGTTTAAGTTTTTGGCAAAAAGTTTTAAACTTTACGTGTATTTCTTTGTGTTTAAGCTTGGTTTGATACGTGTAGTTTGTTCTACGCGTAAGGTGTATTAAAGCTTTGGATCATCAAGTTTCACACTTTTGTGTTATTTTGGTGATATTGAAGCTGTCTCATCACAAAAATCTAGTTTAGAAACACTTTGGGCAAAAACTCAGTTTTGGAAAATCCTACGCGTAAGCAAACCCTAATCTTACGCGTAAGTTATCCTTGGTTTGATCTTCAGCGTTCTTGGTTTACTCAGTGTTTTGTTGCTTGGATAAGCCTGAAAACACTTCGACTTTGGATATCTTTTGCACTGGAATAAGTGTAAAGGATTTTTTTGGGCAAACCCTAGTTTTACGCCTAAGCATAAAAACTTACGAGTAAAATATCTCACGCATAAGTTTTTACTACGCCTAAGCACGTCTTACGCCTAAGGAAAACTTACACATAAGTTTCTTACTGCTAAGTCTTTAGTTTACGCATAACCTAAGGTTTTACTAACCCTACGCGTAAGTTCTCTTCTTACGCGTAAGTTTGGTGTTTTTTACGCCTAAGGTTTTCTTTGCCTAAGCTTGGTTTCTACGCCTAAGGACTCTTCATCAACAAAGTTTCATTCGACTACAAAGATCCATTTTACAACACAAGTTTTCAAGATGTCTCAACCACCATACTCTAACTACTTTCCTCATGTGTATCCTCAACAACAACAACAACAACAACTCAGTCAACAACAACAACAATTCAATCTACAACAACAGATTTATCAACAACAATTTCAACAACAACATTTTCCTCAAGGAGCAATTCAACCACAAATGATTCAACCACCACCAAGTCTTCAAGTACAACCTTACACAAACATTCACAATCAACATCCGTCCAAGAATACTATGAAGGAACCGTCTTGGTTTGGAAAGATGTGTGAAGCTCTAAGTAGCCAACAATCCATACATGAAGCTGGATCACTTGATAGACCTCCAATGCTCACTCCCGGAAACTATGATCAATGGGTGATAAGGTTCTTTAGGTTCTGTGATCTAAAGAAGCCACATAGAAAGTTCTTTAAGAAGGTCATCATGGAAGGTCCATTTCAGATGCCTACTGTCGTTACACCCGGAGATCCAAATGCTACTCCACCAAGAGGTGATGTCACCAACATTGCAACTCTTTCTGACCTCACAGCTGATGAACTTCTATATTTCGAAGCCGATGAGCTAGCAATGCAATACATCCTTTTGGGATTACCCAATCCGATCCTTCGAAGTGTTGCTCAAAAGACGGCTAAAGCAATGTGGGAACATATTCATCTTCTCATGGAAGGCACTGAACTCAATCAAGAAGACATGGAATCCAAAATCTACTTGGCTTATGAACACTTCATGATTGAACCTGGAGAGACATTAGAGTCATATCATCATCGATTCTCAGACATCATCAATGACTTTGACAAACACAACATCATCATGCCAAGAATAGCTGTCAACACTAAGTTCCTGAGTAGTCTTGGTCCTGATTGGGAAAAGTATGTCATTTTCATCCGTCAAGCTAAAAATCTTCATCATGCTACATACGGATTGTTGTACGACTATTTGAAGCCCCACCAAAAAGAAGTTGACAAATAAAGGGTTATCCGTGGACAACCTGTTTCACCTTCACTTCCGGACAATCAACAATTAGCATTGTGGGCTCAAGCTTGTTATCCTCAATTCCCAACCTTACAAACTGTATTCACAAATCCTCCACAACCCACTGCTCAACCAACTGCAACAATCACACCATATGATCCATCAAAGCAACAATCTCAAGAAACTCAATTGGTTCCATACAACAACAACAATGATCAAGCACTTTACAGTGAATCCAATGAAGATGCAGAAGCTTTCGATGCATTGCAACAAGGGTTTGTCATGATTGCTAGAGCCTTCGGCCGATACTCTAACAAATCCAACAATCGCATTCGTACCTCATCTAACACAAGGAATCTGGATGTTGTTAACAGTGGACGTGTTGAAGTTCAGAATCGTGGTAATATTCGTCAGATGGGCGGTGGTCAAGGGTTTAATACAATGGGAAGGAATAACATGGGTGCTCCACAACAACAAAGGGCTCAAGTGGTTGAACAGGGTAATGCTCAGAATGGGGTTAATGGTCTTCGTTGTTATAACTGTAATGAGAAGGGTCATCTGGCTAATGCATGCCCAAAGCCAAGGACAAGAGGCAACGCTTATCACAATGAGGCTTTACTCTTGGCTCTCAAGGATGAAGCTGGTGGAACTCTTACCAACAAGGAACACAACTTCATGGAAGATGCAGATTCTGATGATGACATGGAGGACTTGCAGGCTAATGCAGCAGTGATGTTGATGGCACACATGCAAGCTCTCCACATGAGTGACACAGGCCCAATGTATGACACTGACGGCTTGTCTCAGGTACCGGATCAAACTTTACTCATTAATGATCTGATATCTCAGCCAACATCTACATCCGACAAGGATCAGAGTGTTCAACATGCGCCGTCTACATCTCATTTCGAAGATAATCAAATAGACCCCGTAGTTATATTTGACGATCAAGATGACCTTATGGTTACCATTGATAATCAAGTTGACTCCGTGGTTATACTTGAGGATCTGACTAATGATCATGTTGAGACTCACGTTGAACAAAATGAACCTTCGTCTCATCTAGAAGTTGAGCTCATGACCTTAATTAAAGACCAAGAATCTCGACTGGAAATTTGCAAGAAATTAAAGGACAAAAATGCACTGTTAACTAGGGATAATGAATGCTTAATAAGGCAACTCAACGTTTTCAAAACTCAAGAAAAACGTGAACAAGGTTTTGAAGTCGCTTTTGCAAAATCTCATTAAAACGAAAAATCATTAGAACGACAGATACGTGATCTAGTCGCATCCAAGAATGCTTTGTTGTCTCAAATAGAACAACTGAAACATGATCATAAACAACAACTTAACGCTCTTACCTTGGAAACTCAAAAAGCCAAGTCTGAGTTGTTAACTTGTCAAAAACAGTTCTCTGAGTACAAAAAGCATTCCACGAAACGAATAGATGACTATCTTGAGGAAATTGTCGACTTACAAAACAAAAATAAAGAGTTTCGAACTGTTGTTTATAAACATGGTGAATCAATCACAACGATTCAAAAGTTTACTTTCAAACCAAATCCAAATGGATATGGACCGAATCTTGCTGATTACAAACCTAAGTTTTCAAACAGAGCATTCAAACCAAAACCTGAAGTTCACAGTGCAGAACATAGAGTTGATGATTCCATTATGAGTGTTGTTAAATATAATCGTCAAGAGGAATTAGATGCAGAAGACGAGAGTCGATCAAAATTAGAAAATGTTGTTTATAACAAACCATTTAACTATTCAAAAGCCGTCACTTTCGTTGCACAAAAGGATTTTTCTAACACACTTTGGGTTATCACACCTACTTTTGAGGGTCCCCTTTCCAATACTGTACAAATTAATGGTCCTTTACCTCCACTCAGTGAAATAAAACCATTAGCCGAAAAATGTAAAGTTATAAAATATTTTGAAACATTCATTTCGGACATCAAACTTTTGGAACGTGAAATTGAATTTTATTCTGAAATAAAAGTTGAACATTTTCAATCGCCTCTTGCGCGTGCACAAAGAGATATTCTTCAGAAAAGAATTTTACCTCATGTCCGAAATTTGAAAAATTGTGCTATATATTGGGAAAGGGATTTTCACAAGGAACTTGGACTTATGAAAAGAGTTTTCGAACAAACTGAAACATCGATTTCAAATACAAAATGTAAAAAGAAAATTTTACGAAAAGATGTTGATCGACTCTTGGAAAATGTTATCTCTGCTGATATCCATAATGTGGTGTTATTACATTCTTTTGCATATGCATTTGATTTTATCACTGCTGATTCTGTTGAAAATGTTGAGAATACTGATACTGTGTCACAAATCAAGTCTTTAAAAGTGGAAAATGAACGTTTGTTAAATGACCTTTCAAATGCAAAACGTCGTCTTCAATGGTGTCAAAAAGATTGTCATAATCGTGAACTCGCTTTGCAAAACAAAATCAACCAGTTGCATACCAAAACTCTTTGTCCTAAACTTGAGCAACTGGATGACCAAAATGTGTCTTTAAAGTGTCAAATCTCAAAATATGAACAAGAAATTTCAAAAGTGAAAAAGGAATATAGTGTCATATTTGATTTACTCAAAAAGACTCGTGCTAAAGCGTCAAAATATGTTGATAATCATCTGGCATATACCAAAGATGTTTTACGACGAGACGGACTCACTCGTTCTGAAAATCTAGATTTGTTACACAAAATCCATGATCTAAAGGCAGAGTTGGTGATACTTAAGCAAGATAGGGATAGTAACACAAAAGTAACTGCACCCAAACAGATTCAAAATGACTCTAGAACATCTAATGACAAACCACAAGAAACTAATGTGCTTCCCTCTACTGAAACAGGAATAGTTGCCTCTTTTCCCAATGCCTGCACTTCACAGCCTAGGAGCAATACAAGGAAGAATAGGAAGTTGCGACGTAAGAAAAGATCAATAAAGAATGCTGAAATAGAAGAACACCCTAGGACTTTGAATAAGACTCAAGTTACACCCACTTTAGACATTGCGTTAGATAAATGTAATAGAAAAAATGATGTAACGAATTCTGAACCGTTAAGTACTTTTGATGTTAAGTTTGAAGCTTCTTATGTTATATGTCATCAAAGTATGCTTTCTGATTGTCATGACAAATGTGTTGCTAAATCTATCTTGTCTCGTTTACGGAATCCTAAGAAACGGAATACCTCTAGGCCCACTAAAGCTTCTAAGTCTGTGCTGGGTAAACCACCCTCTTTAGATTCTAAGAAAAGCATTGATGTCCCTATAGCTCCATTATCACCTCCAAGGATCGTAGTACCACCTAGTGCATTCACTAAGACTAAAGCAAAGACTAGTTGGAGATGGCAGAAATGGTTACATAATACACTTGGCTTTACATGGATACCTAAAATCATGAACATGTGTATCTCATCTATATCTGCATCGGAACCCTCTAACTCTTCGAGTTCCACATCTACTTCTATTCCATCTGTGTCGTCTGTGTTGAATGCAGGTGATACAGATCATCCTCTGGATTGTTGATAGCGGATGTTCCCGACACATGACAGACAATCTCAAACTATTATCCAACTTTGTATCAAAGTTCATTGGCACTGTCAGATTCGGGAATGATCACTTCGCGGCTATCATGGGCTTTGGAGATTACATCAATGGGAACATCGAAATTAGCAGAGTTTATTATGTGGAAGGTCTCGGTCACAATCTCTTCTTAGTCGGTCAATTTTGTGATGGAGATTTGGAAGTTGCTTTTAGGGAGAAAACTTGTTTCATTCGTGATCTACAAGGAAACGATCTTATGTCTGGTCAACGCACATCAAGTCTTTACACAATCTCAATGCAAGACATGATTGCTTCATCTCCCATCTGTCTACTTTCTAAGGCTACATCTACAAAATCCTGGCTATGGCACCGTCGTCTCTCACATCTAAACTTTCAAACCATAACCAACCTTGCTCGATACAAACTAGTTGAAGGTCTCCCAAGATTTTGGTATTCTAAAGATCACCTATGCTCAGCCTGTGAACAAGGGAAAAGCACTCGTGCTCATTTTCCTTCAAAGGTGGAACACAGCTCACAGCATGTGCTTCATCTTCTTCACATGGATTTGTGTGGCCCGATGCGCGTGCAGACGATTAATGGCAAATGCTACATCTTGGTAATTGTAGATGACTACTTAAGATGGACCTGGGTTTATTTTCTTCGAAGTAAAGATCAAGCTCCACAGATGATCATCACCTTTCTCACGAAAATTCAAGTTCAGCTCCGGAACACAGTCAGAAAAATCAGAACAGACAAAGGAACTGAATTTGTGAATCAAACTCTTCGTGCATTTTATGAGAAAGTGGGAATTGAGCATCAAACATCTATTGCACGTACACCAGAACAAAACGGAGTTGTTGAAAGATGAAACCGCACGTTAGTGGAAGCTGCAAGAACGATGTTAATAAATGCTAAACTTATGGATTACTTATGGGCTGAAGCCGTGTCAACTGCATGCTACACTCAGAATCGCTCAATGATTACCAAGCGCCACAACAAAACACCTTATGAGCTTATCCACAACCATAAACCGAATCTCAAACACTTTCATGTATTTGGATCCCTTTGTTATCCGAATAATGATCGTGATGACTTTGGTAAGCTCAAAGCCAAAGCTGACATTGGAGTCTTTATAGGATATTGTGAAAATTCTAAGGGTTTCCGAATCTGGAATCGTCGTACAAAGCAGGTTATGGAAACGATTCATGCCAATTTCGATGAGCTTAGAGAAATGGCTTCTGAGCATAACAGCTTGGAACCCGGTCATAACCGTTTAAACTTCCCTCAAACCCCATCATCAGCTGAACCGAGCCCCCAGCTTACTCGTCAACAAATGGAAAAGTTGTTTGCTCCTCTGTTTAGTAATGATATTGATGAACGTGCACCAGGTGTATCCAATGTTTCCGCTACTCAACCTGATCAAAATCTAATACCTGATACACCTGCTACAACAACTACTGTTGAGGAAGCACCACCAGTTGATTCTACAACAACAGTTGAACAAACCGCATCCAATGACGCTGAACCAGCTGATGATCTTCTGAACAATGATGTACCACCACCTGCAGATTATGATCCAAATGCGTTCTTCAACCCTTTTGCAAATGCTTCTGCTACTTCTGATCTTTCGGAATCATCTACAAGTCATTTGAATCCTCCTAATCTGCAGAATGTATATCAACATCAACCATCCACAAATCGTTGGACAAAAGACCATCCTCTTGTGAACATAATTGGCAACCCTAATCAACCAGTCGTAACTAGACAACGCCTTCAGACTGACGGTGAACACTGCATTTATGCACTTACCGTTTGCCAATCTGAACCCAAAAACATTAAAGAAGCAATGACTTATGACAACTGGATAGAATCTATGCAAGAAGAACTTAATCAGTTTAAACGTCTTGAAGTATGGGAATTGGTTCAAAACCCAACAAGGGTCTATGTTATTGGTCTGAATTGGATTTGGAAAAACAAGTTAGATGCTGACGATACGGTTATCAGAAATAAGTCACGTCTGGTGGCTAAGGGTTTTAGACAGGAAGAGGGTATTGACTTTGAAGAATCATTCGCTTCGGTTGCTCATCTTGAGGCTGTTCGGATATTTCTGGCATTCACGACTCACATGAATATCACGGTCTTTCAGATGGATGTCAAAAATGCTTTTCTGAATGGGAAACTGAAAGAAACGGTCTATGTCAGCCAACCAGAAGGATTCGTTGATCCAGAGCTCCCGAACCACGTTTACAAACTGAACAAGGCTCTCTACGGTCTCAAACAAGCCCCTCGGGCGTGGTATGATAAGTTATCATCCTTTCTTATCGCCAATAATTTCACTAAAGGCTTGGTCGACCCAACACTTTTCATACAATATCACGGGGAACACATTTTAATCGTTCAAACTTATGTGGATGACATCATTTTTGGGTCAACACATCTAAAATACTCAAACGCTTTTTCAAAACTTATGAAAAAACATTTTGAAATGTCCATGATGGGTGAACTTACACTCTTTCTTGGATTGCAAGTTCATCAATCACCCCGTGGTATTTTCTTAAGTCAGTCCAAATATGCCCTTGAAATTGTAAACAAACATGGAATGACAAGTTGTGATACCTATGCCACTCCAATGGCACACACTAAGAAACTGGATGCTGATTTACATGGGAAATTGGTTGACCCTACCAAATACCGAAGTATTATTGGGTCTCTCATGTATCTAACAGCCAGTAGACCTGACATTGTATTTGCTGTATATCTTTGCTCCCATTATCAGTCAAGACCAACTGAAATTCACCTCTTAGAGGCTAAAAGAATCCTCTGATACATCAAGGGAACCATTAACTTGGGGATCTGGTATCCGAAGGATTCTGGTTTTGAACTAATAGCTTTTTCAAACGCTGATCACGCAGGATGCTTAGATTCATGGAAAAGTACTTCAGGAGCATTACAATTTCTTGGTGATAAACTGGTGTCATGGCAATCGAAGAAGCAGGATTGTACATCGCTGTCCTCAACCAAAGCAGAATATGTAGCCATGTCGGTGTGTTGTGCTCAAGTCATTTGGATGAGAACACAACTCAAAGACTATGGTTACATATTTGACAAAATCCCGATATACTGCGACAATCGAAGTGCTATTGCGATCTCGTGCAACTCTGTTCAACATTCGAAATCAAAGCACATCGACCTTCGATATCATTTCATCAAGGAGCACGTGGAAAAGGGTACCGTTGAATTATACTTTGTGGGTACTAAATACCAATTGGCAAATCTTCTCACCAAAGCCTTAGCTCCTGCTAGGTTTAATGAGTTGGTCCACCGGATTGGTATGCGGTGTTTGACTCCAGAGGAACTAGATGAACTTTTAAAACATTCTTAAAACCAGTCAAACACCAAAACCTCTTTTGTAAATATTTTTCTAAAACAAAATACAAAAATATAAAATCTGATAAAACAACAAAAATATTCTTCTATCTATATTTCTTTTAACATGGCAAGTACAAATCTTCCGTCAACACTTTACTCTTTCAAAATTCATGATTTTCTCGGTCAAGTGTTGAGGGGGAGAAAGTAAATATTTTTCGGTTTCATAAAACCTTGTACTTGCATGTTACCTCATTCCGGTTGTTTCTTTGATAAAGGTGGTCACATTTCTGGTTTACTAACACTCCCCGGGCTCAAATTTATAAAATTTCATTATTTCTTAAGTCGAGGGGGAGTGTCGTTATGTTTCTTTTTATAAATCATACTTTTGGTAATCAAAATGGAAGTTATTTGAATGAAAATGGTTAAGGTGGAGGGACTGAAAGTGTCAAAAGCCTAAAGTACTTTTTTCACAAAAACACCCACCAACTTTTCCTAACTCATTTAATTCATCTCATTTATTATCCAACAACCATATCTACGCCTAAGAATCCATCTTCTAATCCGTGTTTTTGATCTCAATTCTGTAAGTGTTTTATCAATCTTGGTGTTAAAATAAATAAAGGTTTTGATTTATTTAACAATCCAACGGTTAAATATTAAGATTGAATGATTCTTGTGTTCTACGCATAAGCGTATGAACACAAGATCATCTTTGGTACGTTTGTGTTGATAAAAATGATGTTAAAATGCTTAAATAATCACTCTTATTCCATTTCTATCATACAAATCCACCCAGAAACACAAATTGAACATTTTCAAAATTTGGGTTCTTATGCGTGAATTGGGTGTTTTCAATTGTGAGAGTTTCTGGTTAAATAGATGGTTAAGTGATGTTGTTTACATGTTGAATTGATCAAATCCACGTTTAAAACTTACCCAGAATCATCAATTGTGTGAGAATCAAAATTTAGGGTTTAAGTTCATACGATTTGGGTATTCTTGATTCATAGGGTGTTTGATGTTAAAACTTGTTTAGGACATCTCACCAGGCCTCTAAGATATCCCATAAATGATTTGGTGTTAATCCTATGGTTAGAATTGTTACTCGTAAGATTTGAAACCTAGGGTTTAAGGTCTACGCATAAGATATGTCCTACGCGTAAACCATTTTGATTGAGTCTTAGTGTTAAACTGAAAAGGGTTTGAATTTATATGTTAATGATTGGATTATGATGAACTTATTTCAGGTTATCACGCGTGAAAATTCAGAATCAAGGTTAATTGAACATCTACGCATAAGGATCACCTTACGCGTAGAATGTTATGCGTAAGAGAAATCTTACGCGTAACCTTTACGCGTAAGGTTCTACAAAGAGGACTACGCGTATCCTGTGAAGGATATGCGTAAACAGTAACCTTTACGCATAAGGTTCACTCTTACGAGTAAGCCTTACGCGTAAGATTCCATATACGCTTATGCGTAAGCTCTATGCTTAAGGTATTCTTTGTCTACGCGTAATATTTCTTACGCATAAGATGAGATCCTACGCATAAGCTTATGCTTACGCGTATAACCACTCCTGTTTACGCATAAGCTTGCAACACCTATGCCTTAGCCTAGTTTTAACCAAAATTATGAATTGTTACGCATGCAAACTTGTAAATAAATAAATCATAACGTCACGAAACCAAGATGTCACTAATAAGCTTAAATGTTTAATAAGTTGTGTAAATAAGTGAAAACTTGGACTTTAAAACTTAAAGTTAATCTACTCATGAAACTTATCATGACGTCTTTGGACTATTAGACTAACAAGTGAAATTGGACTCGTAACAATCATTGACATATCACATTCAATAAATAGACAATAAAATCAACTGTTGACTAACATAATGTCTTTCGATATGTTGGTTCTTTTGGCTAAATATCTTTCAGATCACGATATGGACGTTCAAATGTAAAATATGGAAGCACCAAATGTTCTCACTGTTGAAGATATCTTCCCTAATGGTTACCCAATGAAGATCGGAAAGAACAACCTCAAAGTAGATTTTGATAACTTCTCTTGTTCTGAGTCTTCGTGTCAGATTGCAGTGGATATTCTGAAGACTCACCCATATCAGAACATGCTCACAAACTCTGCTACTGTACCTGAGATCTACATTCACCAATTCTGGCATACTATACGTAAGGTCAAAGGTCAAAGTGCTGTGACGGTGACGCTTAACAACAAACAAGTCAGCATCACGCCAGCATATTTGAGGGCTATTCTTCTGATTCCTGTCATCGAGCCTACTGAATACAGTGCTACTCTAACGGAAGAGGTCGTTCTCCAGTTCATGGTCGACATCGGCTATGATGAAGCTACCGGGGTAATCACAAAGCACTCATCTGTGGATCTCAAGAACATCCCCCAGCCATGGAGAACCCTCTACATAATGATTGCCAAATCCGTTTCTAGACGTGATAGTGGTCATGAGCATCCCAAGCTCATGGAACTACAAATATTTTGGGCTATGGTCAATATGAAACACATAGGAGTTGAAGCTCTGATATGGGATGACATGATGTCTTACCTTAAAAGGCCTGGCACCAAGATCCCGTATATCAGATACACCAAACTGTTGATCCAAAGAGCTCTAGGGTATAATCCTGATATTCCCTTGAGACTTGATGACCCCAAACAACACTCCGTGTTGTATGAGCCCACACTCACTGTCAGATTTAAGGACTCAAAAACAAAGAAACAAGGTGCAGTATTGCCAGATCATCTCCTTACTGATGACATCAAAGGACTTTATTCATACAAACGATATCTGGTAGCAGTTGAAGTAGGTAAAGTAGGTTTCCTTGATGAAAAGTCCTCTGGTACACCTACTAGGAAAACCAGGAGAGGCAGTGCTAGAAGTATTACAAGCACTGAGAGTACGAGAAAGTATCCTAAGAGGACTCGTGTTCTCAAAAGGAAAATTCCATCAAAGGATGCAATCCCTATTCTCAAACCTGAACCACAACTGAAGGATGAGGACTCAGAGGATACTGACACCGATGAAGAGATTACCTACTCAGAAACTCCCATTGATGTCCCACTAACCATTTCAAAACCTCTAAGTCCAAAAGCTGATAAAGGTAAAACCCCAGTTGCTGAGCCAGAGGAAGAGGAGAGCTCGGATGAAAAACCACTGGATAAAGACTACAGAAAGAAGTTGAAGAATATTAGAATCCAACATGTTGCTCAGGAATTTACCCGTGATCAAACTCGTGGCCCCGGAGGGTCAAGTGGTGGTGCACTATCTACACCAGTTTCCGATGCGGTTAATCAACCCGATAAGGGAACTGGTACCACCACCCACGAACAACAACAAAGGCAACTGGAGGATACTATCACCTATGAATTTGAGGAACCAGAAATGGATAAGTCTGAGAAAATTCCTGATGAAGATGCTGAGGTTGCAGCTAAAGAAAAAGATGATAAAGAAGCTCAAGCTCAAGCAGATGAAGAAGCCAGGATTAAGGCTCAAGAAATGGCTAAATCTGGACAAGATGACGAAGTTGATTATGATGATTTTCTTCTAGATAGTCCAATACGCTCCAAGGAACTAACTTCTGAGCCACCGAAGGACCCTGATTCTCCTCATATCTCATCATCATCAGACTCATCCTCTCATTTATCTCCACTACCATCCAACGACTCAACCAGATCCGCATCCAAGTCTGTAAAGAAACCAACCAACTCTTGGATATCCCGAGCTAAAACAAAGATTGTCAAAGCTGTCAAAGCTGTCAAGCAAGTCAGGAAGAAAGACGTGACCAACAAAAGCTGAATCAACTCGCTGACAGAATCAACTTTCTTCAAAACGGGATAAACGAGATGTTGAAAGAAAAGGAGCATATCCAGAAGTTTCTCAAAGGAGATTTCCAAAGGGAAATGGAGAAGACGGCAAGAGAATATACTCACAAGTTTCTTCTCGACACTGTCCCTGAAGTGACAAGGGAGATATTTTCCAGACAACTTACTCCAAATATCGTTGCATTGGTTAAGCATACAATGGCTAAAGAACCTGATCTCTCTGAAGCTGAGTTAATTTCGAAATTGGTGATGCAAATGTCTAAACGATCTGGAACCTTTACTTCGAATGAAGCTAAATTTTTTGAGACCCTTCTAGAATATCAACTCAAATCATCATGCAAAGAGTCAGCAGGTCAACCTAAACGACCAAGAGATGATGATGATCAGGACAAGGATTCTGCACCTAAACGTCCAAAGAATTATGGTGAATCTTCCTCTATGCCACCACCAACCCAAAGGACTCCAACAGAAAGACAATCTCCTCCACGTTCTACTGCTGATAAACCTCAGGACTCTGAGTTACCACCATCCACAGAGAAAACCGGTGATCATTTTGAATACACTGGTGGTGACAATGAAGAGTTCCACGAGCCCCAACAACAACCCACCTCTCCCGACACAACAAAGAAACCATCATCCTCATCAAAGCCAAAGAAGAAGAAGAAGACGACTAAGACTGATGTTGTCTCATGGCTAGATGATGATACAACCGCTGAGTACGACTGGTTTTCTCAACTTTGTGATGCTACTCCCTCACTACCTGAAGGTCAAGAAATGGTAGATGGCCGTACCATGGAGCATGTCAAGCTATTACAAAAACAATTTAAAGTGAAGAAGATGACGAAGGCTGAGCTCAAGCGAATCAAGAATGATGCCTTCCAACCGCTCAAAGATAGCTCTGAAAGTGCAATTGAAGTGGAATACCACCTCGACAACATTGCACGAGCCATGTCGAACAACATCGATTGGCTCAATCCTGAAGCTAACATCGACTTCACTCGACAAGACAAAGCTCCATACTACACAGATTGGACAAGACCTCTACCCACAATTGGCCGACCGGATCAACCTAAGATTCCATTCCGCTAGTTCTTCAACAAAGACCTAGAATTTCTTCTACACGGTAGCGATGTCTCCAAGAAATACGCTACATCACTTACACTTCCGTTCCCGGCAGCAATATACTCCAAAAGCATAGCAATCGAGGAAGATGTCATCCACATGTTCTTTGACAAAGTGGAAAAGTATGATCTTGATGCAATGTATGGGATTCATCATTGGCCAGAATGCCGAAGAATCTACTACAAGAGCTGCCAGGTACTTACATCAAAGAAGGAGGTGTTTAGTGATAAAGGGATCGTTGCTATTAAGCATATTAGTCTTTCGTCAAAATGGGACTACACATTTCTCAAGAAAATAGTGGTCAAACGACAAGACGAAGAGGACTATGACTTCTGTGAAGCAGACTTTCAAAGATTGTCTCTCAACGACATTGAAGATATGTATCTTGCCAAGGTACAGGGACGAATGCGACATTTCTCTACAGAAATCCAACGTGAGTACATCAAGTCCTTGTTAATCTTCATCAGAAGCATAGTGATCCAGGAACGTGTAGAAGACATTCAACTTGCCGTGGAATCGTATCAGACGCGTCTTAACCTCACTAAACCACAGCTAGACCTTCCCGACATCAACCAACTTCCTCAATACACCCTCATCAGCAAACCATTTGGAGTAGTCTACCGTAGTGAACTACACCGAAATTGCTTGATGGCGTGTAAAGACCTTCATAAGTTTGGAGATCACACACTAAAGAAAGTTAGGGACGGGTTAGCTTATCGGTTAAAGGCGATACAAGAAGGCATTAGGTCACCTAAGCGATGGAATTCGAGGGAGAGACGGGATGTTAAGAAGATCATCACTCGCATTGATGAAAGGTTGTTCAGAAGGGACCAGTTCAGAGCGTTGGAGAGTTTCGTAGGTGGTCGTCCCAGCATATCTCTCACAGGCTATCAACGTCCAGAACGCATTCCTGGAGTTATTGTTGGACTACCTGAATCTCCTGGTAACCCTTGATTTGTTTCATTATCATTACTTGGTTGTGTGATTTATATTTAACAATGGCTTGTGCACAAATAACAGTGTACAACCCGTACTTGTAATGAAAGGACCCTGTGGTACGCATCAGTGCCACAATCCTTATAAAAGGAGCGAAAGCTTCTTGTTTTTGAGTAAAACTTATCAAAACTTTCACTTTTCAAAGTTTTGCTCAAAAGGACAAGTACTTCCCTTTATGATTTTCAAAACCTCAAAAGTTTATATCACTTGTTGAGGGGGAGTATTTGCTTAAAACTTTGTTCACAAATTGTTCTTCGTGGTAATCTTCCCACAAAACTCGAAATGGACATATTCGATATCAAAATTTCGTCAAAAATAACATTTATATGCCATTTTTGAGGGGGAGAAAAATTATGTGATAAGAAATATGTTGTGAATTGCAAATGAATCGTCGTACTAAAGACTTAACCAATAAATTGACGAGATCTAAAAGTTAGTAACTCGAAAGGACTTGTCCGGGACGGGTAATAATTTCAAGCTAGTCCGCTCGGGATGTAAACGTGTCTCGCAAAGGACTTGTCCGAGTAGAATGTACCATTCGAGAAACTCTTGGTAGACATGAACTTTGACGGGTTTGACAACCTTTCGAGGTTTGTCCACACCTTCAAGGTAGTTATTAGAGCTAGTTGTCACCTAAAAACTGACAATGTAACTCTTTAACTATGCAACGTAACTGTGTCTCGCGGGGGATTGTCTATCTTGTGTTGATCAATTCAAAAGTGCGCGCTCTTCTCTCACCGTGCAGATTTCTGTCAAAATACTTAAGCACGTGTGGAGGGGGAGTATTTTTGCAAAGTCTTAAACTCTCAACAGTGGTATTAAATGCTTTTACTCATAACCACTTTGAGAGATTTTCATGAAAATGGTTTTATGGCAACATAGGTTAGTCATGGAGTTATAAGGTGACTATGGTTAGGAATAACCGTCCTATGATCCGCCAAAGCCGGAGGGATCTACCCAAGGACACCACCAATAGTTAGATTTAGAAGTCCTTAGGTATGATTATAAAAAGGAGAAAATGAGAATCAGAGAAAGAAGGAGTTGAAGAATTAAAAAGAAAAGTAAAGAAAAGGGTGAAAATAAATAGCCCTCCAGATTATTCAACTTAGGGCAGACACCGGGTTCAATTCATATGCTACCGGTTGTCACTTGATGACACCGGTATTGAAGATTAAAGTCCCCAAGTGACGCATGCACTAAACCTTCTTAGCCACTCAAGTTTCTCTCAACAGAAGCTTGTTTCATTCTCACAGGGAACCCTACGAAAACTGTCGGCTTTCTCTTAGAGATAGCTGGTATTGAAGAAGGAGACCCTCTCCCTAGTCTTCGCTTAGGAAACCAAAGCGCACTATTGAGTCTAGAGCCACGAGATTCATCAAAAGATCTCTTAGGTACACTTGACAATTCATCGCTTGTCGTTCAACAATAAGAACACAAGTGATATATTATCGTGTCCTTCACAGATCTTAGCAATCTGTCGAGAACATTTATGAGGGGTTCACAACTGTGATCCTCAGTGATTGAATGGAAACTCCTGACCGGGTCAACATCAAATAGCCCTGACAACAGGTCACTTCGGTAACTCCACGTGGATTACGCTTAGTATGTCTCAAACGGTCTACAGTCGTGAGGTGATGCTTCGGTGTACCTCAGCGGCTCATCTGAACTGTAGATGTATTTTGATACATCTCGTTATCTCACTTGTGGGACTCCAGTTCAGGAACAGCCTTTGTGAGAATTAGAGTTGTGTTTTCACACTATGCTGTTAACACTCTCAAAGTTCAAACTTGTAAGCGCTGGATTATTTCTAACCCATGTTTTATGTTTTCTTCTTATGGATGCTTGCGGGTAGAAAAGATCGTGCAGATTCTCCACATGCTCATACCTACAACATCACTAATTGAAGTTCTCTCGAAAGGCAGCACAAAGTCAGAATGATTCTTCGTCAAGTCAAAGAATCTACAAAGGTTAAAGACTAAGAGAACTACATCTGTACTAAAATACAACGTTAAAGAGCGTGTGAGCATGTTGGAGAAAGACGTGGAGACACTGGAGCAACGAAGCGGACCTGATGCAGTCAATCACAACATACTATCACTTCCATCACAAAGAACAAAGATCTAAGAACAAAGAAAATGATGACGTCAAAGTAGAATACTTCAAAGGAAACAATTTCCCTACACTGGGGAGATTGTTCGAATCAAGGCACTTCTTCTCACAAGAAAGAAGAATGTCAGAAGACGTCAAAGCTACTATTACATCAGCACCTTCAACGTTTAAAGATCAAATCATCAATCACTAACACTTAGGGGGAAATTGTTGGAATCACTCCTAAACTAGAATTCAAGTGTTAGTAATTAATATGTAATAGTTAGCTTAATTATGGCTTTTATGTTAGTAATCAAGGCTAGGCTCATGTAGAAAGCCCATGAGCCTATGCCAAAGCCCAATAAGGGAAAGGAAGGGAACTTGCATGTTGCCCTAGTTCCTTCCTATAAATACCCATGTAAACCATCCTTAGATGGTTGGTTGTTCATTTCACACATATTATTTAAGCATAACTCTTCTTATATCTCATACGTGTGTGTGTGTGTTTGTTCATCCGATCATCTCTTATCTATCTTTCTTATATTGATGCTTGTGTTACTAATATGGTGACCTAACAGGTTTTTACTTTGTATTAATAATTAAAAGGTGTGTCCTAGACGTGAGAATGTTTTTAGGAAAGTGATATGGTGAGAAGTATCCTTTTAGAAAACATTTCAAAAAGTTTCTTGTATAAAAAAATTTTATCTTTAGTTTTGAAAAAGAAAAAAAAAATATACCTTTAGTTTTGAAAAATCCCCATATTAGTTGTGTGTGAAATAGAGATCCTAGACTCAGAAAAGAAGGTAAGGCTAACGTTTACATACCTTGTAGAATGATAAATATATTACGACGATTGTTCCATGAGACCAAGACCAAGACGAAGTAAGTTGAATTGTTCCCGCTTCAATGGTTTGGTGAGGACGTCGGCTATGTTGTTGACAAGGTTTTAAAATGTACCTTTTTGAGGGGTCGTTTAAGCCCTTATTTGATCACTTTTGTATCCGTTATTACTTAATATCGTTCCTTTTCACTTTTTAGGTATCTTGAAGGCAAAATGCTGGAATGACACTTATTCGGACGAAAAGACGCGAATATACGAAGAAAATGGCCAAAGTCAAGAATCGAGACACTCAGGCTGTTGGAACTGAAGGTGACGGCGTCAGGCACAACTAGTGACGCCGTCGGACAACTTTTGTGACGGCTCAGTAGCCAAATTGCTCATTTACAAGTGACGGCTTCAGGTTTTAAAAGAGTAGGGCGTCGCAACTCAGACAGCCTAGATTTGATCCAGACGACGTCAGAGACTAAAGAGGACGGTGTCACAAGCATAAGGTGACGCCGTCGCAAGACTGACGTGGCCAAGATGAAACCCTAATAACGGCGACCCGACGGCATCACAAATCAAAGGGTGACGCCGTCGCATGTGTAATCTTATATATAGAATCCGAATTTTTTAGATTTCAGTGTGTAGTCTTTTGGAGTAAAAACCTAAACCGAGCCAAGGCTGTCTTGTACAGTATTTTAGGGTTCCATACCCTCTCTTACATCAAGATAAGTGTTTTAATTCATTAATTTAATTATGTCTTTAATTTATTGTGTGTATGCTTGCATGTTTCCCATGTCCGGCTAATTTACTTGTGTGTTTGCTTTGGAAATATGAAACTTAATTATTGAATATTGATTGGTTGTCTCTTATCTTAATTGTTAATGATCTAGTATTGCGATAGATCATCCATTGTGTAGTTAATGCTTGATTAATCTTTATGAACCTTAGCTTATAGTACCTAGAGTCATTGTAGGCTAAACCATCCGAAGAGTACCTTAGTGTTAAGTTTATAAATCCTAGAGATTTTGTAGGCAATAACCTTTGGTAGTTTCAAAGAGTTAGGGATAAACGCATACCCTACGACCTTAGACACACAACACGATTAAGAATAAGGACGTGACAATTCAACCATCAATAGGAGATAATTAAGGAGTAATAAAACCTAAGTAAACACATCTTTAAATCATCATACGAGCACACAATAATTAGACATAGACTACATACACCTTAGATTAGATAATTAGACGAATAGAGTAATCGGTAGAAATACCAACCCCCAAATCCAATACCTCGAGATTTATACCTTTCTACTTCTTAAAAACATAAAAAGATAAAAAATAATCTTCCTTAACCCCAACCTTAGCGTAGTAACTTCTCACTAGCATTCCTATTCCCCTAGAGAACGATATCAATTCCCGTGGCTTACCCTAATACTACACTACAACGATTAGGTTCACTGCCTAGGGTGTTGAAAAACTTGATCGATGAAAAGGAAGTTCCTTTGACCCCGAACGACGCGTGTAGCGTTATCAGTTGTATTCGGAAGATACATTCTCAATAGAAATGTTCCCCTTTTGAACATTGTCTCTTAAGAAGTGATGACGGATCTCTATATGCTTTGTACGAGAGTGTAATACAGATTCTTGCTTAAGTCGATAGCACCTTTGTTGTCGCATAAAATGGCTATGTCACTTAGATAAATGTCGTAGTCAACTAACGCTTGTTTCATCCATAGTGCTTGTTGGCATGCTTTGCCGGCGGAGACATATTCAGCTTCGGTTGTTGATATGGCCAATGCCGTTTGCTTCTTCGAGAACCAAGATGTTAAACAACATCCCATAAAAGTACATACACCACTTGTACTCTTTCGGTCAACATAATCACATGCATGCTCAGAATCCGCATATACAATAGTTTCTACCCCCGTTCCCTTAGGATACCATAATCCCAATTGATTCATACCCTTACTGTATCTAAATATTCTTTTGACGGCTTCTAGATGTGATGTTTCAGGGTCTTCTTGAAACCTAGCACATAGAGAAGAATTGGTATTTTGTGTTACCAACGGATTCACCGTCTTCATCTTTTGTAAGTTTAGTATCATATGACATTGGTGTTCTTATGGGTTTTGACTCTTCTAAACCAAATTTTGTTAACATTTCTTTTATGTATTTGGATTGATTAAAGAAGAAACCATCTTCTAGTTGTTTGATTTGTAGACCAAGAAAAAAACTTAGTTCTCCCATCATACTCATTTCAAACTCATCATGCATGATTTTTGAGAAATCATCACACATGTCTTGACAAGTTGATCCGAATATAATATCGTCCACATATATTTGAACAATAATTATATGCGATTCCTTTTTCTTTGTGAAAAGTGTATTATCAACTAACCCCATGGTATAGTTGTTTTTAATTAAAAATGATTTGAGTCTATCATACCAAGCCTTTGGGGCTTGTTTAAGACAGTAAAGAGCTTTCTTTAGTTTGTACACGTGTTTAGGTTTTTCAAAATCGATAAATCCCGGAGGTTGAGATACATAAACTTCTTCATTAATAAAGCCATTTAGAAAATCACTTTTAACATCCATTTGAAAAAGATTAAGATCATTAGCACAAGCATAAGCAAGAAGTATTCTTATAGATTCTAATCTAGCCACGGGAGCATAGGGATTTGATAAGGATTTAAAAGGTGCACTTTTGAGGGGCCATTTAACCCCTTAATCGACCAATTTTATATCTGTTACTGCTTAATTTCGTTCCTATTCACTTTTTAGGTATCTTGAAGGCAAAATGCTGGAATGATGCTTATTTGGACGAAAAGGCATGAATATGTGAAGAAAATGGCTAAAGTCAAGATCAAGACACTTAAGTTGCTGGAAGTGCACCCGACATCGTCATAAACAAAGAGCGATGCCGTCCCTATAATTGTGACGGCTCAGAAGTGAAATTGTTATTTTGCACCTGACGGCGTCAGGCTTTGAAGAGTAGGGCGTCATAAAGACCTTTTCCCTCAGACGGCCTAGATCCAGATTTAGACGGCGTCAGAAGTTGAAGCTGACGGCGTCACAACCACAACGTGACGCTGTCCCAAAGTTGACTTGGCCAAGACGAAACCCTAACGGCGGCGATCCGACGACATCACAATTAAAAGGTGACGCCGTCGCAGTTGTAACTCTATATATAGAATTCGATTTTAAGACTTTTAGGGAAGGATATTTGTGGAGTAAAAACCTAAAATGACTTTTGTCCGTCTTGGGCAGTATCTTAGGGTTCTCATACCCTATTTTACATCAAGATAAGTTATTTACTTCATTTATTTCATTATGTCTTCGATTGTATGTGTGTATGCTTGCATGTTAACCATATCCGGCTAATTTACTTGTGTGTTTGCCTAGATCCATGAAACCTAGTTATTAATTATTGATTGGTTGTCTCTTATATTAATTGTAATTGGCTTAGGATTGCAATAGGCCATCGTTGTGTTTTTAATGCTTGAGTAATCTTTGTGAACCTTAGTTTATGATCACCTAGAGTAATTGTAGGCTAAAAATCCAAAGATAACCTTAGAGGTAGTTTATGAATCCTAGAGATTTTGTACGCAATAACCTTAAGGTATTCTCAAAGAGTTAGGGAGAAAAGCATACCCTACGACCTTAGAAGACACAACGCGTTAATAATAAGGACGTGACAATTCAACCATCAATAAAGGATAACTAGAGAGTAATAGTATCTAGGTAGACACATTTTTAATCATTATACGAGCACACATCAATAGACATAGACTACCCCTTAGATTAGATAATTATATAAGTAGAGTAATTGGTAGAAGTACCACACCCCAAATCCAATACCCCGAGATCGTACCTTTCAATTTTCTAAAAAAAATAAAAAAAAAAGATAAAAAATAATCTTCCTCAACCCCAACCTTAGCGTAGTAATTTCTCACTAGCATTCCTATTCCCCTAGAGAATGATATCAATCCCGAGGCTTACCCTAATACTACACTACAACGATTAGGTTCACTGCCTAGGTGGTTGAAAAACTTGCTCGAAGAAAAGGAAGTTTCCTTTGACCCCGAACGCGAGTTGTACGCGTATCAACTTTTTGGCGCCGCTGCCGGGGAATAGAATATTAGTTAGATTTCTACCTCGTTTAGGTTCCCTTTCTTGATTCCTATAATGTAAGCTTTTTTCTCATTTTTAGCTTCCTCGTAGTCTATCCCCCTTCTTCGTGACCTTTGTTCGTAATCCTATCACTTTCTATCATGAAAGGTGATAATCAACCACCACTCATCAACCCACCACCAAGTGACCCGCCAAGAGGCCGCACTCTTGGTGAATACTCTAGACCAAGCAGCCTAGGCTATAGGAACACCATTGAGCTCCCCGATCAAAATCAAACTACGGCCCTGCGATCCGACACCATCCGGTTGGTGCAAAACAGATGTGCATTCCATGGACTTCGTTCCGAAGATCCTAATCAGCATCTTAAGGATTTCCTTAAAATCGTCGATTCCATCGACCTTGATGCTACTAATCGGGAGACCACGTGCTTACGTCTCTTCTAATTCTCTCTACGGGACCAAGCTAGTAAATGGCTTGAGCAACTTCCTGCCGGCTCCATCTCAAGTTGGGATAAACTTACTACTCGTTTCCTTGCCTAATTTTTCCCACCGGGGAGAACTAATAAGCTTAGGAATGAAATCTTGATGTTCCAACAACGTCAAGGTGAATCTCTCTACGAAGCATGGACTCAATTCAAGGACTTGCTCCATAAAGTCCCTCATCACGGCATTTATCTTTGGCTTCAAGTCCAAATCTTTTATGATCATGTCAACTTCTCAACTAAGCAATCCATCGACCAAGCGGCTGGTGGTAAACTTAGTGATCTCACCGCGGAAGAATCGTGGGGTACAATAGAGGACCTTGCTCTCTATGACAACGAAAGTTTGAATGACCCTCGTGAGTTGCCCAAAACCGTAAAGGCAATCTCCTTGCCTCCCATTGACTCACAACCTTCTGACCGTAGGATGCTCGATCTTGAAGAGCAAGTCAAATTCCTAATGAGCTCTTACAAAAATCCTAAGTCTTTGAATCAAGTGAACAAAATCACTCTACCTTGTGAGTTGTGTAGTGGTCTCCACGATACTCGTGATTGCACAAGACTCCCTGAACAAGCTTTTGCGGACTACGCCTCCACGCGTACCAATGGAGCGGGAGAGAAGTGGTACACTTTCAAGCCCGAACAAAACAACTTAGAAAACTCCTACAACCCCTCATGGAGGAATCACCTTAACCTTAAGTGGAACCAAAACTCAAACCCACCTCAAGGCTCTAAAACCGGGAACTCCGCTAGTCTTGAGGCAATTATGTCAAGATTCATGTCATCTCAAGAAACTCGATTGACTAAGCTTGAAGCCAATTTCAAGCAACGATAAGGTGAGATGACAAACAAACTTGACGCCCTCTTAAAAGCCTTCAATGACCGAGAAATTGGGGCACTACCAAATGACACTATAAAGAACCCATAAGTGAATTCAATTTCATCGACTTCATGTTCTTGCTCACCTTGGGAGAGTGCATATCCATGCCCTTCACACCCGAAAGTTCATCTGGTTAACGCCATCAACACGGGTTCCAAGCGATCCCTCATGAAGTACCAAGGACCCGAGCCATTGGTCCAACCAACTCTTGAGAAACCTGTCAACCAAGAACCCAAACCTAATCTAGAGGAGGAGTACAAGGAACTCCACCAACAAAAACATGTTCTTGAAGTCTTGGCTCATGCACCTTATTACAATGCTTTAAAAGAAAAATATGAGCAAGAACTTAAGCTAGGAGAACGTGGGTCCGCATTTGTGCAAAATAAGTTACCTAAGAAGTTAGATGATCCAGGGCTATTTTTTCTTCCTTGTAGGCTTGGAAACTCCAAACCTTTCGACACTTTAGCCGACTTAGGATCGAGCATCAATCTTCTTCCGTTGTCACTCCATAGAAGCCTTAACCTTGGTAAAATAGAGCCAACGGAAACCATCTTAGGTCTAGCAGACGGTAGTATTGCATATCCGGTAGGGATAATAAAAGACATGGTAGTGCACGTAGGTGAATTGACTCTTTTAGCGGATTTCCATGTGCTAGACATGAATAAGGACCCGGCATGCCCGTTGTTAGTAGGAAGGGGATTCTTAGCTACCGCTAGTGCCATCATTGATTGTAAGATGTCTAAAATAGTGGTAGGAGAAGGGAGTGCTAGGTCAATTTACGATGTCAAGAAGCATATCTACTACAAAGAGGAAGAAATTCTCTACGAGATCATGTTAGATAGAACGCCATCTAGATATGGGCCTTTGATTAATAAAGATTTCATAGGTCCCCAACGACCTTTCTATCTAGAAGAGGCCTTTGTTAGTAATTCAACTTTCCATGACCAAGAATTGGCTAGGGATATAGAAGTGAACCCGTTCGAGGACGCCTTTGTATTTAGGAAGATGACCGAGTTCCTAGGATGCTTGCCTGTTAATCTTGTCATGAATAAGTGGAAAGTTGAGAGTGAGAAACCTAAGCATAATTGGAATTGGGATAGACCACCTAATGATGGAAATGGAGAATGGCACATTAGGATGACAAATTATGACCCCGATGGAGAAAAGTTTGAAAAGGCATACCGAACTAAGCATACCACTAGGAACTTAAATGATAAGTTTGATCCTTATGACATTCTTGATGATAAACTTACTTATATAGGTACGTAGGGGCACGACTTCGAGTCTAGCTACAAGACTCATAAATAATGAAAAGCGCTTCATGGGAGGCAACCCATGCTTATTTTTTTGCTTGTTTGTGTGTCATATCTTTTCATTGATTGTTTATTCTCATGTTTGAATTTGTGAAAATGCTTTATTTTGTCTTTAACCTCGTCTTAATTACATATAAAGGTATTTTACAAAAAGGATAAGTGTAGGGAAGATTACACACGTTTTTAAAAGAACGTGAACATGAGAATTATGATTAATGAAAAAGATATATATGTGTGGTTGTTAGAGTCAAATGCTTGTATCGAGTCATAATGGATGTTTTGCAGGAATGTTTCCAGATTCTAAAGATGTAATTTTTCCAGAAAAACGCAGCAGACCAGTTTCTGTCAGGATAACCTGACGGCGTCAGACTCGCTACCTGACGGCGTCAGGAGGAGCAGCAACCACTTATCTTACTTTCTCTCGTTTTCTGTGCTACTTATAATTTTTTGGAATTTCTCAGGTCTTAATTTTCCAGAAAACCTGTAAACATCTGTTAGGATCCAAATATTATTGTGTTTGATGATTCGGGTGGTCTTGGATGATCAAAATACATGTTAGCCATTAGAGAGAGAAAGTAGAGAGTTAGGAGATTTCAAGCTAGAGACTTGCTTTGTAAAATGTAAAATGTTATATTGAAAAGCACCACCCCTTCCATGGATGGAAGGGGTATTTATAGTTACATGAAATACGACCTCCTATCGGCCTGTGGATCAGGCATACAGTGGGTAAAGACCCGTCCTTCCTCCACGGTGTTACAATAAACTAAACTATGCTACAAACTAACTAATAAACTGGTAAATAACGTAACTAATGATATGTCTACGAGCTAACTTATGCTAGATAATACTTGGGGTGACCGACACTTCACTATGGAATTTTCTAATTCCTAACAATCTCCCCCTAAGGGAGGTCACCCCATGTTTTACATTTCGAATCCTAGCATTCTATTTTAACTTCAGTCTTGAGCTCGTAGACTTGAATTCTTCATTTCCGCAATCTTTGTGCTTTAGCATCGATTCTTCAAAGTCCGCATAGATTTGTTCTTTTAGTGGAGGTCTTTGGTCTGATCCACATCTTTGATGATCTTCGAGCTTTCATTGAGATCATCAGCCACAGTAAATCTCTGGATCACCCTTTATTGTGTTGCCATCATGTGAAGTTGTGACTTTCGGACCGACATGCTCACACTTTTGAATCATGACATCTTTCCATCAGAGTAGCGGAAGCCTTACTAGTTCATGATATTTGCAGCAACGAAGCAGAAGCATAGTATGAAATATCAGAGCCAGGTTATGTAGATATGCACCAGTCATGATTTCTTCAAATTAACTGTGGATGCTGTGAGCATGCGGCTTTGGATTGACTCCTCAATTCTGATCAGCTGCAACCGTTCAAATGTACCTGCAAACAACAGTTAGCAATAAAGCGCACGAAGGTGTCTTTGATCACTTTCATTGAATTGAGGTACACGGCCCACGGTTCCCCGTTGATCAGTACAAGTACTGCCTGTGATCACGTAGGATTCCTAAGAATCTCCTTGAAAGGGTTTCGCAGCTGTTCTAGCTGTTCTCAAACCGGAACGTCTCAAAGAAGACAACACGGAGTGAGTGAACCAGCGAATTGAGATTCACTGATTGATGAAAAATTGATTTGAAAAAAATCGCGTATTGCTTAGAAGAAAGAGTTTTGCAATACGACGAAGGTTTTATGAGAAAGATCAATTTTCAATAAATACTTTTTGTATTTGAAAAGAGTACACATTCGATATGCTAGCGAAAAGAAGAGATTCGCACATCGAACGGTTTTTCTAAAAGTATTTTTCAATCAGAGATACTTTTTGAATTTGAAATGTATACACATTCGACGTGCTAGAGAAAAGAAGATTTGCACATCGAACGGTTTTTTCAAAAGTATTCGTCAATTCCATTCCTGGACCAAGGTTGATTCAAGATTGAATCTCCCCATCGTTTCTATCCAGTTGTCACAAGCTTAATCTTACGAGAAGATCTCACATGTCACCCACCAAGAGCTTGTCTGATGTTGGCTCTAGAAGGATTTCCATCTTCATCGTGAATATTTTCATATCACTCGGATGTTCTGGCAATACCACAAGGATAATGCGTAGAACTCTTAATATAATCTTACTTTCCACATTGTGTGAAACAGCAAGTCTTCATTAATTTTGTGTCCTAATGAGATATTGTGGATGATCTCTTGGCTCTAGACTCAATTGTGCATATTTGGTTCCTGTGCCGGAGACTAGGGAGAGGGTCTCCTTCTTCAATATCAACAATCTCTAAGAGAAAGTCTATAGATTATGTCGGTTCCCCGTGAGAATGAAACAAGCCCTTTTAAGAGGAACTTGAGTGGCTTGGGAAGTTTAGTGTAGTGCGTCACTTGGTCCATGACGTCTTGTCTTCAATACCAGTGTTACCTTAGTAGCAACCAGTAGCATATGTATTGAACCCGGTTTCTGCCCTAAGGTTGAATTGATGGAGGGCTATTTCTTTTCACCCTTTTTCACATTCATTTCTTTTTCATTCTTCAACCCCTTCAGTGCTTACCGAGACTTCATAACTAGAACCTTGTTGGGTTTGTTCAAGTACTAGCTCTGTCTCAGTCCGCACTCTTCCCATTTTCTCATTTTTCTCCTTTTTTCAATATTCCTAAGGACTCTACACTATCTAGTGGATTGTCCCTGGGAAGATCCCTCCGGTTCTGGCGGATCGTGGGAACTAATACCTAACCTCACCATCCTTATAACTCCATACATAAAGTAAAATGGTCGGTCTTTTGGTACAGTTCATTCTTCCTTGAAACCAATTGAAAAATCATTTGAAAAACAATCAAGGTACTTGTGATACGAGATCAAAGCATTTTGTACCTTAATAGTTTTGATCATTTAGAAAACCTCCCCCTCAACATGTGCATATGATTTAGAAATTGTTTAGCACATGGAGGCAAGAGGACTTTGAAATATTTTCTTTGATCACAATTTTCATAGAAAAAGCCATTTGATTTTCTTTGGTAAATTCTCCCCCTCAATATGTGCATAGGATATTTGAAATCATTTTATCACATAGAGGAAAGAGTTCTTTTGAAGCACTTTTCACGATCTCACAAGCCATTAAGAAACCATTTAAAACTCAATCAAGGTACTTTATGTTAAAACATAAAAGCATTTGCACCTTGATAGTTTATTTTCTTTAAAAATGCTCCCCCTCAATATATGCTTCGAGATTCAAAAGCGTTTAGCACATATGAGAGAGCAGCGTGCACAATTAAATCAAAACGATCACCTTTTATCAAATTTCATTATTAAATCACAAATTCTCCCTCGATCAAAAATATCAAACCCTTTGAGATTTTGGATCCCAAGTGATTTAATTAGGTTTAGAAAACATAGGAGAAAATGTGGCCAGGTTTAAATACTCATCTTGTTTTTGGATAAATGCTCCTCCTCAACATGTGCATTGTATATTTGAAATCGTTTGGCACATGGAGGCAGGAGTGCCTATAAAGGACTAAAACCAATTCCATTAAAACAGATATGAGATTTAAATCACGATCTCTCACCCGATCAAAAATTTCAAACCTTTTGAGATTTGTGATCCCAATTGATTTAAATCATTTAAAAGAGTTTGGGGAAAGACGTGGCAAGATTTAATTTTTGAAAAATGACAGATAAGGACCAATTTAAGACATTAAAGATTGTTAGTGTCAGGTATGATAGTTTTTAAGAGATCTTTTAGTAAAATAAAACAATTTCACAATCAAACAAGAACAGAAAAAATTTCATTTTGAAAGACCTTGATTCTAAAGAAAAAATCATACCATGACATAACATTAAATCTTTAGATCACCACTTATATTGTACAAAGCGGAACTTTTGTGAAGAAATATCGTTTGAAAATATTTTATTTTAAATCACTCTCCCCCTCAATCCATGACCGTAGTCGATAATTGAGTGACTCAAGTTTTGATAAAATGAAGTCCGGTGATTTTCAAAATTAAGTCCAATTAATTTTCAAAACAATATTTTCCATTTTCAAAAAAATTTAATCAAATTATTCAAAATTGTTTAAAAATGGTATCCTGCACAAAGATACGTTAGGTGGTTGAGAAGCTTCCGTTGTTGCTGTAGGGCTTGGAAGAAAACCGTCTGCAGATGCAGTGAGACTTCTTCTTACGTTGCATTTTGAATGCCAACTGAAGTCAAATTAAGCTCCGTTTCTTCAATCACTTAGAAGAAAACCATCTGCTGACGCAGTGAGACCTCTTACGTTGCATTTATGCCAACTCTACATGGAAGTCCAATTAAGCTCCGCTTCTTCATTTGTCAAACCAAGAAATAGTTACCCTTTCCTTTTGGCATCCAATCATCTTCAATTGTGGTATCCAGATCGGGAACATTCTTATATACCAATATACCTGCATACGTTAGTGAACACACATACAAATATATGGTGGTCGACATCACCCAAACAGCAATCGACTAATAAAAGTCAATTCAACATATCAATCAGATCATATATGGCATGGGAATAATGTGTTCATCAAACTTTAATCATCTAATCCTAACAATCATATCATGGCACCTAGTCCTTCAACGTAGGTTAACATCATTTTTAATTAAGCACATAGGATGATTAGAAAAGTCCGTTAGATGATATAAATTTGAAAACACTCTCCCCCTCAATCAATGACTCATTTTCTGAAAAGTTTAAAAGCGCTGAAGTCATTGATTGAGTTTTCAAATTTTTTACGAAAACTCTGAATCTGATTGTTTTTAAAGTAACTCATTTTCCACCATTTTGATAAAACAAATATTTTTTCTGAAGAATTATAGAAGGAAAAATATTTGAGTAGGAACAGCAGTCCTTCGACATAGTTTCCTTATATTGTTTTAGGATAAGTGCACGAAATGTTTGAAAATTGGTTTAGCGCAACACTTTCCTTTCTTATGAAGAGCGGGTTGCTATCTGAAATAATAGCAAGCCATGGTTTAAGCACGGGTTACAGTCAGAAGTAACTGTAAGCCATAGTTTGTGACATGTTTAGAAAAGAAATATTTACACCTCCTACTCGAACTTCATCTATGGTCCCGTGCCATTATTGAATGACATTTCTAAGACCGTAGATGTTATCGATACCAGAAGACATATCTTGAGAAAACATATTTTTGGAATTTTTCAAATTTTCTGATTTTTATGGGATTTTGAAGGTTTTATATTTTTCTATTTTGATTTTGTTGGTTTTATATTTTTGTATTTGGTTTTTGAAAAATATTTACAAAGATAGAGTAGATGATATAGTTAAAGAAGATGATGATACGAGTACCGAGATAAGGATATCGAGCAGCACGTCGTAGAAGATAGAATTCGTCATCTCTTAAACTTCCACCGCCAAAGCTTTCGAGGCTCCTGAATGAGAGAAATTGAACCATCTGAAAGTGAGACTTTGGCAGCTTCTCCCCAAACCGAAAATCCTTATGTTGAGCAGATTCGAAGCTCTATTTCAAGCTTGCTTTAGCCAGGTGCACAAAGAAGCACACCCTTATCATAAACCCAGCTGCTCCTTTTAAGAATAATCACCGTGATTCTTCGTTCGAGGCTATATCATCCAATAGAACAACAGCAACGTATCATCCCACATTTAAATAATCTTCTCAAATTTCCTTTCCACTGAAGTCTGAAACGATCCATTCCAAAAGGTGTCAAGAGAACACTTCCCCCGTGTAGTTGAAATGATGCATTCCGTCTCTTAGTATAATGCTCAAGAACTCTCCCCGAATACACTTCATGAGGGGAATGAAGAACACCTTCCCATGTTCACATTTTTCTTCCCTGATGAATGTGTATGAAGCTCAAGAACCCAAAGTACACCAATATCCAAGAACTCTCCCAAATACACATCATGCCCGGAGAGAAAACACCTCCCCAATGTTTGTGGTAAACAATGGCTTTCTTCCCTGATGATCGTGTATGAAGCTCAAGGACCCGAAGTACACACATTCCCCAAAGAGAGAACAACCGATAACATTGAAGAAGCAGGCCAAATCACTGATTATCTCTGCGGATGACAATCTCTGCGGATGTCAACTCCGGAATAAGTGATTATATCTCTGAATCACTGATTAAGCCCTCAAGTGAGACAGCAGAGCGCCCCCAATGTACACAATTCTCTCTCCCCTGATGATTGCGATAACATCGAGATCATCACACACCAGTGTACCTATTTTATCTTCAGAAACTTTCATTAACATCTCTTCCCCCACATAGTTGGAATAAGAACACTAAACGCCATGATGAGATAAACATTGAGATTCTCTGCGGTTATGACATTCGTCTTCCCAGGATATCTTCAATCACTTAGAAGAATTAAGTTCATCAAGTTTACTCGCGTTTAGATGCTTGTCTCCTTCCCCCTTGCTGGTTTTGACACTTCAGAATCAGCAACATATTATCAGTCCAAATACTTGAAATTTGTTGAGAAGAACATCATTAGCTCAAATATATCTTGTGAGAATCAACTTGCTGAAGAATCGATGTGAGCAAATCTAATTGGGGATTAAATCAAACATTTCACCCTCCCCCAATTAGTGCTCTCCCCTAAACTGACAATCTTTATGATGAATGCTTGAATAAGAAGAAGTCTTTAGATAATCAAATGCAACTCGTCTTTAGTCTTCTAACATGTAGCAGAAAGTGTAGAACCGACTGTAGACTCGACCTTCTTCAAGATTGTCCAGTTGGGGAATAGATAGTTAACATCTTCAACTCACCAAAACACAAGAACATCACCAAAAAGCATCCCAATTAACTTACATCTTGCAATTCCCCTTAATTAAGATCCCTCCCAATCAAACAAGAACAGAAAGATGTTCATCAAGGAAATCAGCAATCAGCCCGCAGCGAACACACGAAATGGTAACACCAAGCAAACAATCACATCAAACAAGAACAGAAGGTTGTTCGGAATCATCATGTTGATGTGCACGTGAAGCATTAACCGGAAGCACTTTGTCGATAAACTCATTAATCCGAGTGAAGATGTCAACCAACGACTCTTAGAAGAAACTCCATGTAAAGATGACCCGATAAGAAGAAGCTCGGTTCTTACATGAGTTAGGAGCCGTTTGACCATTTATTCTCAAATATTAATCAACCATGCAATAATTTCACACTTCTTCTCCCCCTCAAGAATTGCATACGGAGTTGCCATTCTTGATTAAGTAAGTGAAAATCATCCGAATGTTCTATTCACACTTCTCTTCCGCAAAATAAGCACATGATGTCGCCATCTTCATTATAATCGAGCAAGTGGAATGAGAAAACAATCAGTGGTAGCCCGGTTCACTTGATGACTGAAGCGTATGGAAAAAGTATGAAGCATGTGGATGAGAATGGTCATAATAAGAAGATTTCTCTTCTTCAGAAGATAAAGCGCACTGACACGTACACCTTTCTTTTCTTTAGAGTACGAGGCATGAACTGTTGTGTTCATATGTCATAAGAAGATTTCTCTTCTTCATAAGATAATGCGCACTGAAATGTACACATTTCTTTTCTTTAGAGTACGAGGCATGAACTGAAGTGTTCATACGTCATAATCTCTCTCTTTTCAGCTCTCTTAGCAAAACATGTAATCAACCCCATTATCATTCAGTAGGCTCTTTGTCGTGACAGCTGATGGAGAAAACCCAATATGATGAATTTGACCCTGAAGTAAACTAACCCGAACTCGTGACTTAAACTTGCACATATGTAACAAAGAGCGATGCCGAGAATTCATGCTCCATTGAATTTCTTAAGTACTCTATACTCTTCAACCAACCAACCATCAAGTAATAGACATACATTACCTCTTGAAAATCCACAATTGAATGTGACACTGAGCACAACAACGTAACTCCTTAAAGTGATAGTTATTTTTGTGGTAAAAAGAGCCCAATTCCCCCAGAAAAAATAGACTCTAAAAAATAACTAGATTTCCAAGTCTTCGTTTTTAGAAATACGCTTGAACAAGGATCATGAAGAATCTTCATCCATCCATCCCCGATACCTTCAGATACTAAGTACACTCGCCCGTGATAATTCACTTTAACTTCAAATAAATAATAGTGAATTAACTCCGTTGTCACATCTTCTGGTTAAAAGCTCAATTCTAGCCTCATTTGACGTTTGAAGTGAACTTTGATAATGGTTTTCATCCCGACCATGGTTAAAAGCACATAACCCCGTAAAACCTTGTAATAACCAAACTGCCATGACGAATATCCAAACACACATCCAATTTATGAGGTACACCCTCTTATCCCTTCTTCGAAGCAGAAACCGTAACAACAGCATCAGAAGACCTCGAAATACGCTTTCCTTTCTCCAAGATGGTTCCATCATCACGGGATTTTACAATTCTATAGTTTAAACCGAAAAATAGTTTCTTTCCCGGGATTTTACAAAACCAAGAATAAACCGTATGATAGTTCCGGAAATGCACTTTACAATTACCAGGATGCTTCCATTGTTACGGGATTTTACAGGTCTATGATTTAAACCGAGAAATAGGTTCTTTCGCGGGATTTTACAAAATCAAGACAAAACCGTAAACAATATCAGCTTGAATGTGTTATGACAATTTTGGTTTCGGTGAATAACTGTTTTAGGGGAACATGCAGTGGTTCATCATCGGTTCATTTACCAGCATTATCAGCATCATCAACCATCCAATAAAGTCTTTGGTAAACACATCATCCACATATTCTGTCGGCTGTTGCTGTGACCACTTAGTGAAGTAAACCCGATATGTCAAACTTGATCATGAAGTGAACTTCCCCAGATTTGTTACTTAAACTTGTACTAATCCTTGTGAAGAAGAAACGGTGTACCCAATGTACAAAACCTCTTGACATTCTCAACTGAGTGAGACACCGAAGTGATAGTTACGTTGTGGGTTAAGTGAGAAAGAATCACAAACGAAACTAAATAGCCAAGTATTTATCACACTTAATAAACGCCCAAACAAGTCATCTTCGCGGAAGGGTAGAAAGAAAGAAGACGAAATAAGTAAACGCGTCCAGAAAAACTCTTCTTCAAATCCAAATAAGAAATACCATTCAAACAACCCCGCAGTCAACCAAGTTCCAATAATAGTTTAAGTCGTGACAAAATATTCTTCGTGAAAATGTATACACCAGTGTATCAACCTTCATATCTCATCAAATCTCATCGTTATCGAATTTCTTCAACGAATCTACATAAAATCCGAATCTCGTAGAATTAAATCACAAATATTCATCAAATCACATGTCTCAAATCTCGTCATCAAATCACATATGAGCAATCCAGTTTTGAGAAATTGATCTATCCAACATCAAGACCTGAGTGATATAATATTTTACCCAAAGTGAATCAACAATCTTAAGTCCAAACATAATCACCAAATTCTACATATATGAGATCCAACTCATTTAATCCAGATACTAAGAAACAACACATGCCGATCTTGAGTTCATGTTTCATAACCATATTTGACATAACACTTAAACCCCGTCCTATATCTTATTGGAAAATCATACATCACAACTCAGGTTCATACTAACAAAGTTAGGCCCAAATCCATTCGCCCCATATTTGGCCCACGAGAGATATAGCATCATAGTATCATACGACCAAATATTTTCAACACATAGTAATCAAGCCAAATCCAGTTTCATGCCCACGTGTGGGTTCATCAATTGAGGCCCAAATGCGCTACAACCCAAGTTCATGATCCGAATTAAATGAAGAACCCGATCCACCCACATTCTAATAACCAGATATAAGACACATGAGACCCTAATTTATCTCATAGTAACCCTAATCTCACACATCATTTACATCCGCCTCTCTTTTTCTATCTCACAAACCCTAATATATCTCCAAAACTGATCAGCCCCCATTAACATATTATCTCACCAAACTTCTCATCAATTATCAGGAAGATAATCATCAAAGACTCAACGACTCCAAAAACATTTTGAGGTTGCCATAGGGATGGTATAAATCCTCTCTGAAAGGACTCTTATCAACAAGATTTGGATATTTCAGGTGAGTTCAGTTAGATCTATGTTGTTTTTGAGTCATAAACGAGCCAAGGAATTGAGTTAACATAAGTGTTAAACTCGTTTCATTATCTCGAATAGTATCAATTAAATGGATTTATGATGACAAACGTTCAAGTAAGCGAGTCTTTGAAACAATTAAGACCATGGAACGCATCTGAGATCTTGATAATTTGTTTTCATTACCTTTAATTCGTTTTGAGTCCTTAGATAAGATTGGAGATGAGATAGGATAGAATGAAGTTTGATATTGGAGTTGGATTTGTTTTTCATTTAGCGAATGAAGAACAAGATGGTAACAATTTTTTTTATTCATCTTGTCTTTAGATTCGAACATGTAATGAAGGTATAAGCTTCAAACAAAGATCAATGATGGTTAGAATTCGTGAATAAGGACCATGAGTCATTAAATTTTGTAAGATACACGAATCAAACTGAGATCAATTTGTTTTTGTTGTCGTAGTAAATGAGATGAGTCTTGATTGTGTTTGTGTCATGAAATAGATTGATGATGAAATAGATTGCTGTTGTAGATAAACCGTAGATATGAGTCATGTGTTGGCATTAGAAATGAGGTCATGTGGTCAAAAAGGCATTCCGTATATCTTCTTCTTCATCTTATTTTCTGTCAAGTCAGTCAAGTCAAGTTGCAAACACTTTCAAAACAAGTCGCTACATCAAATGGACATGAGTCAAGTCGCTAGGTTAAAGTTAAGTCGCTAGCACTCATGAGTCATGACAAGTCGCTATAATACTTAAAATCAACTCGCTACCTTGTTCAATAACAAGTAGCTAGGTCATTTTGGAGTCAAGTCGCTAGTCAATTAAAGCACACAAGTCGCTAACTTGTTCAAAAACAAGTCGCTATGTCACAGTCACACAACTCGCTAACAAAGTCGCTAAACATGAGGTACAATGAACCTGAACAACATAAACAGCCAACTCGCTAACTAGAACTTGTACAAGTCGCTAGTAAGATGTTTGAGTTTTTTTTTTCCGGCGAGTTTTCCGACAGTATTTCCGATCATATTCATAACGAACCCAGAAAAACTGCATTAAAGATGATATTTTATTGACTGTTTTGACCATGTTTGACTGCAATATGACCATTTTTGACAAAACAGATATGACCACTAGACCACATGGATATGATATCAAAGAAAATAACGAATGATATGTAAATGTTTTGACCAAAATATCATTTTGATATGTAACCACTGTTGAACCAAGACAAATGACCAACATAAATTACTAACCACTGTTGAACCAGAAAAATAACGAATGATATGGTGATAAAGCAGTTTCAACACCAACACAAACCAACATAAATCAAGAATACAAATGACCATGGCACGAAACCACACAAATCAACACACCACAATAAACCTTGGCTCTTGATACCAATTGTTAGGATCCAAATATTATTGTGTTTGATGATTCGGGTGGTCTTGGATGATCAAAATACATGTTAGCCATTAGAGAGAGAAAGTAGAGAGTTGGGAGATTTCAAGCTAGAGACTTGCTTTGTAAAATGTAAAATGTTAGATTGAAAAGCACCACCCCTTCCATGGATGGAAGGGGTATTTATAGTTACATGAAATATGACCTCCTATCGGCATGTGGATCAGGCATACAGTGGGTAAAGACCCGTCCTTCCTCCACGGTGTTACAATAAACTAAAATACGCTACAAACTAACTAATAAACTGGTAAATAACGTAACTAATGATATGTCTACGAGCTAACTTATGCTAGATAATACTTGGGGTGACCGACACTTCACTATGGAATTTTCTAATTCCTAAAAACATCCATTCCACAAGCATTATATCCTATTTTCATAGAGTCATATATAGTTTTACCGCCAATTTTACGCGAAGGTTTCGTCTATTTTCTTAAAGTGTGCAGGTTTTATTTATCAAGAAGAAGATACATAAGATTGGATGGAGCTTTTCATGCATACATTCTTCTTGGAGAAGAATTTAACCACTACTTCACACGGATCCTACTGAGCTAATCAGGGGAGTATTAGTTTCTTTCTCTTTTAATTACCTTCCATTATCATAACTTTGATACTTTTGGGGAACATTGGGGACAATGTTCAGTTTAAGTGTAGGGAGGGAGAATAAAACGGGAACTTTGAAACTATGCTTATCCTTGATCATTTGTCTTGTCCTATTTCATTTGTGTAATAAGCAATGAGAAATATCGGTTAGGGTAATTTTGGCACCAAATTTAAAATTTTTCATGACTTGTAGGAGTGGGCCATTAGTCTTAATAAAGCGTCTCATGAATAGGAAGTTATATGACTAGCACAAAAACCCTTTACCACTCAAATTCCACCCCAAAAATGTGAGGTTCGCCCCTAAATTTGTAGGAATTAAAGCATTCATCTTTAATACTTCGAGAGTGTACCGGTAGTATAATAGATTCTAGAACTTGTTTTATGATGCATCTCGAGATCGCTAGTGAGACTACACTTGTGTAGTTAGGAATAACTAAATGATAAGAGGCATTAGGATAACCCTTGTTTGATACCCGTATTATAATTACTTCTTCCACATTGGTTGAGTAATCCCCCCACACCCTTGCGCTGTACTCATCTTTAGTACACGATACCCCTAGTTAACCCCTCAGAGCCTATCCTTTTCGTGGTTCTCGTGATGTTTCAGTTTTCCGAAATATCAATGAAGAGAATTGTTTACAATTCACCACAAAATGTACACTCAAATCGCCTTAGCCTACCTTGTATGCACTCACTTTTAGTGCATTATTGTTATCAAACTATACCCTTAGTTCAATTATCTAGTTACTTGCATAAGTTGCTAAATCGAGTCATATCCTTTGTATACAATTTTGGGATGATTGGGACTCATGGGTAAAGTTAAATTTTATGGAGTTACGTGAAAGAACATTAAATTCAAATTCCCTTTATTTACGTAATAATGTACTCCAAGTGTTTTGATCTTTTTAATTCGGGTCAAATTAGTGTTAGAAATAATAAAAACTCAAGTGTAGGGATGTGCCTATAAATCCCTTATATTTTGATGTTATCGTAGATAATGGTAGAGTAAAAGTGTATGAAAAAAAAAAAACATACGGGCTACCATCCTACATCTATCTTTATATTTATGTTTGTTTGTTTCAAATTTATCTAGAGTTTAGAGTGTCGAGTCTTGTCTTAGCAACGCCATTCTTCTCATGCTTGTAATGTAAAGATTTTTGACTTGCCACCACTAAATCGCCTATCCAACCAAACCCTTTGTTTTCCTACCGTAAGCCTAACGTTACAACCCTTTAAAAGACCTCTTAGATAGTTTTTCTTAGGTGCTTACGCTAAAGCGGTAGAGGTTTGATCTAGTCTCAAGCCTATGGTAATCTATGTACTAGGACCAGTTAATGAGTGTTTATCTTCCATTTTAATTCGATATATTTCATATACACCCGAGAGATGAGAGTATCCAAACACCACTTGTGAGCTGCTAGTATATAATTTTCGTGCTTGTTATGACTTTTGCGGGGCTTATACTTGTTGTGAATTGTTCTAAACCAATGCTTCATGCCCCCTAACTTATAAATTGATTGGCCAAAATCACATTTGCTTGAGGACAAGCAAATACCAAGTGTAGGGATATTTGATAAGGATTTAAAAGTTGCACTTTTGAGGGGTCATTTAAGCCCTTAATCGACCACTTTTATATCCGTTGCTGCTTAATTTCGTTCCTTTTTGCTTTTTAGGTCTCTTGAAGGAAAAATGCTGGAATGATGCTTATTTGGACGAAAAGGCGTGAATATGTGAAGAAAATGGCTAAAGTCAAGATCAAGACACTCAAGCTGCTGGAAGTGCATCCGACGGCGTCACAAACAAATAGCGACGCCGTCCCTATAATTGTGACTGCTCATAAGTGAAATTGCTATTTTGCAACTGACGGCATCAGCTTTGAAGAGTAGGGCGTCACGAAGACCTTTTCCCTCAGACGGCCTAGATCCAGATTCAGACGGCATCAGAAGTTGAAGCTGACGACGTCACAACCACAACGTGACGCCGTCCCAAAGTTGACTTGGCCAAGACGAAACCCTAATGGCGGCGATCCGACGGCGTCACAATTAAAAGGTGACGTCATCGCAGTTGTAACTCTATATATAGAATTTGATTTTCAGACTTTTAGGGAAGGAGATTTTTGGAGTAAAAACCTAAAACGAGTTTTGTCCGTCTTGGGCAGTACCTTAGGGTTCTCATACCCTATTTTACATCAAGATAAGTTATTTAATTTATTGATTTCATTATGTCTTCGATTGTATGTGTGTATGCTTACATGTTTACCATGTCCGACTAATTTACTTGTGTGTTTGCCTAGATCCATGAAACCTAGTTATTAAATATTGATTGGTTGTCTCTTATCTTAATTGTAATTGGCTTAGGATTGCAATAGGCCATCGTTGTATTTTTAATGCTTGAGTAATCTTTGTGAACCTTAGTTTATGATCACCTAGAGTAATTGTAGGCTAAAAATCCAAAGATAACCTTAGTGTTAGTTTATGAATCCTAGAGATTTTGTAGGCAAACACCTTAAGGTATTCTCAAAGAGTTAGGGAGAAAAGCATACCCTACGACCTTAGAAGACACAACGCGTTAAGAATAAGGACGTGGCAATTCAACCATCAATAAAAGATAATTAGGGAGTAGTATCTAGGTAGATACATTTTAATCATCATAGGAGCATGTTAGGAATTAGAAAATTCCATGTTAAAGTGTTGGTCACCCCAATTATAGTCTAGCATATGTTAGCTTATAGACTTGTAGTTATTTACGTTATTTAGTAGTTAATTAGTTAATTAGTAGAGTAGAATAGTTTAGTGTAACACCGTGGAGGAAGGACGGGTCTTTACCCACTGTATGCCTGATCCACAGTCCGATAGGAGGACGTATTCATTGTAACTATAATTACCCCTTCCATCCATGGAAGGGGTGTGGCTTCTTTGAATCTAACCTTTCACTTTTTATAAAGCAACTCTCTTTCAAGAAACATCCTCTCTACTCTCTTCATCTCTCTAATGGCTTTCTTACATCATCACAATCCTAGACCACCCAAATCATCAAACAACATAATATTCATGATCTTACAATTGGTATCAGAGCCAGGTTATTGTGTTTTGATGATTCGTTTGGTATTTGTGCTTGATTCTATGATGCGGTTTGATAGTTGTTGATATGGTTGTAAGGATGATATGGTTGTAAGCTTGTTGACCTGGTCTTGTTTAAATCTATACATGGTTAAAACAGTTTTTTATCAAGCTTTCTTTAAACTGCATTGGTCCTAACATTTGATATGGTTAAAAAGCTTGTGAGCTGATTTTTGTAGTTATTTGAATCTGTGACACATTCATTATATGGTTTATGATATGTTGTTAACAACAATTGTTGGATGCTGCTGGTTTTTATGAGCTGTTAACAACTTCTGGTTTGCTTGTGATTTGGTCAAATTCATACAAGCTAATTGGTTTCATCCAAGCGAGTTGATAGTTTTGACTGTCCTGATTCAATGTATTATTGGATGCGAGTTGTTATCACAATGTCCAGATACAATGGCTGTAAAGCGAGTTGTGTTTCTGGTCCAGTTTCAATGCGAGTTACTCAACTTGCATATGGTATGGTTGCAGCTTGCTTTTGAGCGAGTTGGGAAATTCTTGGATGCGTGTTGACGCATTTTTTATTGCAGTTTATCATATTGTCCTAATTCAATGTGCAAGATGCGAGTTATGTACAAACTGATAAGGAAGCGAGTTGGGTACTAGCATAAAATATGCGGGTTGACTATTTAGTCAACTGCGAGTTGGTATGATATGAGTGGGGTAAGATGCGAGTTGGGTAATATGAGAGTTGGGTATGAAGCGAGTTATAACATATTAAAAGATGCGACTTGAGAATAAGTAAGAAAGCGAGTTAACAACTGTTGACTGAAAGATTGAGAAGAAGAAGTGAAATAAAATGATGTTTATTGTTAACCTCATACCATAAAACCCTTGGCATCATTTACGATTCATCAGTGGCAACAACAATAAAAGCTAAATCAAAATCAAATTGCAACAACATCATAAACCATCTCATCTACCTCAACTATCACTACCTCATCAGAATCATTCATACAAGTCTAACCTAAGCTAAACTCGCATATCATTGAAAGATCAACATCTCATCAATATTCAACATCAAGTTCTTGTCTTGACTCAAACTAAACTCATCTCTATCTCATTAACGAAATCTAAAAGACTCGTGACCTCAGGTTAAACTTCCATCATTGATCCATGCCTTATGATAATATCCAAAAAACAAAGATGAGTATTTAACAAGAGTGTTAAATCAAACCTTTTATTCGTTATATGGGATATTTCGAAACACTCTAATGAATGAAACGATCTCAGATTCTTCGTGGTAAAAAAATGATTTTATGACCTTTTCAGATCTATACACGAATGAAACCACCATCATCGATCAAAAATCAAAAGTCTTTTTATCCGAAAAAATTGAAGAAACAAACAAAAATCCATTGGGATTTCATTTGTCACTCACGTTCGGTATAAATCAAAAGAGGTGATGATATACGATTTCAAAAAATAAGTGCAACAATTATGTTAACTCATTTTAATGGATCGTTTAACATTAAAAGGACAAAGAAGGAACTTAATTAACCTACCTTGATGTCAAGCATCATACCATCTCTGTGGCATACGATTCGAAGCTAAGTTCTATGACTCGAGCCATCCCTGTGGCAAGTTCATTTTGATTGACAAAACTATTATGTTTGGGTTGTATTGGATTGTGGCTCTCATGATTGAGATTCGTATTGAGAAGCTTGAAGCATTGTTGGTTTTGTGACTGAGTTCGGTTAAAGTGAGAGAATGGGGGCGAATTATTTTGTGGAGAAAGTTTAGGGTTTGATTAAGTGATTAAGGGTATGTGGATAAAATTGTGTGTATTATATACCGAATGATTACGGTTAGGATTTAATTGGATCAGGTCTAAATTTCGTAGGCCTTTGAAACTTTACATAGATCGTATATTATTATCTTTAAGATGGGCCTTAGTTGGATATATGTTGGATCAGATAATGGACGTGGCCATGATGATTTACGGTCTTGTGTTAAAAGTGGTCGTGGGCTGAAATACAGTGGATATTGGACTAATGGGCCTTATACATGAGAGTTGATATTACGAGATGTCATGAGACTTGAAAGTTTATTTTCGTTCGAATTGAGTTTTAATGGAGTATATGCATCTTTGTGACTATGTGAGACTTGGTAAGAGATTAGATGTGAGTTATTTAGTTTTGGATCGGATTTAAGGATTTTTAATGAACCGGGTGATATTGTTATGGGTTGATGTGTTTGGATTTTGAAATTGGACCAAATGGAGTGACAATGACTAAGACCGGATAAGGACTTGAATTGATATCCGACTATGCGAGTTGATAATGAGATTAGTTGAACTATGAGATTTGGATATAATAAGGCTTGTTGAAGAGATTTGATGATGATGAGATTTGATGGGATTGTGCAGATTGATAATTTGGTTTATACATTCTCACGTAGAAAATTATGTCACGGCTTAAACTGAAAGTTAAACACGGTTGACTACGGGGTTTTTTGCTCGGTATTCCTTATTTGGATTTGCAGTGGTGTTTTCCGGGCGCGTTTACTTATTTCGTCTTCTTTCTTTCTACCCTTCCGCGAAGATGACTTGTTTGGGCATTTATAGAGCGTGATAAAGACTTGGCTATTTAGTTACCTTTGTGATTCTTTCTCGCTTAACCCACAACGTAGCTATCACTTTGGTGTCTCACTCAGTTGAGAATGTCAAGAGGTTTTGTACATTGGGTACACCGTTTCTTTTCACAAGGATTAGTACAAGCTTTAGTAACAAATCTGAGGAATTTTACGTCATGTTCAAGTTTGATATATCGGGTTTACTTCTCCATGTGGTCACTACAATAGCCGTCAGAATACGTGCATGATGTGTGTTCCAATGGATTGATTGGTTGTGATGTGATCAACAATTCTCATGATATATATTCGACGCCACTGGATGTCAATAATACTTCACAGTCTAAGCAAAATCTTTCAATAATCTTCAACGTCAGTCATGATCTTTCAAGATGCTTGCTTATGACAAGAACTTTTCGTGCAAATGGTCGTACAAGTTAATGATGCTTCCGAAATTTCGAAACCATCATGGGGGAGAAACGTGTACTTTGATGGTTTACGGTCAACCTCAGGGGGAAGTAGTATTTACTACTCGACTTAGTGTGGTTCGTGAAGTTGTCTACATTTGGGTAAAGAATTGTTGATGATATCGTTGATGCTGGATTATGAACCGCTGCATGTTCCCCTAAAACAGATATTCACTGAAACCAAAGTTGTCATAACACATTCAAGCTGACATTGTTTACGGTTTTGTCTTGATTTTGTAAAATCCCGCGAAAGAATCTATTTCTCGGTTTAAATCATAGACTTGTAAAATTCCGTGACAATATAAACATCCTGGTATTTGTAAAGTGCATTTCCGGATCTATCTTATGGTTTACTCTTGGTTTTGTAAAATCCCGCGAAAAAAACTATTTCTCGGTTTAAACTATAGAATTGTAAAATCCTGTGATGATGGAACCATCCTGGAGAAAGGGAAAGTGTAATTCTGAATCTTATCTGATGCTGGTGCTACGGTTTCTACTTCGAAGAAGGGATAAAAGGGTGTACTTCATGAATTGGGTGATTGTTTGGATATTCTTCATGGCAATTTAGTTATTACATGGTTTTACGGGGTTACGTGCTTTTAACCATGGTCGGGATGAAAACCATTATCATAGTTCACTTAAAACATCAAAGGAGGCTAGATTTGAGCTTTTAACCAGAAGATGTGACAACGGCGTTAATTCCCTATTATTTATTTGAGGTTGAAGTGAAATATCACGGGCGAGTGTACTTAGTATCTGAAGGTATCGGGGATGGTTGGATGAAGATTCTTCGAGATCCTTGTTCGAGCTTTTTCCAAAAACGAAGACTTGGAAATCTAGTTATTTTTTAGAGTCTTTTCCTTTTCTTTTACCACTTGGGGGAATTGGGCTCTTATCACCACAAAAATAACTATCACTTTAAGGAGTTACGTTGTAGTGCTCAGTGTCACATTTAATTGTGGATTTTCAAGAGGTGATGTACGTCTTATACTTGATGGTTGGTTGGATGAAGAGTATAGAGTACTTATAGATTCAATGGAGGATGAAGTCTCGACACCGCTCTTTGTTACATATGTGCAAGTTTAAGTCACGAGTTCGGGTTAGTTTACTTCAGGGTCAAATTCATCATATTGGGTTTTCTCCATCAGCTGTCACATCAAAGAGCCTACTGAATGATAATGGTGATGATTACATGTTTTGCCAAGAGATGATGAAAAGAGAGAGATTATGACGTTTGAACACAACAGTTCAAGCCTCGTTCTCAAAGAAAAGAAAAGTGTACATTTCAGTGCGCTTTATCTTCCGAAGAAGAGAAATCTTCTCATTATTGACCATTCTCATCAACATGCTTCATGCTTTTTCCATGCGCTTCAGTCATCAAGTGAACCGGACTACTGATAACTACTCTTATTCCACTTACTCAATATAATGAAGATGGCGACATCATATGCTAATTTTGCGGGGGAGAAGTGTGAATAGAATACATTTGGTTGATAATCACTTGTTTAATCAAGAATGGCATCTCCGTATGCAATTCTTGAGGGGGAGAAGAAGTGTGAATTTTTTGCATGGTTGATTGTTATCTGAGAATAAATGGTCATACGGCTCCTAACTATTGGAAGAATCGAGCTTCTTCTTGTCGGGTCATCTTCATCATGTCTTTAATAGAGAAGATCACCACTGATGGTGTATAAGTTTGTACCACATATTCCTCTTAAAAGTTCCACACCATCAAGTTCTCTATCAAAGCAAGAGTGTTTTCTGAAGGCCACCTCTAGATCGGAATCACAGAATTGACCAACAAAAAATAGATTATGACTACCATATTAACGAAGAAATTGTGTTCTTCAAAGAGCCATTGGTTGACATCTTCACATGGGCTAATGTGATTTATGACAAAGTGTTTCTGGTTAATACTTCACGTACACATCAACATGATGATTCCGAACAATCTCTCTGTTCTTGTTTGATGTGATTGATTGTTTGGTGTTACCATTTAGTGTGTTCGTTGCGGCTGATTGCTGACTTCCTTGATGAACATCTTTCTGTTCTTGTTTGATTGGGAGGGATTTTAGTTAAGGAGAATTGTAAGATGTAAGTTAATTGGGATGCTTTCTTGGTAAGATGGAGATGTTAACTATTTATTCCCCAATTGGACAATCTTGAAGAAGGTCGAGTCTACAGTCTGTTTTACATTTTTCTGATGCATGTTAGAAGACTAAAGACGAGTTGCATTTAACAATCTAAAGACTTCTTCTTAATCTGGGCATTTATCAAACAAATTGTCGGTTTAGGGGAGAGCACTAATTGGGGGAGAGTGAAATGTCAGATTTAATCCCCAATTAGACATGCTCACATTCTTCAGCAAGTTGATTCTCACAAGAGTTCAAGAGTTCTTCTCAACAGATTTCTAGTATACGGGCTTATTATGTGTTGCTGATTCTGAAGCATCAAAACCAGCAAGGGGAAAGGAGACACGCAACTAAACGCGAGTAAACTTGATGAACTTAATTCTTCTAAGTGATTGAAGATATCCCGGGAAGACAAAAGTCATGACCGCTGAGAAACTCAAGGTTTTACTCATCAAGGCTTTTAGTGTTATTATTCCAACTTCGTGGGGGAAGTGATGTAAGAGAAAGTTTTTGAAGATAAAAGAGGTACACAAGTATGAAATATTCAGGGGAGATAAATGTGTAACATGAGGGAGGTGTTATCAGTTATTATCTCTTTCGGAATGTGTGTACTTTGGATTCTGGAGCTTCATACATGATCATCAGGGAAGAAAAATGTGAACATTGAGGTGGTGTTTTCATTCCCCTCATGATGTGTATTCGGGAGAGTTCTTAGGTATTGGTGTACTTCGGGTTCTTGAGCTTCATATACGATCATCAGGGAAGAAAAATGTGAACATTGGGGAGGTGTTTTCATTCCTCTCATGATGGGGTATTCGGGAGAGTTCTTGAGCATTATTCAAAGAGACGGACTGCATTAATTCAACTACTTGGGGGAAGTGTTCTCTTGACACCTTTTGGAATGGATTGCTTCAGACTTCAGTGGAAAAGGAATTTGAGAAGATTATTTAAATGTGGGATGATACGTTGCTGTTGTACTATTGGATGATATAACCTCGAACGATGAATCACGGTGATTATTCTTAAAAGGAGCAGCAGGATTGAGGATAATGGTGTGCTTCTTTGTGCACCTGGCTAATGGAAGCTTGAAAGAAAGCTTTGAACTTGCTTAGCTAAAGGATTTTCGGTTTGGGGGGAAGCTGCCAAAGTTTCACATTCTTAAAGGCTCAATTCTTCTTTTCAAGGGCCTCAGAAGCTTTGGTGGTGGATGTTTAAGAGATGACGATTTCTATCTTCTACAACGGGGCTGTTTGATATCCATATCTCGGTACTCGTATCATCATCTTTCTTTAACTATATCATCTACTCTATCTTTGTAAATATTTTTCAAAAATAAAAATAGAAAAATATAAATCCAACAAAAATCCATAAAAATTAGAAAATTTGAAAAATACCAAAAATATTGTTTCTCAAGACATGTCTTCTGGTATCGATAACATCTACGGTCTTATAAATGTCATTCAATAATGGCACGGGACCATAGATGAAGTTCGAGCAGAAGGTGTAAATATTTCTTTTCTAAACATGTCACAAATCAAATGGCTTACAGTTATTTCAGACTGTAACCCGCGCTTCAAAAATGATAGCTTGCAGTTATTTCTGACAGTAACCCGTGCTTAAACCATGGTTTGCTATTATTTCAGATAGCAACCCGTTCTTCAAGAAAGGAAAGTGCTGCGCTAAACCAATTTTCAAATATTTCGTGCACTTATCCTAAAACTAAAATGAGGAAAGTATGTCGAAGGACTGCTGTTCCTACTCAAATATTTTTCCTTAAAAAACTCTTCAGAAAAATATTTGTTTTAACAAACTGGTGGTAAATGAGTTGCTTGTAAATCAATCAGATTCAGAGTTTTCGTAAAGATTGAGGGGGAGAATGTTTTCAAATCTATATCATCTAACGGGCTTTCTTAATTATCCTAAATGCTTAACTGAAAAATGATGTTAACCTACGTTGAAGGACTAGGTGCCTAGGATATGATTGTTAGGTTTAGATGATTAGATTTTGATGAACACATAATCCCATGCTTTATATGATCTGTTTGATATGTTGAATTGACTGTTATTAGTCGATTGTTGTTTGGGTGTTGTTGACCACCATATATCTGTTTGTATGTCTACTAACGTACGCATGTATATTGGTATATAAGAATGTTCCCGATCTGGATCCCACAATTGAAGATGATTGGATGCCGAAAGGAAAGGGCAACTATATCTTGGGTCGACAAATAAAGAACGGAGCTTAATTTGACTTCTATGGAGAGTTGGCATGAAAGGCAACGTAAGAGGTCTCACTGCATCAGCAGATGGTTTTCTTCAACATAAAATGAAGAAACGGAGCTTAATTGGACCTCTATGAAGAGTTGGCATGAAAAAAATGCAATGTAAGAAGTCACACTGCATCAGCAGATGGTTTTCTTCCAAACCTACAACAAAAACAACATAAGCAGCTCAACCACCTAACGTATCTTTGTGCAGGACAAGTAGTGGATGATAACATTTTTTAAACAATCTTTTAAATAATATTGTTTCGAAAAATGGAAAAATATTGGTTTTGAAAATAAATTGGACTTAATTTTGAAAATCACCGGACTTCATTTTATCAAAACTTAAGTCACTCAATCATCGACTACGGTCATCGATTGAGGGGGAGAGTGATTTAAAATAAAATATTTTCAAACGATATTTCTTCATAAAAGGTCCGTTTGTACAAAATAAGTGGTGATCTAAAGATTTAATGTTATGTCATGGTATGATTTTCTTTAAAACTCAAAGATCGTTCAAAATGAAATTTTTTCTGTTCTTGTTTGATTGTGAAATTGTTTTGTTTTACTTAAAAGATCTCTTAAAAACTATCATACCTGACACTAACAATCTTTAATGTCTAAATTTGTTCCTATCTGTCATCTTTCAAAATTAAATCTTGCCACGTCTTTCCCCAAAATTTTCTAAATGATTTAAATCTTTTGGGATCACAAATCTCAAATGGTTTGAAATTTTTGATCGGCGGAGAGATCGTGATTTAAATCTCAAATCTGTTTTAATGGAATTGGTTTTAGTCCTTCAAAGGCACTCCTGCCTCCATGTGCCAAACGATTTCAATATACATAATGCACATGTTGAGGGGGAGCATTTATCCAAAAACAAGATGAGTTTTTAAATCAGGCACATATTCTCCCATGTTTTCTAAACCTTATTAAATCACTTGGGATCCAAAATATCAAAGGGTTTGATATTTTTGATCGGGGGAGAATTTGTGATTTACTAATGAAATTTGAAAAAAAAAATGATCGTTTTGATTCAAGTGTGCATACTGCTCTCTCATATGTGCTAAACACTCTCGAATCTCGAAGCACATATTGAGGGGGAGCATTTCAAAAGAAAATAAACTATCAAGGTGCAAATGCTTTTATGTTTTAACATAAAGTACCTTGATTGAGTTTTAAATGGTTTCTTAATGGAATTTGTGATCGTGGATGTACTTCAAATGAACTCTTTCCTCTATGTGATAAAATGATTTCAAATATCCTACGCACATATTGAGGGGGAGATATTACCAAGAAAATCAAATGGCTTTTTCTATGAAAATTGTGATCAAAGAAAATATTTCAAAGTCCTCTTGCCTCCATGTGCTAAACATATTCTAAATCATATGCACATGTTGAGGGGGAGGTTTTTCTAAATGATAAAAACTATTAAGGTACAAAATTCTTTGATCTCGTATCAAAAGTACCTTGATTAATAAATGATTTTTCTATTGGTTTCAAGAAAGAATGAACTATACCAAAAGACCGACCATTTTACTTTATGCATGGAGTTATAAGGATGGTTAGGTTAGGTATTTGTTCCCACGATCCGCCAGAACCGGAGGGATCTACCCAGGGACAATCCACTAGATAGTGTAGAGTCCTTAGGTATATTGAAAAAAGGAGAAAAATGAGAATATGGGAAGAGTGCCGACTGAGACAGAGCTAGTACTGGAACAAACCCAACAAGGTTCTAGTTATGAAGTCTCGGTAAGTAGTGAAGGGGTTGAAGAATGAAAAAGAATTGAATGTGAAAAGGGTGAAAAGAAATAGCCCTCCAATAATTCAACCTTCGGGCAGAAACCGGGTTCAATACATATGCTACTGGTGTTTACTAAGGTAACACCGGTATTGAATACAAGACGTCATGGACCCAGTGACGCACTGCACTACAACTTCCCAAGCTACTCAAGTTCCTCTTAAAAGGACTTGTTTCATTCTCACGGGGAACCGACATTATCTATCGACTTTCTCTTAGAGATTGTTGATATTGAAAAAGGAGACCATCTCCCTAGTCTCCAGCATAGGAAACCAAATGTGCACGATTGAGTCTAGAGCCAAGAGATCATCCACAATATCTCATTAGGACACTAAATTCTTGAAGACTTGCTGTTTCACACAATGTGGAAAGTAAGAATATATTTTAAGAGTCCTACGCATTATCCTAGTGGTATTGCCAGAACATCCAAGTGATATGTAAAAATATTCACGATGAAGATGGAAATCCTTCTAGAGCCAACATCAAACAAGCTCTTGGTAGGTGACATGTGAGATCTTGCAAAAGATCAAGCTTGTGACAACTGGACAGAAAGAATGGGGCGATTCATTCTTGAATCAACCATGGTCCAGGAAATGAATTGATGAATACTTTTGGAAAAACCGTTCGATGTGCAAATCTTATTTTCTCTAGCACATCGAATGTGTACTCATGCTTTCAAACACAAAAAGTATCTCTGATTGAAAAAAAAAATACTTTTTGGAAAAACCGTTCGATGTGCAAATCTTCTTTTCTCTAGCACATCGAATGTGTATTCTCTTTCAAATACAAAAGGTATTTTTGATTGAAAATTGATCTTTCTCATAAAACCTTCGTCGTATTGCAAAACTCTTTCTTCAAGCAATACGCGATTATTTTTCAAATCAATTTCTCATCAATCAGTGAATCTCAATTCGCTGGTTCACTCACTCCGTGTTGTCTTCTTTGAGACTTTCCAGTTTGAGAACGGCTAGAGCAGCTGCGAAACCCTGTCAAGGAGATTCTTCGGAATTCTACCTGATCACAGGCAGTACTTGTACTGATCAACGGGGAACTGTGGGCCGTGTACCTTAATTCAACGAAAGTGATCAAAGACACTTTCGTGTGTTTTATTGCTAATTGTTGTTTGCAGGTACATTTGGAAGGTTGCAGCTGATCAGAATTGAGGAGTCAATCTAAAGCCGCATGCTCACAGCATCCACACTTAATTGAAGAAATCATGACTGGTGCATATCTACATAACCTGGTTCTGATATTTTTATACTATGCTTCTGCTACGCTGCTGCAAATACCATGAACCAGTAAAGTTTCCGCTACTCTGATGGAAAGATGTCATGATCTTGAAAGTGTGAGCATGTCGGTCCAAAAGTCACAACATCACATGAAGGCAACACTACAAAGGTGATCCAGAGATTTACTGTGACTGATGATCTGAAAGAAAGCTCGAAGATCTTCAAAGATGTGGATCAGTTCAAAGACCTCCACTAAAAGTACAAATCAATGCGGACTTTGAAGAATTGCTACTAAAGCACAAAGATTGCAGAACTTTGAAGAATTGAAGTCTACGAGCTCAGAACAGAAGACAAAATAGAATGCTAGGATTCAAAATGTAAAACATGGGGTGACCTCCCTTAGGGGGAGATTGTTAGGAATTAGAAAATTCCATGTTAAAATGTCGGTCACCCCAATTATAGTCTAGCATATGTTAGCTCGTAGACTTGTAGTTATTTACGTTATTTAGTAGTTAATTAGTTAATTAGTAGCGTAGAATAGTTTAGTGTAACACCGTGGAGGAAGGACGGGTCTTTACCCACTGTATGCCTGATCCACAGTCCGATAGGAGGACGTATTCATTGTAACTATAAATACCCCTTCCATCCATGGAAGGGGTGTGGCTTCTTTGAATCTAACCTTTCACTTTTTATAAATCAACTCTCTTTCAAGAAACATCCTCTCTACTCTCTTCATCTCTCTAATGGCTTTCTTATATCATCACAATCCTAGACCACCCGAATCATCAAACAACATAATATTCATGATCCTACAGAGCACATGTTAATAGACATAGACTACCCCCTAGATTAGATAATTAGATAAGTAGAGTAATTGGTAGAAGTACCACCCCCCAAATCCAATACCCCAAGATCGTACCTTTCAATTTTCTAAAAAAAAATAAAAAAAAGATAAAAAAATAATCTTCCTCAACCCCAACCATAGCGTAGTAATTTCTCACTAGCATTCCTATTCCCATAGAGAACGATATCAATCCCGAGGCTTACCCTAATACTACACTACAACGATTAGGTTCACTGCCTAGGTAGTTGAAAAACTTGCTCGAAGAAAAGAAGTTTCCTTTGACCCCAAACGCGCGTTGTACGCGTATCAGGGCTCATCAAAATCTATGCCTTCTTGTTGATTATACCCTTGGGCAACAAGTCTAGCTTTGTTTCTAGACACTACACCGTTTTCATCTAACTTGTTTTATATACCCATTTAGTTCCGATTATGGTTTGGTTATTAGGTGGAGGGACGAGTGTCCAAACATCGTTAGAAATAAATTGATTTAACTCTTCTTGCATAGCCATTACCCAACTTTCATCTTTTATGGCTTCTTGCATATTTTTAGGTTCTATGGTTGAAACAAAACAAAATAAACTACTTTGGTTTTGGACTTGAGATCTTAAGGTTCTTTTATTTAACTTTCCTATAACCTTCTCTACAGGATGATCTTTAGACTCTTTAATATTGATGATTTCATTGTTTAATGGTTCATCTTCTTTATTTATATTTTCCTTGATTTCTATGGCTTCACTTTTGATTATCTCGTCATCGACAAGAGGTTGGGTAGGTTTAGGTGGACCTTCATCAAATCTTACGTTTAAGGATTCTTCAACCTTCATTGTTTCTTTATTAAGTATAACATAAGCTTTAATATTAGGAGAGTAACCTAAGAAGACACCTTCGGTTGATTTAGGATCAAATTTAGTTAGGCAATCTTTAGTGTTAAGTAAGAAACATTTACTACCAAAGACTCTAAAGTGTTCTAACGTACGCTTTTTGCCTCGAAGTAACTCGTATGGAGTTTTACCTAATAATGGTCTAATTAGGACATGGTTAATGTTGAAAACCAAAGACCTTGATAGATCTTAAGCACTCGGAGATCGTTAGTGTTGCCGATGTAATCACAAGCAAACTAATGGAAGATCTCTACAACTCGTATTTTGAAGCGGAAAGTAAATACAAGTTATATTAACTAAGAACTCTTTGATCCTCTATGGATCTTTTGATTATAGAAACTCTATGTTTCGGATAGTTTACAAGACTTGAAAGACTTGAGCTTAAAACCTATCTATTACAAACTATTATGGTTTCTTATATAGGCAAGAAACCCTAACGAGCGTTGACAATTTACGCTCCTAATACTAACATAGACTAAGCATGCATTTTAGACAAGCATGCAACTAATCATTTTGTTTTGTTAATCATATTGTTTATTCTGAGTAAGCTCTACATAATACGGCGCCAACCTATACATACGGCGCTGACTTTTACTCTATACTGAGCTTATCTCTCCTACGTGGATTCACATCTTCAGCAGCAACACGATATCTGCTTTAACACTTCTGCTGAAGTGGTGCTTCAGCAGAATCCTTTCTTCTTCGGCAGAATCCATTCGGCAGATGCTTCGGCAGAATCAGTAGTTTACCTTAATTCCCAACAATCCTCCCCTAAACTAGAATTTGACTAGGTTAAGTTCCAGTTTTCTTGATAGATCGATAATGCTGTTGAGGATTGTACCATTTGACGAAAAATTTCCAAGCAAGATCCTCTCCATATCTTGAACACTTCTGAGCTATGAAAGTCCAGGTTTTTGAGGATCAGCAACAAAGATTCAGAAGAAGAACATCTCTATGATGACTGAACTGTGGTACACCAGATCTTTGCAGCAACATATGACATCATGTACATCAAAACATATAAGTTCAATACTATTCTCATCACTTCCAGGTGTGTTAACTCCTGTGAGAGGTGAATCATTGAAATTAATGGATTTGATGTCTCTTTACCAATAGCCATTACTACTGGAGTAGCCACATGTTTGAGTTCGAAAACTATGGTACATTGATAACCATCTGATTTATTGGCAAACCAGCAACCATATAAACGGATTTGACTTGTCTTTACCTGTAGCCGTTTGCTCAGGACTAGTCAATTCTTAGAATTGGTGAATTGAGAACCAAATATGGATTCAGTTGCCTTTACCACATGCCATATACATGTGGGCTAGCCAATTCTTGGATTCCAAAAAGGAATAGACCATGGTGAATTGATGACCATACAACCCTCAGCAGTTAAGCATGGGTGGTTGCAGACCCTATGATTTTGAGCAAACCATTACAGCTATCAACAGATTTGTTGTGTCTTTACCAAAGCTGTACCCTTTGGACTAGCTAACTCTTTGACATACACAAGGTACATCAGGTGAGTTAAAGACCATCAGAATTGGACAACAGACAAACCTGCATAAAAGTTAGTTAGTTTTTTTTTTTTTTTTTTTTTTTTTTTTTTTTTTTTTTTTTTTAACTAAGTAAAAATAACACAAAACAAGGACAGGTATACATAAACAAAAAGGCAACAAACAAAGTAATTCAGAGGGTACCAAGTGTCCTGATATGGAGGAGGATGAGGCCTATTGCAGTTGTTGAAGTTGAGTCTTGATGAATCCCACCAATGTTAAAGCAGACTGTCTTTCATTGCCCACTGGATCTGGAGGAATTTCCAATTTCTGACTCAACATCTTTTCCATAAGTCTTTTGGGCAAAGGATATTTTCTTTCAGAGAACATGTAGACAGTGATTCCACCCTTAGTCTCAAGCACATGCACACGAGGGAGAGGATAGAATCTCCAGGATTCAAGCTTCCACCGATGTGAGTTTTCCCAAATGGAAGATGCTTTGCTATTGGGAATGTGAGAGTTTAACAGGGCTTGAAGATCTCCTGGTAAAAACATTCCAGAACCTTGTGGTTCCTTGTTGCAGTAATAGGTGGTAATCTGAGTGAACAGAGAAAGTAAGTCTGCCCTGTCTACCAAGTGTAGAATCTCCTTTAGGAAGGTGAATTCCATTGGAGTGGAGTTCCTTCGATGAATGACATTCATCTCATCATCCTTTAATTTCCATTCTACCACCTCATCTGAATTTCCATCAGGAAAATCAGCAGCAGACCCTTCTATTATGAAAGTTGAGTCATCAGCTTCAAGATCCAAAGGAGATCTTTTGGCCATACTCTTCTTCCTCCTCCCAGGCTGATAGATTTCCCTAGAGGGAGCATTGTCATCTTGTGCATTTGTGGTAGGATTTGTAGAGGTAGAAGAAGACTTAGTTGGATCACGAAGTGCATTCATCCTGTGGAGCATCTGTATTGCCCGTTTTGTTTTTATTTCTGCAAGATCAGCTTCCTCAACTTTAGAATCTTCCAGTGTGACAACAGGTGACATAGATGAAGTGGGAGCTGATACATCAAGTGCTTCAGGAGAAATGGAATGTGGTTCAGCAGATGGACTCTTGGCAGTGGAAGAAGCAACTTCAGATGTTGCTTCAGCAGGAATGACTGGAGATGATTCCTTGGCTGGAGCATCATCAGACTTGAGTCTTTTGGCTTCTGGAGTAGCTTCATGCTCTGAAATCTTCCTCAAGTTGGTAGATTGTGCTGAAGCTGATGATCTGTCCTTCATGATTTGGTTATATTTGCGATACAGGACATGATCAGGAAACGCCATGACTTGTTTCATAGTGAGGCCAGAGTTGTACATTGAGCATTGGTTCTTCACCACCCTTCTTATTTCAGCTTTAGAAGGAGGTTTGTCTTTGGCCTTCTGAGCTTTGATGGCCCTCTTTTGTGCGATTGCTTCTTGCTTCCTTTGTCTTCCCTGAGCCATCATTCGCTCCACATAATTGTCACTGAGGAAATCTCCACCTAGTATACTTTGAGCCAGAGAAGGTCTTGAAATGACTTGCTGAGTGAGAATATCCCAGTGTTCAGCAGGCATCTGAACCCTCAGTTCATCTAGTTCTTTTCTTCTCTCAGGAGTTAAAGATGAAAATTCCTCTATTTCAAGTTGTTTAGCCAATGCTACACTTTCCTTTGACTTCTCAAACTCAGCCAATCTACTTGCTTGACCCAGTCTTTCCTCCTCACTCACCAGGTTAGGACCAAGCTCATCTTCAGTGATGACATTTTTCCCTTTATCATCAGGCTGCTTAACACACTCTTCTTCAGTTAGATCAACTATAGGAATCTCTGTTGCAGTACCTAGGTCAACATGTTGATGTAGATTATCAACTGGAGTGGTCATAGTAGCAATGTCTGACAGATCTGCTGATGGAGAAAGGTCTGTTGGTTCTTGAACTGATGACGATTGACTAGGATCTGAAGATACATCCTCCATCAGCGCATCAGCAGATGCATCCTTATCAACCCCAGGTTCCTTTGAAACTTCAGAAGTAACCTTATGTGAAAAGGATCTCCTTCTTCTTTTGTAAAGGACAGGTTCCTTCTTCCTTGAGAAAGTAGCAGCCACTGATGAAGGATCATTGAGAGAAACATCAGCCAATATCTCCAGAGACTCAAAATGAGGTACTTCTTGTTCTTCATCAGAAGAAACCACAAGCTTCCTTTTGGAGCTCCCTTTGAGTTTGTCCTCTAAGTCCTTGACTTGATTCTGCAGATCTTCAATCTTACTTCCAAGAGAAGACTTGGTCTCTGCAAGTTCCTTTTTCAGACTAGTGACCTCAGCAGCATACCTGTTGACAAGAGCATAGACAGATGAGAGTGTAATGGGGTCCTCAGCTCCACCAGCAGATTGCTCTGTGGTAAGGGGAACTTCATTGGACCTTTCAGTAGAATCATGGTCATGCTCAGAGTGAGGAAGATCTTCATTGAGAGGATCCCTAACAGGACTTGGTGTGGGTAGTCTATTAATATCAGACTCATCTTGAGTAACTAGTGTGGGTGTTGGACTGGGACAAGGTGGTTGGTCTTGAGCAACATGAGTTGCTTCAACAGTAGATGAGGGGCCTTCATCAATGTTAACTAATGGATTACCATCAGTAGCAACAGGTGAGGAAGGAGGATTATGAGCCATAATCTCCTCATCAGCAGCCTCATTACCTTGTGGCAACATGGCTTCTAGCAAGGGATGATGTTCCCCCTGAAAGTGAGTTCTCATGGTTGCAAACAATTTAGCAGTCAAAGAACCTATAGGATAAAAAGCTTGGGCTTGGGTAGAGGTGTCTAATATAATTTGTAAAAACCTTGGGTACATTAAAAATTTTCCCTTTGTCTTTTGAATATTTTCAACCATGTTTTCGAAAATATACTTAGAAAAATTGAAAGATACCCCTTGAGAAAGACACACAATACCATATCCCAGTTTGGTAGAGAACTGATCCCATCCTCCAGTCTTGTTGCTCATGCATTGAAGCAACGTGTGAACCAAGAACCTCCACTTCGGGCAAAGTTCCTTCTTCAACCACATATCAGTCCTTGTACCACGATAGCCAATAGCTCTTAGCCCAGTAAGCACATTTTCCTGACTAGAATGAAATGCTCCATCAGCATCTTCCAAGTGAAGCTTCCTCCTAATTAGGTCCTCTGTAACTATGTACTCTGTTTCATCAATCACAGCCCTAATCTCAGTTTCACTCCTCTTCTCAGCAGATGCCCAAAATTGAGTGATCAGAGATTCATATATCTCATTAGGAGAATGAGTTAGAGCATAACAAATCTTGGACCTTTTCAGGAATTCCACCATTGGTTCATACAGTTCATATCCCTTGCCGTTTCCCAGAAATGCAACTTTGTTGTGATCATGTTTAAATTCAAGAGCCATGAGGGATATGAGTGTTTAAGGTTATGATTATTGAAGTGGTGAGATTTTGTGAGAGCGAAATGAGAGGGAATATGTTTGTACTGAAGAGAGTGATGGTGGATTTGATAGTTTTTGCCCAAATTATAGTCAAAGAAAAATTGACCGTTTGGTTGACTATTGCTGACGTGTATTGTATCTTTGACCCAACCCAAAACAACCCTTCAGCAGGAACACATGATCAATCTGCTGAAGTTATACCTTCAGCAGAATGCATCAAAGATACGAAATAGCTTCGGTAAGTTTCTAGAATTACTGTGCCACCCACTTGCATTAAACTCATTGAACCTCGAACCCGTCTATAAAATGATCCCAATGTAACTCATTTCTTCATCAAGATCCCCAAATAATTACCACAAACCCTAGATGCAAAATAACCCCAATTAACCAAATTGCACCATGAATACCAAACCTGAGATCATAGATCTCACTTCCTCATCTTTATCATCCTCTTCATCATCATCAAGTGGTGAATCAAACCCATGGTTCCATTACTTTCCTCAACCCTACCCACGACCAAATAAATCACCCTTTCTTTCTTCTTCAGAAGATGACAGTGTAGTGAATCCAAGTGAATCTACTGATGATTCTGATGACTCCTATAAGGAGGGAACATCTTACTCCCAACCTCCAGCACCTCGGTCTCAACAACGACCTCGTGCCAGGAATCCGCCACTCCCCAAAGATAGAGAGGTGGTTCTTGGTCTCACTGCGCCATCTTTTGGTGCATGAACACACATCGTATAGTAGAAGGGCTTAAGGAGGGTGGATCGATTGCATTTTGGTTGAAATGAATAGATGAAGCACAAAGGACACGTTAGTTCTCTACGTCATCCTGCATGGTCATCGTCATCATCAATCGTTTGCATCAATCCATCCTCCCATTTTGGTCCTTAGCATCTTCGTCGTCCTGGTCATGCATATCCAACCAGCCAGATAAGCGGAATGGGTGGTTACGCAAGACCTACAAAAGCAAAGCCAGCATCAAATGCATATCCAACATTCACTTAGATTTCGGAATGAAGGATATACACTAGATTAGGCTAAGCTTAAGTGTACAGCTCGTATCTTGAAGATGCATAGTAGTAGGTTGACTTTATGTAAGCTGTAAGCTGTAAACTGTTTCTTGAATGAATGAATGAACAATTTGACTTCAATTTCTGTTCTTCAATATTATAACTTCAGTGGAATCAAATTGTATGCTTCAGTACTTTTGCTTTCAGAAGAAACAAGCAACACTCTTATAGCTATCTTGACCATGTACCATTGAGTCACACTTTGATGAATTTGAACTTGATCATGAAATGGACAAACTGCAATCCAGATAACTGCAAAACAGACACAAAAATACACAAGAACAACACAAAAACAAGCTAACAAATAATTAGACAGTTAGTGTTAGAAAAGAATAATGAATAACAGAGGCAAAAATGCAAAATAGAGAAACTTAAAAAAGATAAAATCTATTAAATAAACGCTATCACTATTGGCAAAATGATGTTTTTACAAACTGATAGAAGTAAATTTAGAAAAACTGTTTATTGAACAAAATATGACACAAACAAAATATGCAGAGTTTGTACAAAATCCTCCCCTGAGGCATATGCCTCCCCTGAGGCCTATGCCTCCCCTCAAACTATGCAGTCAAGGGTTTAACATTCCAATATTGACCACAAGGTGTTGAAACCTTGGTCCATCAAACGCTTTTGTTAACAGGTCTGCCACATTATCATCAGTATGGATTTTAGCCACTTTTATCAAATGTTTTTCATATGCATCTCGTATAAAGTGGTGCCTGATTTCAATGTGTTTTGTTCGACTGTGAAAAACTGGATTTTTGACTATGCAGATGGTACTTTGATTATCTATATGAATTGTAGTGTTCATGAAGTTGTACCCATAGTCCAGCAATTGGTTCTGAATCCAGAGGACTTGTCCACAGCAATTTGCAGCAGCAACGTACTCTGCTTCAGTAGTTGAGGCAGCCACAATGGTTTGTTTCTTGCATTGCCAAGAAATCAACCTTTTGCCAAGAAATTGGCAGCCTCCAGTTGTGGATCTTCTATCCAGATTTGCACCAGCATAATCACTGTCACTATATGCTTCCAATTTGAAAGGAGACTCTTTTGGGTACCAAAGGCCTAAAAGAGGTTGGCCTTTGAGGTACTTAAAGATCTTCTTGACAACATTTAGATGGGAAGTAAGTGGAGTGACTTGATGTCTAGAACAAACACTCACAGCAAACGTAATATCAGGCCTTGAAGCTGTTAGATACATCAATGAACCAATCATGGACCTGTACAGATGAACATTCACAGGTAGATCTGGTTCATTATTTGCTTTAGTCTTTGGAGCTTCATAAGGTGTTGTGGCAGTCCTAACACCTTCCATACCAAACTTCTTCAGAATGTCCCTTACATATTTATCTTGACAGATAAAGATGCCATCTTGTTTCTGCTGAACTTGGAGACCCAAAAAGAAAGTAAGCTCTCCCATTGCACTCATTTGAAATTCACCCTTCATTAGTTCCTCAAATTCCCTGCACCAAGCGTCGTTTGTGGAGCCAAAAATAATGTCGTCCACATAAACTTGCACAAGAATAATGTCTGAGTAATTCTTCTTTAGGAACAGAGTTTTGTCAATAGCACCTCTCCTATAGCCATGCTTCAGCAGGAATGATGAAAGCCTAGCATACCAAGCTCTTGGTGCCTGATGTAAGCCATAAAGAGCTTTAACAACCTTGTAAACATGATTTGGGTGATCAGGGTCTTCAAATCCCTTTGGTTGAGTGACATAAACTTCCTCTTCAATCTCACCATACAGAAAAGCACCTTTGACATCCATTTGATACACCATGAAACCCATATAAGAAGCATAAGCCAAGAAAATGCGAATAGCTTCTACTCTGGCAACAGGGGCAAACACTTCATCATAATCAATTCCTTCCTCTTGTCTGAAACCTTGAGCCACTAATCTTGCTTTGTTTTTGACCACCACACCCCGAGCATCTCTCTTATTCTTCAAAATCCACTTTGTCCCAATGGCATATTTGCCATCAGGTAGTGGTACCAAGATCCAAACCTGCTGATTGTGAAATTGTTGCATCTCTTCTTGCATTGCTTCTAGCCAACTTGAATCATTAAGAGCTTGAGATACACTGGTTGGTTCCACTTGAGAGAGAAAACAAGCAAACAGACAATGTTTGAAGTCTGTGTGATTGTCTCTTTGCTGGTTGGAGACATAAGAGAGAAAGGCAAGCTACCCAAATTGAGGACTTGTGATAGCCCTTCGAGTTCTAACAGGTGCCAGAAGATCACCTATGATGTTGGATTGAGGATGAGCAATGTTGATCCTCTGAGTAGCAGTGGGGCTGACTTCAATGGAAGAATCAACATTGGTGATTGTTGGTTCAAATTCAGCATCATAAGAGGGTGAGGTGAAAATGCCAGCTTTGGGTTGATGATTTCCAAGATCGGAGGGTTTTGGAAAGCGTGTATGAGGTTCTCCAAAGGCTGAAGACACTTGAGAAGAAACATGAGAAGAAACAGCGTAGCCTTCAGCAGATTTGTGGATGGTAGGTGTGACAGAGTTAACTTCAGCAGACACGTGGTTTCTGCTGACTCCTTCATTATCTACCTCTCCATTCAGTTTCTCTGCTTCAAGCTTAGCAGCAAATTCTTGTGTTTGAAGCCTAGCAAGGTCCTCAGCATAATGAGAGTCATCTTCATCACTTGTATCAGCAATATCCTTGGAGGTGGTACCTGCAATATTGTTAGGAGAGAAAGAAGGCACCAGTATGGGTTGCTCATCATCTTCAAACTCATTTTCAGAGTCATCATCTAAGGGACCTGCATTCTTAGTGGGAGAAGCTTGAGGACCTGCATTTTGGTTAGCCAAGTGTCTAGTGTAACCCAAGGAATCAGTTAAGTAGTCAAGGTCAAAAGACCATGTATGACCCTGTCCTTGAACATTATGCTTATCTTCCAAAAATCGCAGGTTCAACGTCTCCTCTATCTTCTTGGCTTGCAAATTGTACACCCTGTAGGCCTTACTATGAGCTGAATACCCCACAATATAGCCATCATCAGCCTTCTCATCAAACTTTCCCAACGGATCACTGGTGTTTAAAATGGTCACTTGACAACCAAAAGGTTTTAGGTAGTGAATGACAGGAACCTTCCCAAAGAGAAGTTCATATGGTGTTTTGAGTTGAGGTCTTGTAATGGAGACCCTGTTGAGCACATAGCACGCTGTGCCAACAGCTTCAGTCCAGAACATAGTGGGGAGTTTAGAATCTGCAAGCATGGATCTTGCAGCCTCTATTAAGGTCCTATTCTTTCTTTCAGCCACCCCATTTTGTTGTGGGGTTCTTGGATTACTATAGACCCTTTTTATACCCTTTGACCCACAGAGTTCTATTAGAATTGCATTTTTAAACTCTGTCCCATTATCACACCGAATACCCTTGACCTTTTTGTTCAACTGATTTTCAACGAGCGTGATGAATTCAGTCAGCACTTGAGATGTTTCATCTTTGGTTCTGAGAAAGAAAACCCAACAAAATCTGCTATAGCCATCAGTGATAACCAAACAGAAGAACTTATGATCAATGCTTCTGACTTGAGTTGGACCAAACAGATCCATGTGGAGCAACTGAAGAGGTTCAGTAATGATGCTCATAGCATTGATAGCTTTGTAAGAAGCTCTGTGTTGTTTTCCTTTGTTGCAAGCGACACAATTATGATCATTTGTGAATACTTTGGTGGGAAGACCTTCAACAAGACCCATTTTTGAGAGTTTGTTAATTGTTTTGAAATTCACATGAGCCATCCTCCTATGCCATTTAGTGGACTCATCAAGAGATGCTTTAGCCACCAAACAAGTGAGGTCACCACCTGGTTGCACTTCATTTAGGTTGAATGTGTATAAATTGTGAGTTCGAGGAACTTTCAGCAGGATTGAAGTTTCTTCTGGGAGTTTGAAGTCTTTAGACAGCACAAGACATTCATTCTCAGTGAAGAGAACTTTGTTCTTAGTGTCACAGATTTGTGAGACAGAGAACAGGTTGAAATGCTGAAGTTCCTTAACAAAGTACACATTTTCAAAATCCAGATGAGGTGTCTTTATGGTCCCCTTCCCCGTGATACTTCCATCACTTCCTCCAAAGGTTACATTGCCTCCTCCTTCTATGGGAACAAAGTTGTGCATCATATCTCTGTTTCCAGACATGCTTCTGGAACAACCACTATCAACAATACCAATATTCTTATGCTTAAGGGGATGATCCTACAAACAACAATAAAATATGTACAAAAGGTTAGAAATCGATGGAGGTTCAAGTCATTACTGACTTGAACCTGCCTTGTGGATCACAGGTTTAGGACATGAAGATATAGAGGATCCACCATTGTTCTTGGTCCTCCATTGATGATTGGGTCCCTTGTTAGTCCAAGAACAACCTGCTGAGGGCTTCACAGCAGTGCCCCCATATCCCATCCCAGCATACATAGAGTCAACATATGTAGGCCAATAACCATGTTTAAAGTATGGGCTAGTTGGTTGCACATTAGGTCTGGTAACAGACTCTCTCCAATGAGAGTCAGTATAAGCAGCTTGTGGGACATAAGGTGGAATATTAGCAACATTGGTCCACCTAGATCTATGGTTCTGGTGAGTAGTACATGCACCCAATCTTTGTTCATAAAAATCACAATCCTTAATCAAATGAAATTTACTTCCACATACAAAACATGTCTTCTTCTTGGAAGATTTATTCAAATAGGGAGAAGTTTGATTACATGCAGAAGTACTTAAGACAGATACATTCAAGGAATTGTTTTTAACAGACTGATTATTCAAAGATGTAAAAGAGAAGTCTTCAGAAGAAACTATCTTGGAAGTGGATTCCTCAGCAGTTTCCTTAGAAGGCTTGTAAGTAGACTGGGGTGCAGGCTTGGGTGTTGGCTCAGGCTTGGGAAGGTCAGACTTCTCATTTGAATCACAGCTTTCATATGAAGTAGACCCTTGATCCGATGAATTGTCACTGTCAGAGCAAGAGACAAAGTCATTAGATGAGGTATCAGGGTCTGGCAAGTCTTTTGACTTTTTGCCATATAGATGATGTGATCCATCAAAGTCAACAGTGATGGATAGGTCTGTGGGCATAAATTCACCTCTAATAGGACCAGGGACAGCATGCATATTACCTTCTTTTACAAAGTTAGCTAATCCTGCAGGTGTGGATTTACGACCATCATACCTAGCTTCTACTCCTACATATTTTTGAAAGCCTAATCCTACGCCAGAGGTTACTGATTGACTGTTATAGAGTTCTCTAGCCAGATTATCACCTGATATTAACCATTCCTTATGCCTAGCTATTTCCTCAGCCAGTTTTGCCTTAAGCTCTAGGTTCTCAGACACAGCTTCATCCTTAGCTTTCTCAGACAGTTTTAAGTAATTATTAGCAACTTCTAGATCAAACTATAACACCTTTATCTTTTCTTCATAAGCTATTTGATTCTTTTGAAACCATACTTTTTGTCTTTCTACAGTTTTTAATGCAAGTTTATGAGCTTCATTATCAATATAGCATGCATCAAACTTAGGTTTCATAGCATCAAATTCTTCTTTAAGTTCATTGTATCTTAGACTACAACCAAATATACAATTGTGTACCTGAGATAGTCCCATCAAGGCAAACTGATCATGCCTTTCATCCGAAGTACACCTTGCAAGCAATCCAAGCTTGTCAGTATCATGAGCTTCCTCATTAACAGGTTCATGTGCAGTCCAGTTGACCTGTTCGTCCATGGTGAGGAGAGCTGCTGAAGCTCCAGTTTCCTGCTGTTTCTGCTGATATGAAAGGTAGTTAGCTCCATCTCCACTCTTTCTGTCCTTGCATTCTCTTGAGAAATGCCCCATCTGATGACAAGTGAAACACTTGACTTTCCTCCTGTCAAAGCGTGCTGGTTCCTTTCCCTTGAAAACAAACTTCCTTCCAGCCTTCTCTTCAAACCTTTTGATGTCCACTGACAGCAATGCCACCTGCATTTTCAGTTTCATCTCCTCCATTTCAAGAGGGTCCAACTGATCAAAGTCTTCATATGCAAGATACTGCTGAGTATCATAATCAGCAACAAATGAGTGAAGAACATCCTCCATCACACTACTAGTCCTAGGTTGTGAACATGGTGGAGTGGGACGAGGGTTATGTGGTGGAGTGCAAGATGATGGTAAGTAGTTGGAACTGGGAGATGATGGAAAGTAGTTGGAACTTGGAGCAGGTACCATTGTGTTAGAGTGAGATGTTCCAACAAAAGCTGCATGGCCAGAAGATGATGTACGGTAGGGAGTTCTGACATCTGGTTCAAGAGTTCTGAGTCTGTTGTACAGCTCATCAAAAGTGAGCATGTCCAACCCTCCTTTAGCCTTGAGTGCTATACTAACATGCAACCATGATGGCGGCAAGGACCGCAAGAACTTTGAGTTGCAATCTTCATTATCCGGTTTAGTATTCAGCTGATTCAGCTGACTCAAGATCCTATGGAACCTGTCGTATCCCTTGTGGATACCTTCTTCTTCTGATATATTGAAGTCCTGAAACTGTTGTCTTAGCATGGACTTCCTCATTCTCTTTGATTCTTCATTTCCACCGAACCTTGCTTTGAGAGCCATCCATATGTCTTTAGCATCATCCATATGGTGAAAATCACATAGATGATCTTCAGGTATGGCTTGAAGCAGAATAGTTTTTACTTTATGCTCTCTCTGCATGGCCAGCACTTCTTCAGCAGTTTTTGGTGGAGCCATGATAAACTTCCCATCCCTGTCAGGAATCATTTTCTTTAGACTGTTTCCTTTCTTTACTACCTCCCACAGATTCCAATCAATATTGGAAATCCAGTTTTCCATCTTCATAGTCCAAAGTTCATACTCTTCCCTCTTTAAATAAGGAAATTTACCATTGCTGTTTGTGAGACTGAGCTGTTGCATGGAAGTGGTGTTGGTGTTGTTTGTGTTGGTGACTTCATTTTCATTATCGGATCCAGGCATGGTGAATGAATGTTAGTTTGTATGAGGAGAGAATGGTTCTTAATATCGTAGAGACTTTCCCGAGGCTCTGATACCACTTGTTGAAAACCAAAGACCTTGATAGATCTTAAGCACTCGGAGATCGTTAGTGTTGCCGGTGTAATCACAAGCAAACTAATGGAAGATCTCTACAACTCGTATTTTGAAGCGGAAAGTAAATACAAGTTATATTAACTAAGAACTCTTTGATCCTCTATGGATCTTTTGATTGTAGAAACTCTATGTTTCGGATAGTTTACAAGACTTGAAAGACTTGAGCTTAAAACCTATCTATTACAAACTATTATGGTTTCTTATATAGGCAAGAAACCCTAACGAGCGTTGACAATTTACGCTCCTAATACTAACATAGACTAAGCATGCATTTTAGACAAGCATGCAACTAATCATTTTGTTTTGTTAATCATATTGTTTATTCTGAGTAAGCTCTACATAATACGGCGCCAACCTATACATACGGCGCTGACTTTTACTCTATACTGAGCTTATCTCTCCTACGTGGATTCACATCTTCAGCAGCAACACGATATCTGCTTTAACACTTCTGCATGGGTATGGGTTATAGATTTGCTCCATGGGTATGGGTCATGGGTCTTGGATATTACCCATCATAATAAACTATTACAACAAATGAATTATTACAACAATTTATGTTAAATGACTATATGTAAATGCTTTACAAAAATAACATGTATCCTTATAATTTTACTTATGATAACTTTATATTTGTTATCAACAAAACACAAAGAGATCGCTAAATATGAATAAACGTTTTTACGGTTTATTTGTATTAACAATATATATATATATATATATATATATATATATATATATATATATATAGGTTTGGGTTATTATGAAAAGTTTCTTATAATGAAAAGAATGAGAAGGCATGTGGAGGTGACATGTGTCACCTTTGCCACATCATCATGCCACATCACCATACCCCACCCCCTCCCCCGCCCCACCCCCACCCCCCCCCACCCCCCCCCCGCCCGCCCCCCCCCCCCCCCCCCCGAAAAAATTTTTTTCCCGCCAAAAAAAATTTTTTTTTTGGGCAAAAAAAATTTTTTTTTTCCCGCCAAAAATTTCCCGCCAAATTTTTTTACTGCATCACAATTATGAATTTAGTGCATCAAGGTTATAAATTACTGCATCACAGTTATAAAGTTACTGCATCACAATCATAATTTTAGTGCATTAATGTTATAACCTTGATTTTAGTGCATCATAGTTGATGCACTACTAACTATGATGCAGTAACTTATAAAAAAGATGCACCAAAACTTATTAGTGCATTAAGGTTATAAGTTACTGCGTCACAATTATGATTTTAGTGCATTAAGGTTATAAATTACTGCATTACAGTTATAAAGTTACTGCATCACAATCATGATTTTAGTGCATTTAAGGTTATAACCTTGATTTTAGTGCATCATAGTTGATGCACTGAACTATTAACTATGATGCAGTAACTTACCAATGGAGCATTAGTCCAATGGTTGGAGCACTTGTGCTTGAGTCAATTGACCCAAGTTCAAGTCCCATCCTTGGCATTTGCTTCATATAGGTACCCACCTCCGCAAAACCTGTGGGCACACTAGAGAGACTTTGTGGAATAAGAACTTAGGGGTCCTAGTCTTGGCTCGTACTCACTCCAGTTGGTGCCCCACTAGGCCAGGAGAGTTTCCGGAGCTATTCCTTGTGGGGTGGACAATGGCTGGTGCCAAAAGGCACCCGGGGTCAGGGTGTTCCCGCCAATCTACACCTTTTGTAGAATGATGCAGTAACTTATAATAAAGATGCACCAAAACTTATTAGTGCATTAAGGTTATAAGTTACTGCATCACGGTTATAAATTTACTGCATCATAATCATGATTTGAGTGCATTAAGGTTATAAATTACTGCATCACAATTATGATTGTGATGCAGTATTTTTATAACTGTGATGCAGTAATAAATTTTGGCGGGAATTTTTTGGCGGGAAAAAAAAAATTTTGCCAAAAAAAAAAATTTTTTTTGGCGGGAAAAAAATTTTTTTTGCGGGGGGGGGGGGGGGGGGGCGGGGGGGGGTGGGTGGGGTGGGGGTGGGGGTGACACATGGCATGGTGATGTGGCAAAGGTGACACATGTCACCTCCACATGCCTTCTCATTCTTTTCATTATAAGAAACTTTTCATTTTAACCCTACCCTATATATATATATATATATATAGAATCTAGATCAAATAAGATCAAACTTAAAGTTGTTAAAATGAGATCACACTAAATTTTACAAGCGACACTCTCCTTATAACAAAAATAAATTTTTTATTAAGTAAAAATAAAATTGTTAAAATTTCGATAGATTTCTTTTTAAAATTTACAAAATATAGGTGATACACTTTGATTAGAAGTGTAATGTGTATCAGGTTTTGACATATTTATTAGTGTAATGTGTATCAGGTGTATCACTAATCCAAACTCATGTATCATTTGATTATTAGTTGTTAAAATGTTAATTTGTATTAAAATATTATTTTTATGTGTATTATTGCTAAAATTGTTATTTATAATTGTTTTAGTGGTTTTTTAGACTTGATCTTATTTTTACAACTTTATGTTTGATCTCACGTTAACTCTCCCATATATATATATATATATATATATATATATATATATAGTAGGGATCCAGTGAGAAGTAAATTAAAATAAGAAGTGGTGAGAAGTGACCAAAACCAAGCATTTGATGTGCAACGACTTGCATTAGATGCATTTCTATTCATATAGATGCAACATCTTGAGTTTCGAAAGTTAATTTGATGTATAGATGGTGCAAATTGATTTTCATGATTTCGGCACGTGCAGAGGAACAAAAACAAGAGAAATCATGAAATGCATCTAATATACGTATATGCATCTGATTAAAAGCTAGAAAACACACTATGGTGCGTTATAATGCGTCTAAGATTATATGGATGCATCTAATTTAGGTCGGTGCATCTCGGATTTGCGGTTATAGTTCTTCTTATTCCTTCTTATTTTAAGTAATATTCTTATTTGATCCTAACTATATATATATATATATATATATATATATATATATATATAGAATCTAGATCAAATAAGATCAAACTTAAAGTTGTTAAAATGAGATCGAACTAAAATTTGACAAGAGACACTCTCCTTACAATAAAAATAATTTTTTTATTTACTACAACTAAAATTGTTAAAGTTTCAATAGATTTCTTTTTAAAATTTACGAAACCTAGGTGATACACTTTGATTAGAAGTTTAATGTGTATCAGGTTTTTGTATGTGTATCAGGTTTTGGAATATTTATTAGTGTAATGTGTATCAGGTGTATCACTGATCCAAACTCATGTATCATTTGGTTATTAGTTGCTAAAATGTTAATTTGTATTAAAATATTATTTTTTTGTGTATGATTGCGAAAATTGTTATTTATAAATGTTTTAGTGGTTTTTTAGATTTGATCTTATTTTTACAACTTTAAGTTTGATCTCACATTAACCCTCCCCTATATATATATATATATATATATATATATATATATATATATATATATATATATATATATATAGAGTTAGGATCAAATAAGAAGAAAAATTAAAATGAGAAGGATAAGAAGAAACCACAACCACACATTTCAGATGCACCTATTAAAATAGATGCATCTCCCCTTGAAAATCTCTCCCTTATTTGAAATGTGTGGCTAGAAATTCTTCCTATTCTTCTTATTTTAGTTTTTCTTCTTACCGGATCCCTTCCATATATATATATATATATATATATATATATATATATATATATATATATATATATATTTCTTGTTGGTGGTGCCATAATCACATAGGGGGTGCCACAATCATAAAATAAAAATAAATAAAGAGATAATTATATTTTTTTGCTATGGATGCCACAATAACATTAGAGGTGTGTATTACCAATCTCTTTACTTGATTTAGGCGCTCTATTTTTGCCCTCATACCTCTAGTGATTTTTGCTGCTTGCATTATAAATAATGCTTATCAAAATCCTGTAAGAGAGATTACGATGAACCTTAAATATTTTATTGTGTATAGCTTGTTATGATGTTGAAATGTCTTATATGGGTTTCTAAGGTAGAGACTCTTGTGAACAAACAGTTTTCGATAGATTGACATCTAACGAAAGGTGGGTTCATAAAAGAGTAGACATCTAAATGGGATTTTATACAAATGTTTATGATCGTCAAACATTGTTTGCTAAAAATAGGTTCATGGTTTTTACTAGTTCCTGTGATGGTGCCTTGGTGGCTGGCGACAGGAAAAAAAGGCGAAAAATAGGGGTTCCGATCCGACCAACGTGTTCAAAGGATTTGCATCCTTCATGACATCGCCAGTGAAGGATTTGTATTTATTTATTTAACCGTCTACACCAAAGGATCCGGACAGCTCTAACACAATTTACTGAAAGAACTTGGTTTAATAAATCTTTGTTGTATTGTCCATGCACGTACTTGAAACCAAAACCACATGTGTGGATGTTTGAGAGCGAACTTCGATATGAGAAGTATCACTCTCACGACTGGTCCCCAATATAAAACCCAATGTACTCCAAAATGACGGAAGAGATTCACACTGGTTCGCATGAATATCTACCTCTTTATCCATCATTAAAGCATGTACTGTACATTTGCCGCTGGATGGTGCATCAGTGCCGGTTAACAATGGTACCCGTTGACTTTGAGATGGATAGTGAAAAGTGGTTTAGAACTAACATGTTATATAGTTACAAAAGAATGTTATCGTCAAGCCATGAAATTGAATTAAACTATTATTGCTTTTGCAATATGTAATTCTTTCCAGTAAAAATCTAACATTTTGATTTTTATAAGGGTAAAAGCTACAAAATAGCCACGTATTTTCAAATTTGTGCCGACTTGAAACACTTACTATTTTATTAAATGACATCAACAACGTACTTTCAAATTTTGTCCGACTTCACCAGTAAGACTATGAAATGACTATATTACCCTTATATTCTTTAACATTATCACACCCTTGTCCTCTTTAAATGGTCGGTCACTTGCATCGTTAATCCTAACGGTCGTTAGTCATTTTGCACATTTTCGTCCGTTTTACACATTTTCGTTCTTTTTTACACGATTTCATTCGCTTTTTTTCCGTTTTCGTCCGTTTTACACGATTTCGTTCGTTTTTGCACGTTTTCGTTCGGTTTTACACATTTTCATCCGTTTTTACACATTTCATCCGGTTTTACACGATTTCGTCCATTTTTTTTACGTTTACATTCGTTTTTACACGTTTTCGTTCATTTTTATACGTTTTGATCTATTCCTTACACGTTTTCATCCGTTTTTACACTTTTCGTTCTTTTTTGCACGTTTAGGTCCGGTTTTACACGTTTTTGTCCGTTTTTACATGTTTTCGTCCATTTATACGTTTATTTTATTATTATTATTATTATTATTATTATTATTATTATTATTATTATTATTATTATTATTGTAATAAGGTATTTTTCACCCTGGTAAAATGCATTACTCCAAAAAACTGTTTAAGTACAATGGAATGTGGCTCAAATACCACATTAACTTCATGCAACCGCTTGAATAACCACTACATCATTTGTGACAAGCAACAAACGAATAACTAGCTACAACCAACTAAACAATCAAAACAAACAAGCATAAAATAAGACACCAGACATTTTATGAAAAAAAAACTCAAACAACCTAATTAAGCGAAAAACCAGGAATTCCAGGAGCCGTTAATTGTACAGGAGAGAGGCCCACATCATCATCATAATTGTTGTTATCACCCGTATCCGCTTTCCATTGCTTGTAAAGACTTTGCTCCTTACCTCCAGTTCGATAATACAACATCCCACTATGATCATCAAAAACTTCATCAACCTCGTTGTCGCTGTTAGAAACTTTCACATTACCCACCTTAGAAAAAGGGTTACCCCCTTTAGAAGAAAAGGAATGCGGAGAAGAAGAAGTAATCGGTTTGGAAGCCGCAGCCTGCACCTTCTCATTCAAATTACTTGCACGCAGATTATGCGACCCTTTATCCTCCTGAGATAACCTAAACAAATCTTCCTCTGCCAATGAGGCCAAAACATCAAATGAAATAAAAGATTTATATTTGACCTCCGCCACTTTACTCGACTTACCCATGGTCCCTTACCCTGATTACCATCATTTACCCTACTAGCATTTCCAACATCATCCGACTTGGTGGCATCTTGAGTTAGTAATAGTAACACTAGGGTCTTGCTCGATTCTGATGTTGTTGTTACATTTGGCTAGTCATTTGAGCCTGGTTCAAGGCTTATTCGTGTAAGTTCAAGATTCTATGTTAAGGTCAGAAGTTTCTCATGTAGATGATACACACTCAGGTTCCGTACTAGGTGGTGATTTATGAATCGCATGGAAGTTGATTTTAAGTACTTGTGATGACTATGGTGTAGGTGGTTACCTGACAGAAGTAGTTTTTCATTTTTTATATCCGCTTTCTAGTCGTTGTAGGTTGTTAGTTTATTTTGTAAGTTATAAGAATGGTATGTCATTCTTATATAGTGATTGCATGTAAGTTTCCTAAGGGACTGAGATGAAGGAAGTCACCCTCATCCTTTGTACTTTAATGTTTTTTGGCGTAATAAATTTTACTAGGGTGAAAAATCCCTTTTACCCAAAAAAAAACATCATCCGACTTCCCCTGCATATCCGACTTCCTACTATTATCAGTAGAAGTGGAAGCTTCATTATCCACTTTTTTAGATTTAGCACGATAGACAAACTTAGGAGGCTTAGTAAGGTTTAACCCTAACTTAACGATTCACCTAAAAAAACCCTAACTTTATGAATCGAGCAACAATCTAAACAAATTAATGATAAACAAAATGTTTGATCAATAAATTAGACAAATCAATGCAAGAAATATATGAATTAAGGTTGATTTAGTGAAGAAACGATTTACGAAAAGGTGGTTAGGAAAAAATGGCCTGAGAGATTTTATTTTTAGGGGTTTTCCTCGTTTTTATACATTTTTATCCATATTTACGCGTTTTTGTCTGTTTTACACGTTTTCGTTCGTTTTGCACGTTTTCGTCCGTATTTACACTATTTTGTCCCTTTTTTACGTGTTCATCCCTTTTTCACGTTTTCGTTCATTTTTGCACGTTTTAGTCCGCTTTTATACGTTTTTGCCCATTTTTACATGTTTACTTTTCGTGCAAAAACGGATGAAGACATGCAAAAACGAATGAAAACGTGTAAGATGGACAAAATGTAAAAAACATAAAAAACGGACGAAAACTTGTAAAACCGGACGATAACGTGAAAAAACAAACGAAAATGTGTAAAAACGAAGGAAAACGTGTAAAAACATATCAAAACGTATAAAAACAAATGAAAACGTGTAAAACCTGACAAAATCATTAAAAAAACAGACGAAATCATGTAAAAACAGACATAAACGTGCAAAAAACGGACGAAAACGTGTAAAAACGAACTGAAACATGTAAAAACGGGTGAAAATGTATAAAAACAGACGAAAACGTGTCAAAACGGACAAAAACGTGCAAAACCGGAAAATGTGAAAAACGGATCAAAACGGACGAAAACGTGAATGAACGAACGAAAATGTGTAAAAACGGACAAAAACGTGAAAAAACAAACGAAACGTATAAAAACGGACGAAAATGTGTAAAAACGGATCAAAACGTATAAAAATGGACGAAAACATGTAAACCGACGAACATGTGCAAAAACGAACGAAAACGTGTAAAACGAACAAAAACACGTATTTACGGATCAAAACGTATAAAAACGAACGAAAACGTGTAAAAGCGGACGAAACGTAAAAAACGGACGAAATCCTGTAAAAACATACGAAAATGTGTAAAATCAGACGAAAACGTGCATAAGGTCTAACGCCGTTAATGTAAAGGACTAACGATGCAAGTGAGGGACCATTTAAAGAGGACAAGGGTGTGATCATGTTAAAGAAGATAAGGGTAATATAGTCATTTCAGGGTTATATGGTTGAAGTCGGACAAAATTTGAAAGTACGTTTTTGAATATAAAATAATACGTGGCTATTTTGCAGCTTTTACCCTTTTTATAACTTACAGATGATATTGTTTCATTTGTAGAGAAACGAAGCCTTTTAAACCAATGAACAAAATTTACTATTAGTTTGAGAAGCATTTTCAAAAAATTATTATGAAGATAAAGCAAGCCTTTGTTCTTTTGACCATAGATACTAAAGCAAGAAGAGAACAAACATTGAAATGAAGATCTATACAACATCTATTACTCGACTGGAAAACTGGGATACGTCTTTCAATAGTTGAGATTCATCATGTTACAATATGAAGTTGTATTACTATATAGAAATATGTATTTTACAGAGGAAATGCATTATGAAGTTTGACCTACATACACATGATCTGTTGTGCTAAAATCTTGGGTACCAAAACATACCTTTTATGCCCTCCGGGTCAGCTTCAAATCCTAGATTCCTGTAAAACTCCACAACTGCGCAATAAACAATAATAAACAAAGTTCAGATGGTGTATTGAAAAATACAACAATTTCAAACAGTAAAGGGACAACAAACCTTTGCTGTCTGCAAATAGCGTTATGTTGCCAATGTCCCTCTGAAGAAGAGATCTTATAATCTTCTCTATTAATGCTTTTCCAAGACCTTGCCCCTACAGCAAATAACAATTATTTTATAATATCAGTTTCCTACACATCAAATGTGGTTATATCTGTGCTTTGCAAATAAAAAAAGAAAAGATGTGATCATATCCGAATTATTAGCAAATTCGTTTTCAAATTTGACATGTATTAGAACTCAACATCCAAATTTAGATACATACTGAATATTTTATAGAATTTCGTTTTCAAATCTGACTCTGAATAATAAATTACAAGGTTTAAGATTGACACCTTAAAACCTCGTACAAATAAAGAAAACAACACAAACTAATATATTATGACTTCCAAGAGGTAAGATTGTATAAAACATGCTAAATCTTTAGTCTAAATGGATACAACAACAACAACAACAACAACAACAATCCCAATCCCGCCGTAGCGGGGTATGGGGGAGGTAAAAATGTAGACAGATCCTACCCCTACCCCAGGATAAACCCGAGAGTAGAGAGACTGCTTCCAACGAGACCTCCGGCAAGTGCGGGTGAGAAAGAAGAGAAAAGAAAGCGGAAGACAGACAACAAGCACAGGCAGGAATAAGTCAAACAGGCAAACAAGCAAGAGAACACAAACAAAAACAAAGAACCAAAGCACAAAGGAAAGCAAGGCAGACCAAAAGGGGCAACAAAGAGCAAGGCAAAAACAGCGCAGCAAACAAAGCACTAAAAACAAAAGCAGGGCGAGAAAAAAAGCAGGCAAGCCTAAGCACACAGAGCAAAGCAGAGCAACGCACGAGGCCTAAAGCTACGGCAAAGCAAAAGGGAGGCACCAAATCCAAAAAAACGCCTAGGCAAGGCAAACAAAGAGACGCCTAAAAGCCTAACCCACCAAAACCACCTAAACCCAAAAAGCCCCTAGCCAAAAATCTAACCACAAATCCTAATCCTATCTCTCCATCCCTTCCTATCTGAGGTCATGTCCTCCGACAAGAGAAGCTCCGACATGTCTAGCTTAATTCTATCTTCCCACCTGAGATCGGATATTAGCTATATTAAATACAAATACTTTGCGAGTTATTGTTTTCAAATCTCTGGTGTACAGATGCAAATATAAAACGGGTAAACGGATGTGGTTTTCCCTGTTCCGGTTACCCGAGAAGGGTGAGCCTTTTTGACTCAGATGTACGCAGCCTCACCGAGTTAATCTCGAGGACCGTTTCTGACCCTTCCCCGGCCACCCCCAAATGTACACACCTAGCAGGTTTGAACTTTGAACCCTTGATCTCTTGTTTTAAACCCAAGTACTTTACCACTTGGCCATTGGTGGTGGTTTACAGATGCAAATATAAAAATCTAAGAAAGGTTAAGTAACTAGAGTTCTTGAACAAAATAATTAGAAGCTAGCTGTCCGGTTATCATGAAAATAGGTCAAAATAAAAAAATACTGACTAGGTGTCTGATTATCGTGAAAATAGGTCCAAATAAAAATACTGATTAGGTCTCAGGCCAGGTCATAGCAGCCATCTCGCCTTATCATGCTTAGGCCAGGCCACTTCACTCAGGCTCTCACCTATATTGACGAGACCCTCACCATTTTTGGTGGGAAACTCGCCTTTGCCGGCGCAGCGCTCCAGCTATGAGGCGTGGGGTGGTATAATGTCAATCTGGTTATAATTTTACTTTTATATTGAAACAAAATTACCCCTCAAATGTTAGATAGTCATTTGAAGTAAGATTGGGGTTTTGGGTCTCTCTTGAGTATAAAGTATCATTTCAGCATATATCAGCAGAACATGAGTATTACGTCCATATATGTACATAGGGTTAATAGACAAATATATCAAACTTCGCGAAAATGTTCGCCTAAGTTACTCAACTTTCAAATTTCCGACGATGTCCCCTGGGCGAAAGGGGACACCGTTCTCTTTCTTTCTTCAATCGTTCCGATCAGGATTTCTCCCTTGGGTTATTGAATTCAAGTTAACCAGCTATCGAATTTTAGTAATTATAATAACCGGCTATTATAGGTCATAAATCATCCATGGGGCATTTTTATCTTTTTATTCATCTTCACCCTCAACCTCTATTTTTATCACCACCCAAACACTATTTTTATCTTCATCTCCATCTTCGTTATCAACCAAACACCATTTTTATCTTCATATCTATGTTCATCACCACCCAAACAACACAACCACCATTAAAATTCAATTCTCACCACAATCATAATAATTATAACACCCAAAAATCTCATATTAAACACAAAATGATATACTCTATTCTAATAGTTTTGTGTTTAACGGTGGTGTTTGGTAAGGGTGATGGCATATTTTAGATATTGACATGTAGAGCAGAAACAGTGTATATAATTTACTCTTGAACCAATGTACAAGTGAAATACAAATTAAACCAACAATAGAAGAAGAAGGGTGTTTGGAATAACAATAGAAGAAGAAGGATGTGTAAGTAATGAAAAGATTAAAATACTTTTTCACAAAAGTATAGTAACTTATGTGAACATTTTCGCAAAGTATAGTAACTTAGGTAAACATTTTCGGAAAGTATAGCAACCTGCATGAACATGAGTAGGAGTCATTTAATGAAGTGATGAGGGAAATTAGCTATCACCCGGTTAAGGGAGTAGTCCCATTGAGTATTTTTTGAAACTTCAGTACCTAGACTAACATGTTATTAACCTAAGTGAACACAATCAAGGTATATTAACTTAGGTGAGCATCTTGTCAAAGTATAGTAGCATTAGCATCCGTGTCTATTAACCCTGGAGATATACAAACACAACTAGGTTGGGATGCAAGCCTGATGTTGTCGATCCTCAAGTTTTGTAAGACTTGATCCAAGTTACACCGACAGGTAGATGCAACATGTTTGCTATTTTCAAAAGTACATAATTATACCTGGTAGCTAGGATCTACAAGAACATCCCATATTGTTGCATTGAATGCATGATCTGACGTAGCACGAGCCATGCCGATGAGCTTCTTTTCATTGTCTGCTTCTGTTAGTTCTGTTAAGTAACTTCCCAAAGTACAAAGATTAGTCACTTGATATAAATTGCGAAATGCAAACTAACCAGTTTGATGGATTAGATGGCAAGAAAGATATACCCCCTCCAGCTGATTTCTTTACCGAATGCAATGTTGCTACCATGTAGCTATTTCTCAATGCAGCAGCTAGCTTTGATAGCGGTCTTCTAGGCCAGCCAACCTTTTAAAACCGTGAAAGCATTTTATGTTTGACAACAACATAAAAAACAGCCAGAATCTGATCAAATACATAGATTGAGATGGTAACTGGATTCTGTCTTCGTGGATATTAAACAAATGTACATTGACTAGAGAGTATATAGTTTATGCTACTTGGTAGTTGGTAGTTGATAGTTGGTATATAATATGCTCGACTCACACAGCTTCGAGTACATAGGATGTGAATATTCTAAACAGGTGAGTGGACTTTACCGGTTGTCAAAGTACAGCCCTTGTAAAAAATAATATTAGAGAATGTCCGTGATCATCTCATAGGTACAAATTCCAAAGTAAACTAAATCAATAACTCTCCTACTAGGTGCATTACGCTTACATTTTTGGCTTATACAAAGTTGAATTGTCAGAAGTAGTGATTACCTTATCACACAAGGCTTGGAGAGCATATACATCAACATCTCCACCTGAAGAAAATATAATTTGTTCAACTGTTCCGTCAGGCAGGGTTTTCTCAACAAGTACGAATTCCTCTGGAAGAGGTTCTTCCTCTTCTTGGGGAGTAGAAGGTGGCTCTATAACATGTGTAGTGTTGTTTTTTATCAACCTGCAACAATTTGGTTGGGATATCATATGATTGTTTATGCAGGCATGCAAAGTTAGCCTTGATTATAACCTAAGAGGGAAGCAAATAGCACATATAAAAGAATGAGAGGTTTGTAACAAATTCACATTATTTCTATCTTTTAAATTACATTGTCAAGATTGTGATTTCTACGGAACTAAACATTAAGTTCTTTTTTTTTTTTTTTTTTTTTTTTTTTTTTTTTTTTTTTTTAATTTATTTATTTATTTATTTATTTGGCAGACATATCAATGTTCTACTAAAGTCTTTGTAGTACATTGGTAACCGTAAAGGATCTAAAGGTTAACGAAAAATAAAAACCACTAAGGGATGGACTAGTGGTGAAAGACTTGTGACTAAATCACTAAAAAATGTGAGAGGTTTTAACTTTAATTCCTGCTAGGTGCAACAACCTAAAGTAGCCATGCCAACCTCGTGTGAAGGGAGGACTTTACCCGGTTTGATTCCGTGTGGTGTTGTTCAAACCTCGTGGATTAGTCAGCCAAAAGGTCAGAAACCATGGACACCCAAGATAAGGAAAAACAGTATATGACCACCTATAGGGTAAAAAATATATATTTCTTTATCGCACCACAAAAGGTACAAGCAAATGATTGCATAGCAAGGGGTACAAACCTTCGATACAGCTACTAATTACACTTATGAACGTTATAATAAGACTAATGCTAATGGTGACCACAATTTTCTATGGCTAACCGCAACCAAAAACATACCCCCCGAAAAAAAAAAAAAAAAAAAAAAAACGCGCACACACAGACCAATTGAAATTGTGGTCGGATAGCCAACCATAACATTCATTTGGTTCGAGGGAAGGGGGGGGGGGGACTCGGTCACATGTGGTTGGGCTAGTGGGGGGGACGCGGTCACCAACTCGGTCGGTTGGGGGGTTATGGTTGCCATTAACATGAGTCTAACATATTCAATTAAGAACAAATAACGACAAAAATACAATAATCGTAGTTCGAGAGGTTGATTAACTATCCCACAATTTACTTTAGAGAGGTAAATCAACTTTTTCAAAATCAATAATCCATATTCAACAGAAAGAAAAATATAACCCTAACAATTTATATAGAATAATAGGTATCCTAATATAGTTATAATGTTTTATTCTTCGTCTCAAATTAACATATCTACATGGTCTGCATTTTGGGCTAGCATAGCAACCCTACCGAAGATTATTTTTGGTTTCGGCTTCAATCTAAATGGTCCGGATTTAAGAGTTTTCTTCTTAAATCTCACCGCCTTCACAAAACGTTCAAGCATATGCCCTTTGCTCAAAATGAAGTTATCTAGATGATTATTCAAAAAATAAAGTTCTCTCGATGCAAGATGTGTTTTGAAGCTTAGTAGAAGTAAAAACAATGCATCATAATTAACTAAATGCCTCACTAATAGTTTGAGAACCCAAAACAAAGTCAGCAACCCCTAACCCAAACAGGTGAAACACAAACCGAAGGAGACAACAAATATCAACACCATCACCATCTAGCTTCTTCAAATCAGTTAGAAAACATAAGAAAACAGAAGCGTAGGGGATGTAGTCCATTTCCTTTTAACTACTTTCAGCACTCGGTAAGTTGTTCGAGAGTCTTTTTTTTTTTTTTTTTTTTGGGGGGGGGGGTTCCGACCTTTCGGCCGACTAATCCACGTTACGTCAACGCACCCACAATTAATAAACTTTTTTGCAAGTAATCGTTGAGTAGTAAGTACCCTCTTTATTAAGAGAACGTGCCAAACTTTCTTATGTATAAAGACACTCATATCCTACTTATAGAATTCATGGTAATGGAAATCGTGTTCCTTAATAACATCTCTTTCCTGAATTAACTGAGATGATAGAGGTCGTTTTGATTTGAGAATCATTTACCTAGGCATCCACATCAATGCTAACTAGGTCAACCAATGAACACAACAAATAATTGCATCAGAGGACTATACCCTTTTTTGTGTAATCCATACAAGCAGTAGGCAGCTCTACTTGCTTGTACCTTTTGCTTCATAGATCTAAATCATAATTGACACTGTTTGAGATTGAAATTGACTAATGTATAGTTTTCCTATATTTGGGTAGTACCAGTAGGCAGCTCTACTTGCTGGTACCTTTTGCTTCATAGATCTAAATCATAATTGACACTGTTTGTGATTGAAATTGACTAATGTTTAGTTTTCCTATATTTGGGTAGTAACAGGTCACTTACGGTATAAGGTACTAGCACCCAACAATTCATGTATAGTAAAGATAGTAAATCGTTACCTACAATTAGGATGACATTTCCCTCTTAACATTGATTTAGGGGCGTTAATAACAAAAAAAATCAAGGAATCTTAAGCCTATATGATATACACACTCTTAGAACTCAGTAAAGAATTGTTAAGAGGCAACACACAAGTATGGATACTCAATGAATTGGAATGAGAATCGGAATGCTTACATGTTATTAATGGAGGTAAGTAGTTGAAACAGTTACAACAGTTAACTACAAAGATGGTTTGTTACAGTGAGATTGAGAGAGAGTTTACAAGTTCAAGCTAATCACAAATGAGAATCATAACAACTATTTTAAAGGGAAATTATGGCGCCAAAAGTGGTTATGTGAGTTGTGTGGAGAACTCACGTGCACCTCATGTGTGTGGTTAAAAAACACACACATGCACCTCACGTGCCAACACTTTCACACTAACACTTTGAGTACTATCAATCCCTTCCCCTCAAATTGTTCTTGTCCTCAAGAACTAAGATCAAAGGTTGGAAATCTCCTCACAAGAAAGATCTTCCAACAGCTCCCATGTTGCATCTTCTTTATTACCATTTCCCCACTGAATGAGTTCATACACTGCAACAACATTGTTCTTTTTCACTATCTTCCTGTCAAGGACTGCAATGGGTGGGATCACTAACACTCCACAGTAACTGGTTGGTTCACTGGTTTTGTACCTATGTACTCCTTGATTTGTGAAACATGGAAAACATCATGAATTTGAGATTGCTCACGTAAGGACAATCTATAAGCCACTGCACCAATCTTCTCAATCACCTCAAATGGGCCATAATACTTGGGAGAGAACTTAATCTGTTTTCCTTGTCTAATTGTGACATGCATGTGTGGTTGTAATTTTTGTTGAGTTTAAGATACATGAAAACAATAAAATCATATAGACACCATAGAGTACACAGCGGAAGACTTAGAATCATAACAATAATTAATTAACTGAAAGAATGCGTAACGTACCTCTTGCAAATGGTTAGATCTCTTCAATGAATGTAATGAAGTGGTTTAAAAAGTTGTCCCTTACCGTTTTACAACTCAAACCAATTGGTGTAAGAATAGTGTCTTACTACCACAGTTTTGTACACACGAATTAACCGCGAATCAAAGCGATTGCTAGATCTAACACAAGCCTTTGTTTAATGAAAAACAAAACCAAAACACCCTTTTGGAGGGGGGTTCGGCCGAATGTAAGCAAGAGAGGAGAGGGAAATATCTAGGGTTAATTCAATGCACAAAGTTATGAAAAACCTTAACCCTAGCCTTTGTATATATAGTGAACTAATATCTTGAAGGAAAAGTTAGGGTTTTGGGCTTGGAATTCCCCTTGGCCGGCCATGATAGAGGAGAACAAAGGGAACCCGAATCTTTTCCAAACTTAAGATATTCACCATATATTCTCTCATTTTACATTTAACGGTCGTTAGTCATTTCCGTTAAATACTTAACGATCGTTAGACGGACTTTATGTGTAATAATTAATCGTAATCATTAACATTAATTATTAACTTTAATTCTCATTCGCTAATGTGTGCAATCCCGTGGTCACGAGTTCGAATCCGGACATTCACGGTTTTATAAATATATACATATTCCAACAGCTCCCACTTGGATATGTTTACAAAACGTGTAATGACATTGGTTAGTGTCTAGCAACACGCCAATGCCCCCGGTACAACTCGTGTATAGTTTTATGGAGAAAAACCAATTTTTATGATTCATCATCATATTCATCCTTTTGTTTCTAATACCATGTTAATAAGAATATGGATCTCACTCATTTCTTAATTAACTATTCTGTTTCTCGCTTTATATGATTGATCAAGATTACCAATTCTTCTGGAATAAACATATTCCAGAAGACCTTGGGCATGGCCATACAAACATCTTGACAACCCTACGAGGGGCCCAGCAGTATTATACTTCAAAATAAATTTGAAGGAAACAAATCCTATTTTGACTACGAGCAGAATTCATAAATTTCGCAACTCTTCTGAAAACAACCCTTATAACTACCAGTTACGTATAGCGTTAGATTGCTTCACAGAAATGCACTACATCCATGACAGTTCTCTAGTATCTCAAGTCAGAGGATAAATATTCATGATGTACTTAATGACTAAGATCCATAAAGTACCATCATGTGGGTAGGATAAGTCCTATACTCAATCCATTGAATATCATCTGAAATTAGTCATGTTGCGCATCAATATACTTTCAAGTATATTCTAACTAATACTCAGATTTGTCTTAATTCAATATCATTCCCATGTTATTGATCGACAACGGACTTTTTAGAATAACTTAAGTTATTCAAAGATTTAAACATGCAAATACAGGATAACAGTATAATAAATGAATAATAAACATAACAAAATACTTTATTTCATTTGAATAATAATGTTTACAATATCCTTTATCCAAATACTAAATAGATCAATGCATGATAATTCTTAGTTAATGAATTTTGGCTCAAGTCATGATAATCATACTTGTTGACACGGCATAATTTCAACTAACTTTGATCTATAGGAATTTTGAGAATACTTATTTCAAGAATTCAATAAGTTAATTTCTTGTATGTGTTTACACATATCTTGATATTGTCATATCATTCCTTAAGGTGCGTGATAACCTGAACCACCCTTTTATGACAATCATTTTCCAAAACTTAAAGTTTAAAGTATTCTTTATTCTTTAATGTATAATGCAACTATGCCCTTAGCGGAACATAATTAGTCAACATGGTCATCATCAAGGATACCATGACTAGAATTGAGTGTCATCTCAATTATACTAGCATCATTGTGTACAACAATATGCTCTTTAAACATCCGTAAACTTTGAACAGTTATAGTGTAATGTTGGTGCCTACCAAAACTCAAGTTTGTTGGCAATGACAATTATGAAACACTTGTCATATTTTCATCCATAGAATCTAGGAGCATCTCCAGACTGTGGAATGTGATTCTAAATCCAAACATATTTCCTTTTAAAAATATTTATTACACTAACAACTTTCAATGTTGTCAAATCATCTTGTAATCAAGCATGACACAACAATCTTACAACATGATGTACATGATGAATCTTCAAGTTAGACTTTAAGATCTCATTATATATCCATCATGTTCTATTAGACTCATTTATTTACCGCATATGTTTATAGAAATAAACATATATTCCAAGGTTGTATGTCTTATTTTCAAATCTTATAAACGAAGTTTCATTCCCAACTAAAACTTAATTTTGGTGGAATGTAGTTGCCCATACAACATATAAGATTTAAAAATAACACTCCCACTAGCTTTCAGGAATACTTATGAGCTATCTTATTTTAATTATTAAATCAAACATGGATTTAATATTAAACATAAGAATCATCTCCTAGATGCATGCACTTGCAGTCTGTACATATTCAAAGATTATTTGAATTCATAAAACTCCTTTGCATTACTTATCGTCCTAGCAAAAGTAATTCCAAAACAAAAAGTTTTGATATTCATTGTCAAACTTTCATATCAATGAAACTAAGTATGACAATTATAATCTTTATACTTCTATTTAATGTATCTAGGAAAGAATATTCAATCATAGTTAATTGCTTAAGTATGATTCATATAATTATCACTAGATATACATTAAATACGTGTACAATATTGTCCATATGATTTCTACACAAAGATTTAAACCACTAGGGTTTTCATCTTTTGAAGAAAATCATCTTCATTTAGATAAACCAAGTATCTAAAATTGATTATCTTTATGGACAGCATCTCAACATTCATAGTATGATTGATTTACCATAATTCAACATTTGGTAAATTCATCATCATGATTAACATGCTTACCATGATCGTGTAACACATAATCCTCAGCATATTAAATATCTGAGATATCCTTATGGATCTATGAATGACAATTCCATCATATTGAGGTTTATCATTTACATGTTTAGCCTCATCATGATATTTGCAAGTGTATTTTAGAAGATTATGTATTTTGTAACTTTAATCTTTCAAGATCTAAACCAAAACTCCTACTTGCCTTTAACAATTTAAAGATTACCTTTAAATAGTTTAGCAAGTAGAGCAACAATACATTGTTCTCTTTTGGGATATTACAAAACATTGACAGTTCCTGACTTTAGTTTGTTACAACCCACTTTACAAGTAGTTTAACAAATTCAGAACTTCATTATAAGACTTAATGTGATTCATCACATTCCATAAACAAATGGTGTCTTATCAATCTTCTAGGTTAGAGTCTTATTGAGTATATTCAAACTATACTCAATCTTAACCTTGATAACATGTGGAAGAAACTATAGTTATCTTGAATCAAACATGCCAATAGATTTTGATTCTTCTAACTGAACATACCATAAAACTATGGTATTTCATTAGAATTAATATTGTAAGATAATCTAACAATATTTAAGATAACCATCTACCTTTGGCTTATCTATTTACCAACAAAGTAAAAATTAATGGTACAATAGAATTACCAAGTCAATTGCATGTATTATAACACAAGTATTCTTGACCAAGTCAAAAGACATATCAATTATAATCCCACTATACGTTGTAAGTCATTGATTTACCATTGACTTCATGCATATGTCTTAAAACAAAGCAAGTTAACGTCTTACTTTATATTGTAAGTCTTGTATTAACAGACTTCATGTTTGTGACTTTACAAAATCATAAACATTTATAATTAAAGTAATTATGAACACCACCTCGGGTTTCAATTAATATTTACTACATATATTTAAGTCATTCAACGAATCCTTAAATCCAAAGTAGTATTAGATTACTTCATTTAATTTTGTCATTCCATGAAATGTTCAACGTAAGAAACTGCAAAATCATCCATGCTCGTTCTCACGACACGTGGATATTTTAGCTTGGGCTACAATCTAGTTCACGTTTTCACGTAACATATATTGTAACTACAAGTGTTTCTTAAATATTGAATGACATAAGTAATCATTACTAAGGTACTAAAAGGTGTATTCCACTCTATGAATGATGGGTTATCCACCAATGTTATTAACTTGAAAAATTGGGTGTGCAATTTCTTCCTTAACAGGTCTACCATCCCCATACTGGTATGTAGCACCTTTAAAGGCTAAAGCAAAACAACTAGATAAAATATGCTAGTTTGCCTTTTACCAATTTTCGCGGTAATTTGTTTAGCTTCTAATTTTGTAACTCATATACATGTTTTCAACCAACATTCATGTTTGTTACAAAAGGATTCATTCACCAAATGAGGGTAATGAAATCTTTATGGAAAATATGATGTGCAATTCATTGCTATGAGTTACATTAGAATTTAGACAATTCAAACGTTCCTATTATACCTTTCTCATTCATGAAAAGGAATAGGATTGAGTCTCATGCTTCTCCCATGGAAAAGAGACTTTGTTTGTCTTTTCGGTAAATTATTCTCGATCAAACATTTGTTTGAAATCAGAATGGATCAATTTACTGATCAAAGACTAAACCTCGTTTACGGTTAAATGTTGCATTTATACATACAAAAGAATTACAAAATTCAATTTTAGTATTTTCGATAATTAACCTTTTCAAGAAAATTAATTACCCATGGTTCATAAGCAGATAACCATTTAATTTTCACTGAAAAACTAGGATCCAAATTTACATAGTTTCATCACATCAGTTGATCTGCTAGTAATGAAATTATTCAAGATGGTACGAGTCGAACCTCAATTGCCAATTTTCAAATTGCAATTCCTAGATTTATGGGATTTACATTTAGCCAATTTCAATTGCCATGTAAACATGTTTTATCCCATCTTATGCCTTGAGTTGTCAGTTCTCACTACAAAGCTCAATTAAGTTGTCCAACTTAAGAAACTGCAAAATCATCCATGCCCGTTCTCACGTCACGTGGATATTTTACCCTTTGATTATGATCTAAATCACGTTCTCACGCAAATAAAAGGTAATCTCAGGTGTTTCCGTTTCATTGGATGGCATACAACTTAAATTAAGGGTTATAAATTTGATTTTGGTGTCAAATCAAATATGTACAAAGATGTCATGCATTCATCTTCGTAGCATAAGGTTTTATTAAAACAGTCATATCTTTGTTTTAATGTTTAAGCTTTTCATCATCAAACTTTAATCGAGGTATTGGTAAACCAATTAAAAAATTACCTTTAATTACCACTATATCCTACTGCTGCATGAGTCATAAGACCCAAGTTATTCGGATAATTACCACAAAAATGGCGCGTAGAATTTAGGTCAATTCACCCTTAAGATTTTATGCACATTCATAGGAATACTTGGTAGCTCCATTAAGATGCACAAACGAGCGGAGAATCAGGTCAGCGCGAAGCATATTAAAAACCCTCATCTTTAGGGTCACAATTTAATGTGTACCCTCCTTGTACCCATCACACAGTTTGTCATTAATGGGTGAGCATCTAACTATTTTGTGCAAAAAATCAATCAATTAAACGATTACGATTACTATGCTTAAAAATACATGTTTCACCATTGTTTAGGTCAGTTTATCTTCTTATCAAAATACCCTTGTTACACATAACAACAAGCAAGTATTTAAAATAAACACATAAACAATGAATGCATAACATAATAATAAGTCATGCATATCAAATAGCCACATGCAAACCTTTTTGATAAATCTTATTAATAACCAATTCTAGATCTGTCAATATGTATATGTTTAATTAAGACTCTCACCCGTTTTCAGAAATGTACAAAGTGAGCCACATGCATCGATTCATCGATTGCGTGAGTCGAAATCAAACACATACCACATAGCACATAATTGATTAAATAATAATGATTGAGGTCTTCCCCAATATTAGATCTATCATAATTTAGTGTATATCACTTAACCAAGTAAAGCATACAATAAAAGCAGATCCATGACAAAACATGCATGTATTTATCATGGATGTAAATCACACTTAACAATTAATGCAGTTAAACAGAGTTACGCAATACACATAAAATTGCATGCGACCTAGGGTTTCTAATCCAATTAAAACAGAAGTTTACAAAACCCTAATAAGGGCAACAAAACACCCCCCCCCCCCCCCAAAAAAAATTAGGGTTTAGGTTTTGCAAACCCTAGATCTACGCATACAATTAATAACACAATCATGTTTATTTATTTTATGTGTTTACAGTAATTAATTACTTGTTATACAAGGCTCGTGATACCACTGTTAAGTTTAAGATATATGAAAACAATAAAATCATATAGACACCACAGAGTACACAGCGGAAGACTTAGAATCATAACAATAATTAATTAACTGAAAGAATGCGTAACGTACCTCTTGCAAATGGTTAGATCTTTTCAATGAATGTAATGAAGTGGTTTAAAAAGTTGTCCCTTACCGTTTTACAACTCAAACCAATTGGTGTAAGAATAGTGTCTTACTACCACAGTTTTGTACACACGAATTAACCGCTAATCAAAGCGATTGCTAGATCTAACACAAGCCTTTGTTTAATGAAAAACAAAACCAAAACACCCTTTTGGAGGGGGGTTCGGCCGAATGTAAGCAAGAGAGGAGAGGGAAAGATCTAGGGTTAATTCAATGCAGAAAGTTATGAAAAACCTTAACCCTAGCCTTTGTATATATAGTGAACTAATATCTTGAAGTAAAAGTTAGGGTTTTGGGCTTGGAATTGCCCCCCTTGGCCGGCCATGATAGAGGAGAACAAAGGGAACCCAAATCTTTTCCAAACTTAAGATATTCACCATATATTCTCTCATTTTACATTTAACGGTCGTTAGTCATTTCTGTTAAATACTTAACGATCGTTAGACGGACTTTATGTGTAATAATTAATCGTAATCATTAACATTAATTATTAACTTTAATTCTCATTCGCTAATGTGTGCAATCCCGTGGTCACGAGTTCGAATCCGGACATTCACGGTTTTATAAATATATACATATTCCAACAATTTTAGGAGGACCAAATCACCCGCCTTAAAATTCCTCTCAGTCATCTTTTTGTTGCTTGTTACTTCATTATGTGTTGGGACCTTTATAGGTGGAATTTTAGTACCTTAAAAGTTTCTTCTCTAGCCCTTAAGGACCTATCAACAGCTTCCACCCTACTCTCACCACCTAGTAAGGAACATGTATAGGTGGTGGTTGCCCATAAAGTATTTCAAATGGAGTAGTGTTTATGGAAGAATGGTAACTCGTGTTGTACCACAATTCTGCTAAACTAATCCATTTTGACCATTCTTTGGGTTGCTCCCCCACCATACACCTCAAATACCCTTCCAGACATATGTTGACCACCTCTGTTTGGCCATCAGTTTGTGGGTGGTAAAAAGTAGACATCAACTTTACTTGCAGTAGTTTGAAGAGTTCCTTCCAAAACCTACTCACGAATATTTTGTCCCTATGAGACACAATACTTTCAGGGAGTCCATGAAGTTTGTAGACTGTATCCAAGAAGGATTGAGCTACTTATGTTGCTGTAAATGGATGAGATAAAGGAATAAAATGGGCATATTTACTCAATCTGTCCACCACCACCAACATTGTGTCTTTGCCCCGTGACTTGGGAAGAGCTTCAATGAAATCCATGGAAATACTTTTCCACACTCCTTGTGGTATAGGTAGTGGTTGAAACAATCGGGTAACTTGCTAAATCTGGTTTGTTTCTTTGACATACCAAACACTCCCTAATTAATTGCGTTTCTCATCCCTTTCCAATAAAACAAAGAGGCCAGTTTTTGCACAGTTGGTTGAACTCCTGAATGACCACCAATTAGGGGTGAAAACGAGCCGAGCCGAGCTCGAGCCTGCCAGAGCTCGAGCTCGGCTCGTTTATATATAAAAAGCTCGAGCTCGAGCTCGAGCTCGTTTCGAGCCTCACATTTTGAGCTCGAGCTCGGCTCGTGAAATTTTTCACAAGCTCGAGCTCGGCTCGTTAACACAAAACTCGACTCGTTAACACACGGCTCGAGCTCGTTAACACGGTTATACGTATAGAAAATATATATACGTATATATTTCTAGGGCTCGTTTAGGCTCGCGAGCCTAAACGAGCCTTTTGTATAGAGCTCGGGCTCGAGCTCGATTATTAAATGAGCCCAAACTTAGGCTCGAGCTCGTTTAGGCTGAGCTCGTTCGAGCTTTTTACCGATCCGATCCCGAGCTTTTCACGAGCGGCTCGGCTCGTTTCCACCCCTACCACCAATCACTCCTTCATGAATGTGTTTGATTAACTCAATCCTGAGTTCCTTATCATTGCCAACCACCAACTTATTCTTTCTAAGCAACAGTTCATTCACCCAAGTATATTGTTTCTTTGCAGGCTTACCTTGTGTAAGTTGGTAATGACTTGTTTAATCTGCTCATCTGCTCCCCAACTTTGCTTAATCTTCTCATACAGATTAGTAGTGATGGTTGAGACAGCAATTGTGAACAACTCTGCACTTCCTTCTACTCTAGAGAGTGCATCAGCAGCTACATTCTCACTCCCTTTCTTGTATACCACCTCATAATCAAAGCCCATCAACTTGGGAAGCCATTTCATCTGTGTGGGAGTGGTGATCCTTTGGTCAAGTAGATATTTCAGGCTGAAGTGATCAATCTTGATCACAAAGTGTCTCTCTAAGAGATATCCTCTCCACTTCTCCAAAGCCAATAGAACTGCCAAAAACTCCTTGTCATAAGTGGACATAGTTTGGTATTTTTTGATGACATACTGATTTATAGTAAGAGCATGGAAGATTTGGAAAACTAGGTAGTATGGATGATATTTGGTGATGATATAGAGCCAGTGCTCTGGTACCAACTGATATACACACTCTTAGAACTCAGTAAAGAATTGTTAAGAGGCAACACACAAGAATGGATACTCAATGAATTGGAATGAGAATCAGAATGCTTGATGTTATTAATGGAGGTAAGTAGTCGAAACAGTTACAACAGATAACTACAAAGATGGTTTGTTACAGTGAGATTGAGAGAGAAAGTTTACAAGTTCAAGCTAATCACAAATGAGAATCATAACAGCTATTTTAAAGGGAAATTATGGCGCCAAAAGTGGTTATGTGAGTTGTGTGGAGAACTCACGTGCACCTCATGTGTGTGGTTAAAAAACACACACATGCACCTCACGTGCCAACACTTTCACACTAACACTTTGACTACTATCACTATATTACCTCGTGGTGCCGCTTTGAATAAAGAGTTGCTATGGAAGTGTGTTTAAGTGTGCTTATAAGAATATAAGATTTATGGTTTATTGTGTAGACACCAAAAAATCAATTATATTTGCATACTTAGAGTAAACGGAGTATCAATCTTACTGACACCACTATGTCATAATCAATTAGAGTAAGCAAATTGTCTAACCTAGAAGGTTGAAATATATGCTAAGGTCGGAAAGTTTGGCGTTACATGAAGCAAAGGGTACAAACAAGTAAAGCTACAACTACTAGTACACCGTACACAATAAAGGGTAAAGGCCTACGATGCAACTATATGTTCTATTTATGAATTACATGGTTAGTAGGAATGTAGATAACTTGGTAACTAATTTTCAAATCAAAACCACCTTCACCATCTCAATTGAGCCGGAATTAAAAATGTGAGATATTGATCATGGAACACCATTTCCATCTCCATAGATGCTAGAGAGGGGATATGAAGTAAACAAATAAAAACCAAGAAGCATGGTTTTAAAAAACGGTGTGAGGCGGCGCCTTGAGGCGCGCCTCGAGGCGAGGCGGGCATAAGTCGCATATGAGGCGGCGCTTCATGGTGGTATATTGGAACGTACGCCTCTGTTGAATGAGGCGGGTATGAGGCAGAAGAGGCGTGAGGCAGGTATGAGGCGGAAGAGGCAAAAACCCAAAAAGTCTGAAACTTAAAATGTAGATCTAGGGCGCGTCGGTTGGTTTCACCACGCGTACCCTATGTCAAAATGATCTCCTTTCGACGATCTATCATTTGGTATAGGTGGTGTAATTTTCCGGTGACGGGTGGCCGGAATATTGGCCGGAGAAGACGGCGGTGGAGGTTTCCGGTCACCAGAATTTTAGAGAGAGATGAGAGAGAGAAATGTTCGTGTAAAAGTGTGTTTATGTGTGTGTTGTGGGGGCATAGTTGCAGCAAAACACATATAAAACCAAAGAAAAGTTTTAAACTTGCATTTGTCACCCTGCAATATTTTCTGATTTACATAATTAGTCCTTCCTTTATAACCTTGCAGCATCTAACCTCCCTGCTGTTAACAGCAGGGATGATTTCCCCTTTGATTAATTATGAACTTTATTTGATGCTAAGTATTTTTTTTAATATAAGATATTAGATATATAATTTCTATATTTTTTTTAATTCCGCCTCAACCTTACGCCTCGGTTCGCCTCAAGGCTTACGCCTCGTGAGGCTAAGGGAAAACGCCTCGAGGCTTGCCTTCCGTATTTTTAAACCTTGCCAAGAAGTAATCTCAAAATATTTAATAAAGAAGAAAAACCCATACATAATCTTAAAAACATTTTGTTACATGCTTATGCTTCTTCTATTCCTCTCTATATCTTGTTGCCATGTGCGTGTTGTGATCAATGGTCTATGCTACTCAATGATAACTTGTAAGAAGGTGTACAAAATATAGGTGCTTAGGCTTAGAGATTTGAGCAACTTCGCCAAAAGAAATTAAAAGGAAATGGAATTACTTCTAGTGCATTCTTGTGTGGACAGATTCAAAGACGCAAAATGATGATCGTTCCATATCGAGTTTCACAGCTTCTACTCGGTTTGGTTTTGCGAAGCTGTTATGGATTCCCAAATTATTAGTGAGGCATTCAATTAATGTTGGCGAACGTTTCTACTTCTACTATGTTAGATCGATACATATTGAAGTGAGAATATTATGTTGCACCATATCATTCTTTTTATCGACTAATATTTTGAAAAGCGAGGAAAGGACAATTTATAAATGAATTCATTAAGAACCATCACAAATATGTGATAACTTGACGCTTAATGGATTAGATGATGTCTTTGCAATTATACTCGCACGTTATTCTATCGATATAGGTCAACTAGGATGTTGTTTTGTTAACGAATGAGATAGCTACGCAATTGTCATGTTATATAACGCCACTTCCTTGTAACTTGCATAGGCTATGAAACTTTGCCCCTAGCATAACAGCCAACTACAATTTTAATTCTACTCTCTTAACTCTTCCTCACAATTAGGATCCAAAGCCTTAGCTTTTCTTGTCTCGTTGCACAAATGTCTTTCTCTACTCCTTAATCCCCCATCCTAAAAACTTAACTTCATAATTAGCCTATTAAAATCATTAATTTACATAGCACATCTTTAAGCTATCGTATCTTCGATACACAGCAAGATTCTAAGTGACCACAAATTGAAAAATATTACTTTTGACTGCCACCTGCATGCTAAGCAGCAGAGGACCAGGTGCATACATTAGGCCCAAAATTATATGTAAATACCCAAGCAATGTAGATGAGGACAAAAGGCAGCTACAACAGTTATATGCTATACCGAAACGACAGCCTTGCCCCCCCCCCCCCCCCCCCCCCCCCTCCTCTTTTTTATGCACTATAGACAAATAGAACACATGTTTCAAAGAGAAGTATTATATTATAAAATGCCTTCAAGGACGACACATGTGTAATTCAGGTTCAATCCTTTAGAAGGTTCAGGCCGAAATGTGGGATTCACTCACACTCATTGTACTTAACTATTTTTTTGAGTAATATATTTACCAGGTTGAACCCTTTACTCAAATAAACGATTCAACTTAGATTCAAACTTCAAAACTAAACCTACAATAGTAAATTTTGTACCCCGCATAGGGCCGGATTGGATGAAGTTCCGATTAACGAAAAATAATGATAATTGGGCCAACTTTATGGAATATGAGATCGAAGGTTGGGACAAACCACCATAGGCCGTTTTCCTATGCATCTGAACTGCCAGATGTTTTTAGGCTCCACAACTCCACCTAGATCAAAAGTTACATCTAATAGAAGTGTTTTTTTGGGTGAAGGGTATCCGATAGAAGTTTGTGCATTATTCCAGGCTAATTGCTCAAATTGTGGTGCATCATATTTCTACAGATAGGTAAGGTATCTTCCTTCCATATAGTGAGAAGAGTGAGGACCAAATGAGGGAAAATCATAAGAACTTTTTTCTGCATTACACGATACCTATGTAAATACTTGTTTTGGGAATCAGGTCTTCAATGGAGACAAAACTCAACGTTAGAGTTCATCGTGGTAGTAGGAGTTGGGTTCCAAAACTAGTGCTTTTTCCACATGGCAAACGAATGGAGATGCAAGCAAAGATTAATCACATTTCCACTTCCACGTCCGTTTTGGTTTCAGTTATTTTTGCAAATAAATAATGCAATCATTCAAATTACTTAAATTGAAAAACAGGCAACTATAGTGAAACAAAACGAGAGAAAGAGTTGCACTTACCCAGATCTAATAGATTCCCAAAAGCCAGCCTTGAGCCTAGAAACCTTGAGCTTTCTCCCCCCTGTAAAAATTTATTTAATCATTATGATCATAAACTTTATCCATTCATATTTCAGTAACATGATGATTCTTTTTCCTACTTTTCAACAATTTGGGACACACTTGTATCTAAATGTCTGAAATCCATTCCTTAGGTGTGTCTGGAATTACTTAGTTAAACAAATGTATGCTTATACGCATAGAATAAGCTTATTTCACTTTACGGGTAACCAGTATAAATATTCAACTTGATATAACTTATTAAACAAAAAGTTGGGTTTACCTGTGGATAAAGTGCAAGGATTTTGTTGATTTAAGATGCAATCTACACGAGGAGGAACCACACCACATCTGAAACAAACATCAAATTCATTGAAATTTCAATGAAACATAATGGTAGATTATTACTATTAATTTACTTACAATGATGAAGATGATGAGGATGTCTGCATTTACACTTATCTAATGAATTGAATTAATAAATGGAAGATAATATTTGTGAGGCTTTCAGTCCAACCCGCCGCCTGTTACTTGTTCTTTCAGCGTCAAACAGCTTTGGTCTTTACACATAATGTTAAGTTTTTATTTTGTTTATTTATTTTTATTTAGCGGCAAACAACTATAATTGCAATATTTTAGTAAGTATTTCATGTAACGTTTAAACATAAAGCGTGAAAATTTCAAAATGTAATTGTCGTATGTTGTAACATGCGATAATTTAACTCAAACAATAATTAACATGTATCAAAAAACATTTAGTGAAACTTGAAAATAAAACGCATGTTAGTTTAATGAAGAGACTAATGATAAAAATGAAAAAGAAATTATAGACCGAAATTGATACTTATTATGAAAAAGCTTCTTGTGAAAAACTAAAATGAAGAAGAAATTATGTATCGAAATTTATGCATCTTCTTTCATACGCTTTGACAATTTAATTGATTGCCTTAAATAAAGTTTAATTTATATTTTGTAAGTTAAATCATAAAACATAAACCGAAATTTTTGAATAGATTTTAAGTTTCAGTATTTCCATATATACATTTAGGTTTTTAAGATTATTGAATTTCAAAAAATTGGGGTAAACCCTTAATACATAGTAAAGATTATATAAGTATAGTTGTTCGAATTATAGAAGTCTCTTTTAGTATTTGATAATATGAAAAAGTCACAAACTATAACGTAATCACTTTTAGTAGTCGTTCTTTCTAAAACTTTCATTCTATATTTGTGTAGTTTATGTGATCTTTGATAAAAAAAAAATTAAGTTATATGATGCTTGAGTATTGACTCACGTATTCATGGGTAAAAGATAATGCATACATTTTCTAAACTTATTTTTGTATGGCTCAATAAATAAAATCAAATTTAAAATCTGAAAATTAAAATTTTATGAGTTGTCATTTCAGTACCCAGAAACTAAATTTCTAATTTGTTCACCTACCTAGATAAAGACCATATCCTATCAAATCCTTGCATCAAAAAAAGAACAAAAAAATTACACGTTAAGGATTAAAATAACTACTACAATAAAAACAATAATAGTGTATAACTTTACATATATTCATAGCAATTTGACTTTTGAAAGTCAAAGTCTTCTATTTTCTATTCTAATTAAAAAAATTACATACATGATACATGTATATATACATACAAAACTTGATCACCTAAACAACAAAACTAATATAAATTCACACACACTGAACCAAACAAAACATATACATATGATATCAAAAAAAGTAAAGATCTATTAATAACTATCAAAATTTGTTGAATGTATATATTTATAAAAGAACCCTTCAAAACTTGCTTTGCTCGTGGTGGTGGTCGGCTCGTAGGCAAGACAGTAGCGACAGTGAGTATTTCCGACGAGACGGCGACACTGACGGCTACTAAAAATACTATAAACACTCAGATCTACATCCTATCCGAAACATATAAATATGCTAATGATAACGACAAAAATGAAAAAACACATAAGATCTATAAACAAACTTAAGAAAAAAATAATTTATAAAATTACTCAAAAATCATATTTTATAAAAAAAAAAAAATCAAAATATATTTGATTTAAAAGAAAATAAGTAAAGAACAACCAAAAATAAAAGATATTGTACCGATCTATTGAAAAACTCAACAAAATATTCCTCGGTACTTTGGTGGTGGGTTTCGGAGGCAGCAACACTTTTCGGCGACAGAGGCGGCGGCGACTTTTCTGGCGAGATAGTGCAAGCGGCGTCACTAACAAAAAAAAATACAAAAACTGTTAATATGCATAGATCTAAAAAAATCTATAGATCAATAAAATAACCTTTAAAACTCATAGATCTATTAAAAATACTTTAAAACCCCTTTTGATGGTCGTAGGCCTTGGGGGTTCCTCTCGGTGGTAGCGGTGCTGTGGTGGTAGGATGACCGTGGAGGGTTGATTTCGGTGATGGGTTGGTTTCGGTGGTCGTAGAGTCTGGGGAGGTGGCGTCGGGTGTTGGTGGCGTCGGGTGGGGTGTCGTTATGTGGCGAGGTCGGTGATGGAATTGGTGTGTGTGTATTTGAGATCTGATGAAGAAATGAGTATTCGTGTGTTGTGTTTTTAGGTTTTTGTTGTTTAGTAAAGTGTGTCTTTACAGCCTATTTCAACCTTTCAATTTTTCTCTCACATTTGACTTTTCATCAATTCAGCTTTTCACTTTTTCAAGTTTGACTGTGTTTTTATATTATATGTAGTATAGATTACGAAAAATTGTGTTTTATATAATAAGAGGAAAGCTTTTTGGCCAATTGGATATTTCAATCAACTATGCGAGCACTTGTGTATAGCAACTGAAATTCCTAGCGGCAGACAATTGACGACATGCGATATTGTGGTAAGTGTTTCATGTAACGTTCAAAATAGAACGTGAAAAGATCAAAAAGTAATTGCAAACGGTTGTAACATGCGATAATTTAAATTAAGGCAAAATTCTTAACATGTACTCTCAAAGAACATATAAAAACATTTAGTGAAACTGAAAATAAAACATTACATCAATTATGAGATAATAACTAACATCGTCACGTAAAACTTCCTATTACATGACATTTGAGGTGTAAAGTCCTCCTTGACCGATTTCTTTGACTGGCTTCACTAATACCTTTGCTAAATAGTTGTAGCGTTAGTGAATACTTATTAAAGAACAATTTTTCTAATGGCATGTGTCACACCCCAAAATATCGCAGCGAAAGAAGATACACGGGACATGACTTCATAACATAAAAACAAGGTTTCCAAATAGAGAAGTACTAAATGCATAACATATAAGATAGATTAAAGTCGTAATATTCCCACATACCGGGATAATACAAGATTCCAACATAAGTCTCAAATCAACTACATCATAAGGGAAATGCATAACTCCATGGATGATATCCCGGGAGGGTCTTGACTTAAGTCTACTAGGGTGGTCCAGTCCTCAAAACACTTACACAACCCTTCATCCTTAACACCTTAAAATGGTACTTGAAAACGTCAACATAATGTTGGTGAGCTCGTAGGAAGAGTAAAACCACGGAGCTGTGAATGATATGGTGTAGGATAATAGTGAGCATGATAAACAATTACAAGCACTTATCTAAACAGTAATAGTCGCGCCAACTGAACTTACCATTGTGACAAATGGTACATTTCAGACTTTATTTTAATAAATAATAATTTATTATTACTTAACTGAGCATAACTGAGCATTTCGCGAAGCTATCCCCCGTAATGTAGCTTACAGTAATTCTGAAACTGTCTATTTTTGTCAGTAAAAGTGAAATTTTCCTTTCCTAGTATTTACTAACAAGTTACGTATTAAACCGAGAAGTTATCTTGCTTTTACTGAAAAATGACTCCACACGCGTACCGACACTGCAGTAGATATCGTTTAAGTCAAGTAAATACATTTCTGAGTAAATAATAGTATTTTTTTATTATTTTGATAAAAAAAAAGTCAATAAAAACTTTATTTTACGTATACGTGTCCAAAAACGTCAAACCGGGACTTTACGGTAACATTTAAGCTAAAGCCGACACACAATACACTAATAACTCTAAAAAATCCTCCCCCCCCCCTGTGTTTCTTCGGTTTGCCTCCCTTCACCCGCAACCCAACAATATTAGAAGCTTGTCTCATTATGTGATGATATCACCTTTGTCTTAATATCCTAAACATCACACACACACACACACATCCATCCATTCATCTAAAACTTTCCTAAACCCTTTCTAATCTTCATACCATTCTTAAAACACTTATAATCAAGATCTACAAATATTCTTTGAAGTTCAAGTTAATCGGGGTGTACTTTCAAGTGTTTTGGGTTAATCGAAATGTGTCTTGGGTGATTTGGAAGCAATTTGGGTCTCTTTGGTTCTTGCTACCTCAAGTAAAACACAAAAACATTATAAGTATTTCCAAAACTTGATTTACCTTGTACTTTTCATGTTCATTTGATGTTTAAAGATGTTACCAAGTGCTTATTGTGTAAATTTTGTTAATTTGAAAAAGCTAGGGTTTGATATACATTTTACATGTACACGACTTTTTTTGAAGCTTTCATACAAATTATGTTATTTCTTGCTTGTGTGGTAAATCTTGCTTCATGTTATGCAATTTTGATAGTACAAATTAGACTGGAGCTCATTACGTGAACTTAAGCAAACAAAATGCGTATTTGTAAAAATATATTAATCGGCTACCTTTTGAATGAAATAAAAATTGGAGTTTCGAAAAACATAAATTTTTGGCTCTATTGGTGAAAGTATTTATTTTTTGGCTTATTGCTTATTTTTACGGCTTATCGGATCGAATTATAACTTATTTAATTTTTAGTTTTGGACTTGGAAAGTTGTGGTGTTGAACTAAAATGGGTCGATCCGAACTAATTACGACTTATATGAGCTTATTTGACATAGTGCTTAATTATAAGAGCTTATTTGATTATTTAAGATATAAACACGAATTATTTTTGGGTAAAGGGTGTTACCCTAGTAAATATATAACCAAAAAATAATGTTAAGTACAAATGGAATGTGGCAGAGGTACCACATTAACCTCAAGCGAAAAAACTTGATAAATTATTGTTTATGACAGGCCATAAACACAACAACCTAGCTATATTACAAAGCACCGAACTAGGTAACTAAACAAGAAGATCTTGTAGCAAGCGAACATCCCGCATCCATCAGAAGCACAAAGGGAGCAAAGCGACCCAGATAAGCTTGCCTCCTTAAAAACCCTTTCCAAGAAAAACCCAATGAGAAAAACCTTGGAGTAGGGAAAAAGAGTACAACCCTTACCTGGTACTCCCTTCGTGAACAAGACAAGCACTTGGAATCTTCCATTGATCTAATAATAGTCGAGACCAAGAGGTTAACTTCTTGAATTTGAAGGTAACCAGCTTCAACTGAATTTGAAGGTAACCAGCTTCAACCGAACGGTAGAGACAATTACTTGAACCACTTGAGTAATAGTAGACTTCTTCTGCTTGAAAAGTCTTGAATTGCATTCTATCCATATGTAATAAGTAGTAGCCGCAAGTAGCAACCGAGAGATAACGCTAACACCTGTTGCGCAATCAGCTTTATTCCAATTTCTTTAAATCTCCCTTTGTCTGTCACTAGAGCATGTGACGTATCTCCGGATGAGGTTCCTAGCCTCTTTCCTTCGCTTCTCCGGTACTCTAGATCCCAATCGGGCACTAGCGGACCTTCAACGCTCCTTGGTCCAGCCTCCTCTCTTGTCATGTGCGGTACCTGGATCTCAGGCGAGAAAAACATCGGTTTCTCTATCTTCTAGTAGGGTAAAAACATTGCCCCCTTCGGAGTTCCTGTGAGGAGAGGTTCCTGGGTCCTTGCATCCTTGTCTTGAAAAGACACTATAGGATTGAGAATAAAGGCTAGTCCCTGATTTGGTGCTTGGGCTGCCTTTCCTCTTCTTTTTGGATTTTTTTCCTCTTTTCTCCCGATTTTGATTCGGAATATTGGAATTTTCCTTGGGTTTGTGAGTTTTTTTGTGAGCCCTCCCCTAAACTCAGGCGAGCTTTGACCCCTTTGAGTTTCTTCTGATGGACTTTATCAGCCATCAGTTGTAGGAGCTCATCATAATGCTTATCACGAAAGTCACGGACCACCTCTTCCAACACGTATCCGGGTGGATATTTGGGAACTTTTCCACTTCCTTTTCCAGCAATTTTCCTTACCATGGAACCTTCATGGCATGGGGGAAGCTTCACTTGCCGTTTTACTCATTTGGTAAAAAAGATTGAAACGTGGTTATGTAAAGCCCTCATGGATGGCGTGAACTTGTTAGTACAAAATTCCATAGGATATCATAATGTGATTCGGACTTACGTGAACGGGGTTTCGCGAAAGTCTGAAGAATGTTGGACTAAGTGAAAGTACTCATGATATTCCGCTAAAAAGCAAAAAACACCGCTAATTTCAACCTCGAGTGCGAAAGTAAGTATTTAGAGAGAAAGTGTGTGTGTGCTTAGTAAGGGAAGTTGCACCATTTAAAGTGTTTAATGCACTCCTATTTATAGCTGAACACTTTTGTCATCTTTTGGGGGTCACGAGATGCGATGCACCATATGGATCGATAGGTTGTAGAAGGTTTGCCTTGAAGTCATACCCATTGACTACTTTATGTTTTGGTAACGATGTTCTTGACTGTCAAGTATGAGGAAAACTAGAAGGGGGGGTTGAATAGTTTTGCCAATTAAAACTTTCTTTTAATCTATTTAGATCGACTTATGTCAATCTATTTGGATGTGTGTGTTGGATGTTGTTAAACAAGCATATAAAGGTAAGTAATGAAAAGATAAGAGTAAGAAGCACAAAACCACAACGCGAGTATTTATAGTGGTTCGGCTACAAGGACACCTTCCTTGCCCTACTCCACTCCCCGAGTCACCTACTCGAGAGTTTGTAATCACTACACCAATCTCCTTATGGCGGAGAAGCCTTCACAACGTCACCTACCCTTTTTCCGGTGCTAGGCTAACCACCGGGTTCTTTCACTCCAAGGTGAACCACACCTACACAACGTCGCCTACCCTTTATAAGGTACTAGGCTAAGTACCTAGTTCTTTCACTCCAAGGTGAACTACACCTTCACAACGTCGCCTACCCTTTATTAGGTACTAGGCTAAGCACCTAGTTCCATTGCAATGGAGGAATTACTACCACACTACACCAACGACTAATCCCAAAGGAGATCTACTCCTTTACAACATCATCAAGGACATCAATATCCTTGATCTAATGCTAGTCTATCTAGTACATCGAAACACACCATATCGAATGTACATCTAAGGCACCTTTCACTAATGCCTTTGATTAGATCTACAAGACACCTTTCACTAATGTCTTGTGTCTTCACTTCTTAAGCACCTTTCACTAATGCTTCTAGTCTTGACTTCTAAGCACCTTTCACTAATGCTTCTTGTCTTGACTTCTAAGCACCTACCACAAGTGCTTATGCTATAGACGATAGATACCCTTCACTAATATCTTCGTCTTGACACTTGAGACATCTTTCACTAATGTCTTCAACACTACACTTCTTTGAAGAAAGAAAGGAATCATCAACAAGAAGACTTCAGTAGCCTTGATGATGAGGAAGCATGGCAACTCATGGACTTGAGCTTGCTCGACTTCAAAGGTGGTGATCTTGCCTTTAAGAGTAACCTAAAAGATCACACAAAAATAAAACTACAAACATAGATCTCTTGGATCTGAGGTTAGTGAGTTTTAAACTCAGGGAAAAAGTGTGTTAGAAAGGGGTGAGAAACAATGAAGAAATGGCTCACTATTTATAGAGGAAAAATTCTACTGTTCCCCGGATCCCACGGATCCCTACCACAAGGGATCCGACTAGCACAAAGCTAGGGATCCGTGGAACGCTCCTCTTTGCCCATGGGTATTTTGGTTATGGGTCATGGGTTGAACCATGGATCTTTGGCTAGATACAATGTATCTTTGAGTGCAATGCACTTAGTCACTTGGGTCTGGGTTGATCCATGGGTTATGGATATTATCCATGTATGATATAAACATGATGTCATGCAATGGGTTATGGGTCAAGATCCATGGGTTATGGGCTTTGGGTTGTACCCAACTACATTCAATGTATTTGCCCAATGGGTTGTGATACTTAAGTTTCTACCCATTTATATTACCCAATATATTACATACTAGTTATGTGTATATTTTATCCAAATATGTAAACACTAGTTGTTGTACATATGTATTACTAAATCATAAAATCACTTATACTTGTTTTAGTGTTTTATGTGAAAATGTGAATATGTTAGAAACTATTAGTTCAAACCATTTACGTACTTTATTTGTTTCGTTAAAATGATTTTACGTTTGTTATCGACAAAACATTAGAAGATCGTAAAATATAAATAAACGTTTTTACGGCTTATTTGTATTAACAATCCCCCTTTTTTCTTGATGACAAAACATAAAATTATTTTAAGGAAAAGCTAAAATTCGTAAAAGTTTGAATTTGTATTTTTTACTTTCTTCTTCCCCTTTTTGTCGAAACAAAAAGTGTTTGAAGGAAAGCAACACATTGTTTTTAACAAAAACATGTGAAAGAAATAAAAATAAAAATAAAAAGAGATAGAGAGCAAGTAACGGGAAAGGATCTCGTCTTTACTCCCCCTTGACGAGTCCATCCCTATGTAAGGGCGTCAAGAAAGTGATACTAATCTAGTTTGTTTGCAAGTAAGTTTGCAAAAGATTTCGTCTAAGTGACGAATGTGCTCCCCCTTGATGATTGCAATTATGCAAGGGGATGTCACGAAATGTAAACCTAGTATTGCAAGTAATTTGCAATGTATTGCTTTGACATAAAGCTCCCCTAGCTTTAGGATGTCAAAGTCTTCATGTGTAAATTGAATAACTACAAAACAAAGGTTAGAAAGCAAGTATAATTCACAATTTCCTGCAAATGTGGTCCAAGTTAGTAGAAAATAACTTTCTGTCTCACGGATCCCACGGTTCCCTCCTAGTAGGGATCCGTCTAGGCAATTCTGAGGGATCCGTATTGGCTGATTAATTTCAGCAAAGGTGATATAACAAGTAATGTTATCACAAAAATGAGATATGAATACAACGTAATCATATGCTCAAAAATATAACAAGTAGCATGTAATTTCATTTAATAAAACTAGAGTTATGATTTACATGACTCTAAAAACTAAGAAAATAAGAAAATACATGACTAGGAATTTCTAAACCAACTATCGCTCGATGCTAGGACACCACTAAAATCTTCTAGCTCGAGTTTTGTTTAGGTTTAATCTCGTCGAAACGTTCGAGGAGATTATAGAACATGAAACGTTGGTCTTCTCGTACTTCATGTATCAAACTTTCAACATGTTGACAATGATAGCAATCTTTGTCATGGCTAGGTAGTGGTGGTGGAAGAAATGAAATGGCTTGATGCGAAGGATCAAGTGAAGCGACTTTGTGGAGCTTCAAACGATGGAGGGATTGGTTGAGGCGCATTTGAGAATGACTCGACCAAGAATGATGGTGGTGGTAGAGAAGTGTCAACTTCCATATGGTCGGGTGGTTGACTTTGATGATTTCTCATAATCCAAATGGGATTATATGATGGAAACGGTGAAAAGGAAGCCAGAGCAAGTGTTGACTCAACACTTTGATTTTGTACCATTATTCCTCCTTGTGAGGAAAATGTTGTCGGCGAAAGCGGATGAGACGGCCTAGGAGGTAAGTCCTCTAAATTGTAGAGGTGAGGTGATGATAGTGGGGATGTAAATGAAATAGCTCTAGGAACCAATGGTGATGGTTTAGTGGAGATGATGTTGTTTGGCCTAGGAGGTGTGGTGGTGTTTGGCATAGGTAGTTTTGTGGGTACTATCCTTTTAGGAATTGGTTTGATTGGACGATGAAGGATTCTATCATTTTGTTGGCTTAACCGGAGATGATTCGGTTGAAGAGATTTCGTGTATAACACGAGCCTTTTTCATGGGTGGTTCTTTGGTGGATAAGTTACTACTTGGGTTTTTCCTCATGATGAGATGATTGTAAGGGTTTCTAAAGTGCTGGAAGTTAGGATGAGAGTGATGACTATAGAGGTCCTAACAAAGTGGTTTATAAACCAAGAGATTTGGCAAGTGCATTTAAGCCTTAAGCCACTAGGATTCATTGGAATGTGATGATTAACATGCACAAGAGTCAATTTCAGAGGTTGCACAGATCTAGGAACTCATTTAAGATGAGATGGAGTGTTTGAGTTAGGAAGATGAGTTGAAATGATTGTTTTAGCAAGATTTGACATAAACTGTCATCCGGATCCCACGGTTCCCTCCTCAGAGGGATCCGTCTAGGCTAATCCTAGGGATCCGGCTCTCAGCAGCTATGAAAGAGTGGAAATGATGTTTCTAAGATCTAAGACCTATAACATCTTGAGTGTTTCAGTCCTCCTAAGTGTCTTAAATAAAGGGGTGCTTAAGTATTTGAAGGTAATGAGTGATGTAGCTAATGATTGTCTTTTATGGAAGGATTTGGAACTTTCAAGAGTACCAATGGATGAGCAAGGATGACACTAAAGATGAGAGTGTCAATTGAAGCTAAATGATCATATAGATCAGGTTGTGACTTAGGATAGTGTTTTGGAAAATATCCTAGAAGCTTTGAGATGGGAAAAACTAGAGTTTGATCAACTTTGATCAATTTTGAGGTAAGGATGATTTATGATCAATTTTGCCATAATCGAAAGATTTCTAAGGCTAAATGTGAGGGATCAAGTAAAAAATGAAGTGTGAGTTTGAGAGCGGAAGAGTAATGGATTAAAAATGAAACGGTAGATCTACAAGCGTCTTAGAGTGTGATCTAGGTGAGTTATGTGTGAGTAGGAAAGATCAATCTATCTTGATAAGGACTTAATTTGCCTTAAGACACTATGTTTAGCTTAGTGTGAGGTGTTCTAAGGATATGTTTGAAATATAATGCTTGCAATTGCATTTTCTGTTTGCTGGATCCCACGGTTCCCTAAGTGTAGGGATCCGTCTAGCACAATCTTTGGGATCCGCCCATCTGCTCAGCAGGACCTTTACTAAAGATATGCAATGATCTTGACAATGCATTATATCTCAAGGATAGTCTAAAAAGAGTTCTAATACTAAGATATCAAATGTAAGATGTTTTATTTCATGAAAGAAATTGGATTACATTGATAAAGCACGAGTACAAGAGAATTGATCCTATTTTGGAATACTACTAGGTTCCTTGAGTGTTTTCGCTAGGAGGATCATTATGTGATTGATGAGTGTTGGTGGATTCAAGAATGAAGAAAGTCTTCATGAGAGATATGTTTAGCGGTTCCATCATCTTGTTCACAAGTACGTACAACGGACTTTGAAATTGAGGATGGAAGTGCATAACATTATGATAGAGGCGTATCAAGAACATTCCATAAGGGATGAGTTTATTCTTAGAGCCTTGAAGATTTGTAATTCGCCTTGCGAAGAAGTAGGCGAGATTGTATGGTTGTTGTGTTAGCAAACAGTACAACATGTGAGCACAACAAGCGGGAAGGATTTCTCGATTTCCCCTAAGGCTCCAAACATTTTCACGTAGGATGAGTGCAAGAGGCTTGTACTCTTCTCGGATATCCCGTGTGAAGATAATGTTTGGATCGGAGTAATATGGTCGAGGTTTGCATATTATGCGATTTAAATCTTTCGGGGAGGGTATGTGTGAACAATATGGGCTATTTTCTTCACGAAAGTTGAAGAGAGAATCGAGAGACCAATCTTCGGTGAAGGCACATTGTCCATTATTTGGAATCCAGAGGATGTGAGCAAAATGCCCAAGGGTTAGAGTAAACTTTTGGTTTTTGATATAAAACCAAAGAGAAAGAGAGCGATCCTCGTTACGAACGAGTTCGACTTGACGGGAATTCCATTATGAACCTTGGACATATCTTCTCGTTGATTTCAAGAAGACATTCTGTTGTTCCCCGTTCACTATCGTTTAAAACAGTTTAAGTATATAAAACAAGTTAATAGTGAACTATGACTGAAATTAACATAAGAAAAGCACACTAAGTAATTTTCAACATCATATTCTTATTAGAAATAAATCAACAAAGAATACGTTACCCAAGTACTTGCGGAATAGTACTTGGGATTGAAGTGACAAAGTTGAGTGACTCCTCTCTAAGCTCAGGCTAAGTCTGAGCACAACTCTTAGAGCTCACTGAGCTATCTCAGGAACTAAGTTGTATTTGGAGGAGTGAAAAGATGGCTTGCCTGTATGTGTGTTTTTACAATTCACAAGCTTAACCTTTTCACTCCATCTCTTATGCTATTTATACATGTATGATATTTGACTCTTTCCTACGTGACAAACTAACATCATTCAGAAGATAAAATACTGATGTATTTTGTCTCTGTTTACAAAGACTATTCTAGGTAAGAGACAATACTACTTTCCTAAGTTCAGTGATGACACTGCGCCTGATCTTTTGCCATTCAGGGAAAGTTGACTTTGTTTGATAAGGACTTCGTCTTATCTGATTCAACCTTTTCCCGCATTGTCCCGCTCTTTCTTCAGTCTTTACATCCTTCAGTCTTCTACTTCAGTTTGTCTTCAGTGTAAGTAGTTGGAGAGGAGTCTTAGGGATTCAGTGAGTTATTGTCATTACTCACTGAATCCATCATCTTCTTCTTGACTCAGTCTTCACCCTTTAAGTTCCGCCTTACTGAGTGGAGAGACTTCTTCTTCGCCTCATACTGAGTATCCTGAAGATGACTCACTGAGAGAATATGCACTCAGTGACCTGTTAGTGTTAACGGATTAAACACTTGGCCTATTTTCTATTCAAATCCTAGATTAAGGGGTCTGGGTATTTACTGAACCCAACAGTCTCCCCCTATTTGGATATACAAATAGCCTAAGTGGTTGATCAGTGTAAGTGAGCAAGAGGCTTCTTCTTACACTTAATGTACTAATGAATACAATAAGGAACACTAAGTAAATGAATAAAACATACATATTTTATTGATCAGATTACATAGTTCCTATCACTAGTACAAAAGATAAAACAAGATGATGTCAATCCAGATGGATTCCCAATGCTTCAGGCTTGACTTTCTTGGTGATGAGTGTTTCTCTGTCAGGATGGTCTCTTATCTTGGCATTCAGGTCTTGGCAGAACCTGATGTTTGCTGGGGTTTGGATCTGAGAGGCCACTGGTATGTAGCTCAGCATTGCAGCTACACCAGCCTGATCAATATCACTCCATCTTTGAAAAGCAGGGTTTCCATAGACATCTATGTGGAATAGCCCTCTTTCAGGCTTCTCGATCACTAGACAGTTCACAAACTTAACACCTTCAGGTAGCTCCCTGTTGCATTCCAGTCCAGGCACTTTTATTTCAGGTTGGAACTCAACTCTCTTCCTTTTGCCAGTGGATGATTGTGGTTGAGATCCTTGAGGTGCAGTTAAGGCGGGCTGAATTCCCAGTTGGGCTGGACAATCTCTCAGTCTTTCATATCTTTTACTGAGCATCTTCATCAGGTCCTTAACCACTGCATTCTTCTTCTTTTCAATAATTGGACCAAGCTTATCAAGTTCAGTGATCCCAAAGTCAGTGAATTTGAGGGGATCATGAACCTCGAAGTGTCTTTTATCAACCCCCCTATAAACGTTCATGGCCAGTGGTTTGGTATTGGGGATGATTCTGACATCTGTGATCTTTTCAGGAAGCCTTCGGCTTGTCATTGTCCAGTTGTAATTCTCAATTCTGCTTTGCCTGATGACTTCAGTTTTCTTCTTCTTTTCTTCCAACTGTTTTCTCATTTCAGCCATCTGAGCAGCCTGAGCTTCCTTGAACTTTTGTCCTGCCTGACCCTTTTCGAGCTTCTTTGCATCTATCCCAATATTTTCAGCTTCCTCAGCAACTACTTGTACCAGTGCTTCTCTGCTCTTTCTTTCTTCTTCAGCAAGTTTCTTTTTTCTTTCCTCCTTAGCAAGGTGAGCACTTAGCTGTAGTGGTGTGAGCAGATACATGGTGTTGCCGATTTTAAAGGGAATCTTCTCAGGCTCAGAAGTTGTCATTTTGCCTTTTCCTTTGTCCTGGCCTGAGGAAGATAAAGTTGCTACCAGGGGTGGTGGTGTTGTTGTTATTGGTGTGATTACTGTCAGTGTTGTTGTTGTTGATGTTGTTGTTGGGATTGATGAGATAGGTGTTGCTGAGACTGGTGGTGATGATGAGATTTGAGCCACTGATGCTGTTGGTGTTGGCTCCCCCTCAGTGTGAGAATGAGTTTCTTCAGCAATATTCTCCCCCTCAACTGTTGCCGGAGCGTCAGTGAGGGCAAGAGTTGGAGTTGGTGCTGAAGGGGACGGAGCCGCTTGACCCTTGAAGGCCTGATAAATTTCAGAGATCATTGCCTTGATGTCTGATGTGTCGGTTTGAATACCAGTGACCTTTGCTTCCAAGTTAGCATGAGATAATTCTAAGGCGGTCATCCGAGGCCCAAGATTCCAAGCCATGGAGGATGATGCCTTAGCCAGATTAGCCACCTGAGTATCAAGAGAGCCCAATGTAGATTGTAGAGACTGAACAGAACTCTGTAGGCCTTGAACATTGGCAGACTGAAGCATATCAACCAGGTCAGTGAGACGGGAGGAATTCTTCATATAAACTTCAGTGGCTTCCAGTACTTTAGAATTGAGTGATGGGTCCTCCTTGACAGTCTCTTTGATATCATCAATTGATGAGCCACACTTTTGAAGAGACTCTCGAATCTTACCCAGGTTTGTATTCTGTTCGTCAATCTGTTGATACATAAGATCCCTGTGTTCGTGAACATTTTCATTGAAGGTGAGCACATCGGATTTAAGATCAGCGTAACTGGCAGCAACCTCAGTGTGTTGTTCCCACAGTGTTTCAATGACCCCAGAGTATAACCTTCTTGAAGCTTTGGTGATCCACTGAACAAGCTGCCTTTCAGTAAGTGGGAGAACATTATCAAATCTTTCAAATTCATCAGTGGAGGAAGAGGAGTCATCATTTTCATGCTGGAATGGTGATTCAGTATGTTCCTGTGGATCACGCTGAGGCACTTGTTCAGCTTGAACCTCAGCGTCCACTTCTTCCCCAGCTGATAAAATTTCATCATCAGTCTCAGCAAGCTCATCTTCGGAAAAGAGTATTCCAGTGACATCAGCAACAATTAACAGGGGGTTGGTGATGGGTTCCATATCAGCGGGTGGTATGTTTCCCTCTGAGTCTTTGTCCCCCGTTGACCCCTCGGACACTGGTGGGCGTTTCCCAGTGCCTTCGCTGGAGCCAGGATTGGTTGTGGGTTCCGTATCGGCGGGTTGTTTCTTTCCCTCCGAGTCTTTGTCCCCCAGTGACCCCTGAGACACTGGTGGGAGTTTTCCAATGCCTTTGGCGGAGTCAGTGATAGTTGTATCCCTATCAGCGGGTTGTATTTTTTCCTCTGAGTCTTTGGGATCGATCAGTGTGCCCTCAGACAAAGGCTTGGATTTGCTAATGTCATCACTGGGCGTTGTGGAAGGCGCTCCCCTACCAGCGGGTTGTTTGTTTCCCTCTGGATCTTGGGGAGTAGTGGATGTGACCAAGGGCACTGACTGTGATGTATCAGTGTCCTTCGTTGTCACGGGGGTGGATGTTGCCTGGTCATCAGTGGGTATCTGTTTAGTCTCGGGCCTTTTGTGCCTTTTAGGCTGTGTTCCTGAAGCCTCAGGGCCCTGGGACTTGGGTTTAGTCTTAGTCCCTTTCTGAGACTTCCCCTTTCTCTTTTTAGGAGCAGGGTTTGGAGACACTGATCCCTCCTGGTTGTTTACAGCAACCATATGGGCCGTCAATTCAATAGGAGTGACAAGGGATGGGTCTTTTTGAAAATTTGATTGGCTCAGGATGCCTGGTAAAGCACCAAAATTTTCTTCCTGAGGATAATTTGAACCCAGTAACACTTGCAAAGCGCAAAAGACAAACCTAGGATACGAAATGTATTTCGTCCTAGTTTTGCTCTGTAGCTTGGTTACGAGATCACTGTAAATGATCTCCCCTATGTCGACAGTGACCCCATTCATTAAGCAGTATGCCATCATCAACTGAATAGAGTTAACTTGTTCAGTGGATGAGTGGTTCCCGCCGAGGACCTGAATCACAAAAGTGAATAGGATCCTCCAAGCCACGGGGAATGAACTCTTGGTGACTGGGGTTCTGTCCAAAAACGTTTGATCTAAAACGATTTGTTTTAACCCATCCTTCACTGTGGAGGGTTCAGGATGGGCTACATAAACTCCTTTGTTGTAATCCAACCCTGTTGAAGTGCAAAACGTTTTGTAATCCAGGGTGAATCGTTGTTGCCCCCCGTGAAGACTGAATCTGATGAGATATTCCCTGAGAGGTCTGAGGTTGTTCTCATCAGTGGAGGGTGTCGGGTCATAGGCCTTGGCTGTTGCCCAAAACCCCCTGAGGAGATTTTGGTAAACAATGGAGGGACACTGAATAAAGGCCGTTTTCAGTGGGCAATTAAACAAAAATTTCATAATTTCTTTGTAGGCTGGGACAGTTTCAGGGTATTCAAAATTGCCTATGACATTATTAGTTTTAAATTCAACGTTTGTAAGATCCCCTACCCACTGAGAAGCAAACTGGAGAGATTGAGTTCTAGCCATTTCCATTTAAAAGATTTTAGGGTTTTGAAAATATTTTGACTAGAATAATCAAGGTTTTTATTTTTGATCTCTCAAGTTTGTGATGAAAAACTTTTGTAAATGTTTACAAGAAGGGTTTTCCAAAAGAGGTTTAAAGAGTTTTTGAGCACACACAAATATTTATGAGTTTTAGAAATGATTTTGACAGAGTTTTGTTGCAGAAAATAATTTGTGTGTGTTTGTTTGTGTTGGAAGAGGGTATTTATAGAGTGGTAAGAGGGGTGATTTGTGCACAAATGGGAATATTAAGAGTCGGTTTTGAAAGACATTTGAATTTCCACATTTAATGCTACCACTCCATTACCCGCAGTAAAATCCTGTTTTTCAAGGGAACAGTTGCAGTGCACAGTAAAAGTGCACTTTTGCAGAGATTTAATATTTTTTGTGTGAGCCATTAAATGCCAAGTGGGATGACAGTAAGACAAAGAGACATATATTCCTTTATTAAATTGGCATAGTTACCAACCTAGGACATTTAAATAACTGATACTTGGATCATTTAGTTACTCATTCAATGCTCTTTGTCAAGTGTCAGGGACCCTGAATGAGTTTTACTCATTCAGTGAGAGGTTGGTTTTGGATGTTCAGGGAGAATGAACCATTTCAGAGAACTCACTGAGATTGGTTTTTAGATACTTGGCTTTCAATGTCAAGCATTCCTAATTCAGCTTTCAGTCTCCTGAAGGTAGGTTCATCCAACGGTTTGGTGAAGATATCAGCCAGTTGATATTCAGTAGGGATGAAATGAAGTTCAATATCTCCTTTCATTATGTGATCCCTGATGAAGTGATATCTGATATCAATGTGTTTGGTTCTTTGGTGGAGGACAGGGTTGTTGGAGATTGCAATAGCACTAGTGTTATCACAGAAGATGGGCACCATTTTGTAATGGATGTCATAGTCACTGAGTTGAATTTTCATCCATAATACATTGGCACAACGTCCTGCTGCAGCTACATATTCAGCTTCAGCTGAGGACATAGCCACTGATTGTTGCTTTTTTGCACTCCAACAAACCAGTTTTCCTCCAAGAAATTGACAGGACCCTGAGGTACTTTTTCTGTCCATGTTGCAGCCAGCATAATCAGAATCAGAGTAACCCTTGAGATCAAACCCTGAGCATTTTGGATAATAAAGTCCAAGGTTTGGGGTTCCTTTCAGGTACCTGAGTATTCTTTTGGCTGCAGTGAGGTGAGATTCTTTGGGATTGGACTGATATCTTGCTATTAAACAGACTGAAAATTGTATGTCTGGTCTAGTAGCGGTTAGATACATCAGTGAGCCAACAATCCCTCTGAAATGGGTTTGATTGACTGATTTTCCAGTGAGATCAGGTCCAAGGTTGTTAGGTGGGACCATTGGTGTCTTCACTGAGGCATAGTCAGATATCTCATATTTCTTCAAGAGATTTCTGGTGTATTTCTCTTGACTGATGGATATTCCTTTATCAGTTTGCCTAATTTGTAGTCCAAGAAAGTATGTGAGTTCCCCCATCATGCTCATTTCAAACTTCTTTGTCATCAGTTTTTCAAACTGTTTGCAAAGTTTGTAGTTTGTTGAGCCAAAGATGATATCATCAACATACACTTGGACTAGAAACACATCCTGTTGAGTTCTATAGACAAACAGTGTGTTGTCTATCTTTCCTCTGACAAACTTGTTTTGTATCAGGAAGGCTGAGAGAGTTTCATACCATGCCCTAGGAGCTTGTTTAAGTCCATAAAGGGCTTTGTCAAGCTTGCAGACATAGTCAGGGAATTCACTACTCTCAAAGCCTGGAGGTTGTTGAACATACACATCTTCCTTGAGATCACCATTTAAGAATGCACTTTTAACATCCATTTGGTAGACCCTGAAGTTCATGTATGTTGCATATGCAAGGAAGATCCTGATGGCTTCCATTCTTGCAACAGGAGCAAATGTCTCATCATAGTCAATGCCTTCTTGTTGACTGTAACCTTTGGCTACAAGTCTGGCTTTGTTTTTAATGACAATGCCGTTTTCATCAGTTTTGTTTCTGAAAACCTACTTCATTCCTATGACTGCTACATCCTGAGGACATTTGATCAAGGTCATGACCTTGTTTTTATCAAACTGTTGCAGTTCTTCTTGCATAGCCTGAACCCAGCTAGGGTATTTTAGAGCCTCAGTGACACTTTTGGGTTCTATATCTGATAGGTAATCAGCATATAGACATTCATTGGCTGAGGCAACAGTTAGACTAGCAGCCATGCTTCTAGTGAGCATGCCCTCAGTGGGTTCACCAATGATGTTTACAAGCTCAATATCCTGAGTTCTTGTCCACTTACTCTGTGGTCTGGGATCTGAGCTTGATGATGTCACTAGATGTTCAGATGTGAGTTCAGGTGCAAGAGTCACAGAATCATTTAGATCATCTGTAGAGATGTCTAGTTCAGGTTGAGGTTCATGAGTTACAGGTTCCTGATTATTTTGATCAGTGTTCTTTATCCCAGCAGGGACTGATTGATTATCAATGAACTCACTGATAGTTGGTTGGGGTAGGTTGTGAGGTAAGACATAATATGAGATGTCAGCATCAGCTTGATACGAGGAATTAAATTCAGTGTTGTACTCATCGGGAGGGTATCTTGATGAGTTATCAATTCCTATTTCCTCCACTGAGGTGTTGGTAAACCTGATGCTTTCAATACTTTCATCAAAGGTGACATGAAAGGTTTCTTCAACTTGTTGTCTCCTTGTGTTAAAAACCCTGAAGGTTTTGGAGATCAGTGAGTAGCCTAAGAAGTATCCATCATCAGCTTTTGCATCAAACTTGCCTAGATGATCCTTGTGGTTATGAATGAACACAGGACATCCAAACACATGAAAATAGCTGATGTTAGGAAGTCTACCTTTGAAGATCTCATATGGGGTTTTATTATGTCTTTTGACAATGATTGACCTGTTTTGAGTGTAACAGGCAGTTTTGACTGCTTCAGTCCAGAAATGCTTGGAGAGGGTTGAACCATTTAACATGGTTCTAGCAGCCTCAATGAGGGTTCTATTTTTCCTTTCAGCAACCCCATTTTGTTCAGGGGTATATGGAGATGAGAAATTTTGAGAAATTCCTTTTTCATCACAGAAACTCTCAAGCTCATGATTTCTAAACTCAGTACCATTGTCAGTCCTGATTTGTTTAACAGTAATGTCATTCTGGTTTTCAATCTTCCTGATAAATGACATTATTGTATCAGCTGCCTGACTCTTTTTTGAAAGAAAGTATACCCAAGTGTATCTTGAGAATTCATCAACAATGACAAGTGTATACTTCTCATGCTGGATTGATCTGGGACTGACAGGTCCAAAGAGATCCATGTGCAGGAGGTGAAGGCAGCTTTTGATGGAGAAATTTTGTTTGGTTTTGAATGATGCTCTGTGGTGTTTACCTTTTTCACAGGCAGAGGATGGTTTATCTTTTGCAAAAACCAGTGATGGTAAGCCAAGGACCTTGTTTTGTTTTGCCAAGTTGTTGAGGTTTTTGAAGTTTAAGTGTGAGAGTCTCTTATGCCATAGCCAATTGATAGTTTCAGTGGCTTTAGCAAAGAGACAAGTTCCATCTTGAGAGAGTGTTGACATGTCTAACACATAAACATCATCTCTCCTTGGAGCTATCAACACTACTTCCTTGTTGGCATTGAAGATGGTACCTTGTTTGTCATTAAATTTCACAATGTACTTAGCATCACATAGTTGACTGACACTGATGAGATTGTATTTGAGACCATTGACGTAAGCAATTCTAGAGAAAACTATTCCATTGCAGTTTACTAAACCATAACCTTCAGTGGGACATGATGAGTTATCACCAAATACTACCTTGGGTCCTGGTTCATTTACATACTTGTGCAGATACGCCTTTACACCAGTCATGCTTCTTGAGCATCCACTGTCTAGATGCCAGATAGGCTCCCTGGCGTGTCTCTGCGCAAGTAGTAAACTGAATTAGTTTCTCTTAGTGACCCACTTGCTAGTGGGCTTGGGTCTCAAGGTTTCTTTGAATTTTGCAATCGACTCATGGTCAGTGGTTGTGTGCATTGTGCTACCACAGGTTTTGCATTTAGAGACTGAGGAAGACTCAGTGATTTTGGGTTGTTTTGTGCTTCTCCTTGCATGAATGACACTGTCATGTTGGGATGTCTCATGAGCTGGATTTCCACATCTATCACAGCATGTGTTCATGAGATAGTCGTCCTGATGATGATCATTAAACCCACAGTGAGGGCAACGAGGAAAAGGTTTTGCTCTTTTCATGAGAGCTGTTTTGGAGGATGAAGCATACTGGTGACCAACTTTGGTGTAGTTTGCTTTACTGACAGAGCTTACATACTGTAAGTGGTCTGCAGTTCTGTGATCATCCTTATTGCAGATCATGCAGTAAAGGATTCTGTAGCAGTTGTCAGTGGTATGACTGGTGTAATGACACAGCTCACACTTCTGCTTGGGTTTGTTGGTGGATTTTGATTTTGATGAGCTAGATGAGGCTGACTTAGCTTCCTTGATTGAATCAGGGGCTTTTTCGATGGAGTCCATCTTTTCTGTCAGCTTCCTCACAAGCTCAGTAAGTTGCTGAATTTGGTCAGCTTCAGTGGGGACAAAGGATGTTGAAGTCTCAGTAGGAGTAGTCTCTTGTTGGATTAGTTTTGCTTGTCTTTGTAGGATGGTTCTACCAAGTCCAGACCTTTCCTTTGGTGAGTGAGGATTGAATTTTAGAGGAGTAAGCTCAGAGCTTGGATCAGCACCCTGAAGAGGTTTCAGGGGTGGAAGCGGTGTTTCAGATTCTGCTTCAGACTCAGAGATGTGTTCAGTACCACTGGTCATCTCAGGAAGTCCTAGCATGCTCTTAAGAGCTTGGCTCTCAGGCTCAAGAATCCTTCCAGAATCGAAGTTTGGAAGCTTATTCTCAGGATTAACCCGTTCAATCCAGTCACTGGAATTTGGAGTTGTCAACATGTTGGTAATCATACCACCAGACACAAATGGTTTTGAACTTTGGTCTTTGTTGCGAGAGTCAGGGAGATGATCTTCACCTATGACTCTCTTTTTGCTACTGGGGGCACCCACAACATCAAAGACACTGGGATTCTTAGCAGTCCAACTATCAAGAATATCTTGTTCCTTTTTAAGTTCATCTTGAAGAGCCTGATTTCTCTTAACTAGTTCAGTGTTTTGAATTTGCAAGGTGACAGCCTCAAGCTTGGCTTGTTTTAAAATAAGCAGTTCATCTCTACACTTGTTTAATTCAAAACTTAGCTTGTTGTATTTTGAAAAGAGATTTAATCTTTGCTCTTCTACAAACTTAAGGTCAACATTAAGATAATTCATATAAGACTGCCAATCAGAGTCATCATCCATAGATAGTAAGATGTTTACCTTCTTCATAGTGATGTTGACCCATTCCCCGTTTCTGGCATGATTCTTTCCAACTGCTAGCTTGTCCTCTTCTGAGAGGGCCATCAGTGCACTGACATGCACCATTTCATCATCTGATGACACTGGCTCTTCATCCCAGTCGAAGGTCTCAGCAACAATGCCTTTGTTTTTACCCTGCACAGATTGAACACTTTTTGTTGTTTCTGAGGGACTGGCTTCGAGCAATGCAAGCTTAGCTTTGAGTTTCTTATACTTAGCTTCAAAATCAACAGTTTTGTTTTGATCAGATTTGTTTTGAAAGTTTTGATGAGACTGACAGATTTTTGGTTGAAATTTGCTAAAGCCTGAGGACTGATTTGACCCTGATGTTTTATAAGAGGGTTCTGAAATTGTTTTTGAAAAACAGTCTTTTGCAAAATGACCCTTTTTGTGACACTTAAAGCATACAGTGTCCTCATTTGCTTTGGCATTCGAAAGACCTTTGTTTCTTTTTATAAACCTTCGAGAGTTAGCAAGGAGTGCCCTTTCCTGAAATTCAGTGTTCAGGTCATTTAGGTACTCATCACTTGATCTCTCATCAGGCTCATCATCAGAATTTTCCTGAAAATCTTGAACAACATTGTTAGAATAGAAAGCAGTTGATATTGGTGATGAGGTGGTGGTCAGGGACTTCTTGACTTCCTGAGACTTCTTTAAGTCAGGGTATCGTCTGTTGATGAGATTTTCTTCATAGACAAATTTCCCATAAATTTCAGGAAGCTCAAGATTTTGGATATGATTAGCATTCCTAAGTCCCTGAGAGAAATTCAACCACTTCTCAGGGAGACTGTTGACAAAACCAACATTGATTTCATGTTTGGACAACTTAACACCATCATTTGACAATTCATTTAAAAGAGTTTTGTACCTGGTGTAAGTTTGAGAGAGAGTTTCTGAGTCCTTAGCCCTGAAGGTGTTATACTCAAGTTTCAGGTCCATTATTCTGTTTTCCTTGGTATCAGATGGTCCTTCATGACTATGAACTAGGTCATCCCAGGTTTGCTTAGCTGTACTACAGCTTATAACAGACTCCATAATATCGTCAGGAAGATAAGATATTATGATACTTTTGAGTCTTTGGTCCTGGTTGACCACTCTCCTTTCATCCTGGGTCCACTGAGCTTCAGGTTTGGGCAACCCTTCAGCAGTCTTTGGGACAAATGGACCTTCATTTATACACTTGATATAATAAGGTTCCATCCCAATCAAATAGCAAAGCATTCGCTTTTTCCATTTGTTGAATTTGTCAACTTCAAGTCTAGGGGCAACAGCTGAATAAGCTCCACCCTTTTTATCGACTAGTTGGGGTACATCAATTTCAGCCATTTAGGATCCTAATTTAAAAACTTTTAGAGCGGACTAAAAAAAACGAGTTTTATAATTAGCCTTGCTCTGATACCACTTGTTGTTCCCCGTTCACTATCGTTTAAAACAGTTTAAGTATATAAAACAAGTTAATAGTGAACTATGACTGAAATTAACATAAGAAAAGCACACTAAGTAATTTTCAACATCATATTCTTATTAGAAATAAATCAACAAAGAATACGTTACCCAAGTACTTGCGGAATAGTACTTGGGATTGAAATGACAAAGTTGAGTGACTCCTCTCTAAGCTCAGGCTAAGTATGAGCACAACTCTTAGAGCTCACTGAGCTATCTCAGGAACTAAGTTGTATTTGGAGGAGTGAAAAGATGGCTTGCGTGTATGTGTGTTTTTACAATTCACAAGCTTAACCTTTTCACTCCATCTCTTATGCTATTTATACATGTATGATATTTGACTCTTTCCTAAGTGACAAACTGACATCATTCAGAAGACAAAATACCGATGTATTTTGTCTCTGTTTACAAAGACTATTCTAGGTAAGAGACAAGACTACTTTCCTAAGTTCAGTGATGACACTGCGCATGATCTTTTGCCATTCAGGGAAAGTTTACTTTGGTTGATAAGGACTTCGTCTTATCCGATTCAACCTTTTCCCGCCTTGTCCCGCTCTTTCTTCAGTCTTTACATCCTTCAGTCTTCTACTTCAGTTTGTCTTCAGTGTAAGTAGTTGGAGAGGAGTCTTAGGGATTCAGTGAGTTATTGTAATTACTCACTGAATCCATCATCTTCTTCTTGACTCAGTCTTCACCCTTTAAGTTCCGCCTTACTGAGTGGAGAGACTTCTTCTTCGCCTCACACTGAGTATCCTGAAGATGACTCACTGAGAGAATATGCACTCAGTGACCTGTTAGTGTTAACGGATTAAACACTTGGCCTATTTTCTATTCAAATCCTAGATTAAGGGGTTTGGGTATTTACTGAACCCAACACATTCTAGTCCTATGGCTCGGAAGGAGGTATTGATACCTTCTTCGAATTGTAGAGAGGTGTCTACAATACGTCCTTCGTGGAAGTGACGGTTTTCGAGATTATTGAACCCACGGACATGATTGCCAGGTGTGTTGGGTTCAAGGGAGATGTTCGGAGTGTAGACGCTAGTGAGTGAAAAATCAAACTCGTATTCATGCGTCATAGTTGAACCTATAGAAATGATGGGTTAATAAAGGATGATGTTTGTGGTCAACCTATGATTATCTAACGTTTTTATTAGATTTTTATTAACAATGATTTTTAACAAGAAGGACACTTTAACTCACTTGACATTCTAGTGGAGTATTACTTTTAGAAGAAAAGTGGTTTTTAATTTGCATGAAAAACTGTTTTCCAGTAGGACAGATCCCACGGTTCCTTTTCAAAAGGGATCCGGCTAGTATAACTTCCGGGATCCGTAGATCTGTAATTACAGAACCAGATTATATGAAAACGCATAGGTTTTTTAGATCTCATAGTTTTATACCAAGATATATGTTTTATCCTACATTTTCTTTTAACATGCATACATGACTTCTAATGTATCACAAATAAATCAAAAGAAATGACAAACATATTATGATAATAATAACCTAGATAACTAGATTATTAGTAATATTGCATTTCAATACTAAGGATGATACAAAGGATTGGGTATATGATCCCAATGTAGATTAACAACACAAAGTAAATGTCTCCGTATGTGAAATTCATCATAGGGAACACAAGTGCAATGAGTATTAAGGCGATGAGCACGAGTGCGATGTAAAGCATGTTGATGACGGATCTTCTTGGTTTCGGTTGAGATGGAATGAGGAGGAAGATGAAGTTTTTGAATGAGAGGAAATTTATGAAATTGGAAGATTTGAAAAAGTGAGAGTGGTCGACGGTGGGAGTATTTATGGGGAAGGAGGAATTTTTGAAATTCGTGTTTTGTTTTATTATTGGATTAAAAGAAACAAAATATAAGTTTTATATACCACGACTTTAGACGAGAAATAAAACACGTATGTGAGAAAAAGGCTTCCTAATGAAGCTTCATGTAAAACATGTATAAGCAAAAAAAAATAATCATATAAATACCTAAATAGGCATACTTAATTATCAAGAAAAATAAAAAGAAAATCATACCTCTAGCGCACTTAGGAATGTCTTTACAAATGACACAACAAATGTCACTTAGACGATTCCCGCTCCTTTGCGATTAAGATACCTTCTTAAGGAAGGTATTCTTTTTACCAAGCGATTCCTATAGCTTGGTGGGTATGAGCTTTGACTAATCAACATGACAAAGAAGATTAGTGCAATTAAATGAAACAAGTAAAATAAAAAAAATGTTGTTATCAAATCAACATCCAAACATATAGTTTTAAAAGACATGGTGTTTGTTTTTATGAAAAACCTTCTTTGTAGTTTTCAATTAACCATGGATCGTATCAAGTTTTTAAAGTACAATATACTTCAAGAAACTTGGTAACGAAGCTCTGATGCCAATTGTGGAAAACTAGAAGGGGGGTTGAATAGTTTTGCCAATTAAAACTTCCTTTTAATCTATTTAGATCGACTTATGTCAATCTATTTGAATGTGTGTGTTGGATGTTGATAAACAAGCATATAAAGGTAAGTAATGAAAAGATAAGAGTAAGAAGCACAAAACCACAACGCGAGTATTTATAGTGGTTCGGCTACAAGGACACCTTCCTTGCCCTACTCCACTCCCCGAGTCACCTACTCGAGAGTTCGTAATCACTACACCAATCTCCTTATGGCGGAGAAGCCTTCACAACGTCGCCTACCCTTTTTCCGGTGCTAGGCTAACCACCGGGTTCTTTCACTCCAAGGTGAACCACACCTACACAACGTCGCCTACCCTTTATAGGGTACTAGGCTAAGTACCTACAGTAAAACCTCTATAAATTAATACTCGATAAATTAATAAACTCAATAAAACTAATAATTTGTCCGGTCCCAACTTGGGACCAGTGTAAATTTGAACCCCAATCGATAAAATAATAAGATAATAATTTTTTTGTAACCCTGGTGTATATATATTAGTCCCAACGAAACTATAAATTAATAATCATTAAAAAATTCCATAATATATATTATATATGTGTGATACACTTCAAAATTCTAAGATTGTTTAGTAAAAAATGAATCTATAGTCACTTGTTTTTTGTTGAACTTCAAATCTATATTGATTTCATCTTTAGATCTCCCTATTGCACTCAAGAGTTGGGCGTTGTCTTCTCATATTGGAACAAAAAGTTGTGAAGAGTTATTGCCGCTTGTAATGCTTCTTTTTGAGCGACTGGTTCCAAAGCTATTGAATCATCCTCAACTTCATCATCAACCGGATTTTGAATGGTATCCGCCACAATTACTTCAATTCCTTAAACCACGTAACATTCATTATTTTCACCAGGATAATCTAGCAAGTGATTCATATCCATTTTGTGCTGATAATGCATACCCGTAATTAACCATCTTTAAATTAATAATTTATTAATTTATCGATAAAATAATATCTCGCTAAATTAATAAAATATGTCGGTCCCAACACCATTAATTTATAGAGTTTTTACTGTAGTTCTTTCACTCCAAGGTGAACTACACCTTCACAACGTCGCCTACCCTTTATTTGGTACTATGCTAAGCACCTAGTTCCATTGCAATGGAGGAACTACTACCACACTACACCAACGACTAATCCCAAAGGAGATCTACTCCTTTACAACATCATCAAGGACATCAATATCCTTGGATCTAATGCTAGTCTATCTAGTACATCGAAACACACCATATCGAATGTACATCTAAGGCACCTTCACTAATGCCTTTGATTAGATCTACAAGACACCTTTCGCTAATGTCTTGTGTCTTCACTTCTTAAGCACCTTTCACTAATGCTTCTAGTCTTGACTTCTAAGCACCTTTCACTAATGCTTCTTGTCTTGACTTCTAAGCACCTACTACAAGTGCTTATGCTATAGACGATAAATACCCTTCACTAATATCTTCGTCTTGACACTTGAGACATCTTTCACTAATGTCTTCAACACTACACTTCTTTGAAGAAAGAAAGGAATCATCAACAAGAAGACTTCAGTAGCCTTGATGATGAGGAAGCATGGCAACTCATGGACTTGAGCTTGCTCGACTTCAAAGGTGGTGATCTTGCCTTTAAGAGGAACCTAAAAGATCACACAAAAACAAAACTACAAACATAGATCTCTTGGATTTGAGGTTAGTGATTTTTAAACTCAGGGAGAAAGTCTGTTAGAAAGGGGTGAGAAACAATGAAGAAATGGCTCACTATTTATAGAGGAAAAATTCTACTGTTCCCCGGATCCCACGGATCCCTACCACAAGGGATCCGGCTAGCACAAAGCTAGGGATCCGTGGAACGCTCCTCTTTGCCCATGGGTATTTTGGTTATGGGTCATGGGTTGAACCACGGATCTTTGGCTAGATACAATGTATCTTTGAGTGCAATGCACTTAGTCACTTGGGTATGGGTTGATCCATGGGTTATGGATATTATCCATGTATGATATAAGCATGATGTCATGCAATGGGTTATGGGTCAAGATCCATGGGTTATGGGCTTTGGGTTGTACCCAACTACATTCAATGTATTTGCCCAATGGGTTGTGATACTTAAGTTTCTACCCATTTATATTACCCAATATACTACATACTAGTTATGTGTATATTTTATCCAAATATGTAAACACTAGTTGTTGTACATATGTATTACTAAATCATAAAATCACTTATACTTGTTTTAGTGTTTTATGTGAAAATGTGAATATGTTAGAAACTATTAGTTCAAACCATTTACGTATTTTATTTGTTTCGTTAAAATGATTTTACGTTTGTTATCGACAAAACATTAGAAGATCGTAAAATATAAATAAACGTTTTTACGGCTTATTTGTATTAACAAAGTAGCCGCTTCTTTCCCTTTCTGGTACGTCCATGTTTATTTCGTGACCCCAAGTTATATTCCTTACTCTCTTTGGGGTTAGGCGGTGATCGAGATGGCAATTCTGGACTTGCTTACCTTCCGCAGCTCATCGTTATGTCGCGACTATATGGAGCTACGAATCTGCTGCAATTGTTTGGTCATACTGGACTGGTTCCGTGCGTTGTACGAACTTCTGTTAGATCTGGAGATTTTGTGTCTTAGCGACATTCTTCGTGCTCATATGTATCTGGTCCAGACTCTTTGAGTCTGGGGATACTATACGTGATCAAGTTTTAATCAGTGGCGTCTTTTTTAAAAACCTATATATATATATATATAGGGGATAGCTTGGCTAGAATTTTTGTAGCCAATTGGCTACAGTCCTTCATTAAAAATACACTAGCAATGATTCTGGGACCCACAGAAAAGAATCAGGACTCACAAAAATAATCAGGGACCCACATTTTTAGTGCAAAATTGTAGCCAATTAGCTACAATTAATTGTAGCTAATATAATCCCATATATATATATATATATATATATATATATATATATATATATATATATATATATATATACATACATACATACATACATACATACATACATACATACATACATACATACATACATATATCTATATATATATATGAGACTACATATGCCACGTCACTAATGCTGACTAGACACATTAATGATTACATGGAGCACCATATGATGAGGTGGAAATGGTGACTAGGCATAATTCTCGCATAAATATTTAAAAAATTTGTTACTAACCAGTTTCGAACCCTGGTATGTTAGACCATATGCAACGCATCAACCAGTGGAGCATGCCATCATTGTGATATGTGATTCCATATCCAAATTGATATTCACCACAAACTTTGACCATCTTCCCTTATCAAAATAGAAACTTCCTGCTATAGCGCCAATAACTTAATTCCTCTTCAATGGTATACCATTCAAATTCAAATCTCACATAACCTAAAATCACGCAACTTTCTCTCAGTATTTTCTTGATTTTCAAAATTATTAATTATGTTGTTTCATAAACACATAACCGATCAGTGTTGCAAATTTTAAGATGAAAAAAATCGAATTTCATACAATCAACAAGGTTTGTGTTATTTTAGATTCTATTTTCGATTATTATGTACATGCGATTTGATACATGCTTATTTCAAAGTTATTAATATTTGCAGATTCAAATCCACATCAAGTGGATTCAATTTTCACCAAAAACCTTAATTTTACTCGTAATGACTGTGGCAAGATCTTGATTGAAATTGTTAGGGTTTTTATGATAGCATTGAATCTTTAATTTTCGGGTATGTTGAATTTCTAACTTCAATTTCAATTACTATATACATGTGTTTCTTTAAACCTTGAAATATGATTTCTAATATGGATGTTTTTTTAATTATAAATATTAAGATGTGTGATTGATTGTTGATTTTAGTTTAGGGTTTTAAAAAACTCAAATTGGGGATTTGTTAGAACTCAAATAGTCCATTGGTGCAGTTGATGTTTGAAACATTTAATATCTTCGGCTTAGTAAAAAAGTGCATGTACATAAGCAGTTTAAATAATGTAATCTGAGAAAGCTGCTTATCCGAGTACAAGTTTTATGACGGCAAATCCCAAACACTACGTATTGAAAAATTCGAGCTTTTGCATACGGTCACTTATGAGAGCATGTTATCTTCTTGAAAACAGTACTGACACTAAAATATTATGTGTCTACACCATTATGTGGATGTCTACTGAACTGAAACTTGAGTCATTTTAGATGGTCAAAAAAAGGGCAATGCGACTGTAAGTTGGTTTATGAGCTCATTCTCTCACGAATCTACTGTCATATGGGATTTCGATGTACCATTTAGTTTTATGATTGAATCCATCTAAGATGCAAATTTAAGTAATACTTTGATTAGTTATCAATTGTAAGTAATACGTCTCAATAGAATTATCTACTTATTGCTCTATGGGTTAGTTTAGTATGTACAACTGTAACCGTTTTGATACCTTATGGCCTTTGGTTATATACTCATAGAACTAAGATTGAATATCTTGACAATGGGATATGCGCCCATAATATATATCGTTAGGCATTTTTTGGAGCTATCTTATTACAATTTGTTTTCTATGTTAGTTTTATCCTTCAAAATAGTGTTGAGTTGACTTTTACTTAAGGATACAAACTTTAGTACCAGTTTTTCCATTTCATGTTATTTATGTTAAAGGTTTGGATCAACAACTCAGCAAGACAATAACTGCGCGATTTGGATAATAAATAAAGTTCAAAAAATTTTATTGGCTTTTATGTTATACATATCTACTTTCCTATCAGTTTTCTTTCTTACTTTTCTTCTCTATATGCTAAATATGATAATCAGGTTTTTGAGTTATTGGTGCTAAAGTATCCTGCAATTCTGCATCATTGAGAAATATCTATATGAAGTGTTGCAATCACAAGTCATTTACTCAAATGTTGCTAAAGGAGTTCTTGCGAAGTCATCAGATATATAAGCAACTTTGGTTCCGATGATCAGACCAAAATCTCTCTGGAGGTTATTCAAGATAACTTTTTAGTTGCATTCGGTTTTTTAATTTCTTATTTGGTTTTTAGAATTAAACAATTCTTTTCTGTTTACATTAAAACTTATTATGGTAACAGATTTTGGAAAAAGGAGAACTGCAAGTTGCAGGGAATGAAAGAGAATCACAATTATCGAATCAGTTTGAGGACATTGCAACTATTGTCATGCATAATACTATCAATCCTGAAACTCAGCGCCAATATACTATAACCATGAATGAACGTTTGATGCAGAATATACACTTTGTTGTGGATCCACATACCAATTCAATGAAACAGGTAATTCCTTCTATTGTACTTAAAAGTGGAGGAATTGGTAGATATTATGCAAAGCCAGTCACCCCGACAACTATAACAGTATTTAATTTTAACTTGCATTTGCTAACTTTGCCTTTAACAAATATTGTTGACATAGGGGGTGTTTGGATTTTTGTTTTGGAACTATTTATTTGATTATTTTGAACTTAAAGTGGCAATAATTAGTTTTTAGTGCTTGGATAAACAAATTATGCTCTGATTATCGGATTTTTTGCTTTTCAAGGTTGGTGACGATAAGCAAGGACTTCCAGTAGAACCATTTTACATCACATCCACGTACATCATACATTTTAGCCATCAAAGAGATGAAAGCATAACAAGAGCCTGTTTGCCTACCAAATTGCAAATTATCACTTGGTTATGATATGCTCTATGCAGAACTCGGTGGCTGCAGTATGCCCAAAATGGTTAGTGGAAATTACGGAGGTTGTTTATTCTTTGAATATGGTAATCACAACTTTTTATTCTTTAGCTCTTTTATTGATTATGTTATGAGTCAATTTTTTTTTTCCTAATTGGATGGTAAACACCTAACCGGAGTTTATTGATCATGTTTAAATGCAGTTTATGGTCTTCAATAGTTAAATGCCTTAATAAGCCTTTGTCATAAACAAGACTTGCTGCTGAGGAGTTGCCATGTGCTTTCAGTCAGTGGTGCTTAAATCCAGCTCTTATGAATAATGTGGCGGATACTTCTTTTTCAGTGATTTTAACATCCGGGTAAGTGTGTATGCATACATATTGTATCCATTTTTTTGGTAACACATTCTCTTTGTGAATCAGATTATTTACCCTTTATCCATATTTTCTCTGGTTGAACTTCCAACAAATTTTTTCTAAGTTAGCGACATCATACGGCGTATGAGATATAGAGTTTTTCAAACTACTGTCATCACGAACATTTTGGATATTTGTGAGTCTGGGCTATGTTGTATGCTTTTTTAGTGGTCTAGATTGTGTCATTCCTATAATTTCTTTTTACTATGTTGACAGGACCTGTCACCATTGAGTTCCTTCCAATTTAAACTTGGGGTTCAATTCGGAACCTCTATAGAGGCTCCACATGTTATTAATGTGGATTCACAGGTAATCAAAAAGTTTCTTACGTTTAAATTTTTTTATTGGCATAACTGATTTTCTACCTTCTTTGATGTTACCTATTAAGTTTTGCATTACAGTTATGGGCTGGTGTGATTCATAGTGGGCCAAATTATTTTCCACTGAACGCAAGTTACAAAACATCATAAGGCTTTGATTTTCAGGTAGGTTCATAACAGAAACAAAGATAGGAATAGTTGTCGTAAGTTATATGTATGCAAAGTTGTTCCAGGTGGATGCTTAGTTTTCTTCCCCATCTATAAGCTTATGGACAAATTACACAGTCGTTGATCTCAAACAGGTCAACATAAACGCTTAAATGCAAAGAACCCCTCTTGTGTAGGTGAGGATTAATCCTACTTTATAATATTTGAAGGTTCTATTATGACATACATATTTTACACTAAAAAAATCAATATATATTGTTGGTGAAGTCACATTTTTATGGCTCTTTTGATATCATGGTTAAAGTTTAAATTTGCTTATTTTCTTTTCTGTGATATCTTGTTGGTGATGTTGTATATTTGCTTTTATTATATTGTTAGAGCCAAAGGGTGCCCAAGAATACTTTGAGAATGTTCTAAAAGGTTATTATGATACATTTCGTTAAGGAAATAAATTAACCAAGACTGGGACGAAAAGGGGTAAAAAGGTGGACGTAAGTGGTTGTAGTGCAACAATGAACAAAGGGAATATTAAGAAAGGAGCTACATTTGATAACTTTATGCTAAGGAAAGGTATTTTAATGTGTCATCTAAATCATAATTTGGGTAAAATGTTGTCTCTAATGGATCCATTTTAGTATTAAAAATAAAGTTAGCTAAACTAGAAAGCGTCAAATGGATGGTTTAAATAAAAGTTAAAGTGCGCCAAGTATTCACAATAACCTATATCACTTTTTAAAAAGAAAAATTGTGGCTGACAAATCAAGGTCTTAAGAGTTAATAACAAATTCCATATTCAAATTTGTTGATGAGTTTTAATTGTCTTGATGTATTATGGGTAGTTTATTAAGTTTTCTTAATCTTCTGAAGCTGATATGTGGTTGTGCAGGTCTCATGATCAAGTTCAACTAGCTTCTAGGTATTCTTGATGTATTATGGAAGACATTTTCTGGGTTGTTATTCCTATGGTTTCCAGACTACTCTTTTAATAATAGTTTATATTAATTCATCCCTATAGACGTAATTATATCACATGAACAATGTATATACAATATATTATACTTAACTATTTTATTTTTTCTCACACTTTTCATCGTTCTTTTTACATGAATTACATGAACACTTTCTTTTTTTTTTCAATTTATTTACCGTTATTCATTATTTATGTATTGTCAACTTATAATCCGTCAAGTAATATTATGAAGCTAGCCCTCCCATTCGGGCGGGCCATGAAGCTAGTATATATATATACATACATACATACATACATACATACATACATACATACATACATACATACATACATACATACATACATATATATATATATATATATATATATATATATATATATATATATATATATATATATATATATATATACTTCCTTATAAAACACCAATATCCCTAACCTAAAAACAACCCTATCCCTTTAAGATTAAACCAACCATACCAAATACCCAAACCTAAATTTACACACACCAAACTAATATCCTGACCTAAAATAATACCAAACCACCCAAACCCTATCAATCTCACCAAACTAACAAATACCCATCAAGTATTACTTCATTTTTATTCTCTCACCTGCACATAATATTTCTCTTATCTCATACCCACACAAACACATTTAAAAACAACATCTTTTCTATCATCTCATATACCACCACCACAGCCATCCGCCACCACCTTTCAACAACCACCACCGAAACATCTTGACGCAACCATCCATGGGACTGAATTTTTTTTTTGAAGTATATTAAACTTTTATGTTTTATTTTTTAATAGAATTATATATTATTCAAGTTTATAACTTTTTTTATAGATCTATATATATTATTTGTATTTTTGGGTTCTAATAACATTTTGACACTTTTTTTTCAGCGTGCAAGAGCCTTCATCAGTCGTCGCCGGCAACAGAACCTTCAACCGCATACTTAAGGTTTTTTTGAAGTTTTTTTTAGAGTTTTCTATAGATCTATATTTTTTACATGTTTTAAGGGTTTTTTTTTTTTAATTTAGATATAACTTGCTGTAATAGTTTCCCCTTTTTATTTTCTTCAGCTACCAAAAATACTCCCGCCGCTGTAACACCCCCGAAATGGTCGCAGCGAAAGATTGTGTCACTGGGGTGCTACTTCATAATACAAAGTACAAGTTATAGAAAACGACCTGTAAATGAGACGTTTTGAAAAGTTACCATTCGATTAATGAAATCAGAGTTACAAAAAATGAGATTCCAAAGTATGATACATAAGTGTTTACAAAATGTTTTGAATGGTAAATGATAAAAGCGTAAGTCTTCAAAATATGTCGTGCGACTCTATGCTTCAAACTCTAGCTATCGCCTTATGACCTGAGATAAACATGCTAAAAAGTGTCAACATAATGGTTGGTGAGTTCATAGAGTTTGTTTAACATGTAAGCCTTTAAAGAATGTTAACACAGCAAAGGCATTGTAAATCGACTCAGTTCCAAGTTCCACCCATACAAAACTTGCAACCTGTGTGTTTACAACCCACTGCTAAAATATAGTATGTCAATCATGTATGCATGTATCATAGTAGTAAAAAGTATAAATGTCACCACAAGGGTCGTCCAACAACTTAATTTGGGATGTATCTAATTTAATAGCCTTCCAACAACTTAATTTGGAGCCACTAAATTAATGGTCATCCAACAACTTAATTTGGAGCCACTAAGTTGAATAACGCAATTAAGTATAATGTACTCAAGAATAACGCAAATAAGTTTAACACAATCATGTATAACGCAATCAAGTATAATGCAATCATGTATAATGCAATCAAGTATAATGTTTTGAGCATTTGTAAAAGTAAAAGCGAGTAGTTGAGCATGTATCTCCCCCAAAGAGTTTGTAAAACAAGTATTAAAAGAGTAAGAGCTATGACTCACGGTAATCCTTAAAAGTTTAGAGTACTTGTGAAAGTAAATGAAAATAGTTGAGCATGTATCTCCCCCAAAAGTAATTCAAAACATATAAAAGTAGGGGCTATGAAACTCACCTTAATAAAGGTGATATCAAATGTATAACGAATCGATGGATAAGCCGAGAAACCTCTACGCGCAACCTAGAATATGATGTTGTGTCTTAGGTTCTAAAATAAAGATGTGAATGTATAAACATGCTTATATAGTCATTACATCAATTATGATTGGATACTTAACATTTGTGAAGTCGTATAAGTGTTTACGTTTCATTTATTTAAGTTTTCCCCATCTAAATCTACCCGTTATATCTAAACCGTAAATGATCACAACTCGGTTTTTATGTCCTCAGAAAGGTAATTAAATATACTAAACAGATTAGTGGGTCCTACTGCCCCAAAAATTATTTAACTAATGTGAAATTACTAATTTACACTTGAATGTACTAGTTATTTTAATCAGCAGCAAACTGTCTCACTGTTTTGGTCATAAGTCGGCTTCTACAACTCCGTTTAATGTACGGCTAGTGGCCACGTTCAAGTTAGGGTGTTAGCTAAAACTTTTATTCTTTGACCAACAAGGGGTTATATGCAATTTGTATGAGTGTTAGCCATTTAAAATCTGTTACGCAGTTTTGGACACGTTTAGCCGTTTTGGCTCTAGTTTATTCATCGGGATGAGTTACGGCACAAGCCACCCGGCGAAACGACCACAAGACATTGATCTATAATCCTATGTTATTAATTAAGTTTCTCAGTCCATGAATTTTACCTAGAATTTACGTTTACAGACCCTGTCCAGTTTCTGTGTTGCAAATCTAGTCCTTTTGACAGTTTCTAGTGTTTAATCCATTTATCCAAGCACAATCATGTATAATAAGCATATAGAACATATTACATATATGAAATACTAGTATTTACTAAAATCAAAGGTAAGTATAGTAGTTTTCTTACAATCCTTGTGATGAATTTTTACTAGAACTATGAATCAAGATCACTAAACCTATGTTTGTAACACAAAACCCTAGCTTCCAAATCTTTTCACCACCTTGCAAACCCTTTATAAACACTTGATAATCTTTGTAAAAACCTCCTAACCACATCCCCTAATCACCTTGTATAGCTCTTAATACAACCATGGAATCACCAAATAAACTTAAGATTCATGTAGGGAATACTAAGGCATTGAACTTTGTTGTGTTCCTTGTAGGTTGAAGATCAAAGATGAATTATGTTGGTGATTGTGTATGTTTGGTTATGGAGAGGATAAAAGAAAGATGATTATGTGTTTTTGATGAAATGAGATGATAATTGAAGACTTGAAGAGTTGGTGTAAGACTTTTCTTAGGTATAACACTTGTAAACTTAGGTGCTAAGTTAAAAGGACACATGTATAAGCCTTAGTGAATAAGTAAACCCTATGTGTCATATATTTCATCATGATTTCAACCAAGGGCTGATTTGAAGTGATAATATCAAGTCTTGATATTATCTTGTGTTTACGGAGTGTCGTTTGGTTCCGGTAATCGCTAATTGTAAGCCGTTAAGTCATAAAACTTAAAACCGGGTATCTTAAAAATATGAAACTTATAAAAATGTTAAAACTTATTAATATAACCTATCTTAGCATATTAAATGAGTGATAAGTTTGACGGAGCACGTAAACGCTGTTAAAGCCTAGAATGGTAAGATATTTAAGAAGAGAATTTCAACTTGACTTCTCTTAGTGAGATATTTTGTAGATATTTAACTAGGTATTATCTAAATAATATCTAGTTGATGAATAGGTATATGACTTGGCAAGGTAACTTAAAATGTATTAGTCAAAAGGTGGTGCGGGTATCGGGAGTGAATAGTAAAAGTGAATAGTGAAAATGAATAGTAACCCGAAAATGCGAATTGTTACGGCCGCCGCCGTCGAAAACTGCTTTTATCGTCGCTTTCTATGTGTCGGAAACTGTTGTCTTCGCCTTCATGCCAGAATGTGTCGGAAACTGCAGTCGCCTAAGTGTAACTATTTAGTCTTAAAGATGTTGTTTGTATAAATTTGTTATATATATCTGTTGTAAATTTTTGTTTATATAAATTGGCTGTTTATTTTTGTTTCTTTTAAGTGTTTGAAGTAGTGATAAAACTTTGATATGTGAAGTGTATAATTGTACATGTGTTGTAAATTTGTACAAACCATATTGCTAGATGTGTTGTTAAACTGCGAAAACAAATTATTGCGTCAATTTTGTTGCCTAGAGTTTTTATTTGAGAATTTTTTTTTTGATGAATTTTTAGATCGTGTAATTTGAAATATGTTTTGAAAGTTTTGAATCTCAAAGTTTTAAAGTTTCTAGAAATCTGTTTTGAAAGTTTTGATTTTTTTTGAAATTTGAATATTGAAAATTTGAATAGTTTAAGATTCTATAGTTTAAAACTTTTGAAAATTAATTGAAAAAGGTTCATTTGTGTTTGAAATTTGAATCGATTAAAATTTTATTTTAGTGTTTTGAAATTTGAATATTAAGTACGGCTAACCACAGTTTGAAAATCAGATCGACTAAAATCGGACTGAATTGAAAACCGATTTGGTCCAAAAGTCCGGACCGAGGATTGGACCAAAATGTTTGGTCTAGGTTCGGGTCGGTTCGGTCCAATAATGCATAATAGTTGGTTGTGCACTAGACCGAACTGGATCGGACCGAAGACTAAAATAAGGAAAAGGGTGGACAAAGGACCGGATGAAAATATGTTTGGTCCGGTCGTTTTGATTTTTTGGTTCGATCCGGTCCACGGTCTATACTCACCCTATTTTGAAGTTTTAAAATATCTTGAATTTTTCTTAAAATTTCTAACTTTTTGGAATCTTAAAAAGTTTAACCACTTTTAGATTTCAAAATACTAATACCTTTCAAACGTTTGTTGTTGACTTCTTATGACGAAAAATGACCAATATGTTTGATAATATTTTTTTTTCACATTTTAAATCAAAATTATAATCTATGGTATCTAAACATTATTAATGGAATTATTTGCGGTTGAACCACTATTAGAGTAGATAGTCACAAAGATTGCAAATGCTTCCATCAATGACATCCAAATTAACGTGAAAGTATGGGCTTGTGGTGTTTAACATGCACAAATACTTTCATTAACTTGGTCTACACCGCTAAATTGTCATTGAAACATTGGCAAATCAAACTAGAACCATTGATAATTTTATTAATTGTCGCAATAATGGTTTGTATTGAACAAAAAAAATACCCCCCACAAAGATTGACGCAAACGGAATTTGCACTTTGTTTCAAAAACTATGTTGACGAAGACTTATCATCTTTGCTTTTTACTAAGTCACATGTCAAGTAGGAAAAGTAGTAAAAAGATTGACAACTTTGCATTGTAAATTGAGATATCATCAAAGTAGAAAAAAACGACGAGCTCTTTGTTTTATGTTAGATGTCAAGTAGAAAAAGTAACATAACCCAACTTGATATCTTAATATCTTAATATCTTAAATAGATATGTCATGAAAAGAAGGAAAAAGAAAACACCTTTGGTCAACAAAATGACTTCTCATGGATCGAGAAATAGGGCAAATAGAAAGAAAAAAAAAGGTTAAAATTGGAATTCAATTTATTTAAGAAAATGTAAAGAAGAATTACACGATTCACACTGGCTTTTGAATACTATACATGCGATACTTAATTCATATTAAAATTAGGAGTGTACTTGTTAATTTAACTTAATAGATTGCATTTGATTATACTAAGCACCAAACGTGGAATAATGTATGACCACACGAATTAGACATGTCAATTAATGATCTTTGTCAAAATTTATAAACCGCCGCCGCTAGAAAAAAATAGTGTCGAAAGTGAATTACTCGCCACCAAAATATGGTCAAAATTTATAAACAGCTGCCGCTAGGTGCGGGTAATCGGCTAGTGTGTGTGTGTGTATATATATATATATATATATACTAGTTTCATGACCCGGCCGATGGCCGGGCTAGTTTCATAAATTTCACATCCGAATATTTATCATGTACACATCTGTGAGGTTTACACTTTAAACAAAGCAAAATTTTTATAAATTAAAGCTTGAAGATTGTTGTTGCGTCCGATAAAGAAGTTTACATACATTTCAGTAATATCCAAAAAGAGTTAAACATGATTACACTCTTAAAAACAAAAAAATGCATACCCATATGTCTTTCCTTATATGATGAGAGAATTCAAAGCCTTTTAAATATTGTACATCTTTATATGTGATTTCCAACTCCTTTTCTACAACAACTCCTTTTCCAACTCCTTTTAAATATTGTACATCTTTATAGAAATTATAAATAAAATAAGTCGGTAAGTGTTTGGTTGTTTTTCCGGAAAACACGCCGATTTCAGCTCCAATTAAGCACCTAAACCTAGCCATCTCAGGTCCAATTTCGGTAACGAAACCCACCTGCTGCAGCCCCAAACGCACACATTTCAGCGGAGAAAGCCACATCTTTTAGGAGCAATTTAAGCGCCAAAACCCCTTCAAAAAAATGCAGTAGATGATTAGATTAATATATAAGACAAAATTAAAGGGTGGTGAATAGAAACAATTGCAATATAGTATGCAAAATATATATAAAATAAGTGATCGGCTAACCTTGTGGAACAAAACGTGCTCGTCTACAATTTGCGTGCGAATTCTTGAAAGTGGTGTGCGTGCGAATTCTTGAAAGTGGTGTGCGGATGTTCAGTTGCACCTGTAATAATACCATTCGTCAATTAATTAGTACTTATATATTGTAACAAACAAACAATGGGTATAAGGTGTAGGAATATAACACTGACGCCGATGTCTAACAACACAAAAAAGGCAAACCTTATAACGGCTTGCTTGTAGTTAGTGGCTGTGCATAATTGTTACCCATACGTACAGAGACACATACGTCGCAATGTTGCATTTTTATACCTACAAAGTAAAAAAAAAACATAATATATTAACTTAAGCATAAATACCGAATGTGAAAAATGATTATAACAAACTAAACGACTGTATATGGGGAATTAAGAATTAATAAAAGATGTTGGGAAATAAGTTTACCCTCTCAACAATTTACCCTCTCAACTGATCATCAAACCGTTTAGTTCCATCAGAGCTTCCATCGCCACTAATTGTCACCTGCTCAAAATTCAGGTCTCACGTGAGAAAGTCTACAGTAAAATCTACAGGAAATTAATATTCTAGTGTTTTCCTAAGTATCGCTGTAGAAAAAAAAAGTACTAAAAACGACCCATTCCAACACAAATGTATATTAATCTGGTAACGGAATTGTACACGCACACATAAATCAGACTTTTCTCACAACAACTTCATCACTTTTTTTATTTCTTTTCTTATGAGCCTATAACTTTAAGTCATGTCTTATAAAAACTCGTTAGCACATAACCATTTTTTTTCCAACTATAGCACATATGGAATGCAAAAGAGTAAGAGTATGATAAAAGCAGGTGCTGGTGGTTATGCTACAGCAGTACATACTAACCTATTTAGTTTATCACAACATTAAATTATATAACATATTCATAAATTAACATATTCATAAACATTTGTAGAATGTTTGACAACATGATAATGTACAACATGACTCCTAATAACCTTGAACCTGGACGTCAAGCAACCTCATATAACCGGTTTAAGTAGCATTCGTTGTATCAGGATTCAGGAACATCATAGCAACATGGTGACTGGTCATTACGAATAGCACCATCCAACCATGTGAAAAACCATACATGTATGAGATAAAATTTACAAAAAAAAAAAAAAAAAAAAAAAGAAGCTAAAAGTCATCACATACCTTCTGAAACGAATTTAGCGACACATATACGCGTACAACTTTCGGAGCATGTGTTCTTTTTTAATTCGTCATTCTCTAAAAAACAGTCTGGTGAGCTGAACCAACATTCCGACCAACTGTCGATGAACCGGTTACATCACATGTTGTTGATTACCTTCAAGGGATTAATATTCACATATTCATATTTTGATTGGTCGTCATTATTGTTTAGTATTTCATATTTTGAATGCCAACTCATATTTTCCCTTTTCGGGAAAATGATAAATTTAGGCATCAAAGTTGCCACGTTTTCCTTTTCTGGGCATCGAACTTTTTTTTTTCCTATTGTAGCACTGAACTTGCCTAATTTTCCTTTTGTGACACAAAATCACACTTTTGTGTCACAAAAGGAAAATTAGGCAAGTTCAGTGCTACAATAGGAAAAAAAAAAGTTCGATGCCCAGAAAAGGAAAAAAAGTTCGATGCCTAGAAAAAAAAAGTTCGACCGTTAATTTTTTTATTGCACCGTTAGTCCTTTTCGTCTGTTTTTACACGGTTTCGTCCGTTTTTACACGTTTTCGTCCGTTTTTGCACGTTTTCGTCCGGTTTTGCACGTTTTCGTCCGCTTTTGCACAGTTTCGTCCGTTTTTGCACGTTTTCGTCCGGTTTTGCACGTTTTCGTCCGCTTTTGCACAGTTTCGTCCGTTTTTGCACGTTTTCGTCCGCTTTTGCAAGTTTTCGTCTGTTTTTGCACAGTTTCGTCCGTTTTTACACATTTTCTTCCGTTTTTGCACAGTTTCGTCCGTTTTTGCACGTTTTCGTCCGTTTTTGCACGTTTTCGTCCGCTTTTGCACGTTTTCGCCCGCTTTTGCACGTTTTCGTCTGTTTTTGCACAGTTTCTAACTTTTTACAAACGAAAACGTGTAAAAACGGACGAAAACATGCAAAAACAAATGAAAACATGTAAAAACGAACGAAAACGTGTAGAAACGAACAAAACGTGTAGAAACAAAAGTAACCGTGCAAAAACGGACGAAACTGTGCAAAAACGGACGAAAAAGTGTAAAAACGGACGAAAACGTGTAAAAAGGGACGAAAACGTGTAAAAACGGACGAAACCGTGTAAGAACGGACGAAAACGTGTAAGAACGGGCGAAAAGGACTAACGGTGCAATAATATAATAACGGTCGTTAAAAACAGACGAAAAGGACTAACGGTGCAATAAAAAAATTAACGGTCGAACTTTTTTTTTTCTGGGCATCGAACTTTTTTTCCTTTTCTGGGCATCAAACTTTTTTTTTTCCTATTGTAGCACTGAACTTGCCTAATTTTCCTTTTGTGACACAAAATCACACTTTAAGTGTCACAAAAGGAAAATTAGGCAAGTTCAGTGCTACAATAGGAAAAAAAAAAGTTCGATGCCCAGAAAAGGAAAACGTGGCAACTTTGATGCCTAAATTTATCATTTTCCCTTTTCAATAAGCTTAAAGTAAGAGTAATTGAATAACAATAATTGAAGGCAACAAAAGAAGTGACAAATAAGAATGAACCATTATGTATGACCAAGCCATGATAAACCATTCGTTATCCAAAAAAAAATATCGGTATGAATGGGCGTATGCGTTATGAAGACATTGATAGCAATATGGGGGAAGTTCCCATCAGGCTTGCCTGACCCTACTTAAGCAAAATATAATCTCTAACGTACCCGTATAATAAACACGTACGTCTCTGTAGATCTGCAAAAAAACATGTTGGAGCTGCAAAAAACATATACATAACCTGTTTGTAAAGAGAACATGATAGAAGAAAATAAGAAAAGAGCCACTACCTATCTAACAAAAGAACACACATATCAGTAATATACATCGGTATATTGCCTATACCCAATTTGAAACCACATTTCAATAAATGTTTTGCAATAGACCAAATTTGAATATTGATAACTTATAATTAGAAGGAAACACTTTAAGATGCTCTAGCGAGAATAACCTGTTGTTGATTGTATCATGGCTTCCATGTCTTAGTTATATTGGGTTGTCTCTGTCGACATTATGCTGAATCCACCAATCAGGACTTTACTCTTGGACTCCATTATTTTCACTTTAACAGGTGCTATGTTCCATACTTCCTTTAGTGGCCTTGACTTTAAAAGTGCAACTCCACAAAAATCTATGAATCACAAATTTCAAATGCGTCAAGATTAGAAGCTCCTTATTCAGGTGCTAGACGTTATATGTGACCTTTGTAGCAAAAGAATGGCTAAAAGGTTATTAAAAAAACACCTTACCAGTCGCACCGGCAAAAGTTAGAGTTAGTATATCGCAATGAGACTTGACGGTAACATCAGAATTGACAACGACAATCGGATATGCGACTTCAGCTCCAATAGCTTTTGTACCCTTGAAAGCTGTAGCAATCACAAAATTATTGGTTCAGTAACATTAATAACCCAAAATTATTGAAAATTGTACCAGCCACAAAATTATTGGTTCAGTTTACCTGATCACCATTAATGACCCAATCCTACAATATCCAAACCTTATGGAAAAAAATTGCAGATCTAGAAATTGTTTACGGGAAAGAACACGAACCAAAGCAACAAAGCTATTACCTTTACAAAATCATCTTGCATCCCAAATTAGGTAGATATTGTATGTATTGGAAAAGTATACATATAAGCCGATATCTATGTTAGTTGTAATCCAAGAAGTGCTACAAACTGTTAGAACTTTACCACAGATCCTAAAGGGGAGTCTAGTGAAAAATTCAACCAAACTAAGGTATATGTAGAGTTGTGTCCATACCTTTCTTCATCTAATCATCCTTGAACTCAAAAACTGTGAACGCGTGCTTAAGTGCGCTTCTCCTTTCTTCCGCCCTCGTATTTTCTGTTGCACTAATAGTGAACTAAACCACCATCTTCAAGACTTCAGTTGCTCCATTTTTGAAAAAAAAAACGAATCAGTTCAAATCCAAAATAGTTAGGTCGATAAAAAGCTCCTCTTCTATTACCTAACTAATAAATCCCAAACAAAATAACCCAAACCAAGTTTTCATTCAAAACCACTTCATACATGTCCGTAATAGTAACAGCCTTCCCGTGATTATCACAACAAACCTCAACATAATAGACTCAAAGTCATTAACTTTAAATAGCTACGTCGATAAAAAGCTCCCTCTTTTTGCATCCTAACTATAAATTCCCTAACAAAATAACGCATTCACCTATCAGTGGCATCAGGTTTCGACACAACAGCATCAAACTCACACAATTAAAATTATTCAAGAAAAATATTACTATAGACAAATACCATACCTATCCTATTTTGACGTTGATGATATGAGGCATAAAATTAGCACCAAAACCTGTGACAGCTGCAAAAATTAGGAGAAAAACCAACAAAAACCATAGCAAGTTCAAATCCATACTTCTATTTTTTTTAAATTTTTTTCGCCAACTTAAATTGTAAACCACGAAAGTCAATTCTTTCATAAAAACCCATATCATGAAAAGCTACACAAAGCAATAAATCATAAAACTTAAAAAAAATATCACGCTAAGGATAAAAAAACAAACCGAGATGGAAGCTTGTAGATTGAAGGCGGTGATGGTATTTTTTTTAAGGCGGTGATGATATGTGCAATGTCGGTTTTTCTACAATTAGATGAAGGTTAAGGGAACTGTTAAGGCATCATGTACGATTCAATTATTATAAACATGCAACTACATTAATGAAGCATCCAAATCATAAAGATGAGTTATGGTGAAGGAACATTCACCGGTTGCTGGGGAGTCTCAAAAGCCTTGGTATCTGCCTATGGAAGACTAAATATGCGTAGTACCTTAATAATATTTGTTCTTTCTTCCAAGCACCGTAAATTAGAGAGTTGAGCTTCCTTCGCCTCTGCATTTCTTTAAAAAAGCTTCCTTCACCCTTGAAACCGTCCAGAACATTAACAAATTCATGTACTATTACCGAATGTTTAAAATAGTAATAATATATCATTCATTAGACACTGGGGGTGTTTGGGTAAGATTTTTCAGGCAGCTTATAGGCATACATAGGTTGTTTTTTAGTTGCAATTGTGGAGATGCTTATTTAAAATAGCTTATTGAGCTGATAAAACATATGCTAAAAACGGTGATAACTGCATATGTAACTTCAATCCTACTATTTACATTCTATCCCGATAATGCTAAAGGAAGTGAATCAGAAACGGAAAGTGTTAGCTGATATAAGTGAAGATCAGCTTAATGTCTATTATTGATCATTTATACCTGTTCATCTTGCTTTCTCAGAGAAACAGGAACCAGTACTTTAATCGCACCAAAATGTGGTCAGTGGTTTTGCAGCGATAATCAAGGATGCCGATGTTGCATATATGAGTTAGAAAGATGGGTTTGTATTAGCCAGGCGAGAAAGAATCTTGAGGATTCAGACGACTCATAATTCGAGATTCTTGGGGTTGCATAAAAAATCTGAATAACAAACGTAACCATACCTGAATAACAAAAGTTAAACCTTTGATTTCCTTTCCGTACTCAGCAAATACGGCTGACAAAAACAACGCCATGACCAGTTGAGAATGGTGGGTAACCATGAGCAAGTTGTGATTCAAATGACCAAATGAGTGCTCTGTTTACACATAACATACCTAAGGTTATAGATTTCTAAGCTATCTCATCACAAAAAAAAGCTAAATTCAAAAGCAAACAACATGTTTCCATATCAAATTGAAGTGAGGACTTTCATCAAACACTTTGTATACAAAATTTATCAAATATTTTACAGTCTTTTTGTTGAATACAATCTATAAAAACGAAAACCAAATAATTAATAACGAAAATACGTAAATGCATAAGAAAATAATCTTGAATTCATTATACATCAAATGTGATTGGTAACCTAATTAAATTATAATCGGCACAAAGAAATAAGGGCAAATCGCATAAAAAGGTATCGAACTTATGTTCAATTTCAATTTAAGGTACTAATCTATTTTTTTCTCAATTTAATGTATCCAAGTTTTTTTGTGTTGCAATATTGGGAAATTTTTACCTACACAAAAGGTTGTAGGTCACCACCTACTTACTTCATCTTCTCCGACCAACTTCCGGCCAACTTTCCGGCAAAAAACTTACTTTTTTCGTTTTGTTTCCTTCTGACATACAAGTTGTCAGTGTATTTTTTTTACCTACACAATAGATATATTCTTCTCACATTAAAACATGTTTCTCTATAACCCATATACAAGTTGTCGTGTATATAGTTTTTTTCCCCACAAACACACCAACAAACATCACTACAAAACCCATATATAAAAGATGTTGTCTTTATTTTTGTTTACCCAGTATGCCAACAGTCCAACAAACATACAAAACTCCATGTTAAAGCTTTTATATTATAAACAAAATCAAGAAACTTGTAAGAAGCGCTTGTTGGTTTTGATTCTCATGTAATGTTTCTTAATGGCTTCTGGATTTTCAAAAGGGTTATCACTAATCAAATCCTACCTAACCATATTCTAGTTTTGTATAAGATGACATTCTGATGCACATGAAATGCAAATCAAGGTTGAGGGAAAAAGTAGACCAGATTCTCAAAAAGCAGGTTACCTGCTAAATGTATATATGTGACCTGGTAACTTGTAAATTATCCAACATTGCAACACAAAAAAAGTTGGGTACATTAAATTGAGAAAAAAATAGATTAGTACCTTAAATTGATATTGAACATAAGTTTGGTACCTTTTTATGCAATTTGCCCAAGAAATAAATATAAAAATTTTACCTTAAATTGAAGTTGCTTGATTTGTGATAAATCTTTCTCAATAGACTTTGCGATCATTAAGAGATTATGGGTTGTTTTAGGGTTTTTGTTGATTTTGATTGTTTTAGGTTAATCCGAATCATGGGATAAACCAATATTTGATTTGGTGAGCTAAGGTAATGAATGGAGACTTGTTTTAGGTTAATTTTTGCTGCAAAACCAGGGAAGATGTTTGTGATGAGGAGGGTGTGTGTTTTCGAAGAAGAGGCTGTGGAATGGCGTGTGTTTATGAAATTGCTGCCATATCCACGTAATTAAAAGAGGACAGCATTGCATTTTTGGTTTCCAAGTGGCATTAAGGAGGTGACATGATCGGGATATATATATATAAATTTTGGATCAAATAGAAAGTGATTTAGGATAAAAAAGATAAAAAGGGTAGAAAGTGTAAATTTTGACAATAAACTAGCAAAGGTAGCAAAAGTATTTTACATCCACTTTTAAATACTCATTTAAACCTCTTTAATGTTTAATTTAAGTTTTAATATTCTAAATGTTAACTCACGTTACTTTTAATTCAAAATACAACCCTTTTTTTTAATAAAATAATAATTTAAATATATGTCAAATGTGTAAATATATATAAGGATGTGTCACTTTACTAAAACGGTGTGCCGTATGTCTAAGGATGTGTGTGTCAAGTGTGTCAAAATGTATAACTATGTGTCTGGATAATTAATTTTGTGTGTCACTAAAAATGTATCAAAAGACTAAGTGTGTCAAAAAATAAAATAAATAAATACTTAATGTTTCACTAGAAATGTAGTATGAAACTAAGTGTGTCAAAAGACATAGTTTGTCATTAAAATGTGTCATAAAAAATAGTGTGTCATTACAAATGCATCAAAAAAATTTAGTGTGTCACTACATAGTATGTCATTAAAATTTTAGTGTGTCACTGCATGTGTAACAAAAATATTAGTGTGATAAACATAGTGTGTCTCATTAAAATTTTAGTGTGTCACTTGATTTCATGATACAATTCAAGTGACACACTAAATTTCTTGACACACAAAGTTGTATATCAATATCATTTCTTTTTTGAATTATTGTATTTAGCTATGTAACCAAGTTATAATTCTATGTCTCATAAATGACAATTGGTTTATTAAATGCTCATTTTATTTGCAATAATGATGCATCATCATGTAAAAAAAAATGTTACACGTATAAATCTATACTATCTAATATATGAAAATACTGTACCACCCCCTAAAGCACAGCATTAAATTTTATTATTAAAAACCCTTCCAGATTTAGCACAAATGTACAACACCCAAATGCATCCTAAAAAATATCATGTGCTGATCATGTGACTCCTTTTTCCCACCCTTCCTTCTCAAGTTTCATTTTATGCCGGTCAACACACATTCATGTCCACCGAGATTTATTCAGTACGCTCCACCTTCCTATTTGGAAACTCATTAAACCCATTCAATTTCTTTGTAACAGAATAACCCAAAACACGCTCCACATCAATTTAATATCAGTTTCAATTCATCCATTGTCAATGATTCAAAAAAGCACCCAAAAATAACCTACGAATTGGCCTGTATATATTTGATTCAAGCATTAACATCAACCCTAACAACCGGAGAAGATGCCTGAGGTAAATTTACTACTTTCAAAATCTTATATGATGAATTGTGTTACAATTATTTTGTTTCGGTTCATATATGTGATATATTTCGATTGAATATGTTATTATTTATTTGTGTTTAATGAGAACCATAATTTTTTTTTTGGGAAAATCACCTTGATAATTTGTGTGTTTTGCGGATTCAGTTTATATACAATCATTCTAATTGTGCTTGGATTAAATGTATAACAGGTTATGAATAGGAAGGATGGTTTGTGGGTGGTCATTGGTGGATGCCGACGAACTCAAACAACGGGTATCTTATGGAATTTTTTTTGTATATCTGATGACAATTGTACGTAAACGAGATGATTGTAATTGTTGTAATATGTGTTTCATATTTTTTTTCTTTTGTAGGAATTGTGGTCACTAATGATGGGAATGCCATTTTGCGCTCACCCTGCTGCAAAGGTATTGACATTGAATGAATAGATTAAGTCGGTTATGTTTAAATCTTCACTTTCCAGTGCCATCTTTTGTTCATAAATTAACCTATTGTAGATCTTATTACAAGCCAATAAACCGCCCTATGCAATTAATACAATGACGTGTCTTGCACCATATTTCACCCTATTTTTGTAAAGAACATCCATGCTTCGTGTGCCTAACCTTATTGTAATTCGTTTGCAGGTATGAACATCCATGCAAAATATCTTATAATATCATTTAGTGCTCATTGTTCTAAGCTCATTCAATTAATTTATGATGTTGGTTTGGACTATTTTTTCTTTGGCTTGCAGATCATGTTGATGATTCGAAGAGGTGAGAGACCTCCTAACATTCGAGTAAGTATATTTTTCCCTTTCTTTCATTGGGTCTATTTACTTATTTAGGCTCACTTGTCTTATGAAATCAATGATCTGTCACCAAACCCTGACCAACGTGTACGAAATCATGGTGTATTTGCAGATATGTAAATATGTGCGACAAGATCGCAAGAATATGCGATTTGCTTATAAATTGATCAATGCTTTGAATCCTTCTGATTAAAGGTAAATACTCAAATTCGAACAAAATTGTATTGAATAGATTTATTATTTGTGGTTGAATTGGACTGAACCGAAATTAGTATGTACATGTCAGATTTGTTAATTTCTTATGCAGCTATGAATTTTTAAAATTTGATTGGTTTCTCATGAGGCTATGGAGATTGTTTGTTGATTTTGTAGATGTTAATGACCATGAAACATTGTCTTCAGTTGTATGTTGGGCATCACTTGCTATGGGATCACTATTAAAGTAAGATGTGCTTGATGCTTATTGTGTTGAGATTGACGTATATGTTATTTTGACAAAGAATACGACTTTGCCTGTCATTAAGGAGCTAAAAGAGGCAACTGATGTAACTGATAGAAAGGGCCCTCCTTCCTGGGATTATGATGTGAGTTGATGCAACTTTTTTTATAGGATTTTGCTATGTTCTACATATTTTAATGTGATTATTGATGCCTGTAAAATTGGTATTATATCAAAGCAATTCTAATTTATGGCTATTGTGTGCAGGAGGAAAAAGCTAGCTGGTTGTGGAAAATTCCTCCACCTAAAAGTAGAAGACAAGCGGACACTGGAGATGTTGGGGATGGCAAACCAAGGGTTGTTCGCCGTAAGACACAAATGATGTCTGTGAGTGAACAACTCTTAAAAGGCAAGTTTATTTATTTTTATTTCTATTTTTTGTGTCTGATTTGAATGAGTAAAATGTTAAACTTGAATTATTTACCGTTGCAGAGTTCTGTTGCCTTATCTGCAAAAAAGTTATGAATGAACCGCTTACCACCCCGTGTGCACACAATTTCTGCATGTCATGTTTGCAAGCTACATTTCTTGGTCAAACTTTTATTAAGGAGAGAAACTGTGAAGGTAGACGTACATTAAGGGCAAAGAAGAACGTCATGAAATGTCCATCATGGACCAATGACATTTCTGAATACCTTCAAGTACCTATGCTGCTTTTTGCATTATTTAAAGCAATGCAACAGTCTTAGATAACCGGTTTATATGTTTATTCTTTTTTGACAGGTGAACAGAGAATTGATGAGTGTGACTGAATCACTTCATAAGGCAGGCTAAAGAAATGGTACTATAAGTTAGAATTGACGGTCGGCTAAATCTCTCTCTGCATAACCTTGAAAAATTAGAATCTCATGTACCCTTTAGTCAAATCCAATTTCGCACCATCAATGATTCAGTTGAAATGTGAGGCGAGGTTGAAAGGTGGATTTTATGTCAACCCTGAAGTTAAGATGTTCATCATTAGGATCCATGGGTATGACTCCTTACTCTTATTGTTTGCCATAATTTTTTTACCTTAATATTCAATGGAATTCTTTAGTTTTGAAATGCTGACAACGCCATATCCTAAATAAGGTCAAACATCCTCATATATAAATCACATTTGTGCTCTTGCTGATAAGGGACTTTTTTGTTTCATAATATTCTATATAGTGTGTCATGAATTGGTGAAAACATTATCTTGATATTCTGTATATTATAATAAAATAAGTGTAATCAATCTTTCGGGCCATCATAATCATACTATCAGGAAAATTATCTTTATAGTTTTGGTTTTTGTAAGTACGGGTCATAAGAATCACAAGATCTCAATAATGGTGGGTTTGGATCTATATTTGATGCAATGTCTTTATTTTACGAGATCTTGAAGCACGATACGACAACGTACGCCTTTTCTGAGAAAAGTTTATTTTTTTGCAGTATGTGCTCTCAAGTGTACAATAAATCATTCTCTGGTACAACTATGTAGAGGCTTCACGAGTGATTGAAGATAATACACTAAAATCTGATGTTGGTTTTGCTATATTGGATCCAACATGGGCTGCTCAAGAATATACCTCCACTACCCTTGGTATGTTTAAACTATGTAACTTTCCACACTTTGTTTGTTATCAGAAGTTCGAACCCAAAATTTGGTTTTTTTTGAATGGGTCCGTTCATCCGTCACAAAAGAACCAACTAGACAGTTGCTTAAAGTATGTTTTTTATTTGATAGAGCCTATAAAAAAGAACCCTGCTCCATTTATTTTTCAGAATCTTCTAATAGAATGACTAGATAAGACACATCTCTTTTTAAACCAACTGAGGCCCGTTCATCCGTCACAATGCTTAGAATAGCCTTTCGCATAATCGGGACTTTGCTGCCATGATTACCAATTGCTCACAGACTCTTCGCTGGGGTAGTAAAAAATAAATTTGTTTTTTATTTATATTCCTAAAAATGATGTATCTTCTAATTTGTTTTTAGCGAAATTTCCAGAATTTGGAACTGCTTTTAAGCATGATGCTATATGTGTTTGGGAAGAATACTTAGCCGTCAAGTCCTGTTGAAGCATCAGATATAACAAATCTTATAGAATTCCTGTAAGAATGCTTATGACCCAATCATATAACTGAGTTCGTATTCTATCAGCAATAAAATACACAAAACTTATAGGTTTTTGAAATAAGATGCCACATTTTGTGAAAAATCAACAAATTTGGACAAATCTGAAAAAAAAATTGAAATGACAAAAGTTTTTTAAAAGATTATCATTATGTGTGGAGTATAGTTTGAATGGGGCAATTTTAAAATTTTTATTACTCGACTAAGGATAGCATAGAAAATTTAGTTTAAGAGAAATGGGTCAAATGGGTGGAATGTGTCAAAAGTGAAAGTGTAATTTAACTCGCAAAAACTCTTCAGTTGGTTATTTACACCTTTGCTATGACTGCATTTACTCTTTAGTTGTTTATTTGCATACGTGGTTAGTTGCTTTACGCTCAAATTTCATGATTCACCGTTGATTTGTAAACAATACAAATATACAAAAGTAACATTTGGGTTCATTAAAGTTGGGGACGGAAATAGTATTATTCACTTAAGATAGAGAATAACATGTGGATTGCCAATTAGAGTGCTTTAAATTATTATATATGATAACAATAACAATCTTGTGAAAGTGAAAATCTTCAATTCTATATAAAATGATTCAAGAGGTTGCAAGCATTTGAATGTACTTTGGGAAATTTTAGAAATTATTGGAAAATTTTAGATATCATTCAGGGTGAGAGTGGAGTGTCGAGAATTTTCAGCGCATTTTAGTTGTGTTATTTTTCTCTCTAATGGGTCAAATGGGCAAATTTCATATACATTGATGTTTATATTTTCTAAAATTAAAGACGGACGTCTGGAGTATCAAACCATTTGATGTTATTCTGGAAGTTAACTTCAGCGGTGATTGTGGATGCGCATACAATAAAATTAAGATCCCTATTGACTTTCAGGTATGATTGTCTGTGCCGTTATTTATTTCTATCAAGTCCAAAGTTATTGTTTCAAACACCATTCATCGTTAACAATCAATAGTGAACCAGTTTTCTTAATGAATATATTATTTTTGTTATGTAGGGTTGCTGCAATCAGGTTTGCAAAAATAATTCTTAAAATGGTATAACCATTTTTTTAATAAAAAGTATAGTAACAACTGAATCACTGATGACGTTAAAGAGGAAAACGATGATGTGAAGCCAGAGACCGAGGCTAAAGATATGGATTCCGAGGCTGATGATTAATACATTGAAGCTGTCAAGGACACTGATAAAAATGAATCTGTCAAGGAAACTGTTAAAGATGAAGGTGTCAAGGAAGTTGCTAAATCTGAAGCTGTGAAGGTAAATGACTTTGTACCCGTTTGACGCATGTTACTTGGTTCCTTTCAGACTAACCTTTACATTATTTCTTCTAAGTGCAAGTAACTTTTTATGTTTCACTTCAAACACAAGGTGGCTTAATCAAATATATTTTCAGTCCTGTTGTTGTACTAAGACCATATTTGATTGTATTGTTAATGAGGTTCCGTTAGAGATTCGTTGCCAATTAAATGCATGCAGTAGATGTTATTCTTTGGCTAGGAGCTTTGTTTCTATTGTTTTATGATTCTTCATTATTTTCTTTCTTATTTGACATACAAGTAGAATTCCACACATGGTGGGACATATGTAAGATTTAGTGCTGGCCAATGTGAATTTGAATGAAAAATAACATCATAACCTCAAGGCCTTCTGGTCATGGGTATGCAATGCTTTATTACAAGGTTGGTTTCATAGAATTTGATGGTTGACATTTTAAGTCAAACTTAAAAAATGATACTTTACATGCTTTTCAATGAGAATTATATGAAGCTAATATATGAAAACGGAAATTATATCCTAACTCAAGTGACACGCAAATGGAGCTTTTTATCGTTTTATGTTCACAGTTTATGTGCAACTTATTGACTTGCAACTTATTTTGAGGTTCTATGTGCAACATTTTTTGAGGCTATTTCTACAAGCAATCGAATCATTAACACCTACTGCACTTTTTTTATACTTATTAGGTGCTCGCGAAATTTTCATTGGCTTAGCACTTCATGGTCCCTCACTACATACATTTTCTTTTCAAGGCGGTCAAGATTGGAGCCCGCGTGCATGGAAGTTTATTAGACCATCAAAATCGTATGACATGGCGTTTATTATATTATTAGTTACAAGCATTGTTCTCTATACTATCATTGACTTATTAGTTCATATTCCTTTCAAATAAATGATTCAAGCTGTTTACTTTCATTTTTTTCTTATCAATTTCATTCCAATCAAGATAATCACAGGTTTTCATCTTAATTATAAGCATTTGGCTTCTTCAATATTCAAATCCTTTGTGAATCAACACCATATTCAGATCCAAATCGTTTCATTATTAGTTCTATTGCATACCGATTCAAACTAGATGAAAAACTACATCAGCGATGGTTCCACCAATTCAAAAAACTATACTTTCAACATCCTTTTAGATTTGAATCATGAAATTATTCAATCGATTCAAAGATTGGCATTCCTACAAAGAAAGGTATTTATTTTTTGTTTCTGTTATTTAATTTAAATTTATGTTCATTAGTTGTATATTCATCTTGATTTTTCTGCGTTAAAGTATACTTCGTATTTTATTTGAGTTTTATGAGTTTTTTAATTGGGTTGATTAGTGATTACTGAATTGGGTTATACTTTGATTACTGAATTGCATCTTTGATTCTTCAGAGAAATAAGCATAGAGAGGATATTGTTTTTTGAAATCCAAACGAGTAAGTATTTTTTTTTCTAATCAGGTTCTCAATCACGTCTTTAATTTTGATCAAATATATTAACAATCACTTAGCAAGCAGAATTTAAGCATGTTGATTGTTCCGAGTTGACCAGGTAACTTTTAACCCGCTGGCTTATGAATAGGTAATCTGGGATACATTCTAATTTAGGTAAAACAAAAAAGGGTCTCGGGTCAACTCAATCCCGTTTTGACCCATACAATAGAACTTTAGTGGTACGAAAATTGTTATTTAAGATGCGGCAATAATGTGTGCGCTTGGTCGAGAGGAATGAAATGGAATAAGTAGTTGAGGGAGCGGAGACTGTATAATTGGTAGTTAGATAGGAATTAATACTTGAGATTTTTGGGTATGTAATGTAAAGCAAACTTCATTCTTGCTTTTATAAAGAACTGTTTTGAAAACGCTATTCTGTTGAGATCTGGCTTGTGTTCATAAGTCGTTGAGGTGATAATATTGAGTCATATACACAGTATTGATATGTAAGGTGTTATGCTTTTCTTGGAACTCATTATTGATATGTAAGGTGTTATGCTTTTCTTGGAACTCATTTTTGCCGGTAGTCTATATACTTTTGGGAAATTCAGACTCCTTCTTCATCTTTCCTCATCCTTGATATGTGTACAACAATATTTCTCTCAAATCATTTTGCTAATTTCCTTTCATCTACAACTTTGTCACGATTCTCATCTTTTTAAATGATCTTATCGTAGATTATATTATGATTCTGATGCAAATTGAAATATTATCCTCGCCCCTGCTTCATCGCCACGGGTGTGCTTTTGTGATTAAATTTATGATACTTCATGTGAGGGAATGTGCACGACAAGTTAGCTTGAACTTCATTTTAAGCCCTTTATTAAAAGAACATTATGATGGGTGATGCTATTTTTGTTTACACCGAGGTATGTTTTTAAGATTTAATCTTCAGTGAAGTTATGGTGGTCATTATAAATTGAATGTTTAGCGCATTATATATTTATATTGGGCCTGCATGAATATTCAGCTAATTATAACTTTAATGTTATAATAGTCTTTAATGAAATTATAATAGTCATCATAACCGAACATAATAGTTATTTGTGTCACGGTTATTCAGTTAATGTCTCTTTGGTTTGGCTTTGTATTCTCACTTGGACATTCATCAAATTAACTATTTAGTTCTCTTGATTTTGGAATTTCTTTATTATGTAATTGTAATAATGCAGGATGAGTTGGAAGCTGGACTTGAAGAGTTCGAAGGTGCTGAGTTGGAGGGAAAACTTCTACAACCACCTGTAGTGCCACTCTATGTGCCACCTGGAAGACAATCATCATGTCCCGTTCCCCGCAAAACACTCTTAAGGAAGGTGAACTTGATGATTAGCTGAAAAATTACTTAAGAAGTCATGAGGTGTGAACGGCCAAAGATTGAAAAAGTCTTCTGTTTGAATATGTTGATATACAACAATAATTACCCAAGTTTAAAGACAAATATCCGATGTTGTTTCGGTTAAAGGTAGCCATATTATTTGTATTTGAGTTTCACTTTTATAAAATTAAGTTGTAGCAATATTTCTAAGCTAATATGATGCTTCAATAAGCTTACCCAAACAATCCCTTAGGGCCCCTAATAAACTATCCCAAACACACCCTACATGTTCAGAAACCCAACATTTCCAAACTACATGGCAATGATGACATTTTCGCTTGCAGATGGCGTTTAACCTCATATAAGAGCGTTCTTCACAACATTCCTACGTATTGTGTAACTGTGAGCGGGAATCTTGATCTTATATCACCAACTATAGCTATGTTTTAATTGTTGTTATACGGGTTTGTGAACTTGTCCTGCTTATATGGTTTCGTCGCTTTCTTTTTTAAAATATCATCTGTGTGCTTCTGAACAGAACTGAAAAAATTGGGTGGGACGGGTAATGGATCAAAATCAGGGTCTAAATTATGCGAACCGTATAAATTGATGCAAGATCCCCTGATTAAAAATTGTTTGGACATTTTAAATGTGGACAAAGATTATAAACCCCAAGAAATTTGAGAGGCTTCACTACCAAGAAAATCGAGAAGCATTGGTATGATGGTTTTTGCTGCACTTGATTTTACAATTACATGATGATCAGTATGGGTGTTTAGGATTGCTAATTAAAACTGCATATTGCACATCCACAATCTGTTTTAGTGGGAAATCCCAAACATCCCTTAAATCTTCAAATAGTTTATGAATGATAGTGATGGCTTAGATTCTTGATTTAATCCTCAATTACAACTTTAAATCTATGAATCTTAAGCTACACTTGAAAAAGAGTGGAAAACTCAATACGTTTTGGTCTTATAAAAAACGTACGCATTTCTACCATCTACACCATCAACTTGATGTATTCACATGATCTCCTCAAAGTTAAAATGTTTGATTATATTATCAACAAGGTATGGCACTTAACTTGAGCAGGACTAAAGAGCATAAATAACATTATAATACCTACAGATATAAAAGTTTTAATCCGGGTAAGACATGCAAAAAGGTATGTTCTTGTGAAGTCACTTTCTCTCGGTTTGTGGCTCGAAGTTGCAAACTAGACCCTGATTCTTATGCTGCTAAAAAGGATCGAGCGTTATCATGTTACTCATGTCTTGGAACTGGGTAAGTTTTTTTTACCTTAACTTTCTAAGTCTCAACAAATTTTATTATAAAAACATATTTTAGTTGCAACTAATTTAATCCGGGTAAGACATTTATGCAGGAGTTGAGGTCCAGGGATTATGTGTTTGGAGTGATGCTGTGTAAAAGATACTTTGTACCATCGCCATTATGATTCATTTATTTTTTTGTTTGATATACTTGAGAAACTGAGAAAGATTTAGTTTCACATGTAAAGTTTTTTATGCATTATCTATATTTAATAAAAAGTTCCTATCAATGTCAGTATTCTTTTATGAGATTTAAAAGTGAAATTCTTCTATGAATTATTATTTTATTTACAGTAAAAGCCCATTATTCTTGAATAACACACATAAGCAAGCCCATATAGGAAGTAGATTCAGTTCTGCTCATAAAAAACAATCATCTAAAAAATAACAATTCATCTAAAAAATGCCGAATAAAAAGTTTAATATGGACCATATAGGAAGCATATCCAGTCATACTCATAAAAAATAATCATTTAAAAAACAACAATTCATCTAAAAAATGTCAAATAAAAAATTTAATATGAACCATATAGGAAGTAGATCCAGTCCTACTCATAAAAAACAATCATCTAAAAAATGCCGAATAAAAATTTTAATATGAACCATATATTAAGTAGATCCAGTCTTGCTCATCAAAAACAATCATTTAAAAAATAACAATTTATCTAAAAAATGTCAAATAAAAAATTTAATATCGACCATATAGGAAGTAAATCCAGTCCTACTTATAAAAAACAATCATCTAAAAAATAACAATTAATCTAAAAAATGCCAAATAAAAAGTTTAATATGGACCATTTAGGAAGTAGATCCAGTCCTGCTCATCAAAAACAATCCTCTAAAAAATAACAATTAATCTAAAAAATGCCAAATAAAAAATTTAATATGGACCATATAGGAAGTAGATCCAGTCCTATTCATAAAAAACAATCATCTTAAAAATAACAATTCATCTAAAAAATTCCAAAATAAAAAGTTTAATATGAACCATATATGAAGTAGATACAGTCCTGCTCATCAAAAACAATAATTTAAAAAATAAAAATTCATCAAAAAAATGCGAAATAAAAAGTTTAATATGGACCATATAGAAAGTAGATCCAGTCCTACTCATAAAAAACAATCACTTAAAAAATAACAATTCATCTAAAAATGCCAAATAAAAATTTAATATGGACCATATAAGAAGTAGATCCAGTCCTGCTCATAAAAAACAATCATCTAAAAAATAACAATTAATCTAAAAAATGGCAAATAAAAAATTTAATATGAACCACATAGGAAGTAGATCCAGTCCTGCTTATAAAAAACAATCAAGATCGTGCACAAACAATTTCCTGTGTCAGTTTCTTTTGCCATGATGATAAACAAGAGCCACGGACAATCACTTTCAAAAGTTGGTTTATACCTACCACGTCCTGTTTTCACACACAGATAATTATATGTGGCTCTTTCACGCGTAAAAAGCAAAAAAGGTTTGAAGGTTGTTATTTCTGATGCCGATAGTAATTTATTGAAGACTACTACAAATGTAGTCTATAAAGAGGTTATTCACGGTCTTTGATAAGTTATCAACAGGTATGTTCGGATATTCTCTTAATGTGATACGAATTTGTTTTTTACATGTTTATTGTAATTCACACAAATGTTTTACTTATGACTTCATATTAATAAATAACAGATTCACTATTTGTTTTCTTTCATTATTTTTCTTATTTTGTTTACATACTAATTTTTCATCTTTTTGGAACATCTTTTTTTCATCTAATTACTTTTATTATCATCTCATTTATCTATTTTTTAAAAAAATAACCCGGTGTGAACGGGTCTTATAAGCTAGTTCAAATATAAACTTTAAATGACATAATGTCTAATTATTGCTCATAATTAGATGACTTTCATACCCTTACAATACACAAAAAATATACACTATGAACCCTCGATTTTCAAGTTTTTTAATATGTTCCTTGCTAAATCTAGCCATTCATTTAATTAATCACATGGTTGTGATCACTTCCTATCCTTTTTACCTTAACTCCCTTTTCACCATAACCATACTCTATATATATATATATATATATATATATATATATATATATATATATATATACATACTAGCTTTCAAGGCCCGCCCGATGGGCGGGCATGACTTATAATTATCGTTGGATTGTTGTAAAGCCCGCCCGATGGGCGGCATGACTTATGAATAACGTTGAAAAAAAATTAAGTTAACGAAAAATAAGCTATAAAGGCTATGTCTTTTGGGTTTGTAAGACAGATGGGGCATACCTGCACAAGATATAAACATTACAAATTACAACATCATATCACCTCATAACCAGTTTCAAAATGTGAGGTCAATGCATAACATTTTTAGTTGTATAGATGGCTAATATATATAACATGATTACGACAGTCATTACGAAAATAATGATTCCAAAATTTTTGAATAGAACAAAAGTTACAAACACTTGAATACGATTTAGGGGACTTTGTAACATATCGTCCATCAGCCTTTTTAGCCAAAATTGTATTTACCCATTAGCATTAGCAATAAAACGCAATACAAATTGACCCATATCTATATATATGAGTAGAGACATAAAATTTACCTGATTGAAAATCAATACAGTGTATACATGGTTCCAACCTAAAATCCAATATCACTAAAAAAACATTTGAAAATCACGAAGATAAATGGACATTCTGATGTAACTATAGTTATCAATGTAATATTTTTATTGAAACAACCGAATTAGTGATTTACAATTGTATAATTCAACATTAGTTAAATGCTCACATTCAAAATAATTTATTTATGAAAACATGACTGCAAGTTATGGATGATCCATTAAAGTAACCAATAAAGTAACATATGATACCTTCGCTAATAAAGTATCCCATACAAAGCAATCTCCATTAGAATAACCACCAAAAGAATCCGACCCGATATTGAAAATGCAATAGACGTCACATGAGGAGCATCACCACCGGCCTGTTGCTGAAGAGGGTAAACTTGTACTGATGTCCAGTTCTGATATCATACAGTCTACATGTTTTGTCGTATGATCCAGTTCCAAATCTATTTCCATCTAGAAATAACTTTACATAATTAACATCTCCCTTGTGACCAAGAAATGTCCTCACTGCTCTACTTCCATCAAAAGTCTGACGTGACTCTAATTTGTATATGATTAAACTATAAAGCACATGTAAACAATAAACCACCAAGATGGAGCAAATGATAGTACCTGCAATCTCCATAGTACCTGCGACTAAAAGGAGCATTCATGAGGTGCAATCTCCATAGTACCAAAAGGGCATTTCACCATCTCATTTCTATATTCAAAACTTAGATATGATAATACACTATATATTTTCATATGAAGTTTCTACTAACAAATTATTGAGAAATTTAACAAAGTTCAAATGATATCATTTTTTTCTTCAGTAGAATTAGTGATAACAAAATATGTTGAAGTATTTAAAAAAAGGATAGATAAATATGCCTTAGTTTTCTCTTGAACAATTATTTTGTTGCAACGGTTACTCATTAAAAGTTACTTTATGTAGCAGCTATCATCATATAACCTCACCCGTTAACCCATTTAATGAAATCCATTCACCTTCTCTAATCACCAAATCACCGATCAATGAAATCTGTACGAAAAATATTTGTTATTGGCCTTCAAATGTAATTGAGAGTACTCAATCGTTTAATGTCATGTCATCATGTTTACTTACCATTATTAAGCATTTTATTAATAACCCTTATAGTAAATGAATAATACCTTAAACGTGTGGTATCTGCAAAACATATTTCTGAAACATCATTTGGTTTTGAGGTTCGTTCTTACCTTTCCAAGGCTTTTGGTTCAAGTTATTTAAGTAATGCAGCAACATCTTGTATTGATGAGAATATTAGTCAAGTCAGAATATTATGATTTACACTTTTTCACTATCATGCTTTTGGGTGTTTATGGCGATGAAACCTGCAAGTTATTAGAGTTCATCAATTGTTTTTGTTTGTTGAGAAGCAATAGTCTGTGGGAATAGACAAATAAAAATTTAACTTTTCCACTTCATCACCTCATTAACCTAATTATTAGAATAGAGATCGAAATCATCCTCTTCAGCGGGTGGTGAAAGCTGCGTGTTGGATGTTACAGTGAAGGTACATATTCTCGTAAGAACCAGTAAAAAAGCATGATGGGTGAGGGCAACTGCAAGCGGTGTGTGTGCACGTTTGTGCACGCTTTAATTAAAAAAGTCTCGAACCATTTTTAGTCTTTTCTATTGTACCTTTTTCGATTAGGGGATTGAGACTTGTGTTTCCTTCTGTAGTATTTAATGTCATGATGTAAAGTTGTATGCTTGGACATTGGTACTTGATGTCCATCTATGGAATATATGTAGAATAATTAGTAAACCATCTTCATTTTCTTAAAGATGATGAACATTTAAAAAAGTCATTGTAGCTGGAAAATCTACCTTCGATCTGGTTTATGTTTTCACCTCAAAATGCTTCTTCCATAACTCAATCATTTGTTCATGAACATTTGTTGAACGAATTTCATGACCAATCTACAACCAAAGGAAAATTAGTAAGAGATGTTGTGAGCACAATATTACATGAGAGAGTGATTTAATGTTCTTTAATACTTACCAAAATTGTAGTTCTGTGTCCGGATAATGCAAGCATTGTTTGCAGCAGTGGTTCCAAGAGATGCTCGGCATAGACCTTGAAATAGAAAGACACGAATACTAAAACTGTCACATACTTTAATTTATAAGGAATGAAATGGTTAAAAATATGCACATAACACGACACTGGTTTTAGGTCAACATACAACATCGGTGCCGATAATGAAGTCAAAAGGCGGATCAAGTGCCCTTATATGATCATTGCTACCCCAACTCAGCTCCGCAACGGTAATGGATATGATTGAATCTATAAAAACACAACACCTCAGTATTAGCTCATGTATTGGAAGCTAGATCCCAGGTCATCTTTTTTGTCAAATGGATAAATAGACATAAGCTAAAAAGGAAAATGGTTCAAATGATCTCAAAGTCACCGACAATGTATTTTAAATGGACAAAACCTCCTACTACTTATAAGTGACCCATAAAAATTCTTGTTTCTATTATTTTGTTTTCTGTAAACTATCCAAGTTAGATTATGTGATGTTCAATTAGATTATGTAATCTATCCAAGTGACCCATATATATTCTGTAAGCAAAGTTTTTTCTTTGGTTACTTTTTTAAGGTGACGATAATCGCATAATGATCTAATACCCTAGTTCAGCAGGAGCTGGAATGAAAGAATTGTTCCGGAAGGTCAGCTTTCCAAACTGAAATCTTTGGTTTTTTTGAGCTCAAAAACTTACAACATAAAATGTTCTTTTTTACAT
>BPTQ01000008.1:227123799-227239273 GCA_019973895.1 Chrysanthemum seticuspe | reverse complement strand
CCCGAGACTTAAGATTCGTAAATGCCTGCTGCCAAACCTTACGAAAATACCATAATCAGTTCATAGACCATTACATTTTTGCAAGTACTAATTTCGATAATGTTGTAAGAATGAACTAACACTTGATTACATCGAATTCCTGTTAACTACAATTCAAAAACATCCTCTTTTTAACATCCTTCCCTTTCAAAAAAGGTAGATTTAATTTTCCTTTTGCACAATAACTTGAGCTACGACCAACACCGTAACGTCCAAAATCACTCAATATTACAATATGAAGAGGGTTTCAAATTTAGTCGCCCCTTTGGGACTGGACACGTGGGGAAACCCACGACGAATTGGGAATAAGGGCACTCTGGAAACCGACTGGAATTCTGGATTCTGGATAAAGAGACCCCGGGAGTATCTGACCAGTCGGCCTAAAAACGTCACCCCCTCATTATGGTGACCTCGTTACGGGTTCACCATCAATATTACAATAGGAATATGAGTACTATTACTTAACCACTAAACGTAGTACAAAAAACTTTGGATACACTACTCGAAATTCAAAAACAAAAGTAAAAAATCCGTACCGTAACGAACCTACACTACAACAAAACTGACTAGTTCAACTCCAAAACAGCAAAACTACTCTTTAACACTTGCATTATCAAGTTCTTAATACATCAACTTAGGACTACGTCCAAGAACTTAGAAATTAACACAAAGTAATTAAGTTCAACCCAACTTGGGTTTTTAACGGAGTATAAAAAGAAAGATATCTACCTTGTAGGTTTGTTAAAATAATGCTCACGTTTTACTAAACACATAAATATTATTTAAATGTTGGAAGATACTAGATAGGAATTTTTTTAGTCGTATTCGATATTGTATCATTCTTGAAGACTTGTTTTCACCTAAAGACAACAACTATTGCTAGAATATCGTTGTTTATGAGTCAAAATTCAAAATTCATACGTAAGACTAGTTATTGAACAGATGATGAAGTATTAAACATCAATTAAAAAACATGGGTATTGACATTGATACTTTCTTTAGCTACTATGTCTAATACAAGGTAGTGAATACAGATTAGTCAATAATTCTTTTCCGTAACTGTGTCACTTTTCAACTATTCTCTTGTTCTCTTTCACTCGATGACCAAATAGTAGGTGTACTGTGTTCTGTTGCTGTACATAATTCTTGAACTATTACGTTCACAATTTCTCATCAAAACGACAAAACCTCAACTTGATCAGTCAAAACAACATCACATCCAAGCAATGCCATGCCTAAAAAATGAAAACAAAAACTTAAAGCTCATCACATAGGTTTCAAAAAACATGATGCAAATCACCAATTCATTATCATGAGTATAAGGATAACATTATAACTACCACTTGGGCATTGCTCCAGTGGTATTACTCCCCCACTGCAAAAATCCGGCTGACCAGTCTATGAGGGCCCCAGAGAAATAGGTCTTAGGTCTTAAGGTCAGCCAAAGGTCTCACGGGAATAAGGGTTAAGCAGCACCCAAAGGGGTGCACAGGTCAGGGTTTCCCCGCTGATTTAAACTTTGGGAGAAGTATAACATTATAACTCACTAAAACCTGCAATGCCACAACCAGCATCGAGTTCAATAACACGTTTTCCTTTTAATTTAGATGGAAAAAACTTTCCCTTCCTACAATTTTTCTCCTACAAAAACTTAACATCAATTGTCCTTAAGCTACATTAGTTCACAATCAAGTAAGAATGTTGTAATAGCTTTAATCATGAACGTTTTTACATTACCAGATACTTGACTAATACCATAAAAGCATTCCAAACCGTCGTCCGTAAATGCTTAGAATTCAGAGCCCAATAAAAAACCAAACAACTTTCAGTTAAAATCACACTTAATGTCAAACCAAAAACAGCCGATTAGCCAGTCATGTACCTGCGAAAACTGCAAGTGATAACCAAACACTTCAAACAAAACAACAGATGTTTGCGGTGAATTCAACCTACAAAAGTTATCATATTCATTCAACAACCACCCAGTATCCATAAAATCATCTCTATATCAAAAACAATAATTACCTATCAGCCTCCATTGAAGATCTTAACAATCTTGAACACAGACAATTAGTCCAAAATCTCACAGCAATCAAAAACAAATCAGCAAATATTAAGGGGATGTTTGTTCAAGGTTATGGAAAGTTTAAATACCTGAGAATGATCAAGATTTTTATTAAAAGGAGTGAAGGAAACATCCTTTGAGATCATTCTCCAAATAATTCAGGAACCAAATCTGCAGCAGGACCCCGTTGGATACCTTTACTTTATTGTATCAAGGTGTCCTTCATTCTAAAGTATGTCACCTTCACACACATGCAATAGGTTCTTAATATTTCATTATAATGAATGATCAATTATCAAAACGTGTTTTCCCTGGATGTGTGCACTGCCCAACACTCTAAAAGATGATCTATAATCTTCATTAACCAAGTATATAAGAAACTCCTTTAGAAGTTTAACGATCAACCGGAGAAAGAAATTGCAGCAGTATGAATGTTGTACCTTATTAGTCAATTTCTCAATGCGTAAAGTACTATTTAAACCTTCTTCTGGAATATTGTTACTTACAGTGGCAGCGACAAAATGACCATGTTTGGGGATTTTGGGACATGAAAGCGCGTTACATCCGTGAGAGATAACACATATCTCATTCACTCTTGAACTTGATAAAGTGTCATAACAACTAAAAGATCCTCTCTTAAGGCGTCCCATTCCGTCACATGCTTCAATACACCTTCATAGAATGCCACAATAGCCGAGTGTGGAGACAAAAACGGGAATGTAGCAACCGGTGTAAGATGTAAAGATCAACCATAGCAGCATGTACTCCACCTAAACAAAACAAACGTAATAAGAGCTTGAAATGTTATTTTTAATTTATTATATCTTGGCCATTTAATTGATCCCACGAAAGTGTAGATGTAATGTTGAAAAGTTACCCACGCTTAGACCACAAACTCCCATTTTCGTGTAACCTACTTCACAATCTAACCAAAGTAGAAATAACTATCCATAATAAAAACAAATCACTCACACATAACAATTTTGACCCGCTCTGCATAAATGGCCGATCTGTGTCCGTAAAAAATGGCTGCGTAGTTTAAAAATGAATAAAGATAAATGTGTGAAACCTGAAACAATTTATGGGTTATTATTACCTTTCAAGAACCATGGTTGCAATATTCTCCTTCAAAAGCGGTCCACCAAGACGCAACCTCCGCTCAAAACTATGGTCCCGTTACCCAAACTAATTTTCTTTTGACCCGTTACCCAAACCAAACATACCCATCTGTTTTATGACATTGCCCGACCCACACATATGAGAAGTCTAAAGGTATTGGGTCTATAGGAGTATTGAGATTCTAAAAGAAACCTAATAGTCCAAGATGTGCAAAAAGTATAAGATGAACTTTTACAATGGAACGTGTACAATCGGATCTGTATAATTCGGTTTGGTGGTTGGGTAAGAATAAGTTTATAAATATTCATATACTGGATGTTCAACTTCATAGTTAACTGAAACAGATGCAACGACTTTAAAGATGAAAATAATAACCTGAGCTCCGGGTGAGTAAAAAAAGCCGCTTTTGCAACAAAGTTGGGCTGCAAAAGGCAAGTAGAGAATGATCACCAAGTACGTGTGTTTAGTGTTTATGTATGTGTGTGTACTGGTTATCAAAAAGCATAAACCACAAGTTACATACCAAGTAGGGTGGGACGGTTCAACTAATAGCATTTTGGGTGGTGCAAGGTTGCTGCTTCCGGGTGCTGATTGGGCACCTGCTGCATTAGTGCCTGAGATTAAAAATAAATAAAAGATCAATACTTCATGTTTCCAGAAGAATATGGCATAATGTAATGCATATAAGTTCCTCTCATGCTCTATCTAAAGTCTTCTGGCCTAAACAGTTTTGTTAAATCAATAAACTTATTAGGAAAAGCGATAACTTTTCAAAATGCCTTCATGGCTCTGGTGCAAGCCTACCAGAATAAATATAAGTAGTAGTTACAACAGGAAGAAACACAGGAAGCGTGACTTTGTTATATCAAACAAAAAGTATAAGCTGACAATACTCAGACTAAGCACGTAATCATGCAAAAGGAATGAGAATCAAAATTTATCAGGATTAATCGCTGCATTGATTCGAATGCTTAATAGTTCAGCTGATCCAGGAGCATAGGTTGTAACCTGCCAGTGAGATACTAACAATATGACATCAAATATGTGACTGCTATTTTTTTATTTGGACCATGAAAAGTATGTGGGCACATATATGTCTTTCTTATAGAACAAATAATAGCACCACACCCCTGTCAGCTTGAAAACTACATACTATCACATTCCATACCTTTAGCAAATTCCAAACGGATCGGCTCCTTTCAAAGATTTCTCATTCTCCACTTAAAGCAAGGATACGTCACATTCCATACCTTTAGCAAAAACCTGTTAAGTATGATAACACGAGAAACAACATCTTTAGCATACGTACTGACAAGAAAGGAAAACAAACAACTCATACATCCTAAAACATACCTCCAAAAGACCTAAATATTAGCTTATAAGGTACAATAGAACGCTTATTAGAACCTTATAAAAAACATGGATTCAACATAATCATATATTAACACCAAACCTGTCATGGATTGTTTGCTTTAAAATATGCCAAATACATTCGATACTCATATATTAACACCAGACCTAGCAGCGATACATCTTATACTCATATATTAATACCAAAGTATGGTTTAACAGGTCAATAGGAGAATTTATTAAAGTCATACATAAACAACGGCAAACACTTTCTAATGACCTTGATGTTGAAATTTGGTCTGGTTGACCTCACAAGCCTAAATCACCCTTGTTTTAAGACGGAGATACCTAAAAAGGCTAACTGATACATGAGTAAATCCATGGTATCTACGAGTATATAGAGTAAATAATTAAAATTGTGCTAACCTGCAAATAAATAAATCTGTCATGAATTAGTTAATCAACATAAGTATCATTTGCAATTTCATCATTGTATCTGAAAATATACACATTTGCCACCGTATTTATATGTTGTGCGCATAACCATAAAAAATAAGAACATGATCATCTCTACATGATGCAGCATATATGACCTGTGAAGCAGCCAAAATAATCTAGTGTAAAGATAATGAACTCTATAACCTATACACTTACACGGAATCTGTCACCCCATAGAGGTCCCAGCCCCTTGTACAGCCTGTAGGAGAATACGAAAATATTAGAAGCTCAGAGTCAGTAGATATATAATTGATCTAAATTTAGTTAGACCCTATATCCTACCCGGTGGTGCCTTCAGCGTTAATAAACTTCTGGAATCCATCTGATATACCTGTAGCAAATCCATCTGATTCTAGATTGTTTTGTGGACTCCCTTTGTTGGCATAGAGGTGGTATAACTTATTGTGGCAATGGTTATAAAGAGAATTACCAAAAGGCTGCACAAGCTCTTTGGAGATTGCAGCAACAGGAAGCCGCCAAAACCACATGATCAGTACAAGATACAAAACAACCTGACCAAATAAGATTTTAAAATTTCAAGCAAACTCAATTTGATTAACTTTGTATAAACAATTTCAAAGTATATTCAAGTTCACCTTTGAAATCATCAGAACTTTCCCGTACAAGATCAATGACATTTTAATATCCTTGCTGGCCGATTCTTGACCTGCATGTCATGTTAAGATTTTAATGCTAGTTTGCTACAACCTACTAAAAGGAACACAACACAAAAATATAAAATAAAAGAAAGAAACATTGTAAACGCCAATAACAAGCAAAGTCTAAACTATTTGAGGAAATAATTTTAGACGACACGAACCCCAAATAGTTCAGACACTTCAGAGTAATGCCGGCCTCCAAACACATACTCAAATACGAGTAACAGATTTAATTCCAGGATAAGGGTAATACAAATGGTGATGTACTCGTCAAGTGGCAAATAAAGTGACTAAGGGGGTGTTTGTGTAAGCTAACTTTTTGGGGTTAAGCTTATTTATAACAAGCAGCTTATGGGTTATAATGAATAAGCTCATAAGCTCTTAGTGAGAGTTTGTATTACCTAATGATTATAAGCTAATAAGCTAACAAGCTAAGGTGTTCTGAATGGCTTAGGCTTATTCAAACACTAAAATGGGCTTATTTTTGCCCTCTTAATAAGCTCATACAAACAACCCTACATTGTTATTCTTGTTCTTTGCGTCTAAGCAAACCTAAAAATGTCCAAGAAGAAACGATGGAGTAAAATCTTTTAAATTCTCGACAACAAGCAAAGAAACCGAAATAATGGATAGTGCCTCCTCAAGAGAAAACGTACAAATAATCATCTAAAAAATATCACACACTTTCATCATTCGGGTATTTACCTTTGGTGTATCATCAGTAGTCGTCTTCCCTTTTCTATAATTATCGTTTAATGATTAAAAAGCAATGCGCACCTTCATGCTCATACAAGCTATGTGAGGCAAAGTTACTACAAATCCTGAAGTAGGCTTTTGCCCTAGTTTTATGTTTATGTCCTACACATCTAGATCATCACACACCTGTAAAAAGAGAAAAACAATAATATTTAAGAGAATTGCTGCTAATTAAATCCAAATCCTGATTCTAAATAATATTAGGGTTAAAGAAACTCATATTAGGGTTTTGTGGGATGAATTAATAAAAGGTTGGATATTACATTTATTAAAAATATTTAAACTATAATTAAGGAATATATATATAATATATATGGTAGTTATCTTATTAAAATAGTTAATAATTGGTTGCATAGGTTTATAAATTTTAAATCGCAAGATATAATCAAAAAAATATGTTGGTCTAGTGGTTATCATGCTTGTTAATGTTTCCAACACCCTAGTTTCAATTCTTGCAAGTGGCAAAATTTATTCATTTTTGAACAAATTATTAAATCCGAAAATTTTAAATGGAAAATCTTGCTTAGGAGGCATAAGTTGCTTAGGTGGATTAATGACGTGGCATTATGGGATGCCAAGTGGCATTATATGTGGCATGTCTCATCTTATATATAATGTATAGATACTAGCTTCATAGCCCGCCCGAATGGGCGGCTAGTTTCATAATAATACTTGACGAAATCTAACCAGACGTAATTATGTAGAACATGTTGACACTTGTTTCACTTCAAGAGGATGTTATCATAATACACTTTAAATGAACAAAAGAATACATAAGTTAGAGTCGAGTTTGATCGAACAATCCAACCCTCATTCACCATATATTCGCATATTTGGATATATTTTTCTAACATGTTTAGCAGATATAGAAGGACCACAAGAAAGAATTTTCATTCAAAAGTATTATTTCACCACACGCATATGCAGTAATTCACAAATTTCAGAACTTTAAAGCTTAAAATGATGTTGCCTTCAAAAATTTGTAACTCCATCCAATAGTCTCTGTATATATTACAATATTTGTAAACAGAAAAATGAAAGTCTAGTCTTAGATGGATGAAATAATTTCATCTAAAACATGCATTAGTGCTTTATTGATAACTATTAGCATAAATTATTCATACTTCAAGTATTAAACTCACTATTATTTATATGAGTGCTTCAACTACAGCAACTGGGTTCGCATCCATCTTCTTCGAAAGTACACCTTTAAATTCCATCTCTTTGTTAGGAAAATCCTTGGTAAATGCTCGACACTGCAATAGATTTGTTCATATAAGCGATAAAACGCCACTAAAAATGACAGGTAAGGTTATCCATAAGAAGCTTGTAAAGTTAAAATTTGAAATCCATCAAACCTTTTCCGCAAGAGCACTAAAGAGACGATATCGATAGGAAGGGCCCTTTGATCATGTTCCATGAACTCAGCCTGCAAAAATACATGTTAAAATTGACTATACTCATGGTAAGATATAATAATGACTATACTCAATACCAACATGTGCATAATCCTGATTGATGAAGATGATTACATCATCACAAAGGTACTCAAAGCACACACCACCAAACAAACAATTTACTGCAACACAATACACTTAAAATAACAAAATATTATGAGTACTTAATTCACCACAAATGGTTTGGAGAGAATATTAGATATAAAATTCTATCTGTAATATCAGATACACATACACATGTATATGTTTATGCAGAGGTGTCAATTTCAACCCTATTTTACTCTTTGGGCTTGCAAATACAAAGTTCCGGTTCAATACTATAATTATCATGAAAATTTCATTACCCTCCTGAAGTTGCCTATGTAAATTTTGGTTGTAAAGCATAAAGGAGATTAACAAAAGATAACATTTGTATATTAAACACGGAGACCAATTAGCCATTGACAATGGAATAGAGTTCTGTTGAGATGCAAATATAAAACAACACACTCGAAAGCAAGGATATGGTAGTAATTTTTTAAGAAACAGAAGCAGGTCGGTATAACGTTACATAATAATAATAAACTACCGCGTATAATTTATACGAAATAAAAAGGAGAAATTTTTAACCATTAACTAATACATGGGTCCTTGGGTTGGCATGCTATATCTCTATCAGGGTTGACATGTTATATATGTAACTGTGTCAAGAGTTGAAAGTCGACCAATGTTTTTAGTTTGACTTGAGGTTGATCTTAAATCTAAGAAGAAAAGTCAGTTTGACATCTTCTTAAATTTATGAGGTTTTTGTGATTCCATTAAAACATTGGCTCATGGAGTCATTTAATTCATATTAGTATTAGATGAATTTAAGGTAGAGAAAAAAGTCAGCATATAGTTACTGACCTCGTCATTGCTCCACACATAAAAAGCACCTTCCATTTTCTTTGTAGGATTTTCAGGTTCAGCGCTACCAGCATTCATCCACACTATAACAGTGAAAACCACCACAAACATGATCATGAAACCCACCTCTTGCCATGCACTGTAAGCTAAATGTTACCTTTTTTAGAAGTTCTTCAGCTCCACTTGTTTTTCCTGATTCTTCCAGTTTCAAATTTTGTATAGATAACCGTCAAGCGCAACAAACGTTTATTAGAAGTCACGGTTATGCAGCAAAATGTATTAATTGTAGATTAAGCTACATACAAACACACATATAATATCACAATATCACTTTCAGAACACACATCCAAACATGAGCAAACACTAACCTGCAAACGCCGCAAAATAGGTTTTTGCTAAGTATATGACAAATCATATGATTCTGTTAACTATAGAAGTTTGGTTGATCAATCTTTGGATGTAATGGCGAGTAACCCCAGAGAACAAGTAATAGCATACTGCAACATGTATAACAATATCGAAAACGTTAAGCAGGAGCTCAAATGGCAATTGATTCTACAGAAAACTTATTTTGAATGTACCTTATATAATGGATGATCAGTCATGATGATTGTAAATCGCAGTTGTTTGAGTAAATCGCTATAAGCTTAAGATGTGGCTTTGGTCTTATATGTTTTGAGAAAAACTTATTTTGGGTTCGTTTAAAAGGGGGTCGGGTTGGGTGAGTTGTTGGCATTTTAGTGTGTATATTTCTCAAACTTTCTGATAGCAAAAGCAATAATACTACAACTATTATCTAAATTATCGAGATAAATAATTACAGGGGTTGTATACATTCACTGATTAATTATAAATAGTTAATTGATACTGACCATCTGATTATAGTGTATGGAACTGGGTCCATGAAGATGATGGCTCATGATGGTTTGCTGGTACTTCTCCGACTATTCTAACACATCCTATGTAACCTGTAAACACCAAAGAAAATGTAAATTAAAATGTTTGTTTATGACAGAAGCATAACAGAGATCTATATTACCTCTGAGAACGGGATGCTACCCTAGTCGTGTTCACCCCAGTAGTATTGCTTGTATGGTTCACTTTTGTTACAGGATTCCAAACATGTATGTTGTTCAAGCAAGCGTTCAGCAGAGGTTTGCAACTATCTCATATTTGGTTATAGGAAAGGAGTATAATAAATTGTGTGCAACACCTATTTAAAGGATTTGTGGATTCTTGTAACGGTGTCATCATGTAGTAAAAAGCTTGTGGTAACTGTTTAAACACTTTTTTAAAAAAAAAACTTGGTCTTGTAACTACTGATGTTAGCCACAACTGCTGATGTTTAAAGGCTTTTTGCGGCTTCTTAGGACATCTAACTGGTGATGCTACTATGTGCCATCCTCTAGCCAGAAAAGATTATAGAACCGATATGAAAAAGTAAACATGATTAAAATTAAAAACATCTCATGTTTAACAGCTTAAGTAGCAAAGTCTTATATGAACAGTAAGGAGGTTAATTTATTAAAAAAATTAAAAATTAATACTTTATTTAAAATCATCTAAAATGATAATGTTTACATGTACCTCATCATTAAACATTCTGTAGGTATTTATGTAGCTTTTCAATATCTTTGATGCCCACTTGGTTTGAAAATCTTCAAACTAAAATAAAACATATCTTATAAGCATCTTATTGAAATAATTCCCAATAAAAAGGTGAATGCAAAAACAGTTGAAATCAAGATAAGTAGAATACCAACACAATCGAGTGTGGCCAACGTTGAACACAACCTTAAAGACTTTTTTGTTACCATCATATATCTTTAAATAAAACATATACTAATGTCATTATCTAGGGCAAATTCTTTATTAGAAAAAGATATAATTTACTTAGCCTACAATAACTATCGATGCAACCACATCTACAAGTGAGGAAAAGAAGTAAAGAACTTTACAGAAAGGATATTTAAGAAGGGCTTCCTGTTGGTTCCTAATTCAATCATGATAGGATGCACATTATCTGTTACACACAAAAAATGGATTAGCACCAACCTTAGAAAGAAATATAAGTTGCACAAGTATTAAACAGATTATGTGCAACAATTATCTGTTGAGGATTTATTCCAGTTGCAGCAACATATAAATCTAACTTCCCTATTGAAATACCAATCCCTTGAACTCCTAAACCACCGAGACCTAGTATTCTACTTTCATCGGTAACGACAATCAAGTCAACGTGTGCAGAATAGATATTAGTATAAATTATAATATTAAAAAGTAATCATGTCTTCCTTAACTAACATACTTGATTCATCGTGCCAATGTTCATTCAAGAATCCACCAAAATATAGATTTTAAAAAACTAAAAAATGAACCAAATGACAGAAAAATGTAAATATGTTACATCAGTTTCTACGTCAACTGCAGCATCAAATGTCAAAAGAAAACACACAGGTGAGCCAAGTGTCGAAGCACTAACTCCTGCTCTTCTATGATCAAATACACATCTTTGAAACATATCTTAATTAATAGATATCTATCCTCCTTTTCATATCATCATTGCAATGAAAATCAAGAAATCAATAACATACGCAAATCAATTACACATATTGATCATAAAGTTCAAATCTTTAGCAAACAAATCCCACCAATTGATTCAATTTGAAATTTTTCGAATTTGTATTTGTGATATAAAGTGCAATCTCATTTTAATTTGCTATTAAATCACTTACTCAAAGTTGAAGATTTTGGGAATTAGCCTTTGAAAATACCTCTGATGATGATTTCGTAGTCTGTGAGATCTTTTGGTGGTTGAGATAACCGGATCAGAATATGTGAGATCTGATGATGATGATGCCGATTTCGTAGCCTGTATGAAATGGGAGAAGGATGAATTAGAATATGCGTTTTGTTATTTGGGGATTTGAATTTGGAAATGCCAGGGATGATGATATCTTATTTGACGAGTAAAATTGAATAATTTGGAAATCCCGAGTCGGTAGGGTTGTTTGTTTTAGTGGATTGCGATAGGGAAGCAGGTGGTTTTGTTGGGATATCAATTTTGGAATGCATTTTGTGTCACAACTCATGGATTGTTCCATTGGTTAAGCACGCTCATTTGTCGACTACATGACCAGTGTTCGAACCTTGCAAGCTACAAATTTTTTAGTTATTTATCCGAGAATTGTGCCTAGTCATCATTTCCACCTCATCAAATGATGTGCCATGTCAACATTAAAGTGTCTAGTCAGCATTAATGACGTGTCAATGGAGTCCCATATATATATATATATATATATATATATATATATATATATATATATATATATATATATATATATATATATATATATGTATATATATATATATATATGTATATACTAGTGGCAAAACCCGTCCGATGGACGGGTATGAATTGTGATTTTTATTTTTAGGATTTAGTGGATCAAATATATACTAAAAAGTAATTTAAAGTTAAATGAAACGGTTAAGATCTATAATTGATGTTATCATAATCCATTAAACGACTAAAAGCAGGTAAGTACTTTGATTTGTGGTTTTTATTTTTGGATTTATTGGAACAAATATATAGTAAAAAGTTATTAAAAGTTAAATTAAACGGTTAATAACTATATTTGATGTTACCATAATCCATAAAACGGCTAAAAGGAGGTAACCACTTTCTAACATTTTGTTCTAAACAATATTAATCATGAACATCTTTTACATTTGATAATATTATTAACATTTATTATTATTATTTTGTTTTTGTTAATTATGTTTATTTAGTTATTGTATATATGTAGCAATTGAATAGAACAACTAAAGAAGTAGAAGTAACTGGTGCAAAGCATGCCACTTTCTAACCCATCTTAGACAACCTGCATTATCCAAATCAAAATAACACCTTTTATGAGACGTACAATATGGTGGAACGATTCGGTACTAGCTTAACAGGTAATATTTGTATGTATTAGCCGAAAAATTTGTCCAAAATTCTCAGTTTTCTGTACATAAGAAATACACTTTGGGAACTTTTGATAAATACTCTTAAAATTATTGGTTGTGTTGTATTGTGGGAACAAATAGAAAAATTACCTTATGTTCTACTTGATGTAGTTGAGGGAAATTTTGTCAAGAGGTTGCACATTATAGCTTCGGCAGTCTTTCTGTACTCGATGATGTTTTCCATATGTGAGGCATCTTCTGGACCAAAGAAGCTTACCCTGGACAAGAGAACCTGCACCCAATCCAAACACTTAATATCGTATTTTACAAAGTATTCCACAATATATTACATGCCAACTTCTGGTAATTCATTAATCAAAATTATCCCAGGTCACTGAAGTTATAAAATTCATTGAACTAAAGCCAACCGATATTGATCAGTAAGATACAAAATGCGTATTCTAAGATAGAAAACACAACTTTGTATGAGCACGCATAAGACTTTCCTTTCCCAAACGCATCAAAAAATAAGTGATGAAAAAAGTACTAATAATAAGGGGTGTTTTTATGAACATTAAAAGAAACTAAATAGTAATAATTAATGTATTGAACAACATCAATCCGTTCCGTTAGCTAAATTCTTTTATTTCACTGGTTTGAAATCAAACGAAATCCATATTGACCCAATTGAAAATTTAAGTTGGTTATATATCAGATACAACCGGGTTGTACATGGACAGGTGGGGTGTAGTTAGGGTGTCCAGTACATGCTTCTTTTACATCAAAGTATTTATGTGTCTTAAATTTTAGATGAAAAAGTAGATTTCAAGATTCTTAATATATAGAGCAACATGATTTGTGTATAAAAAATCTAAGTTCCCCACAGGAGTTTAAATATATCATTGGTTAGCTCATTGTAGATTCAAGCATTTGTAATACAATAACTTCGAAAGTATATCAAATGAGGATGGTTTTAGCAATTATTTTTATGACACAACTTTTGATAGTGCATATCGTCTAAATCTGGCAATCTAGACCCAATAGGTCAAGACGATTTATATGAAAATGTGGTAACTTGTACGATTATGTTAGTCTTAACACCTCAAGGTCTACTTGGGCCACTTCTAAAGTTGTAGAAGAAGTATCTTAGGTCCAATGGTTATGTTAGACTAAATGAACGTACAAGTTTCATATAAACCCAACAACAGACCCATTGGGTATGTCGTCTATTATAGTTTTTTAATTACCAAGTAACGCAATCCAAACTCTTTCATGTTTGACTAATTATAAAAAAATATTACATAGGCAACAATTAAATTAAAAATATATACCTGTTATCACATTGTCCCAATTCTCTCACTTGAGAAACGAAATAAACACAATCTCATTCCAATAGAGGTAGATGCAGTAATTTAGTTACCTTGGTGCCTGGAACCAAATGATAATGACGATCAGTTTTCAAGGAAAAAAACAATCAAGGCTGAACTTGGACAAAGATCAATCATTCACACCATCACACATACATCAGGCCATCTTAAAAAATAAGTATCATAAATAGGCTTGCTTTCAAACAGGCATGTGTATTAATATTAGGATGATGCTATGCCAATCAATTCCTTTAAATGCAAGCAATTAGATAACAAATAAGATCATGAAATCCATGTTTAAAGAGGTACCCTCCTACACTCTTATATATCCATGTAGCTAAACAAAGGGAAAGAATATGGTACTAAATTAGACGATGTTACGGAACCCAAAAAAAATTCTTAGCACAAAGTTAACTTTTACATATAATAGATCTTAACTTTTGTTTAAAGAGCAACAAAGTGATTTCAAAATATAAGACCAACCTTGATATTGCTGACATGGAGCATCTTGTGATCTCTTTACATTTACTAATAGCCAGGCGTTATGGAATTATGTATCCCACAAACTACAGACCCTTCAATGTCATATTGACAACCATGTTGTGTTAATAAATAGAAATATAAAATTTCTAAAGTTGGCTCACACCCATATTGAAGAAATATTTTATCATAGAATTTACTCTATAAATGTTAAGTGGTTTTACCAGGTCATGATAACAACACATAATCAGAGCAAGGCTTGCATCATTAAAGGAATAGAGAACATCTAAAAACTATAAACAAAAAAGGTAATATTTGGTCATATTAGGTCGTATACTATTTAGATTATGTCAACAATAATGACATACTGAGACAACATTAATGACATACGAAGATAACACATTGGTTAAAAATGAACGTAGCAATTGATGCTAAAAGCAAACATGGTACTTAAAAGAGCCATGCCATCCATAAAGTACACATCATGATTTCATTTCAGGTACGGAAATGTTACGGCCTTCTTGTAGTGAACTTGCAAAAGCCCTGCAAATGGAGAGCCAAAAGCGTTAAAATATATGTCAATGATGTTCTATAGAGCTTGTTAACTGTTAGCATGGAAGTACAAAAGTTGTAGTATGAATTAAAGAGGATTTTTGATGACAAAAGTATAATAGGAATTGCAACAATCAGTGTTACAACAATTTCAAAGAACCTATGGCCCCTACTCAAATCCTGTTCCATCAATCAGTGTTTCGCCATATTCTCACACATGTTAACTAAAGTTCAGTCTATTAAAAAACACTAACGACTAACACATAACAACCTGGAATAATCAAAAGAAAAATAGTTAACCTAATTGGCTATTAGATTCAATTTATAATGAATAAAAGGAATACATAACCTTTTGAACAGAATGTAGAACAAGGCGATGTCGAATCTCTTGCAATGATGGCGATGCTGAGTCTCTTCGGGTAAAGGACGGGATATTTTGACATCTCACCCAATCTGCCACACAGCTATACACCGTTCAGCCACCTGCAAATCACACTAATCACACCGTTCAGCATATAAGACTAAAGGTTTTTTTACATGTTTTATTTCTTTGTTAACGAAAGCCTATTTCGATGGCGAGCGGTTACAATGGTTCCTTCATAAATAAGTTATCTAAAGTTAGTCTTAAAGGATCAATGATTGCTTATAAGTGCAACTCATAAGACAACTTTCCCATTTTGACCATTTTTTTTATAATTAGCTCACCCAATAAATGTATAATTATAAATAAACTATGTTATTACAACAATAATCTATTTTTATTTCTATAAGATGATTCTAAAGGCCTATAAGTATTAAAAATACACTTGGGGGGCTTCCAATGGTTCAAACTGTGTGACTTATTTCACTTTTGATCAATGTTTTCGTTTGACCCACTTTATGCATCAGGGGTAAACATTCTACAAATCCCAAATCGACTCATTAGCTAATTTATTGATTTACCACCTCACTCTTAGCTTATACTTTCTTTTCAATTATTTTCTCTCAAAATCCTCCTCAAATATGATCACAGGCGCCTAAAAATGAATTCATATTGTTCGGTGATTCTTTCAACTATAAACATACCATCTTACTTATAAATTATAGCAATCAACAAAAAATAAAAGATCGGTTACCTCCCGTTACACTTCCTAAACGGCTTTGTCTTTTGGAAGCTCGGTAAACTAATTCTGTAGAAAAAAAAGAACATTAGAGAAATGTTTTACTATATTAGACTTGTATACCCAAAACATAATTTCAGTACAGACACCGCCCATATTACAATATCATAACATAATCATACTACTTAAGTTTAACTCTTTTTTGGCCACGGTAATTGAATGAATAACGTAATTGAATGAATAACGTAAGTTGGCCACGGTATGTGCCAAGTGACCACCAAGCTATTGTCCTAATTGTCAACTCAAGCGTTATCTGGTCCCTTGCAACATTTGCTCCACATAGCACAATCAAGCCAAAAACTTTTTTGCCTTTGTAAAAGGAACGTGCGCGCAATATAAATCCAGTAGCTATTGGTGGTCACTTAAATGGTTCCAAGCACCTTATCCATTAGGCAACAGGTGCTTTTTCCTCTTAAATAAATCTGCTAACTACATTTTATTGTAAAAAGCGAAGTGACATCAAGAGGGGCACGATTATCCACGTACATTACATTAGCAGTCAGTTGAGTCCCGTTACCGTCAACATGCTTATGCAAGTCTTTGAGTTACACTATAGGTGCCAACGTATAATAAATTTTTCTAATTTAAATGAATCCACAAAATGAAAGCATCTAACATGCTCTATATATATTACCAGTAAAAAAGGAATATGTAAGAAGCATTTAACATGATCTGATCTTGAAAGTCGGCGACACATACGCGTCAACAATTTCTTTCATCTTGCCAAGAATCACTGATGAAATTTCTCCAGCGATAGAATTTCAGTAAACATCATATTTAAATGCATCTGTGAAACTAACCTTTATAAGTACGCTAATGTGAGTGCATATTGCCAACTGAACGTACTGATGTTGCCATTTGGTTTCCTGTCGCTGGTGGCCTTGGAACGGTCGATGTTCGGCCCCTTCGCATGTCCAGGGTTTGGCTGCTGGTTGATGGTACATGAGAGACAGACATACCTGAGGTGCGAGTAAGTTAGAAGGCGAATTATAAAGAGACTCATAGACATATGCACAATTAATGGGTACGGAAATGGCTTTGAATAAACCTAACCAAAAGGGTTAGTGGTTTACAACATAAATAGCCCTTTGCGGTAGCAAATAATAGGTTTAATAAACGCATATTGCTCACCTTTATCGGCCGTTCCAGTTGTGTGAGGGGTTGCGTCGGGAGGCGCTGGAATGGAGTGCGACTGACCTGTTGCAGCAACGACGTTAGTATGTTAGCCAAACCCTGAAGGACAATCTATGATTGGCTTTAAACTAAATAACAGAAAATAAGCTGATTTTAAGGGGCAGAAAAAGCATTTCTAAATACACCTAAAAGGATCTAAAGCACTAAAGGATAAGGAAAACGAATGAATCCTAGAATAAGCTAGGGGAAATTAAAGCAAAACTAATTAAATAAATTATATCTAATCAAAGATAACTCAAAGTGATCAAATAAGCTAAAGACAAAATGAAATAAGCACTCAATAGGCTACTGTTGCTATAGCAGATTCTAGGGGACAGGAAGTGGTCTTTTAAGCACAAAAATAAGCAACTAATTAAGCTCTAAAGGGCTGAAGAAGCTAAAACAGACAAACACTATATTCTAAACTACAAATGGAAGCAAAACTCAAGCAAAGATATATCTCTATATTATATATAACAGGAGGCATTTGGCATTAATGCCACCTCAATGACACCTCAATGCCACCTCAATGCCACCTAAGCATTTTTGTCCAACTAAGCAATTAATTTTTAATTTTCCGAATTTTATTTTATTTTTTTGTAATTTTCGGAATTTTTTTAAAGATTTTTGAAAATTGTTTATAAAAAAGGTTCCTTGCAAGGATTGAACCTTGGTTGTTTTGATAAATAACTTGTGTGTTTACCACTTAAGCAACAAGTTATTTTGATAATTATGTTGCATAATATAATCTATAAATGCCTATAATTTTTGCAAGTCTAAATCTATAAACCTATCCACAATTTACAAGAATGTAATCCAATATATAATATATTATCCGTTATTTATAAAAAATAAAAACATACGTATATTTTTCACAAAAAAAAACCCTAATCATCACACCTCTCTAACTCCATCAGGGTTTTAATGATTTTTGATGTGTTTTGTGCAGGTTCTAATTATAACATTTATAATATACTTTTTCTCAGAAACCCTAATATCCTTTTTTTTTCCTCACAATCTCTTCTAATGTTCGTTTACTGATTTTTGTGTAATCTTCATCACAGGTTTGCAACCATGAATTGGCAAGGTCGTACTTCAAGAGGTTTCAAGTGAAGTTTAAGAGAAGGAGAGGTGGATATTATTCTTCTTCAATTGTTTTCTTTTGTTTGATAATGTTTTGCAAGAGTTTAGATATGGAGGCTGTGTTGATTTGTCAGAGGTCGAGGACTTTTTCAAATTTGTGGCTGTAGCCATGCTTACAGAAGCTGATTTAGGACACATGATTTGGCTAAGAGCAAATCAAGATCTTGAGGTGTGCATGGTTGGAGATGAGGACCTTACCCAAGGCAGAAGTTTGTGTCTCCAGGTTTGTTTTTCCTATCTTGAACACATGCACAAACATCCACAATACCTCTAAACTACATGTATAAACAACATACTAAAATAGGTTTTCAATTTGCGTAGGTTCTATAAACGGATAAACATTATGGATAGGACAATGGTTGCTAACTCAGAATCAAATATGGTTTATTTATGACAATGGCAGGTGGTGAGCTATGATTCCCAAATCAGTGGGCTCGAGAAAAAGACTCATCCTGATAATTTATGATAGCTAAATTGACTACTGAGCATCATCCTAATAATGAGTTTATTTAGTAACCAATGAGTTATTAACTTTCTATCATTTAAGTTACCAATGGGCATGCTAATATCATCTATTTTAATTTCTGTGTTGCAGAATAGTATGGAAGAAAAACTTTCAAAATTAACATTGGAGTACAATAATATAAGAAAAGAAATTGGTTATATTGAACCTCAACTTCTTAAGGTACTTTCGCAACTATAAAGTCCACCCTGTTATTATGTTGAAGGTATAGTATAGTACATTAGTTGTTTTTTAGTATTTATATTGCCTTTGTATGCCTTATGAGAAGTGGTTAGATAGCCTTCATGTATATGCAATCTTTAACCGCCTCATGTAAAATTGGAGGAAACCCGAGAAGGAGCAATGGTCTAGGTAGCAGAAGAAGCCTCCTGATGCTGAAACGGTTAGTAAAATATTAGATGCTGATACATATCCTAACGGGTCAAACGGTTTGAAATTCGCCTATAGCATTTACAGGCACATAACCAAATCAAGAACTTTTTGCTTTGACTGCAGTTAATGTGTTTATCGCCAGAGCTGTAGCACCTACTGAATCTAATGAGCGAGCATCGCACACCTATGAAGGTAACGCTTCCCACTGTTTTTCACCTCCTTAGACGTTTCCAAATTTACACGATGCTTTTATCTACAACTTCTCCTTTTCTTTCAATCAGATACATGCAACCAGCAGCCCAGGTACCCGACTGATTGTGCCACACAAGATTCTGGTCGGCAGTGTTTACATCAAGGTATAATGTTTTAGATGTTTGACGTTGGTTCTGAAATACACAGGACCATTGCGTACTTGCTGATTGTATATATTATTTTCTCATTAAATGTTTCTAATACTGCTAAACCCATGTACATTTACGTGATTTGTTTTGCACTATTTATCTGATAATTTTTCCCCAAGAGGTGCTTGATTTGCAATGCCTTATTTCTTTATCATTTTTCTTGCATACACCTAAAACTGTATGCGTAAAAGGTCGTCAGTAAAAAGTACATCGACAACTTATCAATTGACACTTTTACCATACATACATGTAGAGAAAAAAGTCCGCCGCAACGCGGCGGGTGTTTCCGTGCAACCGGGATCTTTATTGCTTGGTCAGGCAACTTGCTCTTATCTCAAATAAGTGTATTTATTGTAAAAAGTTCACTGACACTGCATTATGAAAGTATACACATGTACTACAAGGTGTTTCATCAATCTTATTGTAAAAAGGTGTTTCACCAATCTTATTGTAAAAAAATGTAAGTATAAGTGGCCAATTTATTTGGGTCGAATGTGAAACTAAAAAACTTAGTTAAAAGTGATCCGCAGCACTTTTAGTGTTTTTGTAGTACTTGTGTGTTAGTTGGATACGGAAAATTGATATAAATATAGCCGATTTGGGTTATGTGCATCTATATTGGGTTGAATGTGAAGTATTTTCTAGCTGAAATTTTAATGAGGCGAATGGTGTTGTTACTAAGTCGGCTAAAGTGTATTCAATTGCCTACATCTTAAAATGGCTTCTAAAAATTGTATTTTTATGAATTTCCAGTTTTTGGGTTATATAATTTACGTCGGTTATTCTCTAAGGTGCCAAAAGTTGGATAAAGAACCTGTTCTGCTGTTTTTCGAACGATAAGATAGTTAATTTTTGGCTTACTACCCACGTGTCTAACTCACCCATTCAGCTAACTCTGATAGTATAATTGAAACGAGAATTAAGCATCACATATATACTTTTGTAGTGTGGTAGCTTTGTAATGTCGAACCATAAGAGTTAAGATTTAGATGTTGTGACGCTTTTTAGTATGGCAGCGTTGTCACGTGGAATTATGATTTTTAAGTGTACTTTGGAAATCACTTTTTGGTATATTATGAAGGTGGCGGATACATGATCTGCACAAGCAAGGAAAGGCAAAGATATTCAAGGCATTCCTTGGGACCGATTGAATATAACAAGAGAAAGTTACAGACGTACAAGCCTGGAACAGTACAGAAACTATAAGAACATTCCTTTATCTGGTTATGCTGTTGATAAGTTACAAATTTTAACAATAATAGTTTCTTTATACATCATACATATGGCTCTCTAACTCTCTTATGCGTCCAGAACTGTAAACAAAAGCAGAAGCGTGGCAACTACTATGAGTTCTTCCACAATACCAGATTGGTGAAGCCTACGATCCTTCACTTTCAGGTATACACCATTATCTTTTATTAATACCGGATATTCTGAAGGTGGCAAATTAGTCCCATTTATTCGCTCTTGGTGCTTTCCCCTACCCATTTAGACTATCACAATGAATACTGTCTTACTCAATAAATTGGCCACTTACATTTATTTACCAATCTTTTACATATATATACAAATGATGAAAGTATACACATGTACTAAAAGGTGTCTCACCAATCTTATTGTAAAAAGTTCATGGCTTATGTAGGAACAACTAAATGAATGGGAGCCGTGGCAGTAGAGTTATTTCGAGGTTGCCCTTTTAATATTTGTTCAACGTTGTGTTTATATTTAAATGTGTTTCGTTTTGTTTAATCATCCTTGACGGGTGAATTTTGTTTACATTCATAATACGTTGCAAGATATCATACTGATGTAAGTTTTATTTCCTGTTTAGGCCCCATATGACACATGCTCGGGGTATGTTATTAACATATATCAATTAATAGTATAATTATTATTGTGTACAATTCTTAGTGTTGTTGCTTTTGTGTGATTTCAGGATTCGCTGACCCGCACTACAAACTGGTGTACATTTAGGGCAACAACCAGTGTTGGTGTTATTTACCATAGCCACAATAAGAAAAGGTATTTGAGTTACCTTAAGATGATGTTTGAATGTTTTTAAAAGTGTACTTTCCGTCTTTCCAAATGATAATAACGTTTACGCCTTATTATATGCAAGCTTAGGGTGGTGGTTGAAAACAAGCGGGCTGAAAGAAGTTGGAAAGTATTTAGCTGTTCAAATTTCAATCGGTGTATGGAAATGATGAAGAAGGAGATGATCATCTAGAGGTGGATAGCGATGAGGATCTTAGTGAGGATGCGAAAGCACATATGCATGAAGAGGTACCAGTGTATCCATTCACATAATGATTCTTTTGATTCTGGTTTTGATTCTTTATAGCATCATGTTGGTTGGGTGTTTTATTCTCCTCTAATAACGCAAATGGAAGGTTCAGTGGATGAGGAGTCAACCAAATCAGCCAAGGAGTATGACGATCTTGCTATGTAAGATATTCAATATAATGGTTACTTCACTGATGATGAATTCTACTCTAACCATAGGCTTGCATCACCCACCAAAAATGACCATGAAGACAAGTACAGTCAATATCTGGACCGTTTCTTGAGGGCCAAAAGTGAGTCGGACCCAGATTCAACACATCTCAGCCGGAGTATCATCAAGGAGAGAAGACTCGTGTCCTCTACAAGTCTAAAATTCAATAGACGATCTAACAGCATTCCAAGCTTTGGCAAGGATGGACCAGTGAGCCCAACCCACAGCGGAGTTGCTGCTACATTATCTCCTGATCATCCTTACAGAATCTGTCCAAACAGCCTAGGTGAATAATGCTGGAATTTTAGAATCGAGTGTGGACACCGACGCATTAGAAACCTCAAAAAGTCCCGAGGTAATCAATACTAAATTGTATTAAAAAAAACAACATTTCGTATGTATATCTTGAAACTTGCCGATTTTTTTGTTAACATTTTAGCTCTATTGACTATGGTGAGGAACACACTAATCTCTTTATTGAGATATGTTAAAAAAATGCCAACTTTAATTGCTACAAAAGAAAAAATTGTTTAAAGTTATTGTTTCACAATTCTAAATAAAGTATTTCAATTAACAATGAACAACAAACAAAAAATTATAAGTCATGCCCGCCCATTGGGCAGGCAGAAAAACTGATTAGAATGAGCAAGATTGGACATATAGAGGACTGAACACAGAACTAAGGGGCAGTCTAGGGTGCTTTTGCAATCTCAATTAAGCTAACCAAATAAGCACTATAGACCTAAAAACTTCAAAACAGCTAAATCCAAACTTTGGGCTATCTAAAGAAGCTCAAATCAAGCAAATACATCAAGGGGATAAAGAAGATATGCAGATATGAAGGTACTGATTTGGAGCAGATCAGTGGAAAATACATGAACAAGGGCAGAACAGGCTATTTGGACTAAAAAATAAGCAACTTATATATCTCTAATGGACAAATCAGCTAAAGACAGATTAACTTGGATATACTAAGATTAGGAAAAGACAATTTAAACTAACATTAAACTTGATTTTGACCTTAAAATAGATTGATGAATAAGACTCTTGAGATAGAAAAGACTTAAGACAGAAAATTGAAACACAATATGATTTGAAACCATAAAACTTTGATTGATAAAGCTTTAAAAACAGTTTTAAAACTCAGTAGACTCAGATTTGATTAACCAAAATCATTAAAACTTGAAAATCAAACCAAAACAAACACTACCTTAATATTTCAAAAATGCAAATAACTCTAAAACTTGATGAAATCTAAACTGAACTGAATTTAAATGCTTCAATAAACATAAAATTCACCATTAAAACAGATTGAAACCAGAAATTCACTTAAAATGTTTTTGTTAATACAAATAAGCCGTAAAAATGTTTATTTATATTTTACGATCTTCTAATGTTTTGTCGATAACAAACGTAAAATCATTTTAATGAAACAAACAAAATACGTAAATGGTTTGAACCAATAGTTTTCTAACACACTTACATTTTCACATAAAACACTAAAACAAGTATAAGTGAATTTATGATTTAGTAATTCATATGTACAACAACTAGTGTTTACATATTTGGTTAAAATATACACATAACTAGTATGTAGTATATTGGGTATTATAAATGGGTAGAAACTTAAGTATCATAACCCATTGATCAAATACATTGAATGTAGTTGGGTACAACCCATATCCATGGAGCTTGACCCATAACCCATTACATGACATCATGCTTATGTCATATATGGATAATATCTATAACCCATGGTATTGACCCATACCCACTTGACTAGGTGCATTGCACTCATAAGATACATTGTATCTAATAAGAGACCCATGGATCAACCCATAACCCATGACCCATGACCCATGACCCATAACCAAAATACCCATGGACAAAGAGGAGCGTCCCACGGATCCTTGGCTTTACGCTAGACGGATCCCTTGTGGGAGGGATCCGTGGGATCCGGGGAACAGTAGGCATTTTCTCTCTATAAATAGTGAGCCATTTCTTCATTGTTTCTCACCCCTTTCTAACATACTTTCCCTTTGAGTTAAAAACTCTCTAACCCCAGATCCAAGAGATCTATGTTTGTAGTTTTGTTTTCGTGTGATTCTCTAGGTTCCTCTTAAAGGCGAGATCACCACCTTTGAAGTCGAGCAAGCTCAAGTCCATGAGTTGTTGTGCTTCCTCATCATCATGACTACTGAAGTCCTCTTGTTGATGGTTCTTTTATTTCTACTAAGAAGTGTAGTGTTGAAGACATTAGTCAAAGATATCTCAAGTGTCAAGACGAAGACATTAGTGAAGGGTGTCGATCGTCCGTATTGTAGGCATTAGCAAAGGGTGTCTAGAAGCCAAGTCACAAGACATTAGTGAAGGGTGTCTTGAAGATCTAGTTAAAGGCATTAGTGAAAGGTGCCTAAGATGTACATTCGATATGGTGTGTTTTGATGTACAAGATAGATTAGCATTAGATCCAAGGATATTGATATCCTTGATGATGTTGTAATAAGGAGTTGGTATCCTTTGGGATTAGTCGTTGGTGTAGTGTTGGGTTGTAGTTCCTCCATTGTAATGGAACTCGGTACTTAGCCTAGTACCGGATAAAGGGTAGGCGACGTTGTGGTAGGTGTGGTTCACCTTGGTGTGAAAGAACCCGGTGGTTAGCCTAGTACCGGAAAAAGAGTAGGCAACGTTGTGAAGGTTTCTCCACCATAAGGAGTCGATGTTGTGTAGTGATTACAAACTCTCGAGTAGGTGACTCGGGGAGTGGAGTAGGGCAATGAAGGTGTCCTTGTAGCCGAACCACTATAAATACTCGTGTTGTGGTTTTGTGCTTCTTACTCTTATCTTTTCATTACATATTTATACTTCTATATGTTTGTTCATCAACATCCAACACACACCTAAATAGATTGACATAAGTCGATCTAAATAGTTTAAAACAAGTTTTAATTGGCAAAACTATTCAACCCCCCCTTCTAGTTTTCCACAATTGGTATTAGAGCTTCGTTACCAAGTTTATTAAAGTATATTGTACTTTAAAAACTTGATACGATCTATGGTTAATTGAAAACTACAAAGAAGGTTTTTCATAAAAACAAACATTACGTCTTTTAAAAACTCTTTGTTTGGATGTTGATTAGATGACAACATTTTTCTTATTATTTATTTTTCATTTAATTGCACTAATCCTCTTTGTCATGTTGCTTAGCTAAAGCGCATACCTACCAAGTCATAGAAATCACTTGGTAACAAGATTACCTTCCCTAAGAAGGTATCTTAAGCACAAAGGAGCCGGAATTGTCTTCTGACATTTGTTGTGTCATTTGTAAAGACATTCCTAAGTGCATTAGAGGTATGGCTTTCTACTTATCTCTAAATGACATTAGCTTGCTAAATAAGTATGCTTACATAGGTATTTATATGATTATCTTTTGTGCATATACATGTATTACATGTAGCTTCATTAGGAAGCCTTTTTCTCACATACGTGTTACTTTTTCGTCTAAAGTCGTGGTATATAAAACTTTTGTTTTATTTCACTTAATCCAAAAATCATATCTTTCTAATAATAAAACAAAACACAAATCTCAAAAATTCCTCCTTCCCCATAAAACCCCTTCCGTCGTCCACTCCATCAAATCCCCACTTTTTCAAATCTTCCATTTTCAAAAATTTACTCTCATTCAAAAACTTCATCTTCCTCTTTATCTCATCTCATCTCAAAACAAAACCAAGAAGGTTCGTCATCAACATGGTGTACATCGCCCTCATGCTCATCGCCTTAACGCTCATCGCTCTTGTGTTCCCTATGATGAAGTTCTCGTACGGAGACATATACTTTGTGTTGTTAATCTACATTGGGGTTATATACCCAATTCTTCGTATCATTCTTAGCATTGAAATGAAATATTACTAATAGTCTAGTTTATTTAGGTTATTATTATCATTACGTGTTTGTCATTTCTTTTGATTTATATCTTTCGTATTCTTTCGTGATACATAAGAAACCATGAATGCATGCTAAAAGAAAATGTAGGCTAAAACACATATTTTGGTATAAAACTATTAAACTTATGTTTTTATCAAAAATCTGCTTCTGTTACTACAGATCCACGGATCCCGGCAAGTATACTAGCCGGATCCCTTATAGAAGGGAACCGTGGGAACCGTCCTTCTGGATAACAGATTTTTCCATGCATAATAAAAACCACTTTCTTCCTAAAAGAAATATTCTACTAGAAAGTCAAACATTAAGTTAGTTAAATGTCATTGTTAATAAACACCTTGTAAAAACATTAGGTAACCATTGTTTTACCCGTAATACGTCACATCCTATTAACTTGTCTTTCCTATAGGTTTCGCTATGACGCATGAATATGAGTTTGATTTTTCACTCATTAGCGTCTACACTCCTAACATCTCCCTTGAGCCCAACACACCTGGAAATCATGTCCGTGGATTCAATAATCTCGAAACCTGTCACTTCCACGAAGGACGTATTGTCGACACTCCTCTACAATACGAAGAAGGAATCAATAGCTCCTTCCGAACCATAGGATTGGAATGTCTTCTCAAAATTAACGAGAAAATATGTCCAAGTTTTGTATTGGAATTATTCCGTCAAGTCGAACTCGTTCGTAACGAGGATCGTTCTCTATCTCTTTGGTTTTGGATCAAAAACCAAAAGTTCGTTTTAACCCTTGGGCAATTTGCTCACATCCTCCGAATTCCAAATCATGGACAATGTTCCTTCACTGAAGATTGGTCTCTTGATTCTCTCTTCAACTTTCATGAAGAAAATAGTCCATATTGTTCACACATACCTTCCCCGGAGGACTTGAAACGCATAATATGCAAACCCCATTACTCCGATCCAAACATTATCTATACACGGGATATCCGAGAAGAGTACAAGGCTCTTGCACTCATCCTACGTGAAAATGTTTGGAGTCTTAGGGGAAATCGAGAAATCCTTCCCGCTTGTTGTGCTCACATAATGTATTGTTTGCTAACACAACAACCATACAATCTCGCCTACTTCTTCGCAAGGCGAATTGTAAATCTTCAAGGCTCCAAGAATAAACTCATCCCTTATGGAATGTTCTTGACGCGCCTTCATCATAACATCATGTACTTCCACCCTCAATTTCAAAGTCCGTTGTACGTACTTGTGAACAAGATCATGGAACCTCTAAACACATCTCTCATGAAGACTTTCTTCATTCCTGAATCGGCAAATACTCATCAACCATTTGATGATCCTTCTAGCGAAAACGCTCAAGGAACTTAGTAATCTTTCAAATAGGACCTATCCTTAGTATTCATGCTTTATCAATGTAATCCAATTTCTTTCATGAAATAAAACATTTTACATTTGATATCTCAGTGTTAGAACTTCTTTAACTAACCTTGAAATATAATGCATTGTCAAAATCATTGCATACCTTTAGTAAAGGTTCTGCTTAGCAGATAGACAGATCCCAAAGGTTGTGCTAGACGGATCCCTACTCTTAGGGAACCGTGGGATCCGGAAAATAGAAAATGCAATTGCAATCATTGTATTTCAAACATGCCTCTAGAACACTTCACACTAAGTTAGACATAGTGCCTTAAGGCAAATTGAGTCCTTATCAAGTTTGTTGGATCGATGTATTCTAACCAAACTAACTTATATAGCTTGTAAGGACTTAGTAACCTCGGATAAATCCTAAGTTGCTAACAAAGAAACACTGAACTAACTTTATTAAGTATGCAGAATTTACTTAACAAAGCTAAGAAGAATTAACTTTAACTTTAACAATTATATTAAAACTATGAATCTGCTTGTTATACAGATTCTTTAACAACTCTAAAACTCTGATATCGTACTCTCTAAAAACTCTAATAATGCACATACGTCTAATGCCAATCTAGGGGTCCTTTTATAGGCTTAAGGATAACCCTAGCCGGTTTACAATTACAAACCTTGTAGGTCAAGTAATACTAAACTTAAACTTAGAACATTCTAGAATTACAATATAATCCTTAACGATTTTGCATAGCAGTCCTTTGACCTTGTAGTACTTTGATGATCGAGCAGTACTTTGACTTTCTTCTTTAGCAGTACTTTGACTTCAGTACTTTAACTCTTCAGCACTTTGACTTTATATATCCCAACAATCCTCCCCTAACTTGAATTCTACTTGCTTGATTTCAAGTTCCTTTGTATATTTGATTTTAACATCTTTGTCTTCAAGGATTGTATCTTTATCTTCAGATTTTGTCTTTGTAATCTCTGTGCTTGAATAATCATCATCAAAGTAGTCTTTATCAGTAATTCTTTTCAGCAACTATCAGCAAGCTCCATCTTTTCAGCAACATATGACAATTTGTACATCAGATCATTTAAGTTTCAGTCTATTCTCATCACTTCCAGGTGTGTAAACTCCTGTGAGAGGTGAATCATTGAAATTTTAATGGTTTTGATGTCTCTTTTCCAAAGCCATTAACTCTGGAGTAGTCAAATGTTTAGGTGTGTAAGACCATGGTACATTGATAACCATATGATTTTTAGCAAATTATCAGCTATCAACAGATTTGATTTGTCTTTACCAAAAGCTATACCCTTTTGGACTAGTTAGTTCTTTCAACCATGGTGAACTAATTACCACATAAATGGTTTTTCCACAACCTTTACCACAAGCCATTTTTCTTGTGGGCTAGCCAACTCTTTACATTTGCTGATATGGTGAGTTGATTACCATACAACTTATTAGCAAGTTGTCAACTATATAACGGATTTGAGATATCTTTACCAGAGCCGTTTGCTCATGGATTAGCCAATCCTTTTGATAAACATGGTGGATTGATAACCTATTGTTATAACCATCTCAAAAACCATTTCTTGCAGTTAACTTTTGTTTCAAAATATTTTTCACTTAACAAAAGTTTTCTTTCAAAATCATTAACTGGTTTAGTGCTACAAGCAGTACTTTGGTTAAAGTATTGTTTGTCCAGCAGTAATTTTGAATAAAGTACTGATTTTTCAAAAATTTATACAATTATAAATCATACCAGTATTTATGCTTCATCATCAGCCATAGTGGTCCATTTGATGAATAATTCGATGACCATTAGTGCTGTTTCATTCTCCTCTTCAACTTCCATTCCATGATCTAGCATTCTTCTCATAAGCTCTGATGTGAGTGGATATCTTCTTTCTACTAACATATGGATCATGGTTCCATCTTCTAGCTCCAAAACATGTACTCCAGATTCATCAAAGTATCTCCAGCTGTTAATCTCCCATACTTCTTGATTATTCCATATATCATCAGTACTTGTTTCCTCTGTTTCCCAAATAGTTGTGAGATCTTCAAGCAATACTAGACCAATTCCTTTTGATGGAATGTGTTCAAAATATTCTTGCACCAGTTGGTATAAATGAAACAAATCTTCTCTGTTGATGATGTGCAATATATCCCATAGCAAATTAAATGTTCTACAACTTCAAAAGTAGATATCTTTGATTTCTTTTCTGCAACATCTTTAGATTTAGGATTATCAAAGTCAACAACTCTTATATAATTTCTCAGCTCATCAACTGTATCGGATCTTAACTCAATCTTCTTTGATAAATGTTCAGCTTCAGTTGTTCTTTTTCTTTTTAAGCTTCTTTTAGTATCATCCTTCTTTTGCTTATCATCATCTTTAAAATCTTTAATACTATCAACTTGCTTTTGATAAGCTTCTCTTACCAATTCATACAACTGTTTCATCTCAAAATAATTCAGCTTCTGTAATCCTGTATACCCTTGACTTTTCAAATAAGCCATCATAGCATTTCTTTCCTTAGCCTTACTCATTGGTCTTCTAGGTATAGAAACTGAGTTTCTGATATAACAACTTCAGATTCCTTCACTGGTTGAGAAATTTCAGCATTCAACTCAGCTTGTAACTTCCTAGCAGCTGCTTCATTCTTAGCCACTTCAATAGCTATGATTTCTGCTAAAGTGAGCTTCTTCTTCTTTGTTTCAACCAATTTACCTTTACCTTTGTCTTTAGGATCTATCACTGGCTGAGAAGCTTGTGGTTGTTCTTCAGCAACTCCTGGAATGGTAACACCTCTTGGTCTTGTCATACTTTGTAATATCTCAGTAATTGTCTCATCATCACTTGCAGTATGAACTACTTTGGGTGTATCAGCTTCTTCTTCTTGTAGAATAGTTGAAGGACCAGCTTCTTCTTCAAAATTAAGTGTCCTTGGTGTAATCAGCTCTTGTCTATGTGTTCCTTGAGGAGCAGTACCTTGATCAGCAGCACCTTGATCATCAGTACTTTGTACACCAGTACTTTGAATTTCAGTTCTTGCAGGCTCAGTACTTTGAATGTCTACTTGTGATTCAGTACCTTGAGGTTCATCTTCTTTTTCTTCATAAAACCCAGCATCTTCTTTCAAATTATCTTGCTCCAGATTCCTCCCCAATTGAATAGAAGATTGCTGTTGAACCTTTTTGCCTTTGGAAGTCTTCTTAAACTTCTTCCCTTGTCGCTTTTGTGACTTGACCCATAAGCGACGATGTTGAACCAGAGGCCATAAAAAAGACTTTAATCGTCTAAACTTGGTCTGCAATTTTGATAGCTGTGCAACTTGAGCTTCAGAAGCTTTCTTCAATCTCACTAACTCCCTTGTTAAAACATAATTGTCCAAAACCAATCCCTCAGGAGGTATAGCATACTCATCACCTTCATATGATGATGGATTGATTTCTGGTTCTGAGTCAGCATGTTCAGTATGTTGTGAATATGGTGTAGGTGAAACTGCAGTATCTTCTTGTGCAGCAGTACCTTGTGAAGAAGCAGTATGTTGAGAAGCAGTACCTTGAGGTGATGCAGTATCTTCTCGTTCTTCACTTGTAGCAGCTTCATCTCTAACTGCCTGAGCAATCTCCATCATTGAAGTAGTTAAAGGAGTGTTCCTGCCCGTAAACAAATCACTCTTCCTAGCCATGAAAGTGAAAATCTTGGCAGGTTGTACCACAACAGGTAATAAGCTTGAAGGCTTTGGTACATCATGAAGTTGTTTATTCAAGAAGACTTGAATAAATCTTGGATACATCAACCAACGTGATCCATGAGAAATGTGTGATAGCATACCATCTAAAATTAGCCTTGAAAAATTAAAGATACGATTTGTAGCCAATCCCACTAAAGCAGATGCTATATTAGATCCAAATTGCTCCTATGAAGTACTTTTAGAACTGATACAATGAAGTAGGACATGAACCAAGTACTTCCAATGTGGACTAAATAAGGGTTTCTTGAATGTTGTTTCTGTCAAAGAGCCTTCATACCCAATATCACTTAAAGTATCCCAAAGAAGCTGTTTATCAAAACGTATAGCCCCTTCTGCATCATCAAATAAGAGATCTTCTAGAATGGAGGCTTCAGTAACTCTCACAATCCTTCCAGCAACTTTAGCCTGTATATAGGACTCATCATTCTCCATGTGAGATCTAGCAGTTGCCCAAAATTATTGAATCCATGGCTCAATAATATCTGGTTCTACCAAAAGCGCATAACTAATTGGAGATCCAGTGAGAAAATCAATGATGTCATGAAATGCGACATTAGCTTCAGTTTTATCCAAATTAGCCACCATGTTGTGTTTAGAAACTGTATTTCGATTCGCCATTGATTGTTTGTTTACAAAAAAAGTGGTTTGATGAATAGTGATTGTGAAAGAGAGAGAAATATGGAAAAGATTGTTAAGTATAAAGATGAGAGGGAAATTCAGAAAGTAGTTATTTATAGGTGAGATTTAAAAAATCACAGCCCATAATAACAAAGTTACCGTTATTTGAATTTTACCCCTCTTTTTGACCGTTGGAACAGTACGTTGATAAGACAAGCAGTGCTTTCCACGTGTGCAGTACTTTCCAAAGCAGTACTTTCAGTGCAGTACTTACATATAGCCAAAAATAGTACTTTTCCATTATCCTCTTTATAAATGCAAAAACACCAAATAGACATTGGATTGCCTCCCCTCAAACAATGCATATGACTGTCTAACAAACGAATCAGTCCTCCCCTTAAAGATAGCTTAGTAATTAATCATACCAATACGTACCACCAAGTGATTGAATCTTGAAACATCAAATCCTTTGGTGAGTAGATCAACTACATTATCATCTGTGTGAACCTTAACAACATTAATGAGCCTATGCTCATAACAATCTTTGATAAGGTGATGCCTAATCTGAATGTGCTTGGTCTTGGAGTGATAAACTGGATTCTTCACAATGCAAATGGTACTCTCATTATCAATGTTGATAGGAGTATTCTTGAAGTTGAACCCATAATCCAAAAGTTGATTCTGCATCCATAACACTTGGCCACAACAGCTTGTAGCAGCCACATATTTTGCTTCAGTGGATGATGTTGCTGCAATAGTTTGCTTCTTACATTGCCAGGAGACTAATCTTCTTCCAAGATACTGACATCCTCTAGTTGTTTATCTTCTATCATAGTTATCACCTGCATAATCACTATCTGAAAAAGCTTCCAAGTGAAAAGGTGAATCCTTTGGATACCACAACCCCAACTTAGGTTGTTGTTTCAAATAACTAAAAATTCACTTCACTGCATTCATATGAGAAACCTTAGGTGAGACTTGATATCGTGTACATAAACAGACAACAAACATGATATCAGGCCTAGATGCAGTTAAGTATATAAGACAGCCAATCATAGATCTGTACAACTTGACCTCAACAGGTTGACCATCTTCATCCTTGCCCAATGAGTTGATAGACTTGATAGATGTAGTGACAGGCTTCATAGCAATAAAATTAAACTTCTTATGAATGTCAGAGACATACTTATCTTGACTTATGAAAATTCCCTCCTTTGACTGTTTAACTTGTAGCCCCAAAAAGAAAGTCAATTCACCCATTGAACTCAATTGAAATTCATGTTGCATCAGCTGCTCAAACTCGTTCACCATGGCCTGTTTTGTAGCTCCAAAGATGATATCATCTACATAAACTTGAACTAGCATGATATCCTTCTTGTCTCTCTTGATAAACAAAGTCTTGTCAATTGCTCCCCTCCTGTAACCATGTTGCAATAAGAAAGTAGAGAGCCTTTCATACCAAGCTCTAGGTGCTTGATGAAGACCATAAAGAGCCTTAACAACTTTGTATACTTTGTTTGGATGTGCAGGATCTTCAAAACCAGGAAGTTGTTTGACATAGACCTCCTCTGTAATCGTGCCATAGAGAAAGGCACTCTTGAAATCCATTTGATAAACCTGAAAGCCCATATATGATGCAAAAGCAAGGAATATTCGGATAGCTTCAATCCTTGCTACAGGAGCAAACACTTCATCATAATCTACTTCTTCTTCTTGTCTGTATCCTTGTGCAACTAACCTTGCCTTGTTTTTGATGACATTCCCTCTTTCATCTCTCTTGACTCTGAAAACCCATCTTGTACCAATAACTTTCTTGCCATCTGGTAGATCACATAATACCCAGACTTCTTGGAGTTTGAATTGAAGAAGTTCTTCTTGCATAGCTTCAACCTAACTCTCTTTAGTTAATGCTTGAGCTATATTCTTGGGTTCTTGAGAGATAAAGCAAGTGAATAAGCATGTTTGATGATCTTTGTGATTCAGCCTGTTCTGTTTATAGACAAAGTTGAGTAGAGCATTATGTGGTTTAGAAACACCTTTAGCTTTGGTCCTGGTAAGTACTCCAGATGCAGTTGGTCTAATGATTTGACCAGTGGGATGATCTTTGTTAATTCTGAATGTAGGAGTCTGTGGAACTTCAAGATTATCACCCAAATTTGTGAAATCAGCATCTTCATTGGAATCTAAGAAAATACCTTCATCTTCAAACTCATCATCATTATCTTCTAGGCCAGGCATGTTAGGATCATCCAAATCATCCAAAGTGCTGTCAACAGGTGCAACAGTACTTTGATCCAAAGTACTGTGATCAAAAGTACTGTGAGGGTGTTCTGTAGACTTACCCTTTTTCTTTGCTTCTTCAAAAGCTCTTCTTTGATCATCATCATAAGATTGTGCTACTACATCTTGAAAAAGCAGGTTATTAAGTTCATCTTGTATAGCTTGATCTTTAGCAGATAATGAAGACTTTGGTTCATCAGTACTTTTCTCCTTCTCGACAGTTATAAGTTCTTCATCAGGAACATCATCAGGTCTAATGTTGACTCCATGAACAATGTACTGTAAATCATCTTCCTTGTGATCTACTTGATTTTCTTCTCTAACAGGTACATAATTCTTAGAAGGAGTCAAAACCTCAAGATCAAACATCCAATCAGGACCTTTACCCTTCTGATTTTCTTGATCTTCTAAAAATTCAACATGAAGACAATCTTGAACCTTCTTGGTGACTCTGTTGTACACTCTAAATCCTTTGCTGTTGGTGCAGTATCCCAATAAATATCCTTCTTCTGACTTGCCATCAAATTTTCCCAGATTATCAATTGTATTGAGAATAGTTAGAGGGCATCCAAAAGGCTTCATAAATCGAATGTTGGGTTTGTTTCCCATCAGCAACTCATAAGGTATCTTCATCTGAGGTTTAGTGACTGATACTCTATTCAACACATAGCAAGCAACACTTACAGCTTTAGCCCAAAATTGAATAGGTAATAAAGAATCTGCAAGCATTGTTCTGGCTGCTTCAATCAAAGTTCTGTTCTTTCTCTCTGCAACACCATTATGCTGTGGAGTTCTAGCAATACTAAACTCCATCTTGATCCCTTTCTTGGCACAAAATTCATCCATAAGCTTGTTCTTGAATTCAGTCCCATTGTCACATCTAATACCTCTTACTTTGAGTCTCAATTGATTTTCAAGGGCTATTATAAGATCATGAATAGCATCAAACGTTTCATCTTTAAAACCCAAAAAAAATACCCAACTAAATCTACTGCAACCATCTGTCACAACCAGACAGTACTTCTTCTTGTTTAGACTTGCAACAGAAACAGGTCCAAACAAATCCATGTGCAGCAGCTCCAAAGGTTCTCTAATGGTTCTTCCCTCAATATTCTTGCATGAAGCTTTATGCTATTTACCTTTCTTGTACGCCAAACATGAGTGATCATTCCTGTATGTTTTGGAAGGTAAACCTCTAACTAAATTTCCTTTGACCAACTTGTTGATATTCTTGAAATTTACATGGCCTAATCTTCTGTGCCATTGATGTGCTTCTTCAAGTGTTGCCTTTGCTACTAAACAAGTTGCTCTTCCAGAAGAGTGAAGACTCTTCATATCCAGGCTGTACACATCATTAGTTCTTGGTACTTTCAGTACTAGCAAGTTATCATCAACAAGCTTGAATTCAGGGGAAAGAATGAGACAGTCTGTGTCAGTAAATAACACAGGATGCTTCTTGTCACAGATATGAGAAACTGACTAAAGATTGAATTTGAGCTCCTTCACATAACGAACATTCTCAAAATCTATTCTTCCTGACTTGATAGTTCCTTTGCCAGTTATTCTTCCTCCACTAGCATCATTCCCAAATGCAACTCTTCCTCCACAATAGGATCTAAAATTTAACAGAATCTCTTTGTCTCCTGTCATGCTTCCAGAGCAACCACTATCCACAATTAGATGATCTTTAAGATCCTCTTCTGGGTTGCCCTGTACAAAGATAAAAGAGTTAGTTAATTTTAGGAACCCAAGCCATTACTGACTTGTGTTCCCCTTGTGGAGTTACATACTTAAATTCTTTAAGTATGTAATTCCCACTATCTTTAAGCACATGATCAATTATCTTTGGTTGTTCAAAAACTTGTGTTGGTTTTTCAATAAAAATCTCTTTTTCATCAAAGTTTTCTTTATTATTTTCAACAAAAATCTCTATTTCACCCACACTTGCTGAAAGTACTGTTTGTTCCCCATCAGTACTTTCCTTCTTAACCCATTTAGTTTTAACTTTTGGTGTAGAGTCCCTTGATCTAGCTACTTTCTTTGAGTTGAAACGTCTTCTAGATTGATAGTAATTAGATCTCATAGGGTTTTTATTCCAAAAAGTGTGAGCAGTACCTTGATTGTTTGAAAATATAGCAGTACTTTGAGAAGGTACTGGTGATTTTGAAAAAGATCTTCTCTGGTGAGGGTACCTATGGTCGTGTGAGAAATTGTTATGGTTAACCCTATTTGAATGATTCCAGACTTGTTTATTCTCCCTTGGTTTTTGGTTGGCAGATCTGGTTTTTGGGAATTTGCTTAAGTAATCTGAGTGAAAGTTACAGTCCTTGATCAGATGATCAGAACTATAACAAACAAAACACAAATTTTGACCCATACTCCCAAAATTTCGTCCTTTAGGTCTATGATTAAAAGTATCCTGTCTTTTTGGTGAATGATGAAAACTGTTTTGACCAAAATTATCCCAAAAAGGTTTATGTTAGGAATTGGAAATTCCATGTTAAAGTGTCGGTCACCCCAATTATGGTCTAGCATATGTTAGCTCGTAGACTTGTAGTTATTTACATTATTTAGTAGTTAATTAGTTAGTTTGTAGCGTAGTATAGTTTAGTGTAACACCGTGGAGGAAGGACGGGTCTTTACCCACTGTATGCCTGATCCACAGTCCGATAGGAGGACGTATTCATTGTAAATATAAATACCCCTTCCATCCATGGAAGGGGTGGTGCTTCTTTCATAATCTAACATTTACATTTTGTGCTACAAGTCTCTACCAAGAACACCCTCTCTTATCTTTCTCTCTCTAAATGGCTAACATGTATTTCCATCATCCAAGACCACCCGAATCATCAAACACAAGAAATATAGAATCCTAACAATTGGTATCAAGAGCCATGGTTCTTGTGTTATCTTTGATTTGTGTGGTTCGTACCAAGGTTATTGTGTTGTGTTAATTTTTTGTGGTTCTTTTTTAATCTTGTGTTAACTGTTTTGGTACTTTTGGTCGGAAAATATTTGTTTCAGCTTTACTGTGGTATAACAGTTCTTAGTTTGGTCTACAAATAAAAGTCATCGGTCCATCAAAGTATTTGTCTTGTGTCATTTCTGTCCAAGTCATTTACATATATCATTTTTGTATGGCTTTTGTACCAAAAGCTGGAATTATTTGTAGTCATGCTGTGGTGAAACAAATGGTCATCATGTCATTTTTGTGGGTCAAATAAAAGAAGTTTTTATGCAGATTTCTGGGTTTATTATGAATATGGTCGGAAAACTCGCCGGAAAATCATAGCGACTTGTGTATCTGATATAATCCAGCGACTTGTCATGTGTTGTGAGTTTTGACTTTTGAGTCAAAAGACAATAGCATCTTGTTAATAATTAGTATGCTAAAACTTGGGTCAATGGTCAATAGCGAGTTGGACAAGTCAAAAGCGACTTGGACCAGTCAATAGCGACTTGTGCAGCAAAATTACTAGCGACTTGTCTTTACAAGTCGTAGCGAGTTGTCTATAAGTCAAATGGTCAAAAGCGACTTATCTTTATAAGTTAGCGATTTGTAATGAAAAAAGTTAGCGACCTGTTTTCTCTATTGAGGGATGCTGTTTTGTTAGCAACTTATGTCAAGAAAAAGGAAGTAGCGACTTGTATTTTTAAGATGTAGCGACTTGTATATAATGGTTTAGCGACTTGACTCATGACCCAGTAGCTATTTGACATAAAGGTAGAAGAAGAAAAGACTCGACCACATGACCAATAATACCAAACTTAATACATCAAGACCTCAGTTAATTCACTTCATCGGTCCATCATCATAGTTACCTCAAACTGCAAACATATGACTTGTTAACATCACAACTCTATCCTACAACAATCTTACATACTGCACATGACTCGTCCCAAATATTAAATGAAAATACTGTAGATCTTAGATCTGTGTTTAAGAGTAATAGCATAGTATCTTTAAAAAGATATAAAGATTTTAACACAGCTCATTGATTCGCTCCCAGACGGTCAAGTTTTATCACACAAGCTGGCCACTTGTGAATGGCCAACCGTAACAAACTTAAAACAGTCTGGAAACAAATGCAATGAAGATCAGGAGAGTATAGTGTTTCCCCGGGTCGTTATGTCCCAGCGAGCTATGCGATGAATCACCAAACGAATAGTGATCGAGAGATTTGAACGGAAAAGAGTTTTTGAATTATTATAACTAAAGAAAAAGTAAATAAATTACAGAGGCTTAAATGCAAATTAAAGAAAATTAAAAAGATAAAAAATATTAAATAAACGCTATCACTATTTGCAAAATGATGTTTTTGATTTTTCTTTTATAAAACTTAACTTTAAAAAAACTACGTAACGTACAAAAGAAAATGTGAAACTATAGCAATATTAATCCTAAAAATATGAAAATGATATTTTTACAAACCTAATGATAAAAGAAAATTTTAAGAAAAAGAAAATTATTTTTAAAACTATTTATCTAATTATTATTAATTAAAAACTATTTTTAACTATTTAATAATAGCCTAAAATACAAGAAAATATGAAATAAAGCTAGAAAAATGAAATTATGACTTGGAAAAATCTAAAATAACAAAAGAGAATTTTCAAAACTAATTTTATATTTTTCTGATTATATTTGTATTTTCTATGAATTAAAAACTATTTAAAACTACTTAAATTGCTTAAAAATACAAATTTAACTAAGAAAAATCTGGAAAAATATTTTTTTGACTTTTTATATTTATCTTAACCTAGAAAAAATGAAAAATTATTTTTTTGAAACTTTTCTGAATTAATTGTATTAAATGCTAATTAAAAAGGCTTAAAAACTGATTTAAATCAAGAAAAATAGCAAACTGACTTAGAAAAATCTGAAAAATTCAAGAAAAGTCTAAAATAATACTATGAATCTAAGAAAAATATAAAAACAGAGGGTTGTGTGTAAGAAAATGGAACTGCAATCACAAGTGCTTGAGAATAAGCACTCTAAATAAGCTAAAAGCTACAAATAAGCACCAAACTTGCACAGAAGCTATAATAAGCTAAAAGTACCCAAATGCAACAATTATCAACTATCCTTAACCTCTGAGATCCAAACTGATAAGATTTGAAGTTTTGAGCTTGAATGCTAAAAAACAGTTTAGCCTACTACTTTGCAGCATAAGAATAAGCCACCCAATAAGCTAGAAATCAAAAACCAAATATTGGAACTTAAAGAAGACCTGGCTGGGAACTTGTAAACCAAAATTCAGACTTGTACAAGCTCTTATGAGCTCTGTGCAAGCCCTGCACAAAACCTGTGCACACTCAGTTAATACTGAGTTTGTGCACAGGGGAAATAAGACCCAATAGACAAGCCTTTTTGAAGCTTATAAAAAATTTACAAAAATCTACTAAAATGGTAATAAGAAAATAGACCAGTTGAACTATTTAAACCCCAAGTTTCACTTAGTTTGACCCAAGAATGAATCAATGAAAAATCACTCCATTTGGGCTCAAACTGACTTTTTCATGTTTTGACTTTTGAGCAGTTTTTGAAAGTTTGACTTATTTGAACTTTGAATCCAATTTGAGGACTGATGTTGATGTTAAATGATGAAATGAAGCTAATACAACCTATGCCTATGAATTCTAAACACAAAACAAGTGTTTGAATTTCCAAAATCACAACAGTTAAGTAATTAAGGCAGTTGATTGATGATTTTGACTTTGGTGGTTTGCAGATGCAAAATGAAGACATATATGAGTCAAACAGAGATTAACAAGCCTAAACCAACAAGTCCTAACTACTGAATAACCCTCTAATACAGTTAAACCAACAGATCCAAACACCCTTTAAAATCACTGATTTGTAAATTAATAGAGCTAACTACTGATTGAGCTTGTAATATTGATTAAACTGATTTAAGCTAACCTAATTACAACTTAATAAACAGATAAATACCACTCCTAACCACAAATTCAGATTATGCAATGACTAAAATTGAACTTACATATGGTCCCAGCCACAATGGCTTGCAAAAGAAAACAAGAACAACTAACCTATTCCAAACCCTAACCTAGCTCATTATCAACCCACATCCAGCTCTGCATCAATCCATCATCATTTCCATTTCCATTTGAATTTTGGCCCAGTTTGACTTTCTTTGACCAAAAACCAACTTTGCTTGAAACTTGAATGTAAGCTTGCAAAAAGCTATAAGAAGCTTATGTAAGCTTGTTTGAGCTTATAAATAAGCTAATTGAAACTTTAAGATCAGATTTTGAAATTGAAAATTGCAACAGTGAGCATAAAACATGAAATTGTAATGCAACTTGATTTGATACTTGAAAATGGTTCTAATACACTGAAATATCTGAGTTTAATACAACTGCATTTGAAATTACAACTAATAAGCTATTTAGGACATGAAAAACTTGAAACGACATACATTTTTAAAATAAACTAAGTGCTACCCTCCTTCTTCCTTCCTTTGCTTCCTTTTTATATCAAAACATCTTCTCTCACTACTCTGAACATATCCCAGCAGTTTTCTTGGCCCTTGGATTACTTGAAATGATCTTGGCCATTTGATTGGTTTTTGGCGCCAAAACATATATAAGCCAGTTGTGGGTTGAGTGAGTTGGAGAGGGGTGCATTAAATGCAATTTGGAGGGTTGTTGAGGTGGAGGGATAAGGGGAGTGGATGATGAGCTGGGGGGAATGGGAGCTTGAGTGTGTGCAGGCTAGTTGTTGAAGAAGGAAGAAAAGGCGCGCTGGCTTGTTTGACTTATTTGTTTGACCGGTGTTTAATATTAAAAGGGGGGGTCAAAATGAAGGGGTCCAATTGGTTTGGCAGGGGGTCATTTGGTTATGACAAGGGACCAAGGGTATTAAGGGTTTAATAACACAAGGACCTATTTGTAATTTCTGAAAATACAGGGACCAATGCTGCCAATTCTGCAAAGTTGCTCCAAGGGACTAAAAGTGACAAGCTCCAATAGTATAAGGACCAAACTTGACATTTTCAAATTTCCAAGGACCATTTTTTGCCAATTTTTAAACTTGAAGGACCAAATTTGTAATTTCTCAAAACTTTTGATATTTTTCACCAAAGGACTAATTTTGACAACTTATGATTTTAAAAGGACCTTTGGTGATTTTTCTTTTGAAATTAAGTGCTCAGGGACTATTTCTGACAACTTTTGAAACTTGGGGGACTGAAACTGCCAATTATGCAAACTTAGCTCATTTTTCATCTGATTTTGAACATTTTGCATCTGAAACATATAAAATGCAATTTTGGAATATTTTCAGTATTTTGATGCATTTCTGAGCATTTTTAAACGTTTTGCAGTTCAGATTTAACCAAAAATGATGAGTATTTACACACTCATCAATCCCCCACACGAAACTATTGCTAGTCCCTAGCAATCTTTTGAGAAAACTTAATGGATTTGAATCTCTGTACCAAAAGCCATTACTTCTGGAGTAGCCAAATGTTTCAGTTCAAGTAAGAACCATGGTACACCGATAACCATGTGATTTTGAGCAAACCACCAGCTTCCAACGGATTTGATTTGTCTTTACCAGAAGCCGTTTGCTTCTGGACTAGCCAACTCTTAGATAAATTATCAATATTATCTTTGGTGAGCTGATTACCAATTATGGTTTTTCCACTGCCTTTACCACAAGCCATAAACTTGCGGGCTAGCCAACTCTTCACTTTTAAGGATATGGTGAGCTGAATACCATACAATTTTGGGCAAATTGCAAGCCGTCAACGGATTTGAGATATCTTTACCAAGAGCCGTTTGCTCCTGGATTAGCCAATCCTTTTGTTTATTAGACATGGCGGACTGATAACCATAAGCTGAGTAAGTGCAGAACACTTACTCCAAAAAAAAAAAAATTTTTGGCCAAAAATGGGGGAATTGGGTGGAATAATTACATGATAAAATTCGTGAGAATTCCCCCCACACTTAGAAATGAATATTGCCCTCAATATTCAAAGTACCGGCGGTTATGCCGAAACAAAGAACGTAAAAGGGAAATACTACGGCCATTATTTAGCAAGATTTTTTTTTTTTTTTTTTTTTTTGAAATGCTTATATATATACACAACATGTGGGGCAACCCCCCCACACTAGGGTGGTAGAAAGATAGAAAGAAGTCAGAAATATGGGTGAAAACCCATATGGCATGCTACTGTTTTTGATTCCCGAGTCGCTAGCTTGACTCGATCCCCGCATTCATTGGTTCATGGGGAAAGTAACGTGGAAAACCAATCTCGAGCGGACTTTCGTTCACAATGTTAATAAACATATGAACATCAGAAAGTTCCACACCGACGAGATACAACCGCGGTATTGTTAATAGTAGAAACTATAAGGGATGATACCGGGGTGAAAGATGGTGTCCTCATTCCCGAAAGAGAAAAGGGAAAGAGCAACCACACCATCTGTGAAGAATTGAATAAAGACGTACATGATAATGCAAGTCCATTCCTCATCAGAAAGAAGCAAATCACCATTTTTGACATTCTTAAGCTTAAACTTGAAGCTTAGATGGTGATAGTCAATAAGATGTCCGGGAGGGAGGGTGGGAAACGGTTCTTCAATCAACAGATTTTCCAGAAAAAGGATGTCTCCCTCCGAATCAAAGTAAGTATTATCAATTCCTGTTGGAATTGACTCATCACTAAGAAAGGCATCGACTTCATTCCAAAAGTTGTCATCTTCCTCATCAGGAGTGAGGGAAGGGATGGAAGAGTCGGGAATAATAAGACTAGGAGATGATGGATCATTTTTGAGCAATTCATCAATGGGAAGAATGTCTCCCATTGGATCACAAACATCATCATCCGATTCAGATGAAACTGAAGAGAGTTTGGTTTCATCCACAGAGTTAACAAACTCGATACGATAAACTGATTCCGGAGGTGGGACAAGTGGTGTGCTCTTAGAGCTAGCAATTTCCACCACTTCCGATGAAGTCTCCGATTCTAGATCATCATCATCAAGAACACTTTTGACTTCCCTGGTACAACTTTCAAACCATTTGTTTGAACCCGGGGTGATTTTCAAAGCTTTTAACTCAGCACGTTTCTGGTGACTCCTCTTAACCGTGAAATTTGAGAGTGTTGCATTGAATCTTTCAGATTTTTGATCAATTGTGGCAACACTCTGTTTGGATAGAGGTTTGGAGTTCTGGTTGATATTCAACGTGAGTTCTTCATTGTCAACCCGTATGGTTAACTCTTCAGCAAATACATCAATCAGAGCACGACTTGTTCTTAAGAAAGCTCTCCCTAAGATGAGGGGAACTCTAGGATCTGCATCAAAGTCTACTACAACAAAGTCAGTAGGAAAGTGAAACTTTCCTACTTTCATCACGACATCCTCGGCTATCCCAAGTGGACGAGTTATGGTACGGTCTGCTAGCTCGAGTGTCATACAAGTGGGTGAAAGTTTAGGAAGATACAGTTTCTTCCATACTGAGAGTGGCATGAGGTTAATGCTAGCGCCAAGATCGGCCAAGGCGGAGCATTGAACCATCCCCAAGAAATCACACGGGATTAAAAATCTGCCAGGGTCTTCAAGCTTTTTGGGAAGCTTCTTGAGAAGGACCGCTGAGCATTGCTCATTGAGAGGAGTTTTAGCCATCTCTGATAGCTTATCTTTGTTGGTCAGTAAGCCCTTAAGCGTGGATGCAAATTTGGGCATTAGAACGAGAGCATCAACGAAGCTTATATCAAAGTGTAGCTCATTGAAGATTTGGAAAATTTTTTCCATTTGCTCTTTGGTTTTGTCTTTGAGCTTCTCATCATTCATTCTTGATGGGTAAGGAAGCTGACTAGACTTTTGAGCCGGGATGGAAGTCATTTCTGGCTCAGGATTTTTCTTCGGAACTTCGGGTTCCGGACTTAAAGCTTGGACTACCGAAGGTGGGACGTGTGCGGTACTTCGTGGGCTTGAGAATTGCACCTTGTCCGTTGTATCCTTGGTAACTTGACTCATTGCCACAGGTGGAGGGGGCATTGGAGTCGAAGGTCCATTGTGCGTCTTACCACTACGAGTGGTGACGGCTTTCAACTCGGCATTGGGATTAGGAATTGTATTGCTTGGGAGTCCTCCGGAAGATGATGAAGCTTTGTTCATATTCATGTTCATGAAACTGCTCATCATATTCTTTAACTCATTTGTCTGCCGAGACATTGTGGTATCAATTTCCTTTTTAAGCTCAACTCTCATGTTATTGATCTGAGTTTGCATTGAACGTATGCTTGACTCAGTAACTTTCATGAAGTCATTTGGCATGGGAGCTTGAGAAGGTTGTTGATAACTTTGATGATTTGGAGCTTGATATGGTTGGTTGAAATTGTTCCGGTTTTGATTGAAATTTTGAGAGTTATTGAAATTTTGTCCTTGATTCGGAACAAAGCGATTTTGATTGCCATGGTTTTGCACAGGAGGAAAACCAGGTGGTGTCATACCGCTAGGTGCACGGTAGTGAGGATCAGCTTGTGGTCGGTATTGATTGTGGTTTACCGAAGCTACGGGAGCTTGGTAAAAAGAAGCATCGGTTGCTTGACAATCATAATACGCGTGTGGACCACTACAAGTTTCACACACCTTGTTTACGGCTTTGATTGGTTCTGGCTTATGAATTTCGCTTTTGATTTCCTTTACATCTTTAACCATACAACGGATGACGTCCGTTAGAGCGGCTATCGGAGCGGCTAACTCAGAAGAGTTACTGGATGAAGAAGCAGGAGTGTTAGGAGTATTGACTTTGTTGCGAGAAATAGGAACTTTTGATTTTTGCTCGCAAATCTCAATCACATCTTTAGGTTTACGATTCAAGATATTGCCGCCTGCGGCTGCGTTCAAAGAATCTTGATCGTTACCGTTCAACCCATTATAAAAGATATTGACTTGTTGAAGCTCCGTGAATTCATGATGGGGGCATTTCGTGAGGAGATCTTTGAATCTCTCCCATGCCTCTCCAAAGTTTTCATCGAAATTTTGACGAAATCCAGAAATTTCATTTTTAAGATTAGTCGTCTTTGATGGAGGAAAGAAATAATTGACAAACTTTTGAACAAGATCCTCCCAAGTTTCGATGGATCGAGGGGGTTCTTTTTCCAGCCAAATCCGGGCTGTCCCCTCAAGTGAGAATGGAAATAGCATCAACTTGATGACTTTTTGTGGTGCATCCTTGAAATTGATAGTTGAAGTCAACTTGTTAAACCAACGGATGTGTGCATACGGGTCTTCTCGATCAAACCCGTGGAATTGATTTGTAGACACAAGTTGAATCAAATGTGTCTTCAATTCAAAGTGATCAGAATTGATTGCTGGTAGAATGATGGCATCTCCATAACCCTTGGTGGGTGCCTGGAGCATTTCCGCCATAGTTCGTTCGTCTGCCATATTGTTGCTTGAAATAGTACGAATCTCGGGTTCGACTATTTGGGCAGCACGTCTACGAGAACGTCTTCTAGGAATTTCTGCTAGATCACGCAAAGGACTCAATGATCTAGAAGAACGAGTGCGCATGCACTAGAGTTAACTCTAAGGACTCTCAGAGTTAAGGAAAGGAATTATGAAAATGGGGAAAGAAGATTCTTTTTGAGTTTTATGATTATACATATATATAAAAACAAAAGAAAAATATTTTTGTGTTTTATACGTTTTTGGATGTTTTTGGGTTTTTGGATTTTTTATAAGAAAATATGGATATATATATAGATAGATGGATCGATGGTATGAACAAAGAGTGAAAATTCAAATCACTAATCTGCTAAACGGAAGATAATCATCACAGCTCCCCGGCAGCGGCGCCAAAAATTTGATTCGCTCCCAGACGGTCAAGTTTTATCACACAAGCTGGCCACTTGTGAATGGCCAACCGTAACAAACTTAAAACAGTCTGGAAACAAATGCAATGAAGATCAGGAGAGTATAGTGTTTCCCCGGGTCGTTATGTCCCAGCGAGCTATGCGATGAATCACCAAACGAATAGTGATCGAGAGATTTGAACGGAAAAGAGTTTTTGAATTATTATAACTAAAGAAAAAGTAAATAAATTACAGAGGCTTAAATGCAAATTAAAGAAAATTAAAAAGATAAAAAATATTAAATAAACGCTATCACTATTTGCAAAATGATGTTTTTGATTTTTCTTTTATAAAACTTAACTTTAAAAAAACTACGTAACGTACAAAAGAAAATGTGAAACTATAGCAATATTAATCCTAAAAATATGAAAATGATATTTTTACAAACCTAATGATAAAAGAAAATTTTAAGAAAAAGAAAATTATTTTTAAAACTATTTATCTAATTATTATTAATTAAAAACTATTTTTAACTATTTAATAATAGCCTAAAATACAAGAAAATATGAAATAAAGCTAGAAAAATGAAATTATGACTTGGAAAAATCTAAAATAACAAAAGAGAATTTTCAAAACTAATTTTATATTTTTCTGATTATATTTGTATTTTCTATGAATTAAAAACTATTTAAAACTACTTAAATTGCTTAAAAATACAAATTTAACTAAGAAAAATCTGGAAAAATATTTTTTTGACTTTTTATATTTATCTTAACATAGGAAAAATGAAAAATTATTTTTTTGAAACTTTTCTGAATTAATTGTATTAAATGCTAATTAAAAAGGCCTAAAAACTGATTTAAATCAAGAAAAATAGCAAACTGACTTAGAAAAATCTGAAAAATTCAAGAAAAGTCTAAAATAATACTATGAATCTAAGAAAAATATAAAAACAGAGGGTTGTGTGTAAGAAAATGGAACTGCAATCACAAGTGCTTGAGAATAAGCACTCTAAATAAGCTAAAAGCTACAAATAAGTACCAAACTTGCACAGAAGCTATAATAAGCTAAAAGTACCCAAATGCAACAATTATCAACTATCCTTAACCTCTGAGATCCAAACTGATAAGATTTGAAGTTTTGAGCTTGAATGCTAAAAAACAGTTTAGCCTACTACTTTGCAGCATAAGAATAAGCCACCCAATAAGCTAGAAATCAAAAACCAAATATTGGAACTTAAAGAAGACCTGGCTGGGAACTTGTAAACCAAAATTCAGACTTGGAAAAGCTCTTATGAGCTCTGTGCAAGCCCTGCACAAAACCTGTGCACACTCAGTTAATACTGAGTTTGTGCACAGGGGAAATAAGACCCAATAGACAAGCCTTTTTGAAGCTTATAAAAAATTTACAAAAATATACTAAAATGGTAATAAGAAAATAGACCAGTTGAACTATTTAAACCCCAAGTTTCACTTAGTTTGACCCAAGAATGAATCAATGAAAAATCACTCCATTTGGGCTCAAACTGACTTTTTCATGTTTTGACTTTTGAGCAGTTTTTGAAAGTTTGACTTATTTGAACTTTGAATCCAATTTGAGGACTGATGTTGATGTTAAATGATGAAATGAAGCTAATACAACCTATGCCTATGAATTCTAAACACAAAACAAGTGTTTGAATTTCCAAAATCACAACAGTTAAGTAATTAAGGCAGTTGATTGATGATTTTGACTTTGGTGGTTTGCAGATGCAAAATGAAGACAGATATGAGTCAAATAGAGATTAACAAGCCTAAACCAACAAGTCCTAACTACTGAATAACCCTCTAATACAGTTAAACCAACAGATCCAAACACCCTTTAAAATCACTGATTTGTAAATTAAAAGAGCTAACTACTGATTGAGCTTGTAATATTGATTAAACTGATTTAAGCTAACCTAATTACAACTTAATAAACAGATTAATACCACTCCTAACCACAAATTCAGATTATGCAATGACTAAAATTGAACTTACATATGGTCCCATTCACAATGGCTTGCAAAAGAAAACAAGAACAACTAACCTATTCCAAACCCTAACCTAGCTTATTATCAACCCACATCCAGCTCTGCATCAATCCATCATCATTTCCATTTCCATTTGAATTTTGGCCCAGTTTGACTTTCTTTGACCAAAAACCAACTTTGCTTGAAACTTGAATGTAAGCTTGCAAAAAGCTATAAGAAGCTTATGTAAGCTTGTTTGAGCTTATAAATAAGCTAATTGAAACTTTAAGATCAGATTTTGAAATTGAAAATTGCAACAGTGAGCATAAAACATGAAATTGTAATGCAACTTGATTTGATACTTGAAAATGGTTCTAATACACTGAAATATCTGAGTTTAATACAACTGCATTTGAAATTACAACTAATAAGCTATTTAGGACATGAAAAACTTGAAACGACATACATTTTTAAAATAAACTAAGTGCTACCCTCCTTCTTCCTTCCTTTGCTTCCTTTTTATATCAAAACATCTTCTCTCACTACTCTGAACATATCCCAGCAGTTTTCTTGGCCCTTGGATTACTTGAAATGATCTTGGCCATTTGATTGGTTTTTGGCGCCAAAACATATATAAGCCAGTTGTGGGTTGAGTGAGTTGGAGAGGGGTGCATTAAATGCAATTTGGAGGGTTGTTGAGGTGGAGGGATAAGGGGAGTGGATGATGAGCTGGGGGCAATGGGAGCTTGAGTGTGTGTAGGCTAGTTGTTGAAGATGGAAGAAAAGGCGCGCTGGTTTGTTTGACTTATTTGTTTGACCGGTGTTTAATATTAAAAGGGGGGGTCAAAATGAAGGGGTCCAATTGGTTTGGCAGGGGGTCATTTGGTTATGACAAGGGACCAAGGGTATTAAGGGTTTAATAACACAAGGACCTATTTGTAATTTCTGAAAATACAGGGACCAATGCTGCCAATTCTGCAAAGTTGCTCCAAGGGACTAAAAGTGACAAGCTCCAATAGTATAAGGACCAAACTTGACATTTTCAAATTTCCAAGGACCATTTTTTGCCAATTTTTAAACTTGAAGGACCAAATTTGTAATTTCTCAAAACTTTTGATATTTTTCACCAAAGGACTAATTTTGACAACTTATGATTTTAAAAGGACCTTTGGTGATTTTTCTTTTGAAATTAAGTGCTCAGGGACTATTTCTGACAACTTTTGAAACTTGGGGGACTGAAACTGCCAATTATGCAAACTTAGCTCATTTTTCATCTGATTTTGAACATTTTGCATCTGAAACATATAAAATGCAATTTTGGAATATTTTCAGTATTTTGATGCATTTCTGAGCATTTTTAAACGTTTTGCAGTTCAAATTTAACCAAAAATAATGAGTATTTACACACTCATCACTCATCATAGACCACTTTCGAAGCTTAAACTTCTTATTGATATTCGAACCGTTCAAGAAAGATCAAAACTAATCGTTCTATCTTTCTTGTGTTCGTTTGAAGAAAAAGGAAAAACAATTTTCAAAATAAACAAACCTACCTGTGTTGAATCTCGTAGCCATCTCTAAGTCTCTAGACCATCCCTGTGGCGATTAAAGACAACCTCATGCCATCCCTGTGGCTTTGCTTGTGTTTCTGAGTTCATTTTGATTCCAACTCGAAGAGTTTTAATTGCTGTTGTTATTGATGAAATGAAAAAGATTAAAAGTACTTGATGTGATTTGATTTTGATTATGAGGATAAAGAGGGAGGCGTTTTTTTGAGGATGAGATTTATTAGGGTTGAGATGTGTTGGGAGAGAGGATATTAAAGGTGTAGGAGGGGGGCGGATACTCTGAGAATGTGTTAGGGTTAGACAATGTGAGAAATATTAGGGTGCAAGTGTGTTAATGGATGTGTTAAATACCCGATAATTAGGGCAGTGTATTATGTGTTTAATGGGCCGAAGTAATAAAGATCACTTGCATTGGCAAAGTTGGACTTTGGGCCTTGTATCACATTTGTTTATGGTCTGACATGTATCATGAAGTAATGTGAAAAAATGAGATACACGTTTGGACGGTTTATAAACGATAGTGTGATATATACGTTTTTTTTAATATTATCAATTTGAAAACATTTGATATATAAACGTTCATATAAATCTTTATGTAAAGTTTGTATTGGGCCGCGAGTCGAAAAATGATATACGGATTGGTGTGAGCTGGAAAATGTACCCAATAAATTTATGAACCATGGATCGGACTTGATTAGAGTGGGCTTGACGGATTTGGGATAGACTTGGAATTGGACTTGGATTGTCAATGGATCGGGTATTGGAATTTGAATGGGCTTGAATGTTCACCGGTTGTGTTCGTATATATGATTACTTGAATTTGGATAATGAACCAATGAACCAATGGGCTTCTCAAAATTGGATCATATATATGAATTTTATGATAATGAGATTTGATGATGAGTTTTGGTGAGATGTTGAGATTTTTTGTGTTGTACGGGTTGATACTTTGGGTTATATGCTTTCACGGAAGATATTTTGTCACGGCTTGAATTGATTGAACAAAGTTGACTTCGGGGTTGCGTGTATTTGATATTTCTTATTTGGAATTAAAGTGAGATTTTCCGGACACGTTTTTCTTATTTCGTCTTCTCTCTTTCTACCCTTCCGCGAAGATGACTTGTTTGGACATTTATAGAGTGTGATAAAGACTTGGCTATTTAGTTACGGTTGTGATTCTTTCTCGCTTAACCCATAACGTAACTATCACTTCGGTGTCTCACGCAGTTGAGGATACGTCAAGAGGTTTTGTACATTGGGTACACCAGTTCTTTTTCACGAGGATTAGTACAAGATTAAGTAACAAATCTGGGGAATTCTACTTCATGATCAAATTTAGTATATCGGGTTTACTTCACCAAGTAGTCATAGCAATAGCCGTCAGAATATGTGGAAGATGTTTTTACCCAAGTGTTTATTGGATGGTTGATGATATTGTTGATGTTGGATAATGAACCGTTGATAAACCGCTGCATGTTCCCGTAAAACAGATATTCACCAAAACCAAAGTTGTCATAACACATTCAAGCTGACATTGTTTACGATTTTGTCTTGATTTTGTAAAATCCCGCGAAAGAATCTATTTCTCGGTTTAAATCATAGACTTGTAAAATCCCGTGACAATGGAAACATCCTGTAATGGTAAAGTGCATTTCCAGATCTATTTTACGGTTTATTCTTGGTTTTGCAAAATCCCGCGAAAGAAACTATTTCTCGGTTTAAACCATAGAATTGTAAAATCCCGTAATGATGGAACCATCCTGGAGAAAGGAAAATGTATTTCGAGGTCTTATCTGATGCTGGTACTACAGTTTCTACTTCGAAGAAGGGATAAAAGGGTGTACGTCATGAATTGGATGTGTGTTTCGATTGTCCTCATGGCAGTTTGGCTATTATTTGGTTTTACGGGGTTTTTGTACTTTTAACCATGGTCAGGATGGAAACCATTATCATAGTTCACTTAAAACGTCAAAGGAGGCTAGACTTGAGCTTTTAACCAGAAGATGTGACAACGGGGTTAATTCACTATTATTTATTTGAGGTTGAAGTGAATTATCACGGGCAAGTGTACTTAGTATCTGAAGGTATCGGGGATGGTTGGATGAAGATTCTTCAAGATCCTTGTTCGAGCTTATTATCAAAAATGAAGACTTGGAAATCTAGTTATTGTTGGGTGTCTTTTACTTTTTCTTTTACCACTTGGGGGAATTGGGCTCTTACCACCACAAAATAACTATCACTTTAAGGAGTTACGTTGTAGTGCTCAGTGTCACATTCAATTGTGGATTTTCAAGAGGTGATGTACGTCTATTACTTGATGGTTGGTTGGATGAAGAGTATAGATTACTTAGAGATTCAATGGAGGATGAAGTCTCGGCACCGCTCTTTGTTACATATGTGCAAGTTTAAGTCACGAGTTCGGGATAGTTTACTTCAGGGTCAAATTCATCATATTGGGTTTTCTCCATCAGTTGTTACGACAAAGAGCCTACTGAATGATAATGGGGTTGATTACATGTTTTTCCAAGAGATGATGAAGAGAGAGAGATTATGACGTATGAACACAACAGTTCATGCCTCGTACTCTAAAGAAAAGAAAAGTGTACGTTTCAGTGCGCTTTATCTTTTGAAGAAGAGAAATCTTCTTATTATGACCATTCTCATCAACATGCTTCATGCTTTTTCCATGTGCTTTCGATTATCAAGTGAACCGGGCTACCGTTGATTGTTTTCTTATTCCACTTGCTCAACTATAATGACGATGGCGACATCATGTGCTAATTTTGCGGGGGAGAAGTGTGAATAGACTACATTTGTTGAAGATATTCACTTAGTCAATCAAGAATGGCAACTCCGTATACAATTCTTGAGGGGGAGAAGAAGTGTGAATTTACTGCATGGTTGATTGATTTCTGAGAATAAATGGTCAAACGACTCCAAACTCATGTAAGAACCGAGCTTCTTCTTATCGGGTCATCTTCACATGGATTTTTCTACTAAGAGTCGTTGGTTAACATCTTCACACGGGCTGATTTGATTAATGACAAAGTGCTTCCAGTTGCGGGGCTGATTTCCTTAATAGACATCTTTCTGTTCTTGTTTGATTGGGAGGGATTTGAGTTAAGGGGATTTTCTATTTGTATGTTAACGGGAATGCATTTGGTGAGTTGAAGATGTTGACTTTCTATTCCCCAACTGGACAATCTCGAAGAAGGTCGAGTCTACAGTCTGTTCTACATTTTCTGCTACATGTTAGAAGACTAAAGACGAGTTTCATTTAACGATCTAAAGACTTCTTCTTAATTCATGCATTTATCAATCAGATTGTCGGTTTAGGGGAGAGCACTAACTGGGGGAGAGTGATATGTCAGATTTAATCCCCAATTAGACTTGCTCATTTTGTTCTTCAGCAAGTTTATTCTCACAAGATTTCTAATGTTCTTCTCAACAAATTTCTAGTATAGGGGCTTACAATGAGTTGCTGATTCTGAAGTATCAAAACCAGCAAGGGGGAAGGAGACACGTATCTAAACGCGAGTAAACTTGATGAACTTAATACTTCTAAGTGATTGAAGATATCCCGGGAAGACAAATGTTATTACCGCAGAGAAAATCAAGGTTTGACTCATGGCGAATAAACTTGATGAACTTAATACTTCTAAGTGATTGAAGATATCCCGGGAAGACAAATGTCATTACCGCATAGAAACTCAAGGTTTGACTCATGGCGTTTAGTGTTTATTCCTACTATGTGGGGGAAGAGATGTTAGGGAAATTTTCTGTAGATAAAAGAGGTACACAAGTGTGTGATGATTTTGATGTTATCGCAATCATCAGGGGAGAGAGATTGTGTACATTGGGGATGCTCAGCTGTTTCACTTGAGGGCTTAATCAGTGATTCAAAGATATAATCACTTATTCCGGAGTTGACATCCGCAGAGATTGTCATCCGCAGAGATAATTAGTGATTCGGCCTGCTTCTTCAATGTTATCGGTTATTCTCTCTTTGGGCATTCAGGTACTTCGGGTTCTTGAGCTTCATACACTATCATCAGGGGAGAGAAAAGTATACATCGGGGTTATTCTTTGGCTATCGGACTTAATCTGCTACTTCGATGGTATAAGTTTTTCTGTCTTCGGGTATATGTGTATTCGGGTTCGTGAGCTCTAGTCTAAGAGACTGACTGCATCAATTCAACTACGTGGGGGAAGTGGTCTCTTGACACCTTTTGGAATGGATTGCTTCTGACTTCAGTGGAATGAAATTTGAGAAGAGATATTCATATGTGGGATGATACGTTGTTGTTCTTTTATTGGATGGTATAACCTCGAACGGAGAATCTCGATTATCGTTCTTAAAAGGAGCAGCGGGATTTACGATAATGGTGTGCTTCTTCGTTCACCTGGCTAAGGCAAGCTTGAAATAGAGCTTCGGATATGCTCATCTAAAGGATTTTCGGTTTGGGGGGAAGCTGCCAAAGTCTCTCTTTCTCAAAGGCTCATGTTCTATCTTCTATTCTGGAGCCTCGGAAGCTTTGGTGGTGGAAGTTTAAGAGATGACGAATTCTATCTTCTACGACGTGCTGCTCGATATCCTTATCTCGGTACACGTATCATCATCCTCTTATATTATATCATCTACTCTATCTTTGTAAAAAAAATTTCAAAAACAAAATACAAAAATATAAAACCAGTAAAAAGAAAATAGAAAATTATAAAATCTTCAAAAACCCATAAAAATCAGAAAATTTTAAAATACCAAAAATATGTTTTCTCAAGACATGTCTTCTGGTATCGATAACATCTGCGGTCTTAAAAATGTCATTCAATAATGGCACGAGACCATAGATGAAGTTTGAGCAGGAGCTGTAAATATTCTTTTTTCAAAACATGTCTAAAAAAATGGCTTACAGTTATTTCAGACTGTAACCCGTGCTTAAACCATGGCTTGATATTATCTCTGATAGCAACCCGTTCTTCAAGAAAGGAAAGTGCTGCGCTAAACCAATTTTCAAATATTTCGAGCACTTATCCTAAAAACAAAATGAGGAAAGTATGTCGAAGGACTGCTGTTCCTACTCAAATATTTTTCCATCTAAAATTCTTCAGAAAAATATTTGTTTTAACTAAATGGTGGTAAATTGAGTTGCTTGAAATACAATCAGTTTCAGAATGTTCATAAATTTGCAAACTCAATCAATGACTTCAGCACTTTTAAAACTTTTTAGAAAATGAGTCATTGATTGAGGGGGAGAATGTTTTCAAATTTACATCATCTAACGTACTTTCTTAATTATCCTACGTGCTTAATTAAAAATGATATTTGCCTATGTCGAAGGACTAGGAATTTAGGATATGATTGTTAGGTTTAGATGATTAGAGTTTGATAAACACATAAATCCCATACCTTATATGAACTGATTGTTATGTTGGATTGACTTTTATTAGTCGATTGCTGTTTGGGTGATGTCGACCACCATATATCTGTATGTGTGTTCACTAGCGTATGTAGGTATATTGGTATATAAGAATGTTCCCGATCCGGATCCCACAATTGAAGATGATTGGATGCCGAAATGAAAGGGTAACTATATCTTGTGTTAACAAATGAAGAAACGGAGCTTAATTGGACTTCGATGGAGAGTTGGCATGGAAAAATGCAACGTAAGAGGTCTCACTGCATCAGTAGATGGTTTTCTTCATCAGCAAATGAAGAAACGGAGCTTAATTTGACATCAGTTGGCATTAAAATGCAACGTAAGAAGTCTCACTGCATCAGCAGACGGTTTTTCTTCCAAACCCTACGGCAACAACAACAAATACAGCTCAACCACCTAACGCATCTTTGTGCAGGATAATTGTGATGATACCATTTTTTTAAACAATTTTTAAATAATATTGTTTTGAAAAATGGAAAAATATTGGTTTTGAAAATAAACTGAACTCAAATTTTGAAAATCACCGGACTTCATTTTATCAAAACCTAAGTCACTCAATCAACGACTACAGTCATCGATTGAGGGGGAGAGTGATTTAAAATAAATTATTTTCAAACATTATTTCTTCATAAAAGTCCGGATTGTACAAAATAAGTGGTGATCTAAAGATTTAATGTTATGTCATGGTATGATTTTCTTTAAAACTCAAAGATCTTACAAAATGAAATTTTTTCTATTCTTGTTTGATTGTGAAATTGTTTTATTTTACTTAAAGATCTCTTAAAAATATCATACCTGACACTAACAATCTTTAATGTCTTTAATTGGTCTATATCAGTCATTTTTCAAAATTAAATCTTGCCACGTCTTTCCCCAAAATTTTTCCAAATGATTTAAATCAATCGGGATCCAAAATCTCAATTGGTTTGAAATTTTTGATCGGGGGAGAGATCGTGATTTAAATCTCATATCGGTTTTAAAGGGTGATTGTTTCAAAAGCACTCCTTCCTTCATGTGCCAAACGATTTTGAAATACATTTTGCACATGATTGTGGAGGAGCATTTTACCAAAAACCAGAAGAGTATTTAAACAAGGCCACATTTTCTCCCATGTTTTCTAAACCTTATTAAATCACTTGGGATCCAAAATCTCAAAGGGTTTGATATTTTTGATCGGGGGAGAATTTGTGATTTAATAAAGAAATCTGATAAATGATGATCAATTTGATTCAAAAGTGCAGACTGCTCTCCCATATGTGCTAACCGCTTTCGAATCTCGAAGCACATATTGAGGGGGAGCATTTCAAAAGAAAATAAACTATCAAGGTACAAAGGTTTCAATGTTTTATCATAAGTTCTCCCCTTGAGTTTTAATGGTTTACTATATGGCATTTGTGATTGTGGAAGTACTTTAAAGAACTCCTGCTTCTATGTGATAAAATTATTTTGAATATCTTACGCACATATTGAGGGGGAAAATTTACCAAGAAAATTAAATGGCTTTTTCTACGGAAATTGTGATCAAGGAATTATTTCAAAGAACTCTTGCCTCCATGCGCTAAACAATTTACTAATCATATGCACATGTTGAGGGGGAGCATTTCTAAATGATCAAAACTATTAAGGTACAAAATGCTTTGATTTTATATCACAAGTACCTTGATTGATTTTCCAAATGACTTTTCAATTGGTTTTAAGGAAGAATGAACTGTACCAAAAGACCGACCATTTTACTTTATGCATGGAGTTATAAGGATGGTGAGGTTAGGTATTCGTTCCCACGATCCCGCCAGAGCCAGAGGGATCTACCCAGGGACAATCCACTAGATAGTGTAGAGTCCTTAGGTATGATGAAAAAAGGAGAAAAGTGAGATATGGGAAGAGTGCGGACTGAGATAGAGCTAGAACTGAAATAAACCCAACAAGGTTCTAGTTATGAAGTCTTGGTAAGCACTGAAGGGGTTGAAGAATGAAAAAGAAATGAATGTGAAAAAGGGTGAAAAGAAATAGCCCTCCAATAATTCAACCTTAGGGCAGTAACCGGGTTCAATACATATGCTACTGGTGGTTACTAAGGTAACACTGGTATTGAAGACAAGACGTCATGGACCAAGTGATGCACTGCACTACAACTTCCCAAGCCACTCAAGTTCCTCTTAAAAGGACTTGTTTCACTCTCACGGGGAACCTACGTAATCTATCGACTTTCTCTTAGAGATTGTTGATATTGAAGAAGGAGACCCTCTCCCTAGTCTCTGGCATAGGAACCAAATGTGCACTATTGAGTCTAGAGCTAAGAGATCATCCACAATATCTCATTAGGACACAAAATTAATGAAGACTTGCTATTTCACACAATGTGGAAACTAAGTATATATTGAGAGTCCTACGCATTATCCCTGTGGTATTGCCAGAACATCCGAGTGATATGTAAAAATATTCACAATGAAGATGGAAATCCTTCTAGAGCCAACATCAAACAAGCTCTTGTTGGGTGACTTGTGAGATCTTTCCTAAAGATCAAAGTTGTGACAACTGGATAGAAACAATGGTGCGATTCACTCGTGAATCAACCTTGGTCCAGGATTGGAATTGACGAATACTTTTGGAAAAACCGTTCGATGTGCAAACCTTCTTTTCTCTAGCACGTCGAATGTGTATTGATTTTCAAACACAAAAAGTATCTCTGGTTGAAAAATACTTTTAGAAAAACCGTTCGATGTGTAAATCTCTTCTTTTCTCTAGCACATCGAATGTGTACTCATTTTCTAATACAAAAGGTATTTTGATTGAAAATTGATCTTTCTCATAAAACCTTCGTCGTATTGCAAAACTCTTTCTTCAAGCAATACGCGATTGTTTTCAAATCAATTTTTCATCAATCAGTGAATCTCAATTCGCTGGTTCACTCACTCCGTGTTGTCTTCTTTGAGACGTTCCGGTTTGAGAACAGCTAGAACAGCTGCGAAACCCTATCAAGGAGATTCTTAGGAATCCTACCTGATCGCAAGCAGTACTTGTACTGATCAACAGGGAACCGTGGGCCGTGTACCTTAATTCAACGAAAGTGATCAAAGACACTTTCGTGTGTTTTATTGCTAACTGTTGTTTGCAGGTACATTTGGACGGTTGCAGCTGATCAGAATTGAGGAGTCAATCCAAAGCCGCATGCTCACAACATCCACACTTAATTAAAGAAATCATGACAAGTGCTTATCTACATAACCTGGCTCTGATAGCTGCAAATATTATGAACCAGTAAAGCTTCTGCTACTCTGATGAAAAGATGTCATGATCCTGAAAGTGTGAGCATGTCAGTCCAAAAGTCACAACATCACATGATGGCAACACAACAAAGGGTGATCCAGAGATTTACTGTGGCTGATGATCTCGAAGAAAGCTCGAAGATCATCAAAGATGTGGATCAGTTAAAGGCCTCCACTAAAAGTAAAAATCATTGTGGACTTTGAAGAATCGCTACTAAAGCATAAAGATTGCGGAACTTGAAGAATTGAAGTCTACGAGCTCAGAACGAATGACAAAGATTGAATGCTAGGATGCAAAATGTATTTCATGGGGTGACCTCCCTTAGGGGGAGATTGTTAGGAATTGGAAATTCCATGTTAAAGTGTTGTTCACCCCAATTATGGTCTAGCATATGTTAGCTCGTAGACTTGTAGTTATTTTCGTTATTTAGTAGTTAATTTGTTAGTTTGTAGCGTAGTATAGTTTAGTGTAACACCATGGAGGAAGGACGGGTCTTTACCCACTGTATGCCTGATCCACAATCCTATAGGAGGACGTATTCATTGTAACTATAAATACCCCTTCCATCCATGGAAGGGGTGGTGCTTCTTTCATAATCTAACATTCACATTTTGTGCTACAAGTCTCTACCAAGAACACCCTCTCTTATCTTTCTCTCTCTAAATGGCTAACATGTATTTCCATCATCCAAGACCACCCGAATCATCAAACACAAGAAATATAGGATCCTAACAGTTTAATAGTATTTTGAAAAGGTTTTCTTAAAGGTACTGCTGATCGTGCAGCAGTACTTTGAGTTGAAGGTACTGCTTGACTCTTAACATCATCAACCTTAGGTTTTTCAACTGTTTCTTTTGGGGTTTCAGAACTAGATTTTCCTGTAAGCTTCTTCCTAAACTCTAAGTTGTCTACTCCAAAACGAGAAACATTTGCCCTAAGTGGTTGAAAACTACCAGTGGGATGAGGGACTGCATGATAACCATTGTCTTTGTTAGGTCACTAGTTTTACAACACAAGCATCAATGAAAGAAATAGAGAAGAGATAGAGGTCGGTTGAACAATAAACAAACACACACACACGATATACTTGGACGGTTATGCGTAGAGATGTGAATGAAAGAGTAAATTGAACAACCAACCCTCAAGTGAGGGTTATACAAGAGTATTTATAGGAAGGAGAGCTAGGGCAACACTCCCACTCCCTTCCTTTCCTTAATGGACATGGGCCTAAGCTCATGGGCCTTCTACATAAGCTTAAGGCTAATAACAAACATAAAGGCCATAATTAAGCTAACTATTACATATGAATCACTAACACTTGATTTAGGTTTAGGAGTGATTCCAACAATCTCCCCCTAAGTGTTGGTGATGAATGAATATTAACGGTTAAGGCGTTGAAGTAATAGTAGCTTTGACGTCTTCTGACATTCTTCTTTCTTGTGAGAAGAATTGCCTTGATTCGAACAATCTCCCCAGTGTGGAGAAATTGTCTTCTTTGAACAGTTCTGCTTTGACGTCATCTTTAACTTTGTTCTTTGTTCATTGTTCTTTGGGATGGTAGTGATAGTATGTTGTTGTCTGCATCATGTCTGCCTCAGGTCTGCTTCGTTGCTCCAGTGTCTCCACGTCATTCTTCAACATGCTCACACGCTCTTTGACGTTGGATTTCAGTACTGATGAAGTTCTTTAAGTCTTTAACTTTCTAGATTCTTTGATTTGATGAAGAATCATTCTGAATTTTGTGTTGCTTTAAGATAGAACTTCCATTAGTGATGATGTTGGCGTGAGCATGAGAAGAATCTGCACGATCATTCCGCTCCAGAGCTTCCATAAGAAGAAAACATTAAAACGGTTAGTAATAAGCGGATTCCGGCACTTACAAGTTTGAACTTCGAGAGTGTTAACAGCATAGTGTGAAAACACAACTCTAATTCTCACAAAGGCCGTTCCTGAACTGGAGTCCCACAAGTGAGATAACGCGATGTAGCGAAGTACATCTACAGTTCAGATGAGTCGCTGAGGTACACCGAAGCATCACCTCATGACTTTAGACCGTTTGAGACACACTAAGCGTAATCCACGGGGAGTTACTGAAGTGACCTGCTGTCAGGGCTGTTTGATGTTAACCCTGGCAGGAGTTTCCATTCAATCACTGAGGATCACAGTTGTGAACCTCTCATAAATGTTCTCGACAGATTGCTAAGATCTGTGAAGGACTCGATAACGTACCACTGATGTTCTTATTGTTGAACATCAAGTGATGAAATGTCAAGTGTACCTAAGAGATCTTTTGATGAATCTCATGGCTCTAGACTCAGTAGTGCGTTTTGGTTTTTCCTGAGCGGAGACTAGGGAGAGGGTCTCATTCTTCAATACCAGCGATCTCTAAGAGAAAGCCAATAGTTTACGTAGGGTTCCCTGTGAGAATGAAACAAGCTTCTTTTGAGAGAAACTTGAGTGGCTAAGAAGGTTTAGTGCATGCGTCACTGGGTCCATGACGGCTTTTAATCTTCAATACTGGTGTCATCAAGTGACAACCAGTAGCATATGAATTGAACCCGGTGTCTGCCCTAAGTTGAATAATTTGGAGGGCTATTTCTTTTCACCCTTTTCTTTGCATTTCTTTTTTTTTTAATTCTTCAACTCCTTCTTTCTCCGATTCTCATTTTCTCCTTTTTATAATCGTACCTAAGGACTTCTAAGTACTAGCTATTTGTGATGTCCTTGGGTAGATCCCTCCGGCTCTGGCAGATCATAGGACGGTTATTCCTAACCTTAGTCACCTTATAACTCCATGACTAACCTATGTTGCCATAAAACCAATTTTCAAGAAAATCTCTTACAACGGTTATGATTGTAAAACATTTTGTACCACTGTAAGAGTTTGATCTTTTGCAGAAATACTCCCCCTCCACATGTGCTTAAGAGTTTTTACGGAAATCTGCACAGTGAGGAAAGAGCACGCACTTTATGAATTGATCAACTCAAGATAGACAATCCCCCGCGAGACACGGTTACGTTGCATAGTTAAAGAGTTACATTGTCAGCTTTTAGGTGACAACTAGCTCTAATAACTAGCTTGAAGGTGTAGACAAACCTCGAAAGGTTGTCAAACCCGTCAGAGTTCATGTCTACCAAGAGTTTCTCGAATGGTACATTCTATTCGGACAAGTCCTTTGCGAGACACGTTTACATCACTAGCGAACTAGCTTGAAATTATTACCCGTCCCGGACAAGTCTTTTCGAGTTACTAACAGTTAAGTATCGTCAATTCGTTGGTTAAGTCTATAGCACAAAGATTCATTTGCATTTACACAACATATTTCTTATCACATAATTTTCTCCCCCTCAAAAATGGCATATAAAATGTTATTTTTGAAAAGTTGAGAATAAATATGACCATTTCGAGTGTTGCGGGAAGATGACCACTGTGAACAATTTGTGAACAAAGTTTTAATTCAAATACTTCCCCTCAACAAGTGATATAAACGGTTGAGGTTTTGAAAATCATACGGGGAAGTACTTGTTCTTTTGAGCAAAACCTTGAAAATTGAAAGGTTTGATAGGTTTTACTCAAAAGTAAGAAGCTTTCGCTCCTTTTATAAGGATTGTGGCACTGAAGCGTACCACAGGGTCCTTTCATTACAAGAACGAGTTGTACACTGTTATGTGTGCACAAGCCATAGACATATATAATCACACATCCAAATTATATGAAATAGAAGCAGTTAAAGGGGTACCAGGAAGTCCGTCAATCTTTCCAGGAATGCGTTCAGGGCATTGATAGGAGGCAAGAGCAATCCTGGGACGACCACCTACAAAGCTCTCCAGAGTTCTGAACTGGTCCCGTCGATACAACCTTTCATCAATCTTTCCGATGATCCTCTTCACATCCCGTCTTTCCTTGGAATTCCATGGCTTTTGTGACCCAATACCTTCATGAATATCCTTCAACCTATAAGCCAATCCGTCCCTAACCTTCTTCAATGTGTGATCCCCAAACTTGTGAAGATCTCTACACGCCATCAAGCAGTTGCGATGTGTTTCACTAATGTAAACCACTCTGAATGGTTGGCTGATGAGTGTGTGTTGTGAAAGCTGGTTAATGTCAGGAAGATCAAGCTGAGGTGGAGTGAAGTTGACACGGGTCTGATATGATTCAACTGCAAGTTGGAGATCTTCTACACGTTCTTTGATTACTATGCTTCTGATGAAGATAAGCAAGGACTTGATGTATTCACGTTGTACTTCAGTCGAGAATTATCTCATGCGACCCTGTACTTTGGCAAGGTACATGTCTTCAATGTCGTTGATAGACAAATTCTCAAAGTCCGCTTCAGAGAATGCATAATCCCTTTCGTCTTGCCTTTTGACAACGATATTCTTGAGGAAAGTGTAGTCCCATTTAGACGAAAGATCAACTTGTTTAATAGCAACGATTCCTTTAGTACTAAACACTTCATGTGAAGACTTCTGAACCTGGCAGCTTCTGTAGTAGATTCGTCGGCGTTCCGGCCAATGGTGAATCCCATACATTGCATCACGGTCATATACTTCCACATTGTTGGAGAACATGTGGTTAGCCCTTTCCTCGATGGCTATGCAGTCAGAGTATATGGCTGCCGGGAATGGAAGTGTCAGAGATGTAGCATATTTCCTTGAACCATCGCCACCGTGTAGAAGGAATTCCAAATCTTTGTTGAAGAAATATCGGAATGGAATCCTAGGCTGATCTGGTTGGCCAATTGTTGGTAGAGGTTTAGACCAGTCGGTGTAATATGGAGGGTTGTCCCATTTAGTGAAGTTGATGTTTGCTTCGGGGTTGAGCCAATCCATGTTATTAGACATAGCTCGAGCAATGTTTTCAAGGTGATATTCGACCTTGATGGCACTTTCCGAGCTATCTTTTAACAGTTGAAAAGCTTCATTCTTGATTCTCTTCAACTCAGATTTCGTCATCTTCTTTACTCGGAATTTTTCTTGCAGTATCTTAGCATGCTCCAATATATTACCGTCTACCAGATCTTGACCTTCAGCTGGGTAGGGAGTGGAATTAACAAGTGTAGAAAACCAATCAAATTCCTCAGTGCTATCTTCGTCTAGCCATGATACGACGTCAGTCGTAGGCGCCTTCTTCTTCTTTTTCTTAGGCCTAGATGAAGATTCTGGTTTCTTAACATTGTCGGGAGAGGCGGGTTGTTGTTGGGGCTCATGGAATTCCTCATCGTCACCACCCGTATACTCAAAGTGATCACCGGTTTTCTGAGTCTCGGGTGGTAACTCAGAAGAATCCTGAGGTTTTTCAGTAGAAGAGCGAGGAGGAGATCGTCGTGGTGGTGAGGTCATTCGGGGTGGAGGTGGCATTGAGGAAGATTCACCAGATTTCTTTGAACGTTTAGGTGTAGAATCCTTGTCCGTATCATCGTCATCTCTTGGTCGTTTTGGTTGACTTGCTGATTCTTTGCATGAAGACTTGAGTTGATAGTCTAATAGAGTCTCAAAAAACTTAGCTTCATCTGAAGTGAAGGTTCCAGCTCTTTTTGACATTTGCATCACTAATTTAGAAATCAATTCATCTTCAGAGTAATCAGATTCTTTGGCCATTATATGTTTGACCAATGTAACGATGTTTGGAGTAAGAAGTTTGGAATATAACTCCCTTGTTACTTTAGGAATGGTGTCGAGAAGGAATTTGTGAGTGTCTTCTCTTGCCATCTTCTCCAATTCCTTTTGGAAATCTCCACTGATAAACTTCTGGATTTGTTCCCTTTCTGTCAACAATTCTTTTATCCCGTCTTGAAGAAAGTTGATTCTGTCAGCAAGTTGATTCAGCTTTTTGTTGGTAACATCCTTCTTCCGTACTTGCTTGGCAGCCTTAACAATCCTTGTTTTAGCCCGGGATAACCAAGAGTCTGTTGGTTTCTTCACAGATTTGGAGGTGGATTTGGTTGATCCTTTTGATGGTGGTGGTGAGGAATGAGAAGATGAATCCGATGATGATGAGATGTGAGGAGATTCCGGGTCCTTCGGTGGTTCAGAAGTTTCCTCCTTAGAACGAGTGGGACTGTCTAGAAGAAGACGATCATAATCGTCCGTTTCATCAATCTTTGTATCATCAGCAGTTGTTTTCTCAGTCTTTTCTGTTTCTGGTTCCTCAGTATCAAAGTTGATGGGGTCCTCAGTCTGCCGTTGTTGTTGTTCGTGGGTGGTGGTAGCACCAGTTCCCTTATCGGGTTGATTAACCGCATCAAGAACTGGTGTGGCTTGAGTACCACCACTCGAACCTCCGGGGCCACGAGTTTGATTTTTTACAAATGCTTCGGCAAGATGTTTATGTCTGAGTTCCTTCAACTTCCTTTGATATTCCTTTTGCTCATCAATGGGTTCTTCTTCTGAGCTTTCCTTATTATGCTCAATCACTGGAGTTTTCCCTTTTCCTTTATCTGCCGGTGGACTGGGAGGTTTAGGTACTGATGGAGTGTCATCCTTTGCAGTTTCAGAGTAGGTAATCTCTTCATCTGATTCAGTACCCTCAGATTCCTCGTCCGTTAGCTTTCTTTGCGGTTCAGACTTGGGAATAGGAATAGGAACAGCTTCCTTAGATGGAACTTTCCTTTTGCGTGGAGGATTCCTCTTGGGGAACTTCCTCTGACTCTCAGTGCTTGCAGCACTCCCTGCACTCCCTCTTCTGGTTTTCCTTGTGGGTGTACCAGAAGATTTTTCATCGAGAAAACCAACTTTGTTCTCTTTCACAGCTACCAAATATCTTTTATAAGAGTAAAGCTGTTTGAGTTCTTCTGAGAGAAGGAGATCCGGCAACACAGCACCTTGTTTCTTGGTAGTTGACTCCTTAAATCTGACTGTTAGAGTGGGTTCGGACAACACGCCAAGATTGTCGGGGTCATTGATTCTTTTGGGGATATCAGGGTTGTATCCAAGTGCTCTTTGGATCAACAGTTTTATATATCTGATATAAGGAATGTTTGAGCCAAGCTTTTTGAGGAATGTCATCATGTCATCCCATATCAGAGCTTCAACTTCGATGTGTTTCATGTTGATCAGAGCCCAAAAGATTTGCAGTTCTACGAGCTTGGGATGCTCATAGCCGCTGTCACGACCAGAAATGGATTTTGTGATGATGATATAAAGGGTTCTCCAAGGCTGAGGAATGTTTTTAAGATCCACATGAGAATGCTTATTAATAACCCCTGAAGCTTCGTCGTACCCAATATCAATCAAGAATTGCAGAACAGTCTCTTCAGTAGGTGCAACAGAGAATTCAGTTGGTATGATGTCAGGAATGAGGAGAACAGCCCTTAAGTCTGCATGTGTGATGGTAACTTGTTTGTGATTGAGTGTCACTGTTACCGCACTTTGACCTTTGACCCTCTGCATTGTATTCCAGAATTGCTGTATGTAGATCTCCGGAACAGTGGCAGAGTTGGTGAGCATGTTCTGATAGGGATGATTTTTCAGAATATCCACTGCAATGAGACACGAAGATTCCGAGCAGGTGAGAGTTTCAAAGTCAACTCTGAGATTGTTCTTTCCAATCTTCATTGGATAGCCATGCGGGAAGATATCAGCAATGGTGAGAACGTTTGGTGCATCCACATTCATTTGAGCTTCCATGTCGTGATCTGAAACACATTTAGCCAAAAGAACCAACATATCGAAAGACATAATGTTAGTCAACAGAAGGTTTTATTGTCTAATTATTGAATGTGATGAGTCAATGATTGTTACGAGTTCAAAATCACTTATTTGTTCAATAGTCTAATGAAGTCGTGATAAGTTTCGTGAGTTAGTTAACTTTAAGTTTTAAAGTTTATGTTATCACTTATTTTTCACAACATATTAAACGTATAAGCTTATTAGTGATATTATTGGTTTCGTGAAGGTATGATTCATTTATTTACAAGTTTGCACGCGTAACAATTCATAACGAAGGTTTGATCAAGGCTTAGGCGTATAAATTGTAGCTTATGCGTAAACAGGATAAGTATACGCGTAGACGCAAGCTTATGCGTAGGATCCTTACTTACGCGTAAGAAATATTACGCGTAGAAAAGGGGACCTTATGCGTAAAGCTTACGCGTAGGCGTATATAAAACCTTACGCGTAAGGCTTACTCGTAAGAGTGGACCTTATGCGTAGAGGTCACTGTTTACGCATATCCTTCACAGGATACGCGTAGTCCCTTTGTAGAACCTTACGCGTAAACGCTACGCGTAAGATTTCTCTTACGCATAACATGCTACGCGTAAGGTGATCCTTATGCGTAGATGATTAACAACCTTGATTCTGATTTTTACGAGTAGCAAACCTGAAATAAATTCATCACAGCATCAATATTAACACATACATTCATTGTATAACATATCATGGCATGAAAAATAATCAAACATTTTACGCGTAAAGAACCTTATGCGTAGGCCAAAACCCTAATAGTTCAAAGTTTACGCGTAAGATTTTTAGCCACAGGAATTACACCAAAGTTTATCTGGTGGTTTTTAGATGTCATGTGAGGTAGTAACCAAGTTTTAACATCAAACTCTCAATGAATAAAAAATACCCAAATGCGAAGAACATTAAACCCTAATCTCTAATTCTCAAACAATTAGTGTTTCTGGGTTGTTTCAAAGCTTAGATATAATCAATTCAATGTAATATCAACCTCACGCAACAATCTTTATTACCAAAAACGTTCATATATGAAAACACCCAAACCACGCATAAACCCTAGTTTTCCAGATTCAATCAATTCGTGTTTCTGGGTAAGTTTTGAGTGTAAGAATGGTATAAATGATGTTAAAGAAACGTTTTGACACAATTATCTTAACCTCAAACACACAAACACGATTAAGTGTTCATACGCTTATGCGTAGAACACTAAAATCACTATATCTCAAGTTTTAACCGTTAGATTAATGAAAGATTCAAAACCATTGTTTAAAAACTTGTTAAGAACACAAAAACACTTACAGATTGATGATCAGAAACACGGATTTAAAGATTGATTTGTATGCGTAGGATTAGTTAGGTGATGATAATAAATGTGAAGTGTAAGTTAGGTGAGGGAGTTTTATTAAAAAAGAGTTTGTGCTTTTGGCAGTTTTAGTCCTTCCACCTTTTCCATTTTCATCCAAAGCCTTTTAACTTCCATTTTGGTTACCAAACGAAGAATATTTGGAAATAACTTTGATGACACTCCCCCTCGACTTAAGAAATATTGAAAGGTTATAAATTTTAGTCCGAGGAGTGTCAGAAACCAGAAATGTGACCACCAATATTAAAGAAACAACCAGGATAAGGTAACATGCTGAATTTTCTCCCCCTCAACACTTGATCGAAAAAATACAGAATTTTGAAAGATTAGAGTGTTGACGGAAGAAATGTACTTGCCATGTTAAAAGAAAAATAGATAGAAGAATATTTTTGTTGTTTTATCTGATTTTATATTTTTATATTTTGTTTTTGAAAAATATTTACAAAAGAGAGTTTTGGTGTTTGACTGATTTTTAAGACTGTTTTAAGAGTTCATCCAGTTCCTCTTGAGTCAAACACCGCATACCAATCCGGTGGACCAACTCATTAAACCTAGCGGGGGGCATGGCTTTGGTGAGAAGATCTGCCAATTGGTATTCTGTACCCACGAAGTATAATTCAACTGTACCCTGTTCCACGTGGTCCTTGATGAAATGATAACGAAGATCGATGTGCTTTGATTTCGAATGCTGAACTGAGTTGCACGAGATCGCAATAGCACTCCGATTGTCGCAGTACATTGGGATTCTGTCAAATATGTAACCATAGTCTTTGAGTTGTGTTCTCATCCAGATGACTTGAGCACAACACGCCGACATGGCTACATATTCTGCTTCGGTTGATGACAGCGATGTACAATCCTGCTTCTTCGATTGCCAGGACACCAGTTTATCACCAAGAAATTGTAGTGCTCCTGAAGTACTTTTTCGTGAATCTAAACATCCTGCGTGATCAGCATCTGAAAAAGCGATTAGTTCAAAACCATAATCCTTCGGATACCAGATCCCCAAGTTAATGGTTCCCTTAATGTATCGGAGGATTCTTTTAGCCTCAGAGAGGTGGGTTTCAGTTGGTCGCGACTGATAACGGGAGCATAGATAAACGGCAAAGACAATATCAGGTCCGCTAGCTGTTAGATACATGAGAGACCCAATAATACTTCGGTATTTTGTAGGGTCTACCAATTTCCCATGTAAATCAACATCTTGCTTCTTGGTATGAGCTATTGGTGTGGCATAAGTGTCACAGGTTTTCATTCCAAATTTGTTTAACAATTCAAGGGCATATTTGGACTGACTCAAGAAAATACCATGGGGTGATTGATGAACTTGCAGTCCTAGAAAGAATGTAAGTTCACCCATCATGGACATTTCAAAATTTTTCTTCATTAGTTTTGCAAAAGCGATTGAGTACTTTTTATGTGTAGACCCAAAAATGATGTCATCCACGTAAATTTGAACAATTAAGATATGTGCCCCGTGATATTGTATAAAAAGAGTAGGGTCGACCGAACCTTTGGTGAAATTATTGGCAATGAGGAAAGATGATAGCTTATCGTACCATGCCCGAGGAGCTTGTTTGAGACCATACAGAGCTTTGTTCAGTTTGTAGACATGGTTCGGGAACTTGGGATCAACGAATCCTTCGGGTTGGCTGACATAAACCGTTTCTTTCAGTTGTCCGTTGAGAAACGCAGTTTTGACATCCATCTGAAAGACCGTCATATTCATATGAGCCGCGAACACGAGAAATATCCGAACAGCCTCAAGACGAGCAACCGGAGCAAAAGATTCTTTAAAGTCTATACCCTCTTCCTGACGATAACCCTTAGCAACTAGACGTGACTTGTTTCGGATTACGTTCCCTTCATCATCCAATTTGTTCTTCCAAATCCATTTGAGACCAATGATGTAGACCCCTGTTGGTCTTTCAACCAGTTCCCATACTTCAAGATGTTTGAATTGGTTGAGTTCTTCTTGCATGGATTCAATCCAGTTGTCTTTTGTCATTGCGTCTTTAATGTTTTTAGGCTCAGATTGGCAGACAGTGAGTGCATAAATGCAATGTTCACCATCTGTGTGAAGACGTTGTCTCGTAACGATTGGTTGATTCGGGTTGCCAATAATATTTTCCAGAGGATGGTCTTTCGTCCATCGATGTGTAGAGGGTTGATGTTGGTATACATTGTGCTGATTTTGAGGATTCAAATGGCTTGTTGAAGATTCCGCGACATCTGGTGCAGCAGTCTCATTTGCAAACGGGTTAAAGAACGCATTTGGCTCAAAATCCGCAGGTGGGGGTACGTCATTAAGAACATCATCAACCGGTTCATCATTGTTGGAAGCGGTTTGTTCAACTGTTGTGGTGGAGTCAACTGGTGGTGCTTCTGCAACAGTAGTTGTTGTAGCAGGTGTATCAGGTATAAGAGTAGTATCAGGTTGAGCAGCGGAAACAGCGGATACACTTGTAGCACGTTCATCAATATCATCACTGAACAGCGGAGCAAATAGCCGTTCCATTTGTTGACGAGTGAGCTGGGGGCTTTGTTCAGCTGATGATGGGTTTTGAGGGAAGTTTAATCGGTTGTGACCGGGTTCTAAGCTGTTATACTCAGAAGCCATCTCCGTAAGTTCATCAAAATGAGCATGAATGGTTTCCATAACCTGTTTTGTATGACGATTCCAGATCCGGTAACCTTTAGAATTCTCACAATATCCAATAAAGACTCCAATGTCAGCTTTGGCTTTGAGCTTTCCAAAATCATCACGATCATTATTCGGATAGCAAAGGGATCCAAATACATGAAAGTGTTTGAGATTCGGTTTATGGTTGTGGAGAAGCTCAAAAGGTGTTTTGTTGTGGCGTTTAGTAATCATAGAACGGTTTTAAGTATAGCATGCAGTAGATACAGCTTCTGCCCATAAGTAATCTAGAAGTTTAGCATTGATTAACATTGTTCTTGCAGCTTCCACTAACGTTCGGTTTCGTCTTTCAACAACTCCGTTTTGTTCTGGTGTTCGTGCAATAGATGTCTGATGCTCAATTCCTACTTTCTCATAAAATTCTCGAAGAGTTTGGTTAACAAATTCAGTTCCTTTGTCTGTTCTTATTTGGCGGACGGTGTTCCGGAGCTGAACTTGAATTTTCGTGAGAAAGGTGATGATCATTTGTGGAGCTTGATCTTTGCTTCGAAGAAAGTAGACCCAAGTCCATTGTGAATAGTCATCAACAATTACTAAGATGTAGCATTTGCCATTGATCGTTTACACGCGCATCGGGCCACACAAATCCATATGAAGAAGATGAAGCACATGCTGAGAGCTGTGTTCCACCTTTGAAGGAAAATGAGCACGAGTGCTTTTCCCTTGTTCACAGGCTGAGCAAAGGTGATCTTTAGAATACCGGAATCGTGGGAGACCTTCAACTAGTTTGTGTCGAGCAAGATTGGTTATAGTTTGAAAGTTTAAATGTGAGAGACGACGGTGCCATAGCCAGGATTTTGTTGATGTTGCCTTTGAAAGTAAGCAGATGGGAGATGAAGCAACCATGTCTTGCATAGAGATAGTGTAAAGACTTGAGTTACGCGAGCCAGACATAAGGTCGTTTCCTTGTAGATCACGAATGAAACAAGATTTCTCCCTGAAAGCAACCTCAAAATCTCCATCACAGAACTGACCTACTGAAAACAGATTGTGACCGAGGTCTTCCACATAATAAACCCTGCTAATTTCGATGTTCCCATTGATATAGTCTCTGTAGCCCATGATAGCTGCGAAGTGATCATTCCCGAATCTGACAGTGCCAATGAACTTTGCAATAAAGTTTGATAACAGTTTAAGGTTGCCTGTCATGTGTCGGGAGCATCCGCTATCAACAATCCAGAGAATGATCTGTATCACCTGCATTACACACAAACGACACAGATGGAATAGAAGTAGATGTGGAACCCGAAATGTTAGAGGGTTCCGGAGCAGTTATAGTAGACATACACACATCAATAACTTTAGGCATCCATTTAAATCCTAGTGTGTTATATATCCATTTCTGCCATGTCCAACTAGTATTTGCTTTAGTCTTAGTGAATGCACTAGGTGGTACTACATTCCTAGGAGGTGAAACTGGAGCTATAGGGACATCAATGCGGTTCTTAGAATCTAAAAAGGGCGGTCTACCAAGCACAGACTTAGAATGATTAGTGGGCCTAGAGGTATTCCGATTCTTAGGATTCCTTAAACGAGAGATGATAGCTTTAGCAACACATTTGTCATGACAATCAGAATTCATACTTTTACGACAAATAACACAAGGTGCATCAGACTGAATATCAAAAGTACTTAAAGGTTGAGCATTCGTTACATCACTATTTCTATTACATTTGCCAGACGCAATATCTATAGTGGAAGAAACGTGAGTCTTATTCATAGTCCTAGGGTGTTCTTCTACTTTAGCATTCCTTATTGATCTTTTCTTAGGTCGCAACTTCCTATTCTTCGATGTAGTGCTCTTAGGTTATGAAGTGCGGACGTTTGGAAAAGAGACAACTATTCCTGTTTCAGTAGAAGGAAGCATGTTAGCAACTTGTGTTTTGGCAGTAGGCATTCTAGGTTCACGATTACTAAGTGTTACTGGTGCTATTCTCTTAATCACAGTAGGCGGAAGTTGTTCATACTTTCCTAACATTTCTCTTAACTTAAAGATAGTGTGAATCAAATCTTGATTTTCAGAACGAATATTACCAGCAAAATTCATTACTTCTCTAGTGTGTGCAAGATAGTGATCAAGTTCGTTTGATGCTTCATGACGAGTCTTATTAAGTAAATCAAATATGACACCAAATTCATGTTTAACTTTTACAAGTTCTTGTTCATATTTTGAGATTTGACTTTTCAGAGACACGTTTTGATCATCCAGTTGCTCAAATTTTGGATTAAAATTGTTTGATTGCAACTGGTGGATTTTGTTTTGCAAAGCAAGTTCACGATTTTGACAATATTTTTGACACCATTGAAGACGACGTTTTGCATTTGAAAGCTCGTTTAAGAGACGTTCGTTTTCAACTTTTAAAGACTCGATCTGAAGCACATTATCAGTATTCTCAACAGTTACAACATTATCAACAGTATCAGCAGAGGTATAATCAGATGCATATGACACAGAATTCAATAACACAACATTATGGATATCAGCACAGATAACATCATTCAAGAGTCGATCAACATCTTTTCCCAACATTTTCTTTTTACGTTTAGTGTTGGTAATAGATGTTTCTGTTTTCTTGAAAACGACCTTCATCACTCCAAGTTCCTTATGAAAGTCCCGTTCCCAAGACAATGCACAATGTTTCAAATTTTTAACATTTGGTAAAAGATTTTTCTGAAAAATGTCTCTTTGTTCTCGCGCCAGAGGCGATTGAAAGTGTTGAACTTTGATTTCAGAATGATATTCTATCTCATGTTGTAAACGTTTGAGGTCAGCCATGAAAAGGTCAAAATATCTAAGAATTTTGCGATTTTCAGGTTTTGAATTTACTTCACTGATGGAAGGTAAAGGACTATAAATTTGTGCATAATCTGGTTGGGGATTATCATTAGAAGACTCAGACGTTTTTATGATAATCCTTGGTGTGTTAGAAGAATCCGTTGGTGTGCCGAAAGTGACCGGTTTTGAATAGTTAAAAGGTTTGTTGTAAACAACAGTTTCTAATTTTGATCGACTCTCGTCTTCTGCATCTAATTCCTCTTGACGATGATATTCAACAACACTCATAACAGAATTATCAATTTTATATTCTGCACTGGAAACTTCAGGATTTGGTTTGAATGCTTTGGTTGAAAGCTTAGGTTTGTAATCAGCAAGATTTGGTCCATATCCATTTGGATTGGGTTTTAAAGTAAACTTTTCAATAGCTGTTACCGACTCACCATGTTTGTAAACAACAGTTTTGAACTCTTTAAGTTTGTTTGCAAGCCGATAATTTCTTCAAGATGATCATCTATTCATTTCGTTGAATGCTTTTTGTATGCAGAGAACTGTTTTTGACAAGTTAATAACTCAGCCTTAGCTTTTTGATTTTCCAAGGTGAGAGCGTTAATTTGCTTTTTATGTTCATGTTTTAGTTGTTTTATTTCAGACAACAAAGCATTCTTCGAAGCGGCTAGATCACGCATCTGTCTCTCTAAATATTTTTCGTTTTGATGAGATTTAGCAAAGGCGGCTTGAAAACCTTTTTCACGTTTTTCTTGAGTTTTGAAAAGGTTGAGTTGCTTTTGTAAACATTCAAAATCCTTGGTTAACAGTGCATTTTTACTTTTCAAGGCCTGATTTACTGCATGACATTCTTCCACTATGGATTGTTGGTTTTTAAGCCACAGATCAACATCTGGACGAGGCACAAGTTCGGCGTGTTCAACGTGAGTCACAACATGATCATTATTTAGATCCTCAAGTATAACAACAGAGTCAATTTGATTATCAATGGAAACCATAAGGTCATCTTGATCGTCAAATGTAACTACGGGGTCTAATTGAAAATCGTCGGAATGAAATGTGGATGACTCATTTTGAACAGTCTGAGCCTTGCCGGATTCAGATGTTGGCGGAGATATTAGATCAGAGATAAATATGGTTTGTTCGGGTACCTGAGACAAGCCATCAGTGTCATACACTGGGCCTGTGTCACTCATGTGTAACTCATGCATATTAGCCATCAACATAACAGCTGCATTGGCCTGCAAGTCCTCCATATCATCATCTGAGTCTGCATCTGCCATAAAGCTCTGTTCTTTGTCTGTGAGAGTTCCACCAGCTTCATCCTTAAGAGCCAAAAGAAGAGCCTCTTTGTGATAAGCACTGCCCCTAGTCCTCGGCTTTGGGCATGCATTAGCCAGGTGTCCCTTCTCATTGCAATTGTAGCATCGAAGACCATTCAACCCATTCTGAGCATTTCCCTGTTCCACCACTTGAGCTCTGTTGTTATTCCTACCCATAGCATTAAACCCTTGACCACCGCCCATCTGACGACCATAACCACGATTCTGAACTTCAACTCGTCCATTGTTCACAACAGCCTGATTCCTTGTGTTTGATGAGGAACGAATGCGATTGTTGGATTTGTTTGTATAACGGCCAAAAGCATTAGCAATCATAACAAATCCTTGTTGCAATGCTTCGAACGGATCGAATTCCTCATTAGCTTGACTATAAAGTGCATGATCATTGTTGTTGTTGTAAGGAACCAATTGATTATGTTGAGATTGATCATTTGGTGTGATATTGGCAGTTGGTTGAGTTGTTGGTTGAGGAGGATAACTGTTTTGAGCATACAAGGCAAGTTGTTGATTTTCCAGATGTGAAGCTGAAGCAATTTGAGCACGGAGAATCCTTTCCTTATCAACTTCCTTTTGATGAGGCTTCAAGTAATCGTACAACAATCCGTATGTAGAATGATGCATGTTCTTCGCTTGACGGAGAAAAATGACATACTTCTCCCAGTCAGGACCAAGACTACTCAGGAACTTAGTATTAACTGCAATTCTTGGCATGATGATGTTGTGTTTATCCAAATCATTTATGATGTCTGAGAATCGATGATGATAAGACTCTAGTGTCTCTCCAGGTTCAATCATGAAGTGTTCATAAGCCAAGTAAATTTTGGATTCCATATCCTCCTGATTGAGTGCAGATCCTTCCATAAGAAGATGAATATGTTCCCACATTGCCTTTGCAGTCTTTTGAGCATCAACACTTCGAAGAACTGGGTTTGGTAATCCTAAAAGGATATATTGCATTGCAAGCTCATCAGCTTCATAGTGTAGAAGTTCTTCTGGATTCAGGTCAGCAACAGTAGCAATGTTTGATTGTTCATCTCTTGGTGGATTAGCGTTTGGATCTCCGGGTACAATGACAGTAGGCATCTGAAATGGACCTTCCAAGATAACCTTCTTTAAGAAATTTCCATGTGGCTTCTTCAGATCACAAAACCTAAAGAACCTAATTACCCATTGATCGTAGTTTCCTGGAGTGAGCATTGGAGGTCTATCAAGTGATCCAGCCTCATGAATTGATTGTTGGCTGCTTAAAGCTTCACACATCTTTGCAAACCAAGTGGGTTCCTTTATAGTGTTCCTTGATGGATGTTGATTGAAATCGTTTGTGTAGGGTTGAACTTGAAGAATTGGTGGTGGTTGAACCATTTGTGGTGGTGGAATTGCTCCAAGTTGTGGAGTATGTTGTTGATTAAATTGTTGTTGATAAATTTCTTGTTGTTGATTCCATTGTTGATGTTGTAGACTTAGTTGTTGTTGTCTTTGAGTGTAAGTGTGAGGGAAATAGTTAGAGTATGGTGGTTGTGACATGTTGAAAAACTTGTGTTATAAAATGGATCTTTGTAGTCGAATAAACCGTTGTTGATGAAGTATCCTTAGGCGTAGAAAGCACAATAAACCAAGTAGTACTTATGCGTAAAAACACCAAAGTTACGCGTAACAGTAAGAGTTACGCGTAGGTTTAGCTTACGCGTAAGCAGGGAAAAAGCACTAAAGTTATGCGTAAACAGTAAGTTAGGCGTAGAAAACTTAGGCGTAGGATTACCTTATGCGTAAGACTAGGCTTAGGCGTAAGATGAATCTTATGCGTAGGATGTTCTACGCGTAAGCTTATGCTTATGCGTAAGTTTAGGGTTTTTAGCCCAAGTGATCTTTTACACTATCACAGTGCAAAAGATATCCCAAGTTGACGTATTTTCAGGCTTATCCAAGCAAGAAAACACGGAGTAAACCACGAAACTGAAGATCAAACCAAGGATAAAGTTACGCGTAAGTTTAGGGTTTTGATACGCGTAGCTTTACTCGTAAAAATGATTTTGCCCAAAGATGTTTCTAAACCAGTTTTTGTGTGATGAAAGAGCTTCAATATCACCAAAATAACACAAAAGTGTGAAACTTGATGAACCAAAACGTCTAAAACAGTTATGAGTAGACAGAAACCCTCGTATAAAACCAAGCTTAAAAACGTATATCCACGCGTAAAGGTTGAAACTTTTTGCCAAAAACAGTTATTTAAACACCTTAAAACATTGAAAGTACAAGAATCTTGGATTCAAAAGTGTAAAAATTGTGTTTTTAAGCGAACCAAAGTATCAAACCACGTACGTATGTTCTACGCGTAGGACCAAAACCCACTTCAAGAACAATACGTTCACCCAACTATTTGGCGATTGATACCACTGTTAGGTCACTAGTTTTACAACACAAGCATCAATGAAAGAAATAGAGAAGAGATAGAGGTCGGTTGAACAATAAACAAACACACACACACGATATACTTGGACGGTTATGCGTAGAGATGTGAATGAAAGAGTAAATTGAACAACCAACCCTCAAGTGAGGGTTATACAAGAGTATTTATAGGAAGGAGAGCTAGGGCAACACTCCCACTCCCTTCCTTTCCTTAATGGACATGGGCCTAAGCTCATGGGCCTTCTACATAAGCTTAAGGCTAATAACAAACATAAAGGCCATAATTAAGCTAACTATTATATATGAATCACTAACACTTGATTTAGGTTTAGGAGTGATTCCAACAGTCTTTCTAAAACTCTGGAGGTGTTTGACTAATTGATTCCTCATCACTAGATGTGTTATCTAAATAATTGATGAGTTCATCATCACTAGTTGTTATATCCTAAAAATCAAGTTGGTTCTCATTACTAAGTGGGTTTTCCTCTATGCTACTAAAGTCCATACCAAATCCTAGTCCAGTTCTAATGTTAGCTCTTCTCTGTTTTTCAACATAACTAACATGAGATGTAAGATCTGGGTTTGTTAAACAAGAGGTACGGCGACTAGGTTAAGAGTTTAGAGAGAGAAAGTGAGAGAGAATGGGAACCCTAGAGAGACAAAGAAAAATGTATTATGAAGCTCCAACCCTTTGCCTTGGAGGGCAAAGGGTATTTATAGGGTACAAGCATAGACGCCTACTTTAGGCTGTGGATCAGGCATACAGTGGGTAAAGACCCGTCCGTCCTCCACGGTGTTACAAAGTAATCTAAATACTAACACTGAATAACTACGACTACGAGCTTTCTAACGAGTATACATACTTGAGGAGACTGACACTTTAAGTACTGGATTTACTAAATCCCAACAATCTCCCCCTAAGGGAGGTCACCTCAACTTACAATGATTACAAACTGATATGACATTTCGTTGTTCTTGGTTTCTTTGATTAAGCACATTTGTTCTTTAGCTCGTAGTCTTTGATTCATCATGATCTGCATGTTTTGAAATTTCGAGTGGAGGTCTTAAAACTGATCCACGTGATGTTAGAGCATTTGAACCAGCATTGAGATTATCAGCAACTGCAAATCTCTGACTCTTCCATTATGGTGTTGATAGTATGTGATGTTGTGACTTTTGGACCGACATGCTCACATTCTGGATCATGAAATCATCTTATCAGAGTAGCGGAAGCTTTAGTTGATTCATGATATTTGCAGCAGCGTAGCAGAAGCATGGAGTGAAAACATCAGAGTCATTGATGCACTTATCATGATTTCTTTAGAGATGAATGTAATGTGTGAGCATGCGGCTATGGATTGACCGCTTCATTCTGATCAGCTGCAAACGTCGGGTGTTCCTGCATAAAACAGTTAGGAATAAAGCACACAAAAGTGTCTTTGATCAATTTTTTTGAATTGAGGTACACGGCCCACGGTTCCCCGTTGAACAGTACAAGTACTGCCTGTGATCAGGTATAACTCCGAAGAATTTCCTTGACAGGGTTTCGCAGCTGCTCTAGCTGTTCTCAAACTGGAACGTCTCAAAGAAGACAACACAGAGTGAGTGAACCAGTGAATAGAGATTCACTGATTGATGAAAAGTGATTTGAGAACAATCGTGTATTACTTTATAGAAAGTGTTTTGCAATACCACGAAGGTTTTATGGAAAATCAATTATCAATCATAAATACCCTTTAATTTTGAAACATTAATACACAGTCGATGTGATATGGAAAAGAACTTTTAAGCACAACGACTGGATTTTCAAAGGTATCCGTCAATCCATTACCTGAACCAGGATTGATTCAAAAGATTGAATCGCCCCATTGTTTCTGTTCAGTTGTCACATGGTTGATCTATAGAATAGATCTCACATGCCACCTACCAGGAGCTTGTTTGATGTTGGCTCCAGAAGGCTTTCCATCTTCATTGTGAATATGTATGCTGATCACTCAGATGTTCTGGCAATACCACAAGGATAATGCGTAGGACTCAAGATATAATATCTCTTTCCACATTGTGTGAAATAGAGAGTCTTTATTGAAAGTGTCCTACGGAGATTTATTGATGATCTCGTGGCTCTAGACTCAATTTGTGCATATTTGGATCCTGTATCGAAGACTAGGGAGAGGGTCTCCTTCTTCAATATCAACAATCTCTAAGAAAAAGTTGATAGATAATGTCGGTTCCCTGTGAGAATGAAAAAAGTCCTTTTAAGAGTAACTTGAGTGGTTTGGGAAGTTGAAGTGCAATGCGTCACTGGGTCCATGACGTCTTGTCTTCAATACCGATGTTACCTTTGTAACCACCAGTAGCAAATGAATTAAACCCGGTTTCTGCCCTAAGGTTGAATAATTGGAGGGCTATTTGTTTTCACCCTTTTCTCATTCAATTCTTTTTCATTCTTCAACCCCTTCAATGCTTACCGAGACATCATAGCTAGAACCTTGTTGGGTTTATTCCGGTACTAGCTCTGACTCAGTCCGCACTCTTCCCATATCTCATATTTCTCCTTTTATCATCATACCTAAGGACTTCTACACTAACTAGTGGATTGTCCCTGGGTAGATCCCTCCGGTTCTGGCGGATCATGGGAACAAATACCTAACCTTATCATCCTTATATCACCATACATAAAGTAAAGTTGGTCGGTCTATTTGGTATTGTTCATCTGCCGTTGAAACCAATTGAAAACCATTTGAAAATCAATCCAGATACTTATGATATATTATCAAAGCATTTTGTACCTGAATTGTTTTTGATATTTTTAGAACAAGAGCTCCCCCTCAACATGTGCATCAAGTATTTGAAATCGTTTTGCACATGGAGGCAAGAGAAAGAATTAACTTCTTTGATTACAATTTTCTAAAAGATATCAACATCACTTCCCTAATCAAATCAAGTAGATAAAGCATTTAAGAGAAGGATGAGGTTTTCATAAACTTGCTCCCCCTCAATATGTGCCTTGAGGTTTGAAAGAGTTTTGCACATACAAGAGGGAACCTGCACATTGATCACGTTTCAAAACTTAGTGGTTTAAGATAGATACTCCCCCTCAACATGTGCATGGAAAATTTGAAATCATTTGGCACATGTCGGAAGGAGAGCTTGTACATCCTTATTAAAACCATTTACCGAATTATCAGATTATATACAATTTAAATCACAAATTCTCACCCGATCACAATTATCAAATCATTTGAGATTTGTGATCTCTGTAGATTTAAATTGATTTTGAAAGCTTTTAAGGAGAATTGTGACTTGATTATGAAAACGTTTTAACTGATAAGGATCGGATTTACAGACTTTAAACTCCATTGATTAAACATGCATGATTATCTTTTGAAAACAATTGTATGACAAATAACCTTTTGATTTATTTGAAATCATTCTCCCCCTCAATCAATGACATAGGTTGTTGATTGAGAGATAGATATTTTGACAAATCAGACCAGATGATTATCAAAAATAGAGTCCGAGTTATATAGCAAAGCAATTGGTTTTCATTAGATAGTAGATAAATGTTTATAGAATCAGAGCATGAGTTTTGAAAAATATGATAAAGCATGGCTCTGTTCTTTCTTTGAAAAGCGGGTTACTGTCTGAGATGACAATAAACCAACATTTTTCTCCATCTCGTTTTTTTTTTTTTTTTTTTTTTTTTTTTATAAATTCGAACTTCATCTAGAGACCCGTGCCATTCTTTGAGTGAAAACTCAAAGTCCATAGATGTTATCGAACCGACAAGAAAAACATGTGTGACAACTCGTACTTTCAGGTCAATTCTCAAAACAATTCATGCTTCAATATTTCATCGTTTATCGTAAACTAGGTTTACGAGTTTCTAATTCGCGTAACCTTAATGGTTTAGCTGTGAATTCATGATCATATCATCACGGACATTTCATATAGACTAAGTTTAGTCTACATATCATTAGCATCATTATCATCATATTAGTTCATGCATGGTTTTGCATTTTCACTAAAACGAATAATTTCATATTAAATAAACGCTATCGCGTAAGTTATTATTTTGAACATTTAATCCGATACTTCCAAAAATTATCCCGACATATTTTTATACTTACATTTAGTTTATAAAAATAATATTATGAGTTTACCCAGTGTTTTAAATTTATTTGGTATATAAATTGTTAAATTTATATTATTACGACGTTTTTCTTAAAAAATATACGATAATTATTATTTCACTCAAATTTTGCAAGAAATGTATTTTTACAATTTTTATTACCTCAATATATTTTACTTTGATCCGTTAAAATTTATTTTTAGCCAACGCTACCCTAAAAACTCAAATGATTAAGCAAGTTACAACTTATATTTATTTAACTTACATCTACTTACACATTTTACTTACATAACAAATTAAATAAAAAAAAAATTGTATTCTTTGAATTACATGCCCCCTTTGCCGACAAAGGGGGGGTGAGTCACCAAAGAGTGGTTAAAATTTTCTATCTTATATAGATTTACACACAATGTTCTTACACACTATCAATTATTCAAAGTGCAAGTCAAAGTTTTTCTCCTCTTTTTCTTTCTCTTCAAAACCGGCCAAACCACAAGGAGAAGGAGAATCATCAAAAAGTTTCTCAAGTCAAGTTTTTATAAATCTAGAATACACTCTTGTTTAGGTTTTGAAATAAAAACCTAGAGTGTTTAAGTTAATCCTTTGTTCTTTGCACCTCATCAAGTTAACTTGTAAGCATTTCATATACATCATCATCTTTCCTATTTATTTCATATTCATTTCATTATATTTGAGCAAAACATGCAAGTCTTATGGATGTTTATACCACTTTTTACATTATTTTTAAGAGTTATATATATAAGTCATCCTATAATTATTCCTTGTAGTATATCACTCTTGGTGATGTCTAGGAACCCATGACACCCTAAGAAGGTGTATGGTAGGATTAGAATAGCTTCGGAGTTGTTTTGAATGGATTGGAATAGGTTTGGCACGAGAAAAACTCATTTCGACAAGTCTTAAAAAGGGTCTGATCTTATTTTTGAAATCTGGAAAATCCGACAGTAGGTAAAAATATTTGGCCTAGATATTTAGAAAATATACTTTAAAACGAAACCGTGGCCGCTTGAACGGATTAAAACGGAGCTATAACGAAGAAGATATGAATTTTTCAAGTTTGACGACGAAATATATAAATCCTGAAAATTTCAGCATGTTACGTCTAATTTGTACGAGTCAAAAATGAGTCTTAAGCGTTGTAAATTATTTCGACTTACCAAAAATATATTAGTATACTTTAATACGAAACTAGGGACATATAATACGTAGAAAACGGATTTGTAAAGATTAAATTATACCCGTTTACACAAAGTTGCCGTAACTTTATTATTTAAGAAAAACTATTATATTTCTATTAGACAAGCGTTACGGTAAACAAGTGACCATGTTGAAGGTCGTTTTTAACATTGACGTAGAACTTTTTATAAAGTGATGTCATCTAGTAAAAGTAAGTTCGCCAAACATATTTTCCAAAATGTCCGACCGTTTGTTTAGCGGAGTTGTAATGAAATAGCTACGGTTGCTTAAACTTTGCCGAAAACCACCCTTAAGCAATATTTTGAACGCAAATCACCATACTTAACCTATATTTTTCTCTATGAACGAGACCTCTAGGATGAAAACTTAAATGCTAAAACTTTGAGATAATGATACAAGCTTCCCAAAACCGTTGAGTTCGTTTCCTAACGCTCGACGTACACCATTTTACGACTAGCTTTTCGAGGCCGTTTTAGTCACTTTCATGAAATTTCTAACGACATTATTTTACGACGAAAAGTGAAAATTTCACAATAAATCATTAAGAAACTATTGTAGGATGTCATTTTGACGTAAATACTTGCAAAGTAATTTAAGAATGGTCAAGACGTCAAAGGAGTATTTTTTTGACGATAAGTATTATTTTCAAAACTCACAAGTGGTATAAATATCATCCGAATTGCATGCATAACATTACATCATGACTTATTACATATCATATCATTCATAATAGGTCAGTTTCGAGATCACGCTACATTTCGGTGTACTCACTCTTGTCATCGTACCAATTCATCAAGTGAGTTTTCATAGCCCCGTCGTACATGTTTATAATTATTTTCAAACCTACGGGGGAGAATACATTGCACATCATTTTTATTACGATACCAAGTATATTAAATTCATTTACATTGCTTAAGTTACCACATGCCAATTGAATGTCCCCATTATATTACATGAACCGTTAATTTCATCGAAGCGAGGGTGAGTGGATAGATCTATCGAGGGTGACTCCTCCATCCGGGTTGGTGGATCCCAACTAGTCATACGGATGCATTTCATTTAATAACATTATTGAGTTGTTTGGCAAACACTCTGTTGGGGCGAACATCATGAACAGTCTAGTTTCGGTGTCATGGACTTATAGCAATTGTAACATTTTTATGTGGCATGATCGTCATACATGGTCTATGCTTGCGTAGTCGTATAAAACATTTTCATAAACCTATGATTTCTCACCAACATTATTGTTGACCGTTTTAGCAATGTATTTTCAGGTATCTAAGACATTAGCATCATGGCACGACTAAGGAACCCATATAGAGTCGCGGCGTCGACGCGTCTCATTGTATATTATGGCATTTTCAAAACATCGTTTGGTTTGTAACGAACATATTTCCGCAAACTTTATCAACTTTTGGGACCTATTTTGTAACTCTGAATGCTTTAATTAAATATCAAACGATGTGTTTTTAAACGACACTTTAGGTCGTTCAATATAACTGTGATTGTGGTGCTATGACAGTCAATCCCCAGGAATTCCATTCCGCTGCAAAACAGGTAATTTGGGGGTGTGACAGATTGGCATCAGAGCTTCAGTTATAGAGAACTAGGTTGCATCATTGACCCTAGACTATAGCTACATTATCATAGCATCTCATCATTTCATCATAAGTGCATATTTACTTTACATGCGGATTCATATACACTTTATTCGAGTATTTACTTTCATTTCACATCGGTTGTCACAGAGATGTCTTCAGATTCACATCCCATTACTATATCATCGGACACTAACATGGAAGATGTCTCAGCTGACACTAACATGGATGATGCCTTATCACCCATCACTGAAGTCTTATCTTCGATTGGCTCTACTTCAGCCCTACCACTTATAGTGACTGACACTGAGACCGAACCCTTTGAGGAGGGCGAAGTCGCACCTACACCACATGTTAGCCCTGCACATGACCCGATACACCCACCATCACCACTACTATCATCATCATCATCATCCTCATCATACTAACTTAGGGATCCTATACCTACACTGGACTTGCCGCTCAAAAAGCGCGCACGTTTTGACATCCCTGCATCACCCTCTACAGAGCCCGAACCACCTGTTAGGTTCGAGATAGGCGAGAGCTCTAAGGCTGCTGCTACTAGACAGCCTTCCACTGAGACATTAGGGGCTCGTATAGATAGCCAACAGGTTCAGATAGATTGGATGTTGCGACAGTTGGAGGAACTGTCATTAGATCGAGTGGAGGCCATTGAGGAGGAGGTTGAGGGCCTTGTGATAGGTAGGATTTCGATTGATGTCTCGTACCAGGGTTTAGAGACTAGGAAGTTAGAGAACAGGGAGCATATTGTTGAGTTGAGGCAGGAGATGCCTGAGTTATACGACAGAGCCGAGATGGCACAGGACGAGCTTCAGCGTCAGGCACAGGAGTTGACATTAGTTCGTGAGAGCATTGTTACCGCACAGGGTCAGATTAGCGAGTTGAGGGGTTTGGTTGCTAGTTTGACTACTCAGGTTCGAGATTTACAGGATCGAGCCGGCGAAGCACCAGGAGGTGCCTAGTGTAGACTTTTATCATGTATAGTTTTGACTACTATTATCCTAGTCACGAGGTGTGTGACGTAGTTTAAAGAACTTGTTGTCTTTTGGTTGTTGTACAAACAAATATATCAAGTATTGACTCTACTATGTAGGAATGGTTTTATTATCTATGATATCGGTCCATGTAGGCCGAAATTTTCATGTATATTATCCACGTGTGTTGTGATTATATTTGTGATATTTTGTAATTGTTCCGTTGTGATTCCATTTATATTATGCATGTTGTGGTTGTGGATATATGTGTGATGTTTTTTTCTACTTACGGGTTCTCATAATTGTTTCATCTTATGATTTTGAAGAGTAATGGCGCCAAAGAAAGCCACACCTGAATTGACTCAAGCGGCTATGCAAAAGTTTGTGAGGGATAGCATAGCTGATGCTTTAAGGATTGAAAGGGCAACGGTGGCTGCTGCTGCTGAGGCCGCGGCTACTGCCGAAGCCACTAGGATTATTGAAGCTGCTAGACAAGCGGCTGCTGCCGAAGCCGCCAGGCTTGCGGCTGCTGCAGGAAATGCAGGAGGGTCCGGAATTAGAAGCTGTTCGTATAAGGACTTCAAAAGTGGAGATCCCACTAAGTTTAGGGGTACCGAAGGGGCCACTGCCATGGTTAGATGGTTCGAGAAAATGGAGTCCGTGTTTTTGTTATGTAATTGCCCGGATGATAGCAAGGTTAAGTTTGCTACGAGTACACTACTTGATGGGGCATTGTCGTGGTGGAACTCGTATGCTCAGCCGATGGGAATGGAAAATGCTTTCAGGCTCACTTGGGAACAATTCAAAGGTTTAGTAACAAGGAAGTATTGTCCGCGTACGGAAGTGAAAAAGTTGGAGACAGAATTCTATGAACTAGTAACTATGGGGTATGAGATTGATACTTACATTCGGAGGTTCCAAGAATTGGCCGCATTATGCCCATCTATGGTGTCGGATAACGAGAAGTTACTAGAGGCTTTCATTGGGGGACTTCCCCAGATTATCCAAGGAGACGTGATTTCTTTTGATCCGCAAACGATTGAGGAATCCATTCGAGTGACCCAAAAGCTCATGGCACAAGTAGTGAAGAGAAGTAATATCACCAACACCAACCGAAACAACAACAACAACAACACCAACAACCGCTCCAATTACAACAATAACCGAACCAATTACACCAACAATAGCAACAACAACAAACGGAAGTGGGACGACAACAAAGTTAGAAATGCTACTCAACAACCACCCAAGAGACAAGAGGTTGCAAAGGTCTATGTGGCAGGCCCGAAGGAAGGAAAAGGGTATTCGGGGGTTTTGCCTAAGTGTGATAGGTGTTTGAGTCATCACAAACCTGGTCTTTGTCCTGATCCATGCGAGAACTGTAAGAAAGTGGGTCATCGAACTAGGGATTGCAAGTCGCCAGCTATGGGGGAAAATCAGAAACAACAAGTGACATGTTTTGGTTGCGGAGAACGGGGACACTACAAGTCTGACTGTAAAAAGGGAAGGAACCAAGGAAATCATAATCAAGGTGGAATGGCGCAAGGAAGAGCCTACGTCATGGGAGGTGGAGAAGCTAGGGAGGAACCGAATGTTATCACGGGTACGTTCCTTATCAATAATCGTTACGCATCAGTTTTATTTGATTCGGGAGCCGATAAAAGTTTTGTGTCCACTACATTTGCACCTTTACTCAATATCAAACCAACCACATTAGACATATCATACATCGTTGAATTAGCTAATGGTAACTTAGTTAGCACCGACACCATTGTTCGTGGTTGCACACTCAATTTTCTAAATCATCCCTTCAATATAGACCTTATGCCCGTAGAACTTGGTAGTTTCGACGTCATCATCGGCATGGATTGGTTATCCAAACATCGTGCAAGAATCATTTGTGATGAAAAAGTTGTTCATCTTCCTTATAACGGCGAAACTTTGATCATTCGTGGGGAACGAAGTGGAACTAGACTCAGTATCATATCATGCATCAAAACGGAGAAGTACATAAAGAAAGGTTGTTTTGCCTTCTTAGCCCATATAACCGAGAAGAAGTCGGAGGAGAAGCAACTTGAGGATGTACAAATTGTTCGAGAATTTCCTGAAGTCTTTCCTGAAGACTTACCAGGACTTCCACCGGCACGTCAAGTAGAATTTCATATTGACTTAGTGCCCGGAGCTGCACCAATTGCGCGAGCACCTTACCGTCTAGCACCATCAGAAATGCAAGAGTTGTCTAACCAGTTGCAAGAACTTTTCGACAAAGGATTCATTAGGCCAAGTTCCTCACCTTGGGGAGCACCGGTCTTGTTTGTGAAGAAGAAAGATGGATCCTTCAGAATGTGTATAGATTATAGAGAGCTGAACAAGTTAACGGTGAAGAATCGTTACCCACTCCCCAGGATCGACGACTTGTTCGATCAATTGCAAGGCTCTAGTATCTACTCAAAGATTGACCTCAGGTCAGGTTACCATCAACTTAGAGTTCGGGAGGAGGATATTCCGAAAACAGCGTTTAGAACAAGTTATGGTCATTACGAGTTTCAAGTGATGTCGTTCGGATTAACTAATGCACCTGCAGTATTCATGGATCTCATGAATAGAGTATGTAAACCGTATTTGGACAAGTTTGTGATAGTATTTATCGACGACATACTGATTTACTCAAAGAGCAAAGAAGAGCACGAAGAGCATTTAAGAACGATTTTAGGACTACTCAAGAATGAGAAGTTGTATGCCAAATTTTCGAAGTGTGATTTTTGGAATCACAAAGTACAATTTCTGGGTCATGTCATCGATAGTCAAGGATTACAAGTTGATCCTGCAAAGATCGAAGCCGTAAAAGATTGGGCTACTCCAACAAATCCTACAGAAATTCGACAATTTCTAGGACTCGCCGGGTATTACCGAAGATTCATCGAAGGTTTTTCAAAGATAGCTAAAGCTTTAACCAAGTTAACACAGAAAAACAAGAAGTACGAATGGGGAAAGAAACAAGAAGCTACTTTTCAGTTGTTGAAGCAAAAGCTTTGCAGTGCGCCAATTTTGGCACTGCCCGAAGGAATTGAGAACTTCGTAGTATACTGCGATGCTTCACATAAAGGGCTTGGGGCTGTTTTAATGCAAAACGAGAAGGTGATAGCGTATGCTTCTCGACAACTTAAGATTCATGAGAAGAATTACACCACTCATGATCTCGAGTTAGGGGCCGTAGTTTTTGCACTCAAGATTTGGAGACACTACCTCTACGGTACAAAGTGCACAGTGTTTACGGACCACAAGAGTTTACAATATGTTCTTGATCAGAAGGAACTTAATATGAGGCAACGTCGCTGGTTGGAGTTACTCAGCGACTATGATTGTGAAATCAAGTATCACCCGGGAAAAGCCAATGTTATGGCTGATGCTCTTAGCCGGAAAGAGAGGCCCAAACCTTTAAGAGTTTGATCATTAGGAATGACGATTAGTTCACCTTTACCATCGAAAATCCACGAAGCACAGATCGAGGCACTTAAGGAGGAAAACCGACCAAGTGAAAAGCTTTATGGTATGCCCGAAAACGCAAATGGTTTTGTAAAGAGAGCAGATGGAGTATTATGTTTCAAGGATAGAATGTGGGTACCATTGTATGGCGGGATACGAGAAATGATTATGCATGAGTCGCATAAGTCAAAGTATTCTATTCACCCAGGATCTGATAAGATGTATCAGGATCTCAAGAAACTTTATTGGTGGTCGAACATGAAAGCAGAAATTGCCACGTACGTTAGCAAATGCCTTACTTGCTCTAAGGTAAAAGTCGAATGTCAGAAACTTTCAGGGTTACTCCAACAACCAGAAATTCCTCAATGGAAATGGGAACGTATTACAATGGACTTTGTTACGAAACTTCCTAAGACATCGGGAGGTTACGACGCTATATGGGTAATTGTTGATCGCCTTACCAAATCAGCCCATTTCATACCAATTAGAGAGACTTATTCCATGGAACAACTCACTAGACTTTATGTCAAGGAAATAGTCTCGAGGCACGGTGCACCAATTTCTATCATTTCTGACAGAGATAGTAGATTCACTTCAAACTTCTGGAAATCATTACAAGATTCATTTGGAACCAAATTAGAGATGAGCACAGCATATCACCCACAAACCGATGGTCAAAGTGAAAGGACAATTCAAACGTTAGAAGATATGCTGAGGGCATGTGTGATTGATTTTGGAAATGGTTGGGCTAACCATTTGCCATTGATAGAATTCTCGTACAACAATAGTTATCACACCAGTATAAAAGCGGCACCATTCGAGGCACTCTATGGTCGAAAATGCCGATCACCTGTTTGTTGGGCCGAGGTTGGAGACGCACAACTCACTGGTCCAGAAATGGTACGGGAAACAACAGAAAAGATAGTTCAAATTCGAGATAGACTCAGAACTGCCAGAAGCCGACAGAAAAGTTACGCAGATGTTAGACGCAAATCATTAGAATTTCAAGTGGGCGACAAAGTCATGTTGAAAGTATCGTCTTGGAAAGGCGTGGTACGATTTGGAAAACGCGGGAAGTTGAACCCGAGGTACATTGGGCCATTCAAGATTTTGAGCAGAGTCGGCCCTGTAGCTTATCGACTGGATCTTCCGTCAGAACTTAGTCATGTACACAACACGTTTCACGTTTCGAACCTGAAGAAATGTCTTTCGGACGAATCACTTGTTATTCCATTGGAAGAAATTCAACTCGACGATAAACTCAATTTTGTGGAGGAACCTGCAGAAATCATGGACCGCGAGGTCAAGCAGTTGAAACAAAGTCGTATTCCTATCATGAAGGTTCGCTGGAATTCTCGAAGAGGTCCTGAGTTTACTTGGGAACGGGAAGACCAGATGCGCCTCAAATATCCTCATCTTTTCACCGACAACACCGTAGGACCCAACAAGGACTGAATTCAGGGACTGAATTCCTTTTTGGATGGGCGAATGTGACAACTCGTACTTTCAGGTCAATTCTCAAAACAATTCACTCTTCAATATTTCATCGTTTATCGTAAACTAGGTTTACGAGTTTCTAATTCGCGTAACCTTAATGGTTTAGCTGTGAATTCATGATCATATCATCACGGACATTTCATATAGACTAAGTTTAGTCTACATATCATTAGCATCATTATCATCATATTAGTTCATGCATGGTTTTGCATTTTCACTAAAACGAATAATTTCATATTAAATAAACGCTATCGCGTAAGTTATTATTTTGAACATTTAATCCGATACTTCCAAAAATTATCCCGACATATTTTTATACTTACATTTAGTTTATAAAAATAATATTATGAGTTTACCCAGTGTTTTAAATTTATTTGGTATATAAATTGTTAAATTTATATTATTACGACGTTTTTCTTAAAAAATATACGATAATTATTATTTCACTCAAATTTTGCAAGAAATGTATTTTTACAATTTTTATTACCTCAATATATTTTACTTTGATCCGTTAAAATTTATTTTTAGCCAACGCTACCCTAAAAACTCAAATGATTAAGCAAGTTACAACTTATATTTATTTAACTTACATCTACTTACACATTTTACTTACATAACAAATTAAATAAAAAAAAAATTGTATTCTTTGAATTACATGCCCCCTTTGCCGACAAAGGGGGGGTGAGTCACCAAAGAGTGGTTAAAATTTTCTATCTTATATAGATTTACACACAATGTTCTTACACACTATCAATTATTCAAAGTGCAAGTCAAAGTTTTTCTCCTCTTTTTCTTTCTCTTCAAAACCGGCCAAACCACAAGGAGAAGGAGAATCATCAAAAAGTTTCTCAAGTCAAGTTTTTATAAATCTAGAATACACTCTTGTTTAGGTTTTGAAATAAAAACCTAGAGTGTTTAAGTTAATCCTTTGTTCTTTGCACCTCATCAAGTTAACTTGTAAGCATTTCATATACATCATCATCTTTCCTATTTATTTCATATTCATTTCATTATATTTGAGCAAAACATGCAAGTCTTATGGATGTTTATACCACTTTTTACATTATTTTTAAGAGTTATATATATAAGTCATCCTATAATTATTCCTTGTAGTATATCACTCTTGGTGATGTCTAGGAACCCATGACACCCTAAGAAGGTGTATGGTAGGATTAGAATAGCTTCGGAGTTGTTTTGAATGGATTGGAATAGGTTTGGCACGAGAAAAACTCATTTCGACAAGTCTTAAAAAGGGTCTGATCTTATTTTTGAAATCTGGAAAATCCGACAGTAGGTAAAAATATTTGGCCTAGATATTTAGAAAATATACTTTAAAACGAAACCGTGGCCGCTTGAACGGATTAAAACGGAGCTATAACGAAGAAGATATGAATTTTTCAAGTTTGACGACGAAATATATAAATCCTGAAAATTTCAGCATGTTACGTCTAATTTGTACGAGTCAAAAATGAGTCTTAAGCGTTGTAAATTATTTCGACTTACCAAAAATATATTAGTATACTTTAATACGAAACTAGGGACATATAATACGTAGAAAACGGATTTGTAAAGATTAAATTATACCCGTTTACACAAAGTTGCCGTAACTTTATTATTTAAGAAAAACTATTATATTTCTATTAGACAAGCGTTACGGTAAACAAGTGACCATGTTGAAGGTCGTTTTTAACATTGACGTAGAACTTTTTATAAAGTGATGTCATCTAGTAAAAGTAAGTTCGCCAAACATATTTTCCAAAATGTCCGACCGTTTGTTTAGCGGAGTTGTAATGAAATAGCTACGGTTGCTTAAACTTTGCCGAAAACCACCCTTAAGCAATATTTTGAACGCAAATCACCATACTTAACCTATATTTTTCTCTATGAACGAGACCTCTAGGATGAAAACTTAAATGCTAAAACTTTGAGATAATGATACAAGCTTCCCAAAACCGTTGAGTTCGTTTCCTAACGCTCGACGTACACCATTTTACGACTAGCTTTTCGAGGCCGTTTTAGTCACTTTCATGAAATTTCTAACGACATTATTTTACGACGAAAAGTGAAAATTTCACAATAAATCATTAAGAAACTATTGTAGGATGTCATTTTGACGTAAATACTTGCAAAGTAATTTAAGAATGGTCAAGACGTCAAAGGAGTATTTTTTTGACGATAAGTATTATTTTCAAAACTCACAAGTGGTATAAATATCATCCGAATTGCATGCATAACATTACATCATGACTTATTACATATCATATCATTCATAATAGGTCAGTTTCGAGATCACGCTACATTTCGGTGTACTCACTCTTGTCATCGTACCAATTCATCAAGTGAGTTTTCATAGCCCCGTCGTACATGTTTATAATTATTTTCAAACCTACGGGGGAGAATACATTGCACATCATTTTTATTACGATACCAAGTATATTAAATTCATTTACATTGCTTAAGTTACCACATGCCAATTGAATGTCCCCATTATATTACATGAACCGTTAATTTCATAGAAGCGAGGGTGAGTGGATAGATCTATCGAGGGTGACTCCTCCATCCGGGTTGGTGGATCCCAACTAGTCATACGGATGCATTTCATTTAATAACATTATTGAGTTGTTTGGCAAACACTCTGTTGGGGCGAACATCATGAACAGTCTAGTTTCGGTGTCATGGACTTATAGCAATTGTAACATTTTTATGTGGCATGATCGTCATACATGGTCTATACTTGCGTAGTCGTATAAAACATTTTCATAAACCTATGATTTCTCACCAACATTATTTTTGACCGTTTTAGCAATGTATTTTCAGGTATCTAAGATGTTAGCATCATGGCACGACTAAGGAACCCATATAGAGTCGCGGCGTCGACGCGTCTCATTGTATATTATGGCATTTTCAAAACATCGTTTGGTTTGTAACGAACATATTTCCGCAAACTTTATCAACTTTTGGGACCTATTTTGTAACTCTGAATGCTTTAATTAAATATCAAACGATGTGTTTTTAAACGACACTTTAGGTCGTTCAATATAACTGTGATTGTGGTGCTATGACAGTCAATCCCCAGGAATTCCATTCCGCTGCAAAACAGGTAATTTGGGGGTGTGACAACATGATAAATAAACAATATTTTTGAAGATTTTGAAGATTTTCTGATTTTTATGGATTTTGAAAAGTTTTATATTTTTCTATTTTTGTTTTGTTGGTTTTGTATTTTTGTATTTGGTTTTTGAAAAGATATATACAGAGAATGGATATAGTCGAACACCTTTACTCCTCGACGTCTTCCTGAAGATGTTTGAGCGTTTCAGGTTGAAGACTTTTAAGGCCAAGTCGTGGAAGAATAAACTCAAAACGTTCTCTAGGAAGAGCTTTGGTGAAGATGTCTGCTAACTGGTATTCAGTCCTTACGAAGTATAGTTCAACCACACCTTTTTCAACTTGTTCCCTGATGAAATGATGTCGAATGTCGATGTGCTTTGCTCTAGAGTGTTGAACATTGTTGCAGCAGAGAGCAATGGCACTTTTGTTATCACAATACATAGGAACTTTGTTGAATACAAAGCCATAGTCAGATAATTGGGATCTCATCCATAAGATTTGAGCACAACAGGATGACATGGCTATGTATTCAGCCTCTGTAGAGGATATGGAAGTGCTCATTTGTTTCTTTGAAGACCAGCTTACAAGCTTGTCACCTAAAAATTGAGCACCACCTGACGTACTTCGACGTGTATCTTGACATCCTGCATGGTCAGCATCTGCATAGGCCGTTAGAGACATACCGGAATCCTTCGGATACCAAAGTCCCATGTTAATGGTTCCTTGGAGATACCGAAAGACCCGTTTAACCGCTTCAAGGTGCTTTTTGGTAGGCTTAGCCTGGTATCTAGCACACATGCATACAGCGAACAAAATGTCTGGTCTGATGGCTGTGAGGTACATCAGGGATCCAATCATACTACGATATTTCGTTTGATCTACCATGATCCCTGAGTGGTCCTCATCCAGTTTTGTACGCTCCACCATAGGAGTGTCAACAGGGTCACTAGAGGTAAATCCAAATTTCTTTAAGATTTCATTAGCGTATTTAGATTGATTTGTAAAAATGCCTCCGGGACTTTGTGAAATTTGTAATCCCAAGAAAAATGAAATTTGTCCCATCATTGACATTTGAAATTTGGAGCCCATCTCCATAGAAAAACGGTCACATTCATTTGGGTCAGTCGAGGCGAAAATAATATCATCAACATAAATTTGAACGTGAATTAAATGTTTGCCTGACTTTCTGGTGAACAATGTTGGATCAACTGCTCCTTTGCTGAATCCGGTGAATAGAAGAAACTTTGATAGCGTATCATACCATGCCCTTGGAGCTTGTTTCAAATCGTAAAGGGCCTTTTTCAAGTGATAGACATGAGTAGGATGCTCTGGATTCACAAAACCTTCTGGTTGGCTGACGTATACGACTTCTTTAAGAGCTCCGTTGAGAAAAGCCGTCTTTACATCCATTTGATAGACAATCATATTTTTACTTGCAGCATTAGCCAGGAAGATTCTGATTGCTTCGATACGTGTAACAGGAGCAAAAGATTCTTCAAAGTCGATTCCTTCTTCTTGACGATAACCTTTAGCAACTAATCGTGCCTTATTTTTCAGAACATCACCGTGCTCATCAAGCTTTACTTTGAAGATCCACTTGAGAGCAATGATCATTGCACAATCTGAAACTGGTACTAATTCCCATACATCTAGACGATCGAACTCATGAATTTCTTCTTGCATTGCATTAAACCAGCTGTCCTCAGACATTGCAGTTTTAACATCTTTTGGTTCGATCTTGGAGAGTACTGAGTTGAAGAAGCACCATAAGGCATCAGTAGCTAATTGTTTTCGAGTTGATACGGAACGAGAAGGATTCCCTATGATATTATCCAATGGATGGTCATGTGTCCATTTTCTAAGATGTTCATGTGGTTGTTCTTGAAGGACTGATGTAGCAGAGTTTATATCCCCTGATGAAGATGGTTCAGGTGTTGGTTCAGGGGCAAAGATGTTTTCAAATGGAGCATCTTCGGGAGTAGCAAAGGGATTAACTTCATCATTGATGCCGGAAACAGTTCCATGATGTACATTCGATGATTGATGATTCGTTGATGAGACAGAGTGATCAGCAGCAGGCGCTTCTTGGCTCAATGACATTGATACTGAAGGGTTGTCTTCAGTGACGGGGATGGGAGCAGCCTCTGTTGTTGGAATTGATAGATCATTGGCACTTGGTTCATACTGTTCATCAAACATTAGATCAAATAATTTCTTTAAATCATCTTCAGATGGAGGTACATATGGAGTTGCTGGAGAAGAATTTGGTACAAGGGATGAACCAATGGGACTGTTATGAAGTGCGGGTCCAGAACTGGATTGTCTATGAGCCATTTGACCGGTCAGCTCATCGAACGTAACGTGAATTGTTTCCATGATATTTCGGGTTCTCTTGTTGTAGATTCTGTAACCCTTCTTGTTTGGTGCATAACCAACAAAAACTCCAATATCGGCCTTTGCTCTTAATTTTCCTAAGTCTTGACCGTCATTCGTTGGATAGCACAAGGCACCAAACACACGAAGGTAGGAGAGATCAGGTTTTCGTTTATGAACTAGTTCATATGGAGTTTTTCCATGAGAGGTGTGAATAAGGGAACGATTTTGGGTGTAGCAAGCAGTGGCAATGGCTTCAGCCCATAAAAACATTAGAACCTTTGAATAAATTAGCATTGTTCTTGCGGCTTCCACAAGAGTTCGATTTCGTCTTTCAACTACACCGTTCTGTTGAGGAGTTCGTGGAACACTTCTTTGATGACTGATTCCAATACTTTCATAAAACTGAATTAAATCTTTGTTAACAAACTCTGTGCCATTGTCAGTTCGAACAATCCTGACAGTATTGTTGAGTCGAACCTGAAGCTGTTTGATGAGTTTGATGATGACAAATGGAGTTTCATCCTTTGTCCTCAAAAACTTAACCCAAGTAAATCGAGAGTAGTCATCAACAACTACTAGAATATATTTCTTCCCATTTATCGTTTGCACTCTCATTGGTCCGCACAAATCCATATGAAGGGTATGAAGAACTTCCATTACAGAGTTTATGGGTTTTGGTTTGTGGGCATATTTCGTGCTTTTTCCCAATTGACAAGCTGAGCAAAGATGATCTTTCTCATATTTTAATCTGGGTAAGCCTCTGACAAGATCCTTTCTAGAAAGATTGTTTATGGTGCCGAAGTTCAAGTGATTGAGACGACGATGCCATAACCAAGATTTTGTTTTAGAAGCCTTTGACAGCAAGCAAATTGGAGAGGACTTCATCATGTCATCGATAAAGATGGTGTATAAGTTAGAACCTCGAGTGCCTCTTAATAATTCTACACCATCAAGTTCTCTAACGAAGCAAGTATGTTTCCGAAAAGCCACTTCAAGATCGGAATCACAGAATTGACCAACAGAAAACAAGTTATGACCAAGACCTTCCACATAGTATACCCGGGAAATTACACTATCTCCGACCACATAATCACCATATCCCATAATAGCTCCAAAATGGTCGTTTCCGAATCTAACATTTCCAATAAATTTACTCACGAAGTTCATGAGCCGTGACCGGTCACCAGTCATATGCTTGGAACAGCCTGAGTCCAAATACCAGAGGATGATTTGTATGATCTGCATTTGAACACAGACAAGAATGGATAACTGGATAATTTGGAACCCCATGAACAATTGGGTTCCGTTTGGTTAGTACACATTATTGGAGCACCCACATCAGTAATAGGAGATATGACCTCATTAGTATTGGTTGCAACACTAGTAGTGACAGTGGACCTGTGTGAGGTATGTTCACTTCTTAAAGGTATGATTCTACCAGTGGGCTTCCATTTCTTAGAAGGTATGGATCTAGACAACTTAGGGCAAGATTCATTCAATTTGAATTTTCTGCCAGTAGGTTTCCATTGATAACCCATATTGCTAAATTTTCTTCCTGTAGGCTTCCAACAGTTGCTAACCTTTTTCTTTTTAGGCTTCCAGATCTCCTTAACATGTCTAGCATTTTTTATATTCTTGACTGGAGTATTATCAACATTAATCACCTCATTCTCAGAACATTTATGATTAAGACCAGAAATCAAACATTCATTACATGTTTTGCAAAAGGCAGTAGAATTCGAATTAATTACAGTACGCTTATAGCTAATACTAGAATCAACACGATTCGTTTTATTCAGCTCAAACTTATTCTTCCTAGGGTGTTCTTCTACTAGCTTTTCTTCAACACTTTTAGTTGGCAAGATCCTATTTCACATTGTATTGCCTGAAGGCTTTGACCCGCTAACCTTAATATTGCCGATTACTCCTGTAGAAGGAACAACAGGAATATTAGTTGGTGAAACTATACTGTGCCTTGGTGGTCTAGAAGTGTTGGGTTCTGAAGTTTTGTGAGGCACATTAAAAGTCACATTCTTATCCTTAGGCATAGAACTGGATGCTACTATTCTATCTCGCCTATTGCTAAATTTCGGACATGTGACAATTATGTACTCTAAGAGTTCTTGAGATCGTTTGGCATCCATGCAAGCATAGGCAATGGTACTATCAAGAGGTTTTTCTAATCTTTCATCTTCAACAATCTCACGAAGACCCTTTAAACTTTCCTTAAGAGATGAGAGATATGCTTTATGTGCAAGTTCATTATTCCTAATGGGCGGGGGAATATATAACATATCAATAGCATACTTATCACAATCAGAGACTTTAGGAACAGAGTACTTGCAATTGGGGATTGGCAACTTTCCTTTTACCTCACGCTTAAGATCCTCAATATCATTAAGTAAAGAAGTTATCTTTTCAATTTGTTTATCATGTGTAACTTTAAATGAATCACATAACTCTTTGTTTTGATCATTAACCTTTGAAATTTCAGTTTTAAAACAAGCATTTTCCTTTTGTAAGTTATAAATGATGTTTTGAAGTTGGAAATTCTGAGAATCTAAAGGTGGAGGCACATGGGAACCAGTTACATCCCTCTTTTCACCTTTCAGTTGTGAAATTTGAGCTTTCAACCTTTTGATCGTGTTATAATGAGCTCGAATTTGTTCATCACGTTTGTTGATTTCAAAAAATGCATCAAACTCAGGAGCATCAGACGATGTCTTGATATTTGAGGTTTTAACATTTTCTTTGAGATGTTGATATTTTAATTGCAAAGCAAAATATTCAACTTCTAATTTTGAAAGATGTTTAACCAGATTATCATGATCATCCTGTTCAATTTTCTCATGCAATTTTGAATTCGTTTTTTCAAGCTCAATGACACGATCATGGGAAACTTTCAAAGCAACAGATAATTCATGAAATTGAGATGCAGTAATAGAAGAATTCGTAGCAACATAGAACACATCTTGAGCAATACATTGAGAGATCAAGTTCTCATTTAGTATATGCAGATTCTTCCTTTCAATTTCATTGTATTTTAGTTCCTGTTCATAATCATTGACTTTAACTATCATTGCATCAAATTCCTTTTCTATTTCTTTAATATCAGTGTTTATTCCAATTTTAAGACTCTCAAATTGTCCTTTTAATTGTTTAAAGAAAGGCATGACTTCGGTTAAGTAACATTCTTTCATTTGCTCAAAACCCCTTTCCCCTTCAGTAATCCCTGTAGGTGTGATTCTCTTCTTACACGTTTTCTCAAAATCAACAAACATTTGATAAACAACATATAGGCTGATTAAGGTCCTGCTATTAGATGCAATAGATCTAGGAACTAGGTGCATTGGTGTATTAGGAGGATACACAGTTGCTTTTGGCAATTTCCTAAGAGGAGGGTTAGAAACAACAAGATTCTCTGCTTTTTGCTTATCTAAATCCATTTTCCAGAACACTTGTTCAGGAGTTAGAAGTGTCTGAGTCTTAAACTTGTTTAAGGAGATCCAGTTTTCCTTAGTGTAATCATGAGGTTTGATCGTTATGTTATTCTTTTTACACTCAGGATTTTCAAGCTTCTTGTTCATTTTCTCCCTAGTGACTTCATCTGATTTCTTATCTTCCTCAGTGCACTCAACGCAACTAGGTTTCTGCCTAGGCTTAAGGATTTCATTACCATCATAAAGTACCTTATGAGCAGCTCTAGCCTTTTTAATAACCTCAGGACTTGGTTCCTCAACAAGGGGAACGCTATGCTTATCGCTTAAGATTCTATGCTTAGTGATCATGTGAGCAGTCTGAATGGTGTTCCCTTGTACGTACAACTTATTCTCAAGTTTGTTTTTCAAAGTTTTTAGATTGGAAAAATCATTCAAAAGTTTTGATTCCTTAGCATTGAATTCTTGCTTAAGCATTTTCACATTTTCTTGAAGTTCTTGTTTTTGCTTAGCAGTTTTAGAAAGCTTTTCTTGTAAGGAGTTTAACTCTTGTTTTAATACTTCTTCTCTAAAATTACTTTTTCTGATAATTGTACGCATTTGGTTATCCATATCCTGCTCACGGGTAGTTAACTCAAACTTAGCAAGCTGTTCATAAATAACAACTTGTTCCTTATAGGTATTGAGCTCAGTGGTCAAGGAATCATCAGGCACAAATGCAGTGTATTCATCATGCATGCATTCATTGTTAATTGCAGAAGATTCATCACTAGGTACAATAAGACTGTCATCTTGTTTCACATATTGTTCATATGGGATAACATTGTTATTTCCCATATTTTCAATATTTGTCTCAATGACTTCAGTAGATTGTACTTCATGGTGAATCTTTTGCTCATCAACCACATCATATAGTTTGAGTACCTCTTTAATGATGGATTCCTTGAATGGACTGGCTTGTTGAGATGAAGAGGTCATTGGAGAGATATTAGCCATGAATATAGTTTGTGCACATGGTTCATCATCAACATCTGAGTCAAATGCATCACAGTCTGCAACTTGAAAGGCGTTGGGATTGTTCTTTTGAGGGCGTTTTGGTTGAGTACAGTTCCTAGCAATGTGCCCTTCTTCACCACAGTTGTAGCACTTGATTGGCTTTGCTTGACCATGGTTTCCATTCCTTCCCCAATTCTGATTTGCAGCATAGCCTCTACCAGCTCCATCTCTTCCTTGTTCGTACTGCCTTTCTTGAACTGGTTGAACTGTAACTTTTCCATCTCTGACCAAAGCATGGTTGTGTAGATTGGATGCAGTCCTGATCTCATTGTTAGTGTGAAGTCTGTTGGTATGTGGAGAGAAGGTTAAGTTTTGTTTAACCATAAAAGCCAATTTATTGATAAAGTGCTCCATGACTTCATCAGAGTTAGGTTGCTTATATCCCGAATCAGGAACGGGCTTGTGATTATCATTTCCAGTGGGTGTGACTTGTGATGCTTTGGTGAAAAATGCAGTTGTATCATTTGATGAGCTTGTTTCTCCTGGTTGAGATTTGAACTGTTCTAGAATCCTTTTTTCAAACATAGCATGTTTCTCATTCTGAAGAAGGAAGGCATACAATTGCTCATAGTTGGTGTTCTTTAGTCCTTTTGTAAGCTTCACATAAGTGACAAACTTGTGCCATTCGGGATTCATATTGTTTACGAATTTTGAGTTCAGCTGAATGTTTGGCATAGTCATCTTGATATTCCTCATATCATTCACCAGCTTGTGGAATCTCACGTAATATTCATAAACCTTCTTCAGGTTTCATCTTAAAGTGCTCAAATTCATCATACAGCTGTGATTCTCTGTCTTCGATAGTCAATTCAGATCCTGAGAGAAGCATCTTGACATTATCCCAAACTGCCTTGGCTTCTGTGTTGTGATTGATAAGCTTGTAGATATCTTTTGGAAGACCTTGAAGAATAATATTTGAAGCCCTGATATCAGCATCGAATCTCTTTTTCTCCTTATCAGTGAGTTCATCATACATCTTAGGTCTATCCATTCCATAAACTATTGTTCCATCTGCAACAGTATCAATCATGTCTCTAGTAGTCTCAACCTGATAAGGTCCTTCATCAATAGACTTAAGGATGTTAACCCCATTCTCCTTTCCTAAGCAGTACAGCCTGATTCTTTGTGACCAAGACTCATAGTCAGTTCTGTCAAGCATAGGAGGACGAGTATCAGATCCTGCAGCTTGCACATCATCAGCAACGGAAGACATGTTTAAATTCTACGGGATTTTACAAATCTTTGACTTAACCGGGAAATAGATACTTTCACGGGATTTTACAAAATCAAGAGATAAACCGTAAAACTTCTGCACTTATGCGTAGACAACAGAGTTATGCGTAGGAACTTATGCGTAGATGAGAGCTTACGCGTAGACAGCAGTTTACGCGTAACTTACAACTTACGAGTAGACACAAGCTTACGCGTAGACAGAGTTTACGCGTAGACTAGAGCTTACGCGTAGGGTTTTAGGGTAAAATACTTACGTTTATACGTAAACCAAAGCTTAGGCGTAAGAACCTTATGCGTAAGTTTCCCTTAGGCGTAAGACAAGCTTATGCGTAAGAAAAAGCTTATGCGTAAGAATTGTTACGCGTAAGTTTTATGCTTATGCGTAAAATTAGGGTTTTACCCAAAATGATCTCTTACACTTCACAGTGTACGAGATATCCAAAGTCGAAGTGTTTTTCAGGCTTATCCAAGCAAGAAGAACACTGAGTAACCACCAGAGATGATCAAGAGAAAAATTCCTTACGCGTAGGATTAGGGTTTCGTTATGCGTAGGAAGTACAAATTTTGCCAAACACGTTTTTATGATCAAAAACGTTAAGACAACCAGATAAAGATGATAACACAACCTTAAAAACACCAAAACAACAAGTCTCGAAGATCAAAACCACCTTTCTCTCTTACGCGTAGGTTCGTACACACGTATCCAAACACTCTTAAAAACCAAGAACAAATCGTAAAGTTCGAAACTTTTTGCAAGAAACTGAAAGTTTAACACTCAATAAACCTTAACCCACACGAATCTTGGATTAAAAAGTGAAAAATTTAAAGCTTTAATGATTCAAAAATATCGTGTACGAGACAACCTTTTTACGCGTATAAACCAAACCTTAACCCAAGAATAACAATCAAACCAAGAACATGAGAGATGGATGATCAAACCATGGCTCTGATACCATTTGTAAGATCTTGGTTTGTTAAACAAGAGGTGCGGCTACTAGGTTAAGAGTTTAGAGAGAGAAAGTGAGAGAGAATGGGAACCCTAGAGAGACAAAGAAAAATGTATTATGAAGCTCCAACCCTTTGCCTTGGAGGGCAAAGGGTATTTATAGGGTACAAGCATAGACGCCTACTTTAGGCTGTGGATCAGGCATACAGTGGGTAAAGACCCGTCCGTCCTCCATGGTGTTACAAAGTAATCTAAATACTAACACTGAATAACTACGACTACGAGCTTTCTAACGAGTATACATACTTGAGGAGACTGACACTTTAAGTACTGGATTTACTAAATCCCAACATGAGAAAGACCAGATTGTCCCCAAGCAGCAAACTTTTCTAGCAATTCATCCCTCTCCTTAGTCAGCTTTTCAATCTCAGAAATCTTACATCCTAACTTCCATTCACTTAATTTTAACTAATAATCCTGTTGTTCATACTTTTCTGCCCAAGCCATTTCATTATTTTCATCTGTTATAATTTTGGCTTCCATAGACTCTAAAGTGATTTGGTAACCAGCTACCTCTGACCTAGCTCTACTATAGTTATCTCTTTTAGTTACATAATCATTAAGCACTTTTTGATAAAAATTATGACACTTAGAGCATACCTCAGAGATAGGGGTAAACTTGGTGAAGTAGCTACCATAGCAAGCAGAATAGGTTCATCTTCATTCTCCATGCTCCAATCAAAACTTCCTAGACCATCTCTGGATTCCAAAGCAGCATGTCCAGGTTCCTCATCAAAAGCTGTGCTCCAATCAAACTCTTCCACTGATTCTTCGACTGCTACCATACAATAGGTTATTGGTTCATCATCAAACTCATCACTCTAGTCAACCTCTGACAGATTCTCTTGAGCAACCAAAGCTTTTGTTTCAGTTATATGGATTTCCTTTAGTTCAAGCTTAGGTTTGTCAGTCATCCTGTTTGCCTGATATTTAGCAAACTTGCATTCCCTTGCAAAGTGTCCAGTATTTTGACAGTTAAAGCATTCAATCTTTGACTTGTCAAAGGTGATACCCTGTTTGGGTTTGAAGTCAATGCCTCTTCCTGTTTTCTTCATGAACTTCTTGATCCTAGCAGTGATCATAGCAACTTGCCACCTGATATCAATTTCTTCAAGAGCATCCTCTTTAATTTGTGATAAATCCTCTTCATAAGTAACAGGTAAAGTGGCTTGGTGAGCAAACAATGAGCATACGACTTCATCAGAATGGATGGTGTTTGTTGGTGATGATGTGGGGTTGGTAATGGTTGTGATAGAATGAGCAGGATATGCAGTACTTTGGGAAACAATACTTTGAGTAGGGTAAGCAATACTTTTAGTGGAAGTACTGCCTCTCTTTTCAGAAGACACAAAAGCTATACTGTGAGACTTTGAACTTGTTTGGCCATTCATCTCATGCTCATACACCTTCAGATGGTTGTAGAGATCATCAAAGTCCATAGTGTCCAAACCAGGTTGTCCTCTGATCATAGTAGCAATCACATGCCATGTCGATGGCAAACTCCTTAAGAACTTTAGATTTGCATCTTCAACAGATACTTCTGCCTTGTATAACTCTAGCATGCTAAGGAGATTTTGGAATCTATCATAGGCATCATCAAGACCTTCTCTTTCACCAACAGTGAAGTTTCAAACTGTTGCTTCAACAGATTTCTATGCATCTTCTTGGAAGCATCATTTCCTCCAAATCTAGTCTTGAGAGCAGCCCATAGTTGTTTTGCATCCTTAGCATCATGGAATTTGAGTAGGTGACCATCAGGGATAGCAGACAATAGGATGTTGAGAGCCTTTTCTTGATTTTTTACTGTTGTTGCTGGTAAGACAACCTTGGGTGGTTTAGGTTGTCTAGGAATCTCTACTGGTTCTGCAACAACTTCATTACCATTGACAATTACATTCCATAGTGCATGGTCTGTAATGGCAATGTACTTCCTCATCTTCAAGCTCCATAGATCTTACTCTCCCTTCTTGATAATAGGTATTCTGAGTGAGGTGATGGATGGGGGTGGTGCAGCTTCAGTCGACATCTTTAGGGTTTGTTATTAACTAGGTTTTAAGGGTTTCTTCTTAATCAGAGTTTCCACACAAGCTCTGATACCACTTGTTGGATCGATTTATTCTAACCAAACTAACTTATATAGCTTGTAAGGACTTAGTAACCTCGGATAAATCCTAAGTTGCTAACAAAGAAACACTGAACTAACTCTATTAAGTATGCGGAATTTACTTAACAAAGCTAAGAAGAATTAACTTTAACTTTAACAATTATATTAAAACTCTGAATCTGCTTGTTATACAGATTCTTTAACAACTCTAAAACTCTAATATCGTACTCTCTAAAAACTCTAATAATGCACACACGTCTAATGCCAATCTAGGGGTCTTTTTATAGGGTTTAGGATAACCCTAGTCGATTTACAATTACAATCCTTGTAAGTTAAGTAATATTAAACTTAAACTTAGAACATTCTAGAATTACAATATAATCCTTAACGATTTTGCATAGCAGTCCTTTGACCTTGCAGTACTTTGATGATCGAGCAGTACTTTGACTTTCTTCTTTAGCAGTACTTTGACTTCAGTACTTTAACTCTTCAGCACTTTGACTTTATATATCCCAACAAAGTTAAGTAGATCTTTTGTACTCACACATAACTCATCTAGATCACACTCAAGACGCTTGTAGATCTATCGTTTCACTTAAACCCATTACTCTTCCGCTCTCAAGCTCACTCATCATTTCTCACATAATCCCTCACATCTAGCTTTGGAAATCTTTCAATTATGGCAAAATTGATCATAATCATCCTTATCTCAAAATTGGTCGAAATTGATCAAATTCTAGTTTTTCCATCTTAAGCCTTTAGGATATTCTCCAAAACATTATCCTAAGTCACTATATGATCTCTAGGATCATTTAGTTCCATTTGACACTCTCAAAATCTTTAGTTTCATCCTTGTTCATTCATTGGTACTCATGAAAGTTCTAATTTCTTCCATTAAAGGCAATCATTAGCTACATCACTCATTACCCTTAAGTACTTAAGCACCTCTTCATTTAAGACACTTAGATGAACTGAAAACAATCAAGAAGAAATAGGCATTAGACCTTACAAAACATCATTGCATCTTTTCCAAGCTGCTGAGAGACGGATCCCTAGGATTAGCCTAGGTGGATCCCTCAAAGGAGGGAACCGTGGGATCCGTATGACATATTTATGTCAACTCTAGCCAAAACAATCATTTCAAGCTCATCTTGCTAACTTGAACACTCCATCTCATCTTAAATGAGTTCCTAGATTAGTACAACTCTGAAGATTGACTCTTGTGCATGTTAATCATCATATTCCAATGAATTTTAGTGGCTTAAGTCTTGAATGCACTTGGAAAATCCCTTGATTTATAAACCACATTGTTAGGACTCCTAAAGTCATCACCTTCATCCTCATTTTTAGCACTTAGAAATCTTTACAAACATCTTGAAATCATCTCATCATGAGGAAAACTCCAAGTGGTAACTCATCAACCAAGGAACCACCCAAGAAAATTGCTCGTGTTGTACACGAAATCTCTTCAATAGAATCATCTCCGGTCAAGTCCACAAATGCAAGGATTTCTCATCCACCAATCAAACCAATTCCTAAAAGGATAGTACCCACAAAACTACCTATGCCAAACACCACCATACCTCCTAGGCCAAATAATCCCATCTTCACTAAACCATCACCATTGGTTCCTAGAGCTATCTCATTCACAACTCCACTATCATCACCACACCTATACAACTTAGAGGATTTGCCTCCTAGGCCATCTCATCCTCCTCCACCGGAAACATTCTCCTCATTCGGAGGAATAATGGTACAAAATCAAAGTGTCGAGTCAACACTAGCTCCAGTTTCCTTTTCGCCGTTACCATCATATAATCCCATTTGGATTATGAGAAATTATCAAGGTCAACCACCCGACCATATGGAAGTTGACATTTATCTACCACCACCATCACTCTTGGTCGAGCCATCTTTAAATGCGCCTCCACCAATCCCTCCGTCGTTTGAGGCTCCCCAACCCGCTTCACTTGATCCTTCGCATCAAGAAATTTCATTTCTTCCACCACCACTACCTGGCCATGAAAAAGATTGTTATCATTGTTAACATGTTGAAAGTTTGATACATGAAGTACGAGAAGATCAACGTTTCATGTTCTATCACCTCCTCGAACGTTTTGACGAGATTAAACCTAAACAAACTTGAGCTAGAGGATTTTTAGTGGTGTCCTAGTATCAAGCGTTACTTAGATAAATCTAATAATTCCAAAGTCATGTATCGTTCATTTTCTTAGTTTTTAGAGTCATGTATATCATACCTCTAGTTTTATTAAATGAAAATTACATGCTACTTGCGATATAATTCTGAGTATATGATTATATTGTATAATACATATCTCACTTTGATGTTAACATTATTTGTTATATCACCATTGCTGAATTTAGTCATTAGCCAGACGGATCCCTGAAATCCGCCCAGACGGATCCCTACAGGGAGGGAACCATGGGATCCGTGAGACAGAAAACTATTTTTCTACTAACTTGAGTCATATTTGCAGGAAATTATGCATTATACTTGTTTCCTAACTTTTGTTTTGTAGTTATTCAATTTACACATGAAGACTTTTGACACCCTAAAGCTAGGGGAGCTTTGTGTCAAAGCATTACATTGCAAAATTACTTGCAATATTAGGATTACACGTCATGACATCCCTATGCAAAGTTGCAATCATCAAGGGGGAGCATACTCGTCACATAGACGATATCTTTTGCAAACTTAGTTGCAAATGAACTAGCTTAGTATTATTTTTCTTGACGCCCTCACATAGGGATGGACTCGTCAAGGGGGAGTTAAGACGAGATCCTTTCCCGTTACTTGCTCTCTACTTTATCTTTATTTTCTACTTTTCACATGTTTTTCTTAAAACAATGTGTTAGTTTTCTTTCGAAGTTCTTTTTGTTTCGACAAAAAGGGGGAGAAGAAAGTAAAAACTACAAATTCAAACCTTTATGAATTTTAGCTTTTCCTTAAAATAATTTTATGTTTTGTCATCAACAAAAGGGGGAGATTGTTAATACAAATAAGCCGTAAAAACGTTTATTTATATTTTACGATCTTCTAATGTTTTGTCGATAACAAACGTAAAATCATTTTAATGAAACAAATAAAATACGTAAATGGTTTGAACCAATAGTTTTCTAACACACTTACATTTTCACATAAAACATTAAAACAAGTATAAGTGAATTTATGATTTAGTAATTCATATGTACAACAACTAGTGTTTACATATTTGGTTAAAATATACACATAACTAGTATGTAGTATATTGGGTATTATAAATGGGTAGAAACTTAAGTATCATAACCCATTGATCAAATACATTGAATGTAGTTGGGTACAACCCATATCCATAGAGCTTGACCCATAACCCATTACATGACATCATGCTTATGTCATATATGGATAATATCTATAACCCATGGTATTGACCCATACCCACTTGACTAGGTGCATTGCACTCATAAGATACATTGTATCTAATAAGAGACCCATGGATCAACCCATAACCCATGACCCATGACCCATAACCAAAATACCCATGGGCAAAGAGGAGCGTCTCACGGATCCTTGGATTTACGCTAGACGGATTCCTTGTGGGAGGGATCCGTGGGATCCGGGGAACAGTAGGCATTTTATCTCTATAAATAGTGAGCCATTTCTTCATTGTTTCTCACCCCTTTCTAACATACTTTCCATTTGAGTTAAAAACTCTCTAACCCCAGATCCAAGAGATCTATGTTTGTAGTTTTGTTTTCGTGTGATTCTCTAGGTTCCTCTTAAAGGCGAGATCACCACCTTTGAAGTTGAGCAAGCTCAAGTCCATGAGTTGCTATGCTTCCTCATCATCAAGACTACTGAAGTCCTCTTGTTGATGGTTCTTTTCTTTCTGCTAAGAAGTGTAGTGTTGAAGACATTAGTGAAAGATGTCTCAAGTGTCAAGACGAAGACATTAGTGAAGGGTGTCGATCGTCCGTATTGTAGGCATTAGCAAAGGGTGTCTAGAAGCCAAGTCACAAGACATTATTGAAGGGTCTCTTGAAGATCTAGTTAAAGGAATTAGTGAAAGGTGCCTAAGATGTACATTCGATATGGTGTGTTTCGATGTACAAGATAGATTAGCATTAGATCCAAGGATATTGCTATCCTTGATGATGTTGTAATAAGGAGTTGGTCTCCTTTGGGATTAGTCGTTGGTGTAGTGTTGGGTTGTAGTTCCTCCATTGTAATGGAACTCGATACTTAGCCTAGTACCGGATAAAGGGTAGGCGACGTTGTGGTAGGTGTGGTTCACCTTGGTGTGAAAGAACCCGGTGGTTAGCCTAGTACCGGAAAAAGAGTATGCAACGTTGTGAAGGTTTCTCCACCATAAGGAGTCAGTGTTGTGTAGTGATTACAAACTCTCGAGTAGGTGACTCGGGGAGTGGAGTAGGGCAATGAAGGTGTCCTTGTAGCTGAACCACTATAAATACTCGCGTTGTGGTTTTGTGCTTCTTACTCTTATCTTTTCATTACATATTTATACTTCTATATGTTTGTTCATCAACATCCAACACACACCCAAATAGATTGACATAAGTCGATCTAAATAGTTTAAAACAAGTTTTAATTGGCAAAACTATTCAACCCCCCTCCCTTCTAGTTTTCCACAATTGGTATTAGAGCTTCGTTACCAAGTTTCTTAAAGTATATTGTCGTTTAAAAACTCTTTGTTTGGATGTTGATTAGATGACAACATTTTTCTTATTATTTATTTTTCATTTAATTGCACTAATCCTCTTTGTCATGTTGCTTAGCTAAAGCTCATACCTACCAAGTCATGGAATCACTTGGTAACAAAATTACCTTCCCTAAGAAGGTATCTTAAGCACAAAGGAGCCGGAATTGTCTTCTGACATTTGTTGTGTCATTTGTAAAGACATTCCTAAGTGCATTAGAGGTATGGCTTTCTACTTATCTCTAAATGACATTAGCTTGCTAAGTAAGTATTCTTACATAGGTATTTATATGATTATCATTTGTGCATATACATGTATTACATGTAGCTTCATTAGGAAGCCTTTTTCTCACATACGTGTTACTTTTTCGTCTAAAGTCGTGGTATATAAAACTTTTTTTTTATTTCACTTAATCCAAAAATCATATCTTTCTAATAATAAAACAAAACACAAATCTCAAAAATTCCTCCTTCCCCATAAAAACCCCTTCCGTCGTCCACTCTATCAAATCCCCACTTGTTCAAATCTTCCATTTTCAAAAATTTACTCTCATTCAAAAACTTCATCTTCTTCTTTATATCATCTCATCTCAAAACAAAACCAAGAAGGTTCGTCATCAACATGGTGTACATCGCCCTCGTGCCCATCGCTCTTGTGTTCCCTATGATGAAGTTCTCATATGGAGACATATACTTTGTGTTGTTAATCTACATTGGGGTTATATACCCAATTCTTTGTATCATTCTTAGCATTGAAATAAAATATTACTAATAGTCTAGTTTATCTAGGTTATTATTATCATTACGTGTTTGTCATTTCTTTTGATTTATATCTTTCGTATTCTTTCATGATACATAAGAAACCATGAATGCATGTTAAAAGAAAATGTAGGCTAAAAAACATATTTTGGTATAAAACTATTAAACTTATGTTTTTATCAAAAATCTGCTTCTGTTACTACAGATCCACGGATCCCGGCAAGTATACTAGCCGGATCCCTTATAGAAGGGAACTGTCCTTCTGGATAACAGATTTTTCCATGCAAAATAAAAACCACTTTCTTCCTAAAAGAAATATTCTACTAGACATTAAGAAGCTATCATGGGATGTTTTGATCAGCTTATTTTGTCGGCTTATATGCGTATATATTTGATAAGTGTTTTAAATTGGCCCATTTGACCCGTGTTGATCAACAAACATTTGCTAATTATATATTAAAAACCTTTTCATCCCATCACGTTGCCACATCTGGCGTATATTTGATACAGAGTGTACCTCATCAGTATGCACGTGACCAAGTTCTTTTGCAACCTCAATGTCACATTTATCGTCCAAAAAAGTAGCATGTCCAAGATTATTTTCATGTTATAGATTCAATAAATACTTGTAAAGAAGGCAGGGGAAAAAATGAAACAAAAATAAACATACCTCAGTTATAAGAATTTATGCTCTGAAGGCATCAGAGGTTATTGGTGTCAGAAGGGTATGTGTTGACATGGATCTTTTCAAGAAAAAGCCTTTGTAACCCGTTGGTTGCTCCGCCCATCTATCATAGGTCTTTACATTATAAAAAAAACCAAAACAACAAACATCGACACCATATTTCTTCTTTTTCTCAATTTCCCTTTCTTTTAGATGAAAATATCGCACGTTGAGCTTCTTGCAAACAAAGTATATGCCGCAACCCTGAATATAATAAATAAAGTCGATTCATAATCAATCTCATGCATTCAAGAACACTGTTATTACCATGTGTAATATATTATTTATCTAAGGGGACATATTTTTGAAAATCAATCTGTGGAAAACTAGAAGGGGGGGTTGAATAGTTTTACCAATTAAAACTTCCTTTTAAACTATTTAGATCGACTTATGTCAATCTATTTGGTTGTGTGTGTTGGATGTTGATAAACAAGCATATAAAGATATGTAATGAAGAGATAAGAGTAAGAAGCACAAAACCACAACGCGAGTATTTATAGTGGTTCGGCTACAAGGACACCTTCCTTGCCCTACTCCACTCCCCGAGTCACCTACTCGAGAGTTCGTAAACACTACACTAATCTCTTTATGGCGGAGAAGCCTTCACAACGTCGCCTACCCTTTTTCCGGTGCTAGGCTAACCACCGGGTTCTTTCACTCCAAGGTGAACCAAACCTACACAACGTCGCCTACCCTTTATAAGGTACTAGGCTAAGTACCTAGTTCTTTCACTCCAAGGTGAACTACACCTTCACAACGTCGCCTACCCTTTATTAGGTACTAGGCTAAGCACCTAGTTCCATTGCAATGGAGGAACTACTACCACACTACACCAACGACTAATCCCAAAGGAGATCTACTCCTTTACAACATCATCAAGGACATCAATATCCTTGGATCTAATGCTAGTCTATCTAGTACATCGAAACACACCATATCGAATGTACATCTAAGGCAACTTTCACTAATGCCTTTGACTAGATCTACAAGACACCTTTCACTAATGTCTTGTGTCTTCACTTCTAAGCACCTTTCACTAATGCTTCAAGTCTTGACTTCTAAGCACCTTTCACTAATGCTTCTTGTCTTGACTTCTAAGCACCTACCACAAGTGCTTATGCTATAGACGACAGATACCCTTCACTAATATCTTCGTCTTGACACTTGAGACATCTTTCACTAATGTCTTCAACACTACACTTCTTTGAAGAAAGAAAGGAATCATCAACAAGAAGACTTCAGTAGCCTTGATGATGAGGAAGCATGGCAACTCATGGACTTGAGCTTGCTCGACTTCAAAGGTGGTGATCTTGCCTTTAAGAGGAACCTAAAAGATCACACAAAAACAAAACTACAAACATAGATCTCTTGGATATGAGGTTAGTGAGTTTTTAACTCAAGGAGAAAGTGTGTTGGAAAGGGGTGAGAAATAATGAAGAAATGGCTCACTATTTATAGAGGAAAAATCGTACTGTTCCCCGGATCCCACGGATCCCTTCCACAAGGGATCCATCTAGCGTTAAGCTAGGGATCCGTGGGATGCTCCCTTTTACCCATGGGTATTTTGGTTATGGGTCATGGGTTGAACCATGGATCTTTGGCTAGATACAATGTATCTTTGAGTGCAATGCACTTGGTCACTTGGGTATGGGTTGATCCATGGGTTATGGATATTATCCATGTATGATATAAGCATGATGTCATGCAATGGATTATGGGTCAAGATCCATGGGTTATGGGCTTTGGGTTGTACCCAACTACATTCAATGTATTCGCCCAATGGGTTGTGATGCTTAAGTTTATACCCATTTATATTACCCAATATACTACATACTAGTTATGTGTACATTTTATCCAAATATGTAAACACTAGTTGTTGTACATATGTATTACTAAATCATAAAATCACTTATACTTGTTTTAGTGTTTTATGTGAAAATGTGAATATGTTAGAAACTATTAGTTCAAACAATTTACGTATTTTATTTGTTTCGTTAAAATGATTTTATGTTTGTTATCGACAAAACATTAGAAGATCATAAAATATAAATAAACGTTTTTACGGTTTATTTGTATTAACAATCTCCCCCTTTTTGTTGATGACAAAACATAAAATTATTTTAAGGAAAAGCTAAAATTCGTAAAAGTTTGAATTTGTAGTTTTTACTTTCTTCTCCCCCTTTTTGTCGAAACAAAAAGTGTTTGAAGGAAAGCAACACATCGTTTTTAAGAAAAACATGTGAAAGAAATAAAAAAAAAATAAAGAGCAAGTAACGGGAACGGATCTCGTCTTTACTCCCCCTTGACAAGTCCATCCCTATGTAAGGGCGTCAAGAGAGTGATACTAATCTAGTTTGTTTGCAAGTAAGTTTGCAAAAGATTTCGTCTAAGTGACGAATGTACTCCCCCTTGATGATTGCAATATTGCAAGGGGATGTCATGAAATGTAAACCTAGTATTGCAAGTGATTTGCAATGTATTGCTTTGACATAAAGTTCCCCCTAGCTTTAGGATGTCAAAGTCTTCATGTGTAAATTGAATAACTACAAAACAAAGGTTAGAAAGCAAGTACAATTCACAATTTCCTGCAAATGTGGTTCAAGTTAGTAGAAAGAAAGCTTTCTGTCTCACGGATCCCACAGTTCCCTCCTAGTAGGGATCCGTCTAGGCAATTATGAGGGATCCGTATTAGCTGATTAATTTCAGCAAAGGTGATATTACAAGCAATGTTATCACAAAAATGAGATATGAACACAAAGTAATCATATGCTTAGAAACATAATAAGTAGCATGTAATTCCATTTAATAAAACTAGAGTTATGATATACATGACTCTAAAAACTAAGAAAATTAGAAAATACATGGCTAGGAATTTCTAAACCAATTATCGCTTGATGCTAGGACACCACTAAAATCTTCTAGCTCAAGTTTTGTTTAGGTTTGATCTCGTCGAAACGTTCGAGGAGATGATAGAACATGAAACGTTGGTCTTCTCGTACTTCATGTATCAAACCTTCAACATGTTGACAATGATAGCAATCTTTGTCATGGCTAGGTAGTGGTGGTGGAAGAAATGAGATGGCTTGATGCGAAGGATCAAGTGAAGCGGCTTGTGGAGCTTCAAACGATGGAGGGATTGGTGGAGGTACATTTGAGAATGGCTCGACCAAGAATGATGGTGGTGGTAGAGAAGTGTCAACTTCCATATGGTCGGGTGGTTGACTTTGATGATTTCTCATAATCCAAATGGGATTATGTGATGGAAACGGCGAAAAGGAAGCCGGAGAAAGTGTTCAACACCTTGAGTTTGTACCATTATTCCTCCTAATGAGGAAAATGTTGTCGGCGGAAGCAGTTGAGACGGCCTAGAAGGCAAGTCCTCTAAATTGTAGAGGTGTGGTGATGATACTGTGGATGTAGACGAAATAGCTCTAGGAACTAATGGTGATGGTTTAGTGGAGATGATATTGTTTGGCCTAGGAGGTATGGTGGTGTTTGGCATTGGTAGTTTTGTGGGTACTATCCTTTTAGGAATTGGTTTGATTGGATGATGAAGGATCCTATCATTTGTTGGCTTGACCGGAGATGATTCGGTTGAAGAGATTTCGTGTATAACACGCGCCTATTTCATGGGTGGTTCTTTGGTGGATAAGTTACTACTTGGAGTTTTCCTCATAATGAGATGATTTCAAGAGGTTTGAAAAGATTTCTAAAGTGCTGAAAGTTAGGATGAGAGTGATGACTAGGGAGGTCGTAACAAAGTGGTTTATAAACCAAGAGATTTGGCAAGTGCATTTAAGCCTTAAGCCACTAGGATTCATTGGAATGTGATGATTAACATGCACAAGAGTCAACTTCAGAGGTTGCACCGATCTAGGAACTCATTTAAGATGAGATGGAGTGTTTAAGTTAGGAAGATGAGTTGAAATGATTGTTTTAGCAAGATTTGACATAAACTGTCATCCGGTTCCTACGGTTCCCTCCTCAGAGGGATCCGTCTAGGCTAATCCTAGGGATCCAGCAATTCAGCAGTTATGAAAGAGTGGAAATGATGTTTCTAAGATCTAAGACCTATAACATCTTGAGTGTTTCAGTCTTCCTAAATGTCTTAAATGAAGGGGTGCTTAAGTACTTGAAGGTAATGAGTGATGTAGCTAACGATTGTCTTTTTTGGAAGGATTTGGAACTTTCAAAGAGTACCAATGGATGAGCAAGCATGATACTAAAGATGAGAGTGTAAATTGAAGCTAAATGATCCTAGAGATCAGGTTGTGACTTAGGATAGTGTTTTGAAAAATATTCTAGAGGCTTTGAGATGAGAAAATTAGAATTTGATTGATCGGTGCAAAACCGTCAAGTTATCTCACGCAAGCTAGCCACTTGTGAATGACCAACCGTAAGAAACTCAAAACAGCTCACACACCAATGCAATTTAAGATAAGAGGAATATAGTGGATTCCTGGGTCGTTAAGTCCCACGGAGGATGAATTGGTGTATAAACACTTCACCAGATGATAGAATGATCACTAAGGATAGTGATCAGTAAGGATTTCGATGGATAATTACCTAAAGAAAAGATCCACAAATAACAGCGACTTAAATGCAAATTAAGAAAATTAAAAAGTTAAAATCTATTAAATAAACGCTATCACTATTTTACAGATCGATGAACGTTTATTTTATAAAACAAAATAACTTAAATAAACTATTTTAATCAAAACGTAAACTTAAATTACTTAAAAACGTTATTTAAAACGGAAACGAGCGTTATTTACGAAAATGGCGCTGGAGCGCAAGATAAAACGTAAATTTTAAGAAATAAAAGGCCTACGAGTGTAAAACTAATTTTATTACGTACTATATGATAAAAGAAAATTTTAGAAAAAAGATTTATATTTTTTAGACTTTTATATTTTTTATTATGATTTAATTACTATAAAACACTAATTAAATGTTTAAAAATACTAAAACTTATTGGAAAAATCTCAACTTTTTACAGAAAATACTATAATCTATTCTTAATCTAAGAAAAATAAGAAAGCTGTGGGTTACTGTGGAAAATAAGCTGGAAATAAGCTCAAAAGAGCTTATAACCATAACTGCCAAACGCCCTTATATATTTGATTATGCAAGCCATGACAAGAAAGACCCAAGGGCGCTTATGGTTCCAGGTACATACTCTAACACTCTTGTAAAGGGGGAGGTCTCAGGTTCGAGCCTGCCTACCCCCTTTTTGCTAACATTTTTAT
>BPTQ01000008.1:226950335-227120853 GCA_019973895.1 Chrysanthemum seticuspe | reverse complement strand
ACCGATCAGGTCTTCGTTTGCCGAAGACCATTTCTGTTTGACAAATTTTCAAACTTGGGGGACTAAAACTGCCAATTATGCAAACTTGATACGTATTTCACCAGATTTTGATGTTTTTGCATTTAAAACATATAAAACACTTGTTTGTGATATTTTTATCATTTTGATGTGTTTCTGAGTGTTTTCAGATGTTTTTGGCATTCTAAACAATACAAAAATGATGAGTATTTAGACACTCATCAATCCCCCACACTAAGATATTGCTAGTCCCTAGCAATGATTTATGAAAAGTTAATGGATTTTATCTCTTTACCAAAAGCCATTACTTCTGGAGTAGCCAATTGTTTAAGTTCAAGTAAGAACTTTGGTACAATGATAACCAAATGATTTTGAGCAAATCATAAGCTATGAACGGGTTTGATTTGTCTTTACCAGAAGCCGTTTGCTTCTGGACTAGCCAACTCTTAGATAAATTATCAATATTATCTTTGGTGAGCTGATTACCAATTATGGTTTTTCAACTGCCTTTACCACAAGCCATAACCTTGCGGGCTAGCCAACTCTTCACTTTTAAGGATATGGTGAGTTGAACACCATACAATTTTAGGCAAATTGCAAGCCATAAACGGATTTGAGATATCTTTACCAAGAGCCGTTTGCTCCTGGATTAGCCAATCCTTATGTGGGTTAGACATGGTGGACTGATTACCATTTGTTGTGTTTAGTACATAGTACTTCCACTAAATAAAAAATTTTAAAATTTGGCCATTTTGGGGAAAAAGGGACTAAAAGAGTACATTTATGATCAAATTCGCCAGAATTTCCCCCCCCCCACACTTAGAAATGAATATTGTCCTCAATATTCAAAGTACCGGCTGTAATGCCGAAACTTAGAACGTAAAAAGATAACATTACTAGCTAAGTGTAGAAACACAACAATTATTCTCTTTTTTAATATTTACAATTTTCATTCATTTTCAAGATCTATATACAACATGTGGGGTATCTCCCCCACACTAGGGTGGTACACACGGGTGAAAACCCATGTTTAGCTACTGTTTTTGATTACCGAGTCGCTAGCTTGACTCGACCCCGAATTAATTTGTTCATGGGGAAGTAAGTGGAAGAAACAATCTCCATCGGACTTTCATTCAAGATGTTTGTATAAACATTGAAGTACGTGAAAGTTCCACACCGATGAGATATAGATAGAACCGGCTCATAATTGATAAATGAAAATGCCGGGATCAAAGATAGTGTCCTCATTCCCGAAGGAGTGAAGAACAGGAGAAGCTACGGGATAGGTGAAGAAGAGAAAGAAAGTCATGATAATAATCTTGACTAACTCATCATCATCAGAAAGGGAATTCATGATAGCATGAATTTCATCTTTTAAGCTCAATTGGTCTAGACATATCCCGGGTGTGTCTAGATCAAAGTAGAAGTTATCATACTCCGGTGGAGATATGATATGAGTGAGTTCACAGGAGAACTCCTCAAAGGCAAATGATTCATATTCGGGATTGATTTGACTGAGTTCACTGGGGAACTCCTCAAAAGTGAATGATTCATAATCTGGGAGAGAATTATGAGAATGAGAAGTGGTAATACCACTAATCTTCTCTCCCATATGATCAAAATGGAACGTTTGCAATTCCGGAATAGAATCATCGAACAAAAGTTCACTATCCTCAAAGGGGATAGGATATGAAGTAGGCTTTTCATTAAAAGCCTCGATTCTAGAAATGAGAAGATTAACATTCAATAATGTAAGACGAAGAGCTTCGTCTTGAATTATTTCTTCTTCATTCTCTTCTCCTAAGCTGACAAGCTCAGAAGGTAATTCCCCCACATAACTTATGTCTCCACAAGATAAAGAATAGTCCTCATCAGAATCAGAGCACATCTCAACATGCTTACTTGGAAAGACAAGAGGAGGAGGGATATCACACACATGATCAAAAGTTCCCTGTGACTCTCTTGGGATTGGGACAAGGTTCTCGACACTAGACTTTATGAATTCGTCCGATTCCTTTTCAGGAACAGCGTCAAGAAGCTCATCCCCCATGTTCAGAGAGTGAGTGTGAACCTCGGGTGTGATAGCAGTTGTATGAGAATGAATCTCAACTGCTGGAATATCAACTGATGAACTTGATGAATCTTCAAGTGTATCTTCATCATCACTGTCATCAGGAATAAAACGAAATTGAGAGCTAGATCTGGCTGCTTTTTCTTTTGCAATTAATTCCCTAATAGACTTTTCAAAAGCAATTTGGGAATTTATCTTAGCAGCCTGCTCTTCAGCTAGCAATTCTTCCATGGATTTCTCATGTGAATTTTGAATGACGGGATATTGTGGGAGTGGAGATTTGTCAAAACCGGAAGGTTGACATTGATAATCATCATGAGGACCCCCACAATATACACAAGAAAAACTGGGAACATTATGAAATGCTGTCTTACTCAACTCCTCAGTTCTTTTCACTGACTCCAGAAGCTCTAGATAAGTGTCTTGTTGGGTTTGCTGAGGAGTTTGAGTTATTTGGCACTGTGGAGGTTGGTCGTGATATGGATAGTCGTAATTGTTACAAGGAATTGGATTCCCTGTTTGACAATCAGAGCTGAAATGGGGACCTCCACAGTTCTCACAACAGTAAAACTGTTGAGCCTGGATTGGTGAATCATATGGATATTGGTCGTAGCCAAAGTTCTGAGCATCACTGGAAAACTGTTCATAGACAAACGTGTTTCCGGGTTGACACTCAACTCCTTGGTGAGGACCTCCACAAAATTCACAGCAGTATTGTTGATTGTATGAAGATAAGTCGGGCTGTGGTGGGTAATTGGAAAATTTTGAGGGGTCGTTAAATGAGTTCGGATTAGGATCATAATCAAATGAATTCCTCGAACCACAAAACAAACAACTCCCGTTCCGAATATCATTACCACACTGTACACACGTACACCAGCGACATGGTGAACCATAAAGAGGCTCACCACAACCGACACAAGGAATAAACGATTCTATTTGAGAGTTATGAGAAGGAATCAGTTCATTCAAAGAATCAACAAAACCAACATGGTGATCTGAATGACTATTAAGATTCAAAGAACATTTTGAAAAATCCGGAGGTGGGACAAGTGGTGTGCTCTGAGAGCTAGCAATTTCCATCACTTCCGTTATGGTCTCCGGTTCTGGTTCTTGAGAAATGTGAAGATTAGGCAAGTCATTCTTGCTAGTCACCGGTCTAAATTCTGCATGTTTGCTTTTAACCGTAAATCGTGAAAGTGTAGGATCAATTTTGGACGGCTTAGGAGCAATTGAGGGTTTAGATCTTTGGATAACCGTAGGTTGGACGTATTTAGCACCTCCATTATCAGATGAAAGTACCTGGTCCTTTGTCACCCCGGTTTCTCGTTCTATTTCCCTACGCAGAATTAATGGATCATCACGAACAACACGAATTCTTGACATTTGTGATAAAATAGGAAGTTTTTCAACTTCGTTCCAGATTTCGTCGTAGTCGAGAGATTCCATGAGAAAAGAAGAAGTTTAGAATCAAAAGGATAGAGGGTAAAGGAATAAAGAATCAAAAAGAGTAAGAGGGTAAAGATGAATATTTTTGGATTTTTGAAAAACATGCCATAAAAACAAAGAATGAAAATATTTTTGGCGTTGTTAACACTTTAGGAAAAGTGTTAATGAACTTTTTGATTTTTTTTTAAAAACTGTTTACAAACTGTGGTATATGTGCAAGTACGGGTCTGGAAATGCTTAAAACACGCTTACAGCCTCCCCGGCAGCGGCGCCAAAATTTGATCTGTGGTGAACAGTCAAGTCTAATCACACAAGCTAACCACTTGTGAATGGCTAACCGTAACAGACTTAAAACTGCTCAAACACTAATGCAATTAAAGATCAGAGGAATATAGTGGATTCCTGGGTCGTTAAGTCCCACGGAGGATGAATTGGTGTATAAACACTTCACCAGATGATAGAATGATCACTAAGGATAGTGATCAGTAAGGATTTCGATGGATAATTACCTAAAGAAAAGATCTACAAATAACAGCGACTTAAATGCAAATTAAGAAAATTAAAAAGTTAAAATCTATTAAATAAACGCTATCACTATTTTTACAGATCGATGAACGTTTATTTTATAAAACAAAATAACTTAAATAAACTATTTTAATCAAAACGTAAACTTAAATTACTTAAAAACGTTATTTAAAACGGAAACGAGCGTTATTTACGAAAATGGCGCTGGAGCGCAAGATAAAACGTAAATTTTAAGAAATAAAAGGCCTACGAGTGTAAAACTAATTTTATTACGTACTATATGATAAAAGAAAATTTTAGAAAAAAGATTTATATTTTTTAGACTTTTATATTTTTTATTATGATTTAATTACTATAAAACACTAATTAAATGTTTAAAAATACTAAAACTTATTGGAAAAATCTCAACTTTTTACAGAAAATACTATAATCTATCCTTAATCTAAGAAAAATAAGAAAGCTGTGGGTTACTGTGGAAAATAAGCTGGAAATAAGCTCAAAAGAGCTTATAACCATAACTGCCAAACGCCCTTATATATTTGATTATGCAAGCCATGACAAGAAAGACCCAAGGGCGCTTATGGTTCCAGGTACATACTCTAACACTCTTGTAAAGGGGGAGGTCTCAGGTTCGAGCCTGCCTACCCCCTTTTTGCTAACATTTTTATTTTTGATTTTTTTTCTTTACAAACCAATTAAGCACATAATATTAAGCAAGTTTTGTAACTAGAGCTTTTTATGAAAATCACCAATAAGCTGAATTTGAGCTTATTGTTTCTTAACAGTGGGCTAGATTAAGGAATAAGCTCAAGTTATTTAGCCAAATGGCTATTTAAGCTACTAAATAAGCTAAATGCAAACTGAAATAAGCTAAACTAAAGATTATAAGCTATAATGAAAACTGAATAAGCACAAAGACTACTAAAAAGCACTGAATAAGCAATAAATAAGCACAAGCTTAAACTAATTTGCACAGGGTACTGTTAGTTTCACTAGGCACCTTTAAGCTATCTTTTAAGCACTATAATAAGCTAGGACTTGAAGAAAAATACTTGGACTGACAATTAGACCAGATAGGCTATTCAAAAAACTAAATTAAAAAGATTGGCTTTCACAAATAAGCTCTTGAGAAGCTTTTGAAAAACTGACAAACACTGACTTAACTGGTTAACTTAGACAAAATGGACAGATCTATAAGCTACTAGCAGGCTTATTAAATGAACTCAAAATGGAAAAAATAAGCTTGTGACATTAAGTTAACTAGGTTGGCTTTCCAAAAAATCAAATTACACAGGTTTAGGCTAATTAATAAGCTCTGTGAGAGCTTATGAAACTAGATGGGTGACTGGTGCACAGGGCATATTTCAGACAAGGGGTTCTAAAGAAGCTAACAATTAAGCACTTGACAAGTTGAGTAAAGACAATCTAGTATTTTTCTATTTTAGTTTAGCAGCTATACTTTACTATCCTAAAAGCTTATGAACTAAGTCTTAGTAATAAACACACAAGAAAATTCTAAGTTTTATTCAAAAACAGGCTATTGAAAAATTTGACTTTTTAATTACACTAACACTTTGACTTTTATGAACTTGAGATTGATTTTTATGAATGATTATGTTATAATAAGCTATATGAAGATTATTTTAAGCTAAATTATCTAGTTTTAAGCTAATATGATGAGGTTTGTATCTCAAAATCCTAACAGTGACTGTCAAAGATGAGATTAATAAGATTTTGACTTTTTACTAACTAGGACTAATTTTAATGACTTGACTGAGCTAATATTACCTAATATAACATGTATCAAACAAGACAAATGGTATGAACTACCTTACACACAGTTTTTACAACTAAACCAAACAACACTAATATGGACTGTTTTGAGACTTTCAAGACTAAAACAAGTTTTTAAACTAAATAATCTATTTATTATCTTAAGTTAACTATAATAATACAATATTGAACTGGAATTAACAATATTCAAACACTTAAACTATGAAAAACAAATTTTAAAGAAATTGCTTACAAATTACTTTTATGCTCAAAACTATGAACCAATGATCAAAACCATTCCTAATGGCTTTCCACAAAGCCTCTAAACCAAGAACAATCCAAAGTTAGCTCTGCATCACCAGATATCATGACCAAATCCATTTTTGAGCTCTTCAGTTGACTTTCGTTGACTTTTATGGTTTTGTCTAAATTGAAACACTAGATTATAATACAAGCTCATAAAAAGCTATAACAAGCTTATATGAGCTTATTGGAAGGATAAAAGAGCTTTTGTGACTTATAATAAGTATGATTGATTTAATACGAATTACCAAGAAATATGAAAACTTGAAATCTTAATAAACTTGGAATAAGTACAATACAAAAGTGTTATTTGACTTGAAACAAACTTAAAATTACACTGAAAACTTGAATTTAGACTGAAACAAACATTAAAGTAAATTTTACACTAAGAAATGGTCTAAAACATGCGACAACTCTTATCACTGCCTTCTTTCTTGATTTATATTGATCTTTCTGAGTCTGTGGGTCCCACTTGATCTTTCCCATCAAAAATATCAGCCTTTGGATGGGTCAAATACATCATAGCCATCAAATGGCATTTTGGTGCCAAAAAAGTCTTGGGCAGGTAGTAGCATTAAATGAGGTGGGGGGGTTGGTTTGCAAGGTGGAAAGGTTGAGGTGAAAGGTAGGAATGTGCTGGAGAGATAAGGGTGATGAGGTGGTAGTGAAACAGGTGGCAATGGAGGAAACAGGTGGATTGGGAGAGGATGAACAGTGCAAGCGCGGGTTATCTGTTTAAAATTTGGGTTTGGGCTTGGCTGGGTATTGGGCTGGATATTTGGACTTGGGTAATATATAGGATCCGTTTGGTTTGTAGCTAGTAACACATAAGGACCAAACTTGTAATATTCTGAAAGTTAAGGACTAAACCTGCAAATATTCCAAAGCTAATACAAGGGTTAGACTTGCCAAGTTTTAATTACCAAAGGACCAAATTTGTATAAAGTTCCATTTTTATAAGTCCAGGGACCAAAACTGTCAATTTTGAAACTTTAGGGATCAAACTTGTAATTTTACAAAAGTTTACCATAAGGACCAATTTTGTCATTTATTAATAGTACAAGGTTTATTTTGATTATTTTCTTATTTTTAAAACCTTAGGTACTAATTTTGACACTTTTCAAACTTGAGGGACCAAAGTTGTAATTTTGTGATTTTAAACTTCAAAGGATTATTTTGAACAACTTGTGAATCCCAAGGACCTAAAATGATATTTTACAAGTTTTGGAATGACCAGGGACTGTTTTTGACAAATTTTCAAACTTGGGGGACTAAAACTGCCAATTATGCAAACTTGATACGTATTTCACCAGATTTTGATGTTTTTGCATTTAAAACATATAAAACACTTGTTTGTGATATTTTTATCATTTTGATGTGTTTCTGAGTGTTTTCAGATGTTTTTGGCATTCTAAACAATACAAAAATGATGAGTATTTAGACACTCATCATTGATCAACTTTGATCAATTTTGAGGTGAGGATGATTTATGATCAATTTTGCCATAATCGAAAGATTTTAAAGACTAAGTAGAAAATGAATTGTGAGTTTGAGAGCGGAAGAGTAATGGATTAAAATGAAACGGTAGATCTACAAGCGTTTTAGAGTGTGATCTAGGTGTGTGAGTCGGAAGGATCAACCTATCTTGATAAGGACTTAATTTGCCTTAAGACACTATGTTTAGCTTAGTGTGAGGTGTTCTAAGGATATGTTTGAAATATAATGCTTGCAATTGCATTTTCTGTTTGCCGGATCCCACGGTTCCCTAAGTGAAGGGATCCGTCTAGCACAAACTTTGGGATCCGTCCATCTGCTCAGCAGAACCTTTACTAAAGGTATGTAATGATCTTGACAATGCATCATATTCCAAGGTTGGTTTAGAGGGGTTCTAACACTAAGATATCAAATGTAATATGTTTTTATTTCATGAAGGAAATAGGATTACATTGATAAAGCACGAGTACAAGAGATTTGATCCTATTTTGAAATACTAATAGGTTTTTTGAGTATTTTCGCTAGGAGGATCATTACGTGATTGATGAGTGTTGGTGGAATCAAGAATGAACAAAGTCTTCATGAGAGATATGTTTAGCGGTTCCATCATCTTGTTCACAAGTACATACAACGGACTTTGAAATTGAGGATGGAAGTGCATAACATTATGATAAAGGCGTGTCAAGAACATTCCATAAGGGATGAGTTTATTCTTGGAGCCTTGAAGATTTGCAATTAGCCTTGCGAAGAAGTAGGCGAGATTGTATGGTTGTTGTGTTAGCAAACTGTACAACATGTGAGCACAACAAGCGGGAAGAATTTCTCGATTTCCCCTAAGGCTCCAAACATTTTCACGTAGGATGAGTGCAAGAGGCTTGTACTCTTCTTGGATATCCCTTGTAAAGATAATGTTTGGATCGGAGTAATATGGTCGAGGTTTGCATATTATGCTATTTAAATCTTCCGGAGAGGGTATGTGTGAATAATATGGACTATTTTCTTCACGAAATTTGAAGAGAGAATCAAGAGACCAATCTTCGGTGAAGGCACATTGTCCATGATTAGGAATCCGGAGGATGTGAGCAAAATGCCCAAGGGTTAGAGTAAACTTTTGGTTTTTGATATAAAACCAAAGAGATAGAGAGCGATCCTCGTTACGAACGAGTTCGACTTAACGGAAGAATTCCATTATGAACCTTGGACATATCTTCTCGTTGATTTCAAGAAGACATTCTAGTCCTATGGCTCGGAAGGAGGTATTGATACCTTCTTCGAATTGTAGAGAGGTGTCTACAATACGTCCTTCATGGAAGTGACGGGTTTCGAGATTGTTGAACCCACGGACATGATTGTCAGGTGTGTTGGGCTCAAGAGAGATGTTAGGAGTGTAGACGCTAGTGAGTGAAAAATCAAACTCGTATTCATGCGTCATAGTTGAACCTATAGAAGTGATGGGTTAATAAGAGGTGATGTTTATGGTCAACCTATGATTATCTAACGTTTTTATTAGATTTTTATTAACAATGGTTTTTAAACAAGAAAGACACTTGACTCACTTATGGTTTTGACATTCTAGTGGAGTATTACTTTTAGAAGAAAAATGGTTTTTAATTTGCATGAAAAACTGTTCTCCAGTAGGACGGATCCCACGGTTCCTTTTTTAAAAGGGATCTGGCTAGTATGACTTCCGGGATCCGTGGATCTGTAGTAACAGAAACAGATTTGATAAAAACATAGGTTTTACATTTTTATACCACGAAAAGTGTTTTATCCTACATTTTCTTTTAGCATGCATACATGACTTCTAATGTATCATGAAGGAATATGAAACATATAAATCACAAGAAAATAAATAATAACAAAGATAACAAGATTATTAGTAATATTGCATTTCAATGCTAAGGATGAAACAAAGAATAGGGTATATGATCCCAATGTAGATTAACAACACAAAGTAAATGTCTCCATATGTGAACTTCATCATAGGGAACAAAAGTGCGATGAGTGTTAAGGCGATGAGCACGAGTGCGATGTAAACCATGTTGATGACGGATCTTCTTGGTTTCGGTTTAGATGGAATGAGGAGGAAGATGAAGTTTTTGAGTGAGAGGAAATTTTTGAAATTGGAAGATTTGAAAAAGTGAGGGTTTGATAGAGTGGTCGACGGTGGGAGTATTTATAAGGAATGAGGAATTTTTGAAATTCATGTTTTGTTTTATTATTGGATTAAAAGAAACAAAACATAAGTTTTATATACCACGACTTTAGACGAGAAATAAAACACGTATGTGAGAAAAAGGCTTCCTAATGAAGCTTCATGTAAAACATGTAATTGCACAAAAGATAATCATATAAATACCTAAATATGTATACTTAATTATCAAGCAAAGTAAAAAGAAAATCATACCTCTAGCGCACTTAGGAATGTCTTTACAAATGACACAGCAAATGTCACTTAGACTATTCCCGCTCCTTTGCGTTTAAGATACCTTCTTAAGGAAGGTATTCTTGTTACCAAGCGACTCCTAAAGCTTGGTGGGTATGAGCTTTGACTAATCAACATGACAAGGAAGATTAGTGCAAAAAAAAAAAAAATTAAAAAAAAATGTTGTTATCAAATCAACATCCAAACGTATAGTTTTAAAAGACATGGTGTTTGTTTTTATGAAAAACCTTCTTTGTAGTTTTCAATTAACCATGGATCGTATCAAGTTTTTAAAGTACAATATACTTCAAGAAACTTGGTAACGAAGCTCTGATGCCAATTGTGGAAAACTAGAAGGGGGGGGGGGGGGTTGAATAGTTTTACCAATTAAAACTTCCTTTTAAACTATTTAGATCGACTTATGTCAATCTATTTGGTTGTGTGTGTTGGATGTTGATAAACAAGCATATAAAGATATGTAATGAAGAGATAAGAGTAAGAAGCACAAAACTACAACGCGAGTATTTATAGTGGTTCGGCTACAAGGACACCTTCCTTGCCCTACTCCACTCCCCGAGTCACCTACTCAAGAGTTCGTAAACACTACACTAATCTCCTTATGGCGGAGAAGCCTTCACAACGTCGCCTACCCTTTTTCCGGTGCTAGGCTAACCACCGGGTTCTTTCACTCCAAGGTGAACCAAACCTACACAACGTCGCCTACCCTTTATAAGGTACTAGGCTAAGTACCTAGTTCTTTCATTCCAAGGTGAACTACACCTTCACAACGTCTCCTACCCTTTATTAGGTACTAGGCTAAGCACCTAGTTCCATTGCAATGGAGGAAATACTACCACACTACACCAACGACTAATCTCAAAGGAGATCTACTCCTTTACAACATCATCAAGGACATCAATATCCTTGGATCTAATGCTAGTCTATCTAGTACATCGAAACACACCATATCGAATGTACATCTAAGGCACCTTTCACTAATGCCTTTGACTAGATCTACAAGACACCTTTCACTAATGTCTTGTGTCTTCACTTCTAAGCACCTTTCACTAATGCTTCAAGTCTTGACTTCTAAGCACCTTTCACTAATGCTTCTTGTCTTGACTTCTAAGCACCTACCACAAGTGCTTATGCTATAGACGATAGATACCCTTCACTAATATCTTCGTCTTGACACTTGAGACATCTTTCACTAATGTCTTCAACACTACACTTCTTTGAAGAAAGAAAGGAATCATCAACAAGAAGACTTCAGTAGCCTTGATGATGAGGAAGCGTGGCAACTCATGGACTTGAGCTTGCTCGACTTCAAAGGTGGTGATCTTGCCTTTAAGAGAAACCTAAAAGATCACACAAAAACAAAACTACAAACATAGATCTCTTGGATATGAGGTTAGTGAGTTTTTAACTCAAGGAGAAAGTGTGTTGGAAAGGGGTGAGAAATAATGAAGAAATGGCTCACTATTTATAGAGGAAAAATCCTACTGTTCCCCGGATCCCACAGATCCCTTCCACAAGGGACCCGTCTAGCGTTAAGCTAGGGATCCGTGGGACGCTCCCTTTTACCCATGGGTATTTTGGTTATGGGTCATGGGTCATGGTTTGAACCATGGATCTTTGGCTAGATACAATGTATCTTTGAGTGCAATGCACTTGGTCACTTGGGTATGGGTTGATCCATGGGTTATGGATATTATCCATGTATGATATAAGCATGATGTCATGCAATGGGTTATGGGTCAAGATCCATGGGTTATGGGCTTTGGGTTGTACCCAACTACATTCAATGTATTTTCCCAATGGGTTGTGATGCTTAAGTTTCTACCTATTTATATTACCCAATATACTACATACTAGTTATGTGTATATTTTATCAAAATATGTAAACACTAGTTGTTGTACATATGTATTACTAAATCATAAAATCATTTATACTTGTTTTAGTGTTTTATGTGAAAATGTGAATATGTTAGAAACTATTAGTTCAAACAATTTACGTATTTTATTTGTTTCGTTAAAATGATTTTACGTTTGTTATCGACAAAACATTAGAAGATCGTAAAATATAAATAAACGTTTTTACGGCTTATTTGTATTAACAATCTCCCCCTTTTTGTTGATGACAAGACATAAAATTATTTTAAGGAAAAGCTAAAATTCGTAAAAGTTTGAATTTGTAGTTTTTACTTTCTTCTCCCCCTTTTTGTCGAAACAAAAAGTGTTTGAAGGAAAGCAACACATCGTTTTTAAGAAAAACATGTGAAAGAAAAAAAATAGAGAGCAAGTAACGGGAACGGATCTCGTCTTTACTCCCCCTTGACAAGTCCATCCCTATATAAGGGCGTCAAGAGAGTGATACTAATCTAGTTTGTTTGCAAGTAAGTTTGCAAAAGATTTCGTCTAAGTGACGAATGTACTCCCCCTTGATGATTGCAATATTGCAAGGGGATGTCATGAAATGTAAACCTAGTATTGCAAGTGATTTGCAATGTATTGCTTTGACATAAAGCTCCCCCTAGCTTTAGGATGTCAAAGTCTTCATGTGTAAATTGAATAACTACAAAACAAAGGTTAGAAAGCAAGTATAATTCACATGTGTAAATTGAATAACTACAAAACAAAGGTTAGAAAGCAAGTATAATTCACAATTTCATGCAAATGTGGTTCAAGTTAGTAGAAAGAAAGCTTTCTGTCTCACGGTTCCCTCCTAGTTGGGATCCGTCTAGGCAATTCTGAGGGATCCGTATTAGCTGATTAATTTCAGCAAAGGTGATATAACAAGCAATGTTATCACAAAAATGAGATATGAATACAAAGTAATCATATGCTCAGAAACATAAAAAGTAGCATGTAATTCCATTTAATAAAACTAGAGTTATGATATACATGACTCTAAAAACTAAGAAAATTAGAAAATACATGGCTAGGAACTTCTAAACCAATTATCGCTTGATGCTAGGACACCACTAAAATCTTCTAGCTCAAGTTTTGTTTAGGTTTGATCTCGTCGAAACGTTCGAGGAGATGATAGAACATGAAACGTTGGTCTTCTCTTACTTCATGTATCAAACCTTCAACATGTTGACAATGATAGCAATATTTGGCATGGCTAGGTAGTGGTGGTGTAAGAAATGAGATGGCTTGATGCGAAGGATCAAGTGAAGCGGCTTGTGGAGCTTCAAACGATGGAGGGATTGGTGGAGGCACTGTAGAAAACTAGAAGGGGGGTTGAATAGTTTTACCAATTTAAAACTTCCTTTTAAATATTTAGATCGACTTATGTCAATCTATTTGGTTGTTTATGTTGGACGTTGATAGATAGATATGTAAACGTGTAATGAAAGATAAAGAGTAAGAAGCACATCACCACGACACAAGTATTTATAGTGGTTCGGCTACAAGGACACCTTCCTTGCCCTACTCCACTCCCCGAGTCACCTACTCGAGAGTTCGTAAACACTACACCAACTCCTTATGGCGGAGAAGCCTTCACAACGTCGCTTAACCTTTTTCCGGTACAAAGCTAAATACCGAGTTCTTTCACACCAAGGCGAACCACACCTAACACAACGTCGCCTACCCTTTATACGGTGCTAGGCTAACCACCGAGTTCTTTCACACCTTAGGAGAACTAGTCCTATCACAACGTTGCCTACCCTTTATACGGTGCTAGGCTAACCACCGAGTTCTTTCACACCTTAGGAGAACTAATCCTATCACAACGTCGCCTACCCTTTATTAGGTACTAGGCTAAGCACCTAGTTCCATTATGGAGGAACTACTACCCTTCACGACACAACACCTATTATCAAGGAGATCTACTCCTTGTTACAACACCATCAAGGATATCACCATCCTTGTAAATAAACAAATCCTTATATGTATAACGATGCACCTCATCGATTATACGACCTAAGCATTCTTCCCAAATGCTACTTGATTTGATTCTTCGGCATCCTTCACTAATGCCTTTGACACAACGCTTGGCACCCTTCACTAATGCCTTCGTCTTGACACCTTTAGCATTCTTCACTAATGCTTTGACACGATTGAAGAGCATCTTTCACTAATGCTTGCATCTTGACACTTTCGGCATTCTTCACTAATGCCTTCAACCCAACGTCTATGGAGAAAGGTAGATCTATCAACAAGAGAACCTTCGTTTTCTTGATGATGACGAAGCATGGCAACTCATGAACTTGAGCTTGCACTTCTTCAAGAAGTGGTGATCTTTCCTTTAAGAGGAATCTACAAGATCACACAAAAACAAAAGAGAAAAGCTACATAGATCTCTTGGATCTGAGGTTAGAGGGTTAGAATACTTGGGGAAGTATGTGTGTAAAAGGGATGAGTAGAAAGGAAGAAATGGCTCTCTATTTATAGAGGAAATTCTCTACTGATTCCCCAGATCCCACGGATCCCTTCCACTTGGGATCCGGCTAGCACAAAGCTAGGGATCCGTGGTCCGCTCCTCTTTGCCCATGGGTATTTTGGGTTATGGGCCATGGGTCATGGGTTATGGGTTGATCCATGGTTTTCAATCTAGATACAATGTACCTTAAGGATACATTGAACTTGTGTAAGTGGTATATATAAAACCATGGGTTATGGGTCAAAAACCATTTGCTAGTTTTTATCTATTTAGTATATACTTGCTTTTACCCATTTTAGTATATACTTGTTTTTACCCATTTTAGTGTACTTAATATAAGTATGTATTAACCCAATATGTAAACACTAGTTGTTGTACATATGTATCTAACTCATAGAGTTACTTAAACTTGTTAAGCCTATATGTAAACACTAGTTGTTGTACATGTGTATCTAAAATATAAAATCACTTAATCTTGTTATAGTGTTTTATGTGAAAACGTAAGTGTGTTATAAAACTATTAGTTCAAACCATTTACGTATTTTATTTGTTTCGTTAATATGATTTTACTTTTGATATCGACAAAACATTAGAAGATCGTAAAATATAAATAAACGTTTTTACGGCTTATTTGTATTAACAATCTCCCCCTTTTTGTTGATGACAAAACATAAAATTATTTTAAGGAAAAGCTAAAATTCGTAAATGTTTGAATTTGTAGTTTTTACTTTCTTCTCCCCCTTTTTTGTCGAAACAAAAAGTGTTTGAAGAAACTAACACAATTTTTATAAGAAAAATTATAAAAGATGTAACGAGAGCAAGTGACGGGAATGGTACTCGTCTTAACTCCCCCTTGACGAGTCCATCCCTTTGAAAAAGGGCGTCAAGGACATAATGTAAAATAAGCTACTTGTGTTTGCAATTAAGTTTGCAAATGGTTCGTCTAAGTGACGAAAGCGTGCTCCCCCTCGAATATTGGAAAGTTGCAATGGGGTAACATGAAGTGTAATCCAAAAATGGATTAAGTTGCAAATGATTTTGCAATATTGTTTGACACAAAGCTCCCCTAGCTTTTATGGTGTCAAAATCTTCATGTGTTATTTTGAAAATCTACAAAGTAAAGGTTAGAAAAACAAGAGTATAGTGCATAATTTCCTGCAAAAGAGACTCAAGGTTAGTAGAAAAATAGTTTTCTGTCTCACGGATCCCACGGTTCCCTCCTAGTAGGGATCCGTCTAGGCAATTTTGAGGGATCCGTATAGCTGATGATTAATTTCAGCAATGGTGATGTAACAAGTAATGTTAACATCAAAATGAGATATGTATTCAGCCAACAAACATATACTCAATGCAATATGGCAAGTAAACTATCATTCAATAAAACATAAGAGATGATCAACAAATCTCTAAAAACTAAGAGAATGATTTAGCCATATTCTACTAAAACTAATAAATGACCAAAGCATAAGAGGCAACAATGTGCTTGAGTCTAGGGATGAGTAGACTTGTTGATTTGGTCCAATCTTTCAAGAAGATGATTAAACATAAAATGCAACTCATTTCGTACTTCTTGAACAAGTCCTTGGGTGATTAGACAATTAGAGCAATTATTGTCTTGATTAGGAACAAGATATTTTGAGGAGGTTCTACAAATGATGATGGAGGTACATTGAGTAATTTAGGATGAGGTTCTACTAGGAATCAGAGTGGTGGTAATGGAAATTCCTTAATATGATCAAGTCCTTGGTGGTTCCTTGTTTCCAACGATGGACTAGTTGGTGATTGGGAAGTTCTCGGTGGTGAATGCTCTAATGAAAAGAGATTTGGGTGAGAGAGAGGCTCGGTGAGGGAGTGTAGTCCATGCTCTAGGAATGAAGGTTTAGACGTTTTGCTAGAACTAGGTACGTTTGGTTTAGAGATCGATGATCCCTTTTCTAACCTAAAAGGTTTAATGCTAATTATTGCGGTTCTATTGGCAATTGTTGATTGGGTTTGTTGAGGTGAGATTCTAGCACTATTATCTCTTACGGATGATGATTCAGTGGATGGGAAATCCTACCATTTGTGGGTTTAACCGGAGATGATTCGGTTGAGGAAATATCGTGTACAACACGAGAAAGTTTCTAGGGTGGTTCTTGGTTGGATGAGTTAGCACTAGGAGCTTTCCTCATGATGAAATGACTAAGGAAAAGGTTTCTAAATACTAAGAATTATGTTGTGTTCGATGACTAAGGGATTCTAGCAAGATGACTTATAAAGAGAAGGATTTAGCAAGTGCATTCAAGACTTAAGTCTCTAATATCCTTTGGAATGTGATGATTAGCATGCACAAGAGTCAACTTTAGAGTTTTACTGATCTAGGGATTTAATTAGGATGAGGTGGAGTGTTCAAGTTAGCAAGATGAGCTTAAAATGATTGTTCTAGCAAGAGTTGACATAAATCTGTCACCCGGATCCTACGGTTCCCACCAATGGGGGATCCGTCTAGGCTAATCCTAGGGATCCGACTCTCAGCAGCTAGGAAAGGATAGAAGTGATGTTTGAAAGGTCTAAAGCCTATACCTTTTTTAGTTCTCCTAAGTGTCTTTAAATGGAAGGGTACTTAAATGTTCAAGGGCAATGAGTGATGTAGCTAATGATTGCCTTATATGGAAAAAATTGGAACTTTCGTGAGTACCAATGAATGAACAAAGATGACACTAAAATCTTGAGAGTGTCAAATGGAGCTAAATGATCCTAGTGATCAAATAGTGACTTAGGATAATGTCTTGAAGAAGATCCTAAAGGTTTTAAGGTGGAAGAACTAGAATTTGATCCATTTCGACCAATTTTGAGGTAAGGATGATTATGATCAATTTTGCCATAATTGAAAGATTTCTAAGTCTAGATGTGAGGGATCATATAAAAAATGAAGTGTGAGTTTTGAGAGCAGAAAAGTGATGGATTAAAACAAAGTGATAGATCTATGAATATCTTAGAGTGTGATCTATGTGAGTTGGAATGAGTAGGAAAGATCAACCTATCTTGAAAAGGACTTAATCTACCTTAAGACACTATGTTTAGCTTAGTGTGAGGTGTTCTAAGGATGTGTTTGACATACAATGCTTGCAATTGCATTTTCTGTTTGCCGGATCCCACGGTTCCCTAGGTGTAGGGATCCGTTTAGTACAACATTTAGGATCCGTCCATCTGCTAGACAGAACCTTTACTAAAGGTATGCAATGACTTTGACAATGCATCATATTTCAAGTTTAAGAGGTTCTAACACTAATATGTCAAATGAGATCGAGCTCACAAATAACAAAGAGGTTTATCAAACTTAACAAGCACTATTCAAGAAACTCAAAACCTATTTACGATCTAGATTAGTAAATCGTTTGTATTAACAATGGCGTGCAAAGTAGATGATGGTGTTCAAGACAATAGGGTTGTTTTAGCCAACGGAAGCAATGAACTATGTATAGTCATTACGGATGGTGATTAGCATACAATGAACTTCATCCATGAAGTCATGTAGCTCTTCTCGATCAAAGCAAGACAATCGCTTGATGAGGCAAGTGGTTGTGATTAACTAAAAGAAAATTTTATTTTACAACTTGTTTGATTAGTAATCCTAAGACAATGCAAAGTATTTCCATTGTAAACTTACTTTAGGGAAACATGGGAGTATAGATTTCCCAAGTGAGAGAATGAATATGAGACTATTACTAGTGGTGCTCAATTACGGCTAAACACGACCATTTTTACAGGTGATTCCACATACCCAACTTCTATCAAGGAAGTAATTCAACCATTAGGTCAAATTAAGTATCTAGTGCAATAAGTTCTCCAATATTCATTCTCAAGTTAGGAAAATTTATATTCCTACAATGGCCTATCGAAGAGTAACAATGATGATACTTTGCTTCGTTTAATATTATACTTAAGACAACTAAGGTGACGAAGGCGTCATGTTAAAATAGTTTAAAAGTTGTCCATATGGTAAGCAACAAAAAATGGTTGGATGAGCTAGTTCAACATATGTTGTTGGAAAGCTTTGAGTTTGGACTTTCGGATATGAACAATTATATTTGCGTTGCAAAATAATTTACTTGAGTATATCGGATGAAATAATCAAGTTGTCAATCCTACTATGAAGCTTGGAGAGCGATCATGAAAAGGAAAATGGGAGAGTACATCATCAACACAAGTGTAGGTTATGATCCGATGTACATTCTTGTTGTTTTTAGAAAATGATACAAGAACAAAGGAAATCATATAAGCACATATGACAAACTTAATCAAAAAAACATTTAGTGTGTTATATGTTTAAAACATTTTTCAACCTATATGACTTATCTAAATATCTAAACTAACATTTTCGACACAACTAGATGTTATCCCAAACACTCCTTCAAATAGCACATTGATTAGTAGAATATTACTAAATCGACAAACAAGAGAATGAATAGCAAGGTAAGGAAACCACATATGTTATTCAATCAAACAAGCACAAAAGCTATTTGAGATAAGCAAATAATCAAGTAATGCAAAGAAGACAATTTATCATTTAGCATAGCATACGAAAGTTTTTTTCATCGCTTTGTGTTAAATATAAACATGTATACCAAGCTTGATTAGTTTCTTTTATATTTATAAATATGATCAAAACCTTAATTTCAATAGAGGACACATTATTATTCAAAAGCGAAAACATCCGTCTCCAATTAGATCAAAAGTTTGTGCAAAAGTTATGATCGAAAAATGACTTTCTATTATTAATCAATGATTCTATAAATTATTGTTTTGAATCAGTTTATGAAATCATTTTTAAATGAAAGTAGACTCAAATACCTTTAAAACAATAGGTGGCACGACTTCTAACGACTTACGGTTAAAAAGTTATGAATTTTTTTAAATTCAGACAAAAACTGTCTTCTGTACCTACGGATCCCACAGATCCCTTGCTTGAGGGATCCGTCCAGTGTAACCTGAGGGATCCGCGGATCTGACACAGAATTACAAAAATGTACGTTTTGACTCAACGAAAAGGTTTAGTCTTTGTAGACTTTTTAGTGAAGTTAATTTATCCATTTTTACCTTTATTCAAGCTTGATAAACAAGATATCTAACAACAAGACTTCAAAGAAAAAAAATCACTAAAACACTTTTCATATTATGCTTATTATAAGATAGAAGCATATATCACCATTTAGTCTACAAGCAATTTAGCATGTTTTTGACAAAAAAATTGTAACTAAGAAAACATACCTTTGCTATATCCCCTTTTTATGGTTTTCGAAACCATAGACGCGAAATACTTCATGATCTTCTAAGATACCCCAATCCTTTGCTATATTCCCTTTTTATGGTTTTAGAAACCATAGACGTGAAATACTTCATGATCTTCTAAGATACCCAAATCCTAGTATGAATACTTCTCAAAGGAAAATGTTAGAATGATCTATCACTATCCAACATATGATGATTTCTAAAAACATGACTTTTTGTTTTAAGAAATTTCCTTCTTTGTAGTTTTCAAACATACACGGATCGTATCAAGTTTTCAAAGTACAATATACAAAAAAAAACTTGGTAACGAAGCTCTGATGCCAATTGTGGAAAACTAGAAGGGGGGGGGTTGAATAGTTTTACCAATTTAAAACTTCCTTTTAAATATTTAGATCGACTTATGTCAATCTATTTGGTTGTTTATGTTGGACGTTGATAGATAGATATGTAAACGTGTAATGAAAGATAAAGAGTAAGAAGCACATCACCACGACACAAGTATTTATAGTGGTTCGGCTACAAGGACACCTTCCTTGCCCTACTCCACTCCCCGAGTCACCTACTCGAGAGTTCGTAAACACTACACCAACTCCTTATGGCGGAGAAGCCTTCACAACGTCGCTTAACCTTTTTCCGGTACAAAGCTAAATACCGAGTTCTTTCACACCAAGGCGAACCACACCTAACACAACGTCGCCTACCCTTTATACGGTGCTAGGCTAACCACCGAGTTCTTTCACACCTTAGGAGAACTAGTCCTATCACAACGTCGCCTACCCTTTATACGGTGCTAGGCTAACCACCGAGTTCTTTCACACCTTAGGAGAACTAATCCTATCACAACGTCGCCTACCCTTTATTAGGTACTAGGCTAAGCACCTAGTTCCATTATGGAGGAACTACTACCCTTCACGACACAACACCTATTATCAAGGAGATCTACTCCTTGTTACAACACCATCAAGGATATCACCATCCTTGTAAATAAACAAATCCTTATATGTATAACGATGCACCTCATCGATTATACGACCTAAGCATTCTTCCCAAATGCTACTTGATTTGATTCTTCGGCATCCTTCACTAATGCCTTTGACACAACGCTTGGCACCCTTCACTAATGCCTTCGTCTTGACACCTTTAGCATTCTTCACTAATGCTTTGACACGATTGAAGAGCATCTTTCACTAATGCTTGCATCTTGACACTTTCGGCATTCTTCACTAATGCCTTCAACCCAACGTCTATGGAGAAAGGTAGATCTATCAACAAGAGAACCTTCGTTGTCTTGATGATGACGAAGCATGGCAACTCATGAACTTGAGCTTGCACTTCTTCAAGAAGTGGTGATCTTTCCTTTAAGAGGAATCTACAAGATCACACAAAAACAAAAGAGAAAAGCTACATAGATCTCTTGGATCTGAGGTTAGAGGGTTAGAATACTTGGGGAAGTATGTGTGTAAAAGGGATGAGTAGAAAGGAAGAAATGGCTCTCTATTTATAGAGGAAATTCTCTACTGATTCCCCGGATCCCACGGATCCCTTCCACTTGGGATCCGGCTAGCACAAAGTTAAGGATCCGTGGTCCGCTCCTCTTTGCCCATGGGTATTTTGGGTTATGGGTCATGGGTCATGGGTTATGGGTTGATCCATGGTTTTCAATCTAGATACAATGTACCTTAAGGATACATTGAACTTGTGTAAGTGGTATATATAAAACCATGGGTTATGGGTCAAAAACCATTTGCTAGTTTTTATCTATTTAGTATATACTTGCTTTTACCCATTTTAGTATATACTTGTTTTTACCCATTTTAGTGTACTTAATATAAGTATGTATTAACCCAATATGTAAACACAAGTTGTTGTACATATGTATCTAACTCATAGAGTTACTTAAACTTGTTAAGCCAATATGTAAACACTAGTTGTTGTACATGTGTATCTAAAATATAAAATCACTTAATCTTGTTATAGTGTTTTATGTGAAAACGTAAGTGTGTTATAAAACTATTAGTTCAAACCATTTACGTATTTTATTTGTTTCGTTAATATGATTTTACTTTTGTTATCGACAAAACATTAGAAGATCGTAAAATATAAATAAATGTTTTTACGGCTTATTTGTATTAACAGGCACATTTGAGAATGGCTTGACCAAGAATGATGGTGGTGGTAGAGAAGTGTCAACTTCCATATGGTCGGGTGGTTGACTTTGATGATTTCTCATAATCCAAATGGGATTATATGATGGAAACGGCGAAAAGGAAGCCGGAGCAAGTGTTCAACACCTTGATTTTGTACTATTATTCCTCCTAATGAGGAAAATGTTGTCGGCGGAAGCGGATGAGACGGCCTAGGAGGCAAGTCCTCTAAATTGTAGAGGTGAGGGGATGTAGACGAAATAGCTCTAGGAACTAATGGTGATGGTTTAGTGGAGATGATATTGTTTGGCCTAGGAGGTATGTTGGTGTTTGGCATTGGTAGTTTTGTGGGTACTATCCTTTTAGGAATTAGTTTGATTGGATGATGAAGGATCCTATCATTTGTTGGCTTGACCGGAGATGATTCGGTTAAAGAGATTTCGTGTATAACACGCGCCTTTTTCATGGGTGGTTCTTTGGTGGATAAGTTACTACTTGGAGTTTTCCTCATGATGAGATGATTTCAAGATGTTTGCAAAGATTTCTAAAGTGCTGAAAGTTAGGATGAGAGTGATGACTAGGGAGGTCGTAACAAAGTGGTTTATAAACCAAGAGATTTGGCAAGTGCATTTAAGCCTTAAGCCACTAGGATTCATTGGAATGTGATGATTAACATGCACAAGAGTCAACTTCTAAAGTGCAAAGATTTCTAAAGTGCTGAAAGTTAGGATGAGAGTGATGACTAGGGAGGTCGTAACAAAGTGGTTTATAAACCAAGAGATTTGGCAAGTGCATTTAAGCCTTAAGCCACTAGGATTCATTGGAATGTGCTGATTAACATGCACAAGAGTCAACTTCAGAGGTTGCACTGATCTAGGAACTCATTTAAGATGAGATGGAGTGTTTGAGTTAGGAAGATGAGTTGAAATGATTGTTTTAGCAAGATTTGACATAAACTGTCATCCGGTTCCCACGGTTCCCTCCTCAAAGGGATCCGTCTAGGCTAATCCTAGGGATCCGGCAATTCAGCAGTTATGAAAGAGTGGAAATGATGTTTCTAAGATCTAAGACCTATAACATCTTGAGTGTTTCAGTCTTCCTAAATGTCTTAAATGAAGGGGTGCTTAAGTACTTGAAGGTAATGAGTGATGTAGCTAATGATTGTCTTTTATGGAAGGATTTGGAACTTTCAAAGAGTACCAATGGATGAGCAAGCATGACACTAAAGATGAGAGTGTAAATTGAAGCTAAATGATCCTAGAGATCAGGTTGTGACTTAGGATAGTGTTTTGAAAAATATCCTAGAGGCTTTGAGATGAGAAAATTAGGATTTGATCAACTTTGAACAATTTTGAGGTGAGGATGATTTATGATCAATTTTGCCATAATTGAAAGATTTTAAAGACTAAGTAGAAAATGAATTCTGAGTTTGAGAGCGGAAGAGTAATCGATTAAAATGAAACGGTAGATCTACAAGCGTTTTAGAGTGTGATCTAGGTGTGTGAGTAGGAAGGATCAACCTATCTTGATAAGGACTTAATTTTCCTTAAGACACTATGTTTAGCTTAGTGTGAGGTGTTCTAAGGATATGTTTGAAATATAATGCTTGCAATTGCATTTTCTGTTTGCCGGATCCCACGGTTCCCTGAGTGAAGGGATCCGTCTAGCACAAACTTTGGGATCCGTCCATCTGCTCAGCAGAACCTTTACTAAAGGTATGCAATGATCTTGACAATGCATCATATTCCAAGGTTGGTTTAGAGGGGTTCTAACACTAAGATATCAAATGTAATATGTTTTTATTTCATGAAGGAAATAGGATTACATTGATAAAGCACGGGTACAAGAGATTTGATCCTATTTTGAAATACTAATAGGTTTTTTGAGTGTTTTCGCTAGGAGGATCATTACGTGATTGATGAGTGTTGGTGGAATCAAGAATGAACAAAGTCTTCATGAGAGATATGTTTAGCGGTTTCATCATCTTGTTCACAAGTACGTACAACGGACTTTGAAATTGAGGATGGAAGTGCATAACATTATGATAGAGGCGTGTCAAGAACATTCCATAAGGGATGAGTTTATTCTTGGAGCCTTGAAGATTTGCAATTAGCCTTGCGAAGAAGTAGGCGAGATTGTATGGTTGTTGTGTTAGCAAACAGTACAGCATGTGAGCACAACAAGCGGGAAGAATTTCTCGATTTCCCCTAAGGCTCCTAACATTTTCACGTAGGATGAGTGCAAGAGGCTTGTACTCTTCTCGGATATCCCTTGTAAAGATTATGTTTGGATCGGAGTAATATGGTCGAGGTTTGCATATTATGCGATTTAAATCTTCCGGAGAGGGTATGTGTGAACAATATGGACTATTTTCTTCACGAAAGTTGAAGAGAGAATCAAGAGACCAATCTTCGGTGAAGGCACATTGTCCATGATTAGAAATCCGGAGGATGTGAGCAAAATGCCCAAGGGTTGGAGTAAACTTTTAGTTTTTGATATAAAACCAAAGAGATAGAGAGCGATACTCGTTACGAAGGAGTTCGACTTGACGGAAGATTTCCATTATGAACCTTGGACATATCTTCTCGTTGATTTCAAGAAGACATTCTAGTCCTATGGCTCGGAAGGAGGTATTGATACCTTCTTCGAATTGTAGAGAGGTGTCTACAATACGTCCTTCATGGAAGTGACGGGTTTCGAGATTGTTGAACCCATGGACATGATTGCCAGGTGTGTTGGGCTCAAGAGAGATGTTAGGAGTGTAGACGCTAGTGAGTGAAAAATCAAACTCGTATTCATGCGTCATAGTTGAACCTATAGAAGTGATGGGTTAATAAGAGGTGATGTTTATGGTCAACCTATGATTATCTAACGTTTTTATTAGATTTTTATTAACAATGGTTTTTAAACAAGAAAGACACTTGACTCACTTATGGTTTTGACATTCTAGTGGAGTATTACTTTTAGAAGAAAAATGGTTTTTAATTTGCATGAAAAACTGTTCTCCAGTAGGACGGATCCCACGGTTCCTTTTTTAAAAGGGATCTGGCTAGTATGACTTCCGGGATCCGTGGATCTGTAGTAACAGAAACAGATTTGATAAAAACATAGGTTTTACATTTTTATACCACGAAAAGTGTTTTATCCTACATTTTCTTTTAGCATGCATACATGACTTCTAATGTATCACGAAGGAATATGAAACATATAAATCACAAGAAAATAAATAATAACAAAGATAACAAGATTATTAGTAATATTGCATTTCAATGCTAAGGATGAAACAAAGGATAGGGTATATGATCCCAATGTAGATTAACAACACAAAGTAAATGTCTCCATATGTGAACTTCATCATAGGGAACAAAAGTGCGATGAGTGTTAAGGCGATGAGCACGAGTGCGATGTAAACCATGTTGATGACGGATCTTCTTGGTTTCGGTTTAGATGGAATGAGGAGGAAGATGAAGTTTTTGAGTGAGAGGAAATTTTTGAAATTGGAAGATTTGAAAAAGTGAGGGTTTGATAGAGTGGTCGACGGTGGGAGTATTTATAAGGAATGAGGAATTTTTGAAATTCATGTTTTGTTTTATTATTGGATTAAAAGAAACAAAACATAAGTTTTATATACCACGACTTTAGACGAGAAATAAAACACGTATGTGAGAAAAAGGCTTCCTAATGAAGCTTCATGTAAAACATGTAATTGCACAAAAGATAATCATATAAATACCTAAATAGGTATACTTAATTATCAAGCAAAGTAAAAAGAAAATCATACCTCTAGCGCACTTAGGAATGTCTTTACAAATGACACAGCAAATGTCACTTAGACTATTCCCGCTCCTTTGCGTTTAAGATACCTTCTTAAGGAATGTATTCTTGTTACCAAGCGACTCCTAAAGCTTGGTGGGTATGAGCTTTGACTAATCAACATGACAAGGAAGATTAGTGCAAAAAAAAAAAAAAAAAATTAAAAAAAAATGTTGTTATCAAATCAACATCCAAACGTATAGTTTTAAAAGACATGGTGTTTGTTTTTATGAAAAACCTTCTTTGTAGTTTTCAATTAACCATGGATCGTATCAAGTTTTTAAAGTACAATATACTTCAAGAAACTTGGTAACGAAGCTCTGATGCCAATTGTGGAAAACTAGAAGGGGGGGGGGGTTGAATAGTTTTACCAATTAAAACTTCCTTTTAAACTATTTAGATTGACTTATGTCAATCTATTTGGTTGTGTGTGTTGGATGTTGATAAACAAGCATATAAAGATATGTAATGAAGAGATAAGAGTAAGAAGCACAAAACTACAACGCGAGTATTTATAGTGGTTCGGCTACAAGGACACCTTCCTTGCCCTACTCCACTCCCCGAGTCACCTACTCAAGAGTTCGTAAACACTACACTAATCTCCTTATGGCGGAGAAGCCTTCACAACGTCGCCTACCCTTTTTCCGGTGCTAGGCTAACCACCGGGTTCTTTCACTCCAAGGAGGTGAACCAAACCTACACAACGTCGCCTACCCTTTATAAGGTACTAGGCTAAGTACCTAGTTCTTTCATTCAAGTACCTAGTTCTTTCATTCCAAGGTGAACTACACCTTCACAACGTCTCCTACCCTTTATTAGGTACTAGGCTAAGCACCTAGTTCCATTGCAATGGAGGAAATACTACCACACTACACCAACGACTAATCCCAAAGGAGATCTACTCCTTTACAACATCATCAAGGACATCAATATCCTTGGATCTAATGCTAGTCTATCTAGTACATCGAAACACACCATATCGAATGTACATCTAAGGCACCTTTCACTAATGCCTTTGACTAGATCTACAAGACACCTTTCACTAATGTCTTGTGTCTTCACTTCTAAGCACCTTTCACTAATGCTTCAAGTCTTGACTTCTAAGCACCTTTCACTAATGCTTCTTGTCTGGACTTCTAAGAACCTACCACAATTGCTTATGCTATAGACGATAGATACCCTTCACTAATATCTTCGTCTTGACACTTGAGACATCTTTCACTAATGTCTTCAACACTACACTTCTTTAAAAAAGAAAGGAATCATCAACAAGAAGACTTCAGTAGCCTTGATGATGAGGAAGCATGGCAACTCATGGACTTGAGCTTACTCGACTTCAAAGGTGGTGATCTTGCCTTTAAGAGGAACCTAAAAGATCACACAAAAACAAAACTACAAACATATATCTCTTGGATATGAGGTTAGTGAGTTTTTAACTCAAGGAGAAAGTGTGTTGGAAAGGGGTGAGAAATAATGAAGAAATGACTCACTATTTATAGAGGAAAAATCCTACTGTTCCCCGGATCCCACGGATCCCTTCCACAAGGGATCCGTCTAGCGTTAAGCTAGGGATCCGTGGGACGCTCCCTTTTACCCATGGGTATTTTGGTTATGGGTCATGGGTTGAACCATGGATCTTTGGCTAGATACAATGTATCTTTGAGTGCAATGCACTTGGTCACTTGGGTATGGGTTGATCCATGGGTTATGGATATTATCCATGTATGATATAAGCATGATGTCATGCAATGGGTTATGGGTCAAGATGCATGGGTTATGGGCTTTGGGTTGTACCCAACTACATTCAATGTATTTGCCCAATGGGTTGTGATGCTTAAGTTTCTACCCATTTATATTACCCACTATACTACATACTAGTTATGTGTATATTTTATCCAAATATGTAAACACTAGTTGTTGTACATATCTATTACTAAATCATAAAATCACTTATACTTGTTTTAGTGTTTTATGTGAAAATGTGAATATGTTAGAAACTATTAGTTCAAACAATTTACGTATTTTATTTGTTTCGTTAAAATGATTTTACGTTTGTTATCGACAAAACATTAGAAGATCGTAAAATATAAATAAATGTTTTTACGGCTTATTTGTATTAACACAATCTTTAATGACACATTTATTATGTTAACTGATCAGGAAATACTTACCTGGCTTATCCGGGGCTTGCAATAGACTGCATAGAGAATGCAAATTGCAGCAGTCATGCCCTATTAAGATGCCTACATAAAAGGGTCATGTTATAGTATACATGAGCTATTATTACCTACTTAAGCTCTCTTGTTACCTGATATGTTACCTGATTTGTATAAATTCGTGGATAATTAATCATTAAAGCACTCAAATAAATCAAATAAAGATGAAAAAAAAGAATCAATTAAAACCCAAAATCAAATTAATTTTTATAAATTAACTAATTCTCAAACCTGGTTAATCGAAAGTGATGATGATATTTGTTTGTGCCGTTATTTTCGGTCTTGATTAATCTGACAAAAACGTACAAAACAGGAAAAAAAATATTATATGTGTGATGAATATGATTTGCTGAAAAACGAAGATAAAAGGATGAGATGTGGTTTTTTCGGATCAAGATGAAAGAAATAGTGATAGAGGTGGTTTGGATTTTGAATGGGTGATTGAGAGAATGATGGGTGTTTTCATTGAGTTGTGTTAATTTGGAAAGGTAGATATCTTTAATTTTAAGTTTTCCGACATTTCTTGTTTATATCAATTTTAGTTTGTATTGTATGCACAGCTGACGACTTGGCTCCATTCGTTGAGGCGCTTGGTTTTGAAGTAAAAGACCCAGGTTCCAATCTATCCAGCTTCATTTTTTAAAAGTATTTAACCCAATTTTAATATACGAATTTATCATGTCTCCTAAATATTAAAAACGAATTTTAATAAAAATGTAACATAAATTCAATGATGACATGGAATAATGACAAGGCATTATGGGATGTCAAGTGACATTATATGTGGCATACCTCCTTTTATATATAATGTATAGATAGATATAGTATAAAGATCAAATAAAAAGACAAATATCTGTAAAAAGATAAAAAGTTTTTTTTTTCCAAAAATAGTTCTCGAAAAATTCCCAAAATATTCCACAAGATCGGGTATGATTGTGCATGCAAAAGTTGTGAAAAACTTTTTTCTAAAAGTGGATATTTTTTCCGAAAAAAATTATGAAAAAATAGGTTTGCACATTAAATCGTTTTTTTTTTTGTATCAAAAATTGGTTTTTGCACCCAACTTCTTTTGATTTTTTTCATCAAAATAACATTGCGCATCTAATTAAAACAAGTTGAAAATTTTGTGCATCAAAATTTTTTTGCGCATCAAAATTCGTTTTTTGTACATTAAAAAAACCGTATCAAAACTCAAAATTATAAAAAATGTTTTCACAAAAGTTTTATACACCAAAATACCCGATCTTGTGGAATTGTTTTGGAATTTTTGGATAATTTAAAAAAAAAACAAATTTTTTTATTCTTTTTACGGATATTTGTCTTTTTATTTTAACTTTATCACACACACATATATATATATATATATATATATATATATATATATATATATATATATATATATATATATAGTTAGGATCAAATAAGAAGATTACTTAAAATAAGAATGAATAAGAAGAACTATAACCGCAAATCCGAGATGCACCGACTTAAATTATATGCATTCCTATAATCTTAGATGCATTATAACACACCATAGTGTGTTTTCTAGCTTTTAATCAGATGCATATACGTATATTAGATGCATTTCATGATTTCTCTTGTTTTTTGTTCCTCTTCACGTGTCAAAATCATGAAAATCAATTTGCACCATCTATACATCTAATTAACTTTCGAAACTCAAGATGTAGAATCTATATGAATAGAAATGCATCTAATGCAAGTCGTTGCATCTCAAATGCGTGATTCTGGTAACTTCTCACCATTTTTTATTTTAATTTACTTCTTACTAGATCCCTAATATATATATATTGCTGGGTTTTTTCTACAAGTGATAGATACTATAATTCTCTTATTATTACTTGTTTTCATTTGTCTACTATTTAAACTTGGTGATATATAACTTTACTCGCTAAAAAACCTAGATCCCCATGCGAAATCCAAACTATATGTAAACAATTATTTATTTATTTATTTATTTTGGCTGATCTCTTAGACATTAGGTTAGGTTTTTCTTGGGCACAACTCAAAACCGATAGAAGACCTTGATGAACAATGATACCAACGTCATTGGCACTTGTATCATTTTACACAAATTCTTGATTTTCAAAGAACGAATCTCTTGTTATCTATATCTATATCTATATTTATATTTTAATTACAACAAGAATCATTTGTATAATTATAAATTACTAATCATTTTTTTAAATCAACCAATCAAATTATTAGATTCATTTGTAGGCATGATTAGTAGGCACAACAATCATTTTTCTTATAGCAAAGTATGTAAACCACTTTGGCTATGTTTGACACATGAAATTATGGAGAGATTATGCTTATTTTTTTTAAAAAATAAGCTAATTAAGAAATAATATTTGTTTAAGAGACAAAACTTACAAGAGATTATTAAAAAAAAAAATACTTTTTTTCATAATCTCTTAAAATAAAAAATTACTTATTTTATAAAAATAATCTTCTTTTATAATTTTTTTCAGCAACAACACCAACATCAGCATCAGCAACAACAATATCACCAGCATAATTTATTTTTGGCAAACATGCGTTTCTCTATTTTGGCACAAATTGTTTTGTGTCAAAAACTAAAACAATTATTCTGTAGAAACAACCTAAATCATCCATGAGAAACATGATAATCAAACAACTTAATGTATAAATCATTTTTCAATGGTAGGGTTTTTGTAATATTTTTACCTTTTGATGATGGTTCATTTCGATACCTAACTCCTGAATAAGGCTATCCGGCCCACTACAAAAAAGGTGCGTTTTCAATAGCTAAAACATAATTCTAGTTAATAAATAAAGAGTAAACTACACCATTCGTCCTTGTGGTATACGTTAACCATCAAGGATCGTCCTTTGACCAAAAAAAATTGCACCGTTGGTCCTTAACTGCGAAACGTTACTCAGCGTTGGTCCTTCACCCTAACTGGCGTGAGTAACGGGCGTTAAGCCTATTTAAGTCGAGGGTATATTTGTCATTTCACACTTCATCTTCTTTCTTTATACATATCATCTTTACCAAATTCATTACCACTTTTCTTTTACACAAACCACAACCAAAACCCACCATCTCCTCTCCATTCACCTCATCCCTCCTCCTTCTTCTCTCTTGATAAACTTCTGCCACCGCCTCTCAGCTACACCCGCAACACCTCCAACAAGACAAGGAGATCAAGGTGCTATTATTTTTGATTTGGGTTGGTTCGTGAATCAGCACTGCGCACCATCTCCTCTCCATCTTTTTCGATCCTTATGGTATGTCGATACACAATCGACCTTGTTATTTTCTTTTGATTAAAAACCGACTACCAAATCGTTATTAAAGTTTTCGTGGAATGAAACTTACCTTAAAAACAAATTTTGAATCTTTTTCTCGTGTGGTAAAAACCAGATTCAAAGGGGTGTTTGTTTGATTACCTGGCGAGTCAAGAAACCCATAGGGGTTGGTTCAGTTTAACTCAAAATAGCACGAGGAGTGTTGTTTATTCGGTTGGGTCAAGAGAAACACCGATTAGGGTGTTTGTTTGTTTTGTTTTTGGCTCGACAGCACCCACGAGGGTATGTTTGTTTTGGTTCGATCCAGCCTATAAGAGTATTTGGGGTCTGTTTGTTGTACTCGGATCAACACAAGCCAAGTGGCTGTGTTTTGTTTTTGTTTCGGTTCAGCAGAGACGACCCACAGGGGTGTTTGGTTGTCTCAGATTTAAGAGAAAAACCACCACAAATGGGTGTTTGTTTTGCGTATCACAACCCCATAGGGGTGCGTCTGGTTAATATCTGCCCAGCTCAGGGAGGAGGTGAATGTAGAGGAGATGGTGGGTTTTGGTTGTGGTTTGTGTAGATTATGATGAATATGTAGATTGTAAAAGAAAAGTGGTAATTAATTTGGATTATGATGGTGGGTTTTGGTTGTGGTTTGTGTAAAAGAAAAGTGGTAATGAATTTGGTAAAGATGATATGTATAAAGAAAGAAGATGAAGTGTGAAATGACAAATATACCCTCCACTTAAATAGGCTTAACGTCCGTTACTCACACCAGTTAGGGTGAGGGAACAACGCTGAGTAACGTTTCGCAGTTAAGGACCAACGGTGCAATTTTTTTGGTAAAAAGACGATCCTTGATGGTCAATGTATACCACAAGGACGAATGGTGGAGTTTACTCGTAAATAAATAAATAAAAAAGGGTATCGCACGACGACTCGCAAATGAATATCCTCGTTAATGTAAAAGTTATACATGAAGGTTCTCCGTGTGACACTTCTAGAAGGTATAAGATTTTTAGTAGTATAAAAAATACGATAGATAAGATATGCTAAGCATAGTACAACTCCATCAGGTCTTTCTTCATTATCGATAGTGTGCATCTATAATTTGTTGGTGGCTGATGACACATTAATGAAAAGAGTAAATTATTTGTACTATCCATCAACTTATTATTGAAAGGCAAGGGCCACCATAAATGTAAACAATCAATGCACTCACCGTAAAATCAGAATCGGTAGGTGTATATTAAAACATTATCATAACACTAAATGGTTGTAGTTCAACCAAGGACAAAAACGTTAATGCACCACTCTTTATGAATGATAATGTTGTTATAAATCTCCGATTTATTGATTTATTGATTTATCATTGTATTACTAGATGCATGTGCGGGCTATCTTGCAACGATATTGAGAAGATGGTGGTGGTGTGCGGTGAGTGACAGTAAGGAGTGTTCAAAATTCTGAAACCAAACAACCGAACAGAAAAACTTACAAACTGTCGTTAATTGAAAATATTGATATATACCAAAAGGAAAGATATGTTTAATCTAGGAATAAGAATTCGTAGGTCAACTACACAAACAGGGAAACATGGAGAGAAGAAATGGTTCCGTATTTGAGTTCAATGATTCACTTTTGAAGTAACAGAATTAGAGAGAGAGTTGATTACAATCATTTTTAGTAAATGATTACAAATGAAGTAGAAAGAAACTACTTATACATATAGAAATGGTAAGGGATGCAGTAACACAATTTCCCGCCAAGTTTGTAACTGAATTTGGCCCTACACGTGCCTTGCACGTGACTGATCTCTTGAACTACGTTTTGGTGTGTATCAAACCATTCCCCTCGACATGATGCTTGTCTTCAAGCATCTATGATGAGATAACCTTCTTTAGATCTACCAACTATTCCTGGTCTTAACAAACGCGAACCAAGAACATCATTAGGCCTTTTAGTAGAATCTCTGCAACTTGACATAAAAGACACATTGGCACCCCCGTATTTCCCTTCCAAGATTGATATTCCCTTTTGAACAATCTGGTCAGCAATTAGATTAGAAGACACATTACCAGCCCCAACTTGCTCTATAGCGTCTCTTTTTCTCTTATACACTGGATACTGAAAACCCGTTGCACCTCTTGTATCATCATTAAGTACCATATAAGTTCCTAAAGTACTTTGATCAGTTATAACCGCCTCTTGAACTTGTTCACTCTTAAAGCACTTCATGACTTCACATTGATCACTTTCAAAACTATCAAACGCGACAGTAGCTAAATCTCTTGAACCAGGTGTAGCTGATCTCATACATGTACTTGAGAAAAGAGCACCATGCTTACCAGGCCTTTTCCCTTGTTTTTGCTCCAAAGATTTGGCGATGTATACAACTGATCCACCCAAATTTTCTGGTTCAGGTAAAACACTGACCCAAACGCGAACTGATTCCATCCTTCCTTCTTTCTTCCTCAGGGGCCATTTCCAAATGTCAAAGTTCCAGTTTTTACACTTAAATTCGCATCTTGCACCACATATCTTCTTTCTTTTACGCCATTCCCACATGTAAAATTCCTTATTCACAGCCTCGCTTCACATTAAGTGCCTACTCAGGCTCACTTTTCATTGAGTGCCACCCAAGTGCCAACTCATGCTCACTTTGCCCATATTTTTTCTTTGTCATGTAACCATGGACAATCCGCATTCTCTTTCCATTTGTCCACCCCCATGAACAAACCATATTAGTTGTATTGTGTTTCCTTTTCTCTTTCAACCACTTCCATGAATCAAACATTAATTGATCAAAAGCATCATTATATGTTACCTCCATACCTTCATAACCAGAATTCAAACTAGTTAAAACAAATCCCATTTAACAAACCTCATTATTTCCCACTCTATCTTGCTTTTCCAAGTTGTCATCTCCCTTATCCCAATACCTTCTTACCCGTTCAGACAAAATCTTATTTCCCAACTTCGCATCAATTTCAGCCAAATCTTCCCTTACTAAAACACCAGCAAATGATATAGCAAATGGGTCATTTGTTTGATTCAACCAACATGAACAAATGTTATCTTTTCACAATGCAATATCACTAGCAACCCTATTGTAACACCCCCAACTTCGTGATACGCAGCGGAATTCAAACTGGGTGTTACTTCATGGCACAACAGTTATAACAATAGAAAACGAACTATAATGGAGTCTTTTTAAAACATTTATCATTCGAATTATATAAATGTCAGAGTTTACAAAAATGAGGTCCCAGTAGTTTCACGGTTTACAAATCACATAAAATGAGTTTTCGAATGATAATAAAATTTATAGCCTTCTTGGAGTATCCGTGCTCCTCCGTGCCAGCCTCGTTCATTATGGACCTGAGATACATGCTTAAAACAGTCAACACAAAGGTTGGTGAATTCATAGAGTTTATAGTTAAGTAGTTGAGCACAATTATTCGTAGTGTGAGCTATAGACTCACACTCATAGTTGAAAACAAAATAGTTATTATTGCACTAAGCTCATGACTACAAATGTGTTAACACCAGATGGACTTCATCCGCACATGACTACAAATGTGTTAATCACAAAAGGACTTCATGACATCTTAGGCAATAAACAGTTATTATTGGTCTAAGCTCATGACAACCAAAACGTTAATAGTGTATCAATAGAAATTGATATAATAGTAATAGTACCCTAGTAGGTAATTTGCCATTATACCTAGAGTTCTTAAATAGAGTGCGTTTGTTTGCCAGGTCTTGGTCAAACAAACGGGATTCGCCAATCCCGATAGATCTACCCATATTATTCACGTTCACTCGCTCGTGATTAATGGTTCATGATATAGGGACTTCGAACATGGAAATCGGTTACTTAGTGCCAATAAAACATTTAGATGTGGCATAGAGTTTCAAAGCAATGTGTTCAGTTTAAAAATAGCATGTATCCCCCCCAAGGGTTTGTAAAACAATTAAGTAATAGAAAGTGGGACTATAAACTCAAGGTAATCAGTAAAAGTTTAGAGTACTTATGAAAGTAAATGAAAATAGTTGAGCATGTATCTCCCCCAAAAGAAATTCAAAAGGTATAAAAGTAGGGGCCATGAAACTAACGGTAATCCTTAAAAATTTAAAGTACTTATGAAAGTAAATGAAAATAGTTGAGCATGTATCTCCCCCAAAAGTAATTCAAAATGTATAAAAGTAGGAGCTATGAAACTCACCATGATTTAATACGTTTTGTGTTTATTGAATTCGATGGATAAGCCGAGAAACCTCTACGCGTAACCTAAAATGTTGTTAACACTGGAAACGTAGGTTTAAAACGCGTAAAACGTAAAATGTACGAAGTCTACGTAGAAATGAGAAAATTAAAATGTAACTTTTATAATATCATTATAATGAACCTAAAAGATTTATAATGTCTAGATCGGGCTCAGTCTGGTGTTGGTTGGTGTTATGTGTTCTTTAAACCTAAAACCGTAAGCTTAAAACGCGTAAAACGTAAAATAAGAAAATGTGAAATTCTAAAACTCTTGAGATCGTCGTAAGATGTGAAAAACACATATTCCTCTTGTTTGCAATGTCGTGTGGAGATATCGGGATGTCTAAATGTCGTTTAAACCTAAAAGTAAATCTGAGACACGGTTTTGTGAAATTGGTTCTGGGTGGATTCAATGTACGTCGTCAGGATGATTCATCGACTATCAATTATCTTATCATGATAGTAAAATAAAAAAAGTTTTATGGATGAATAGTAAAAGTGAATAGTAAAAAGTGAATAGTAAAAATTCGAGAATGGCTAGAAATCCTGAAAATGTGAATTGTTACACATATTATCAATCTTTTCTTCACTTTCAGTTAAAGCCTTTACCGATTCTATCTTTCCACCAGCTTCCATTTGCATCCCACAATTTCCAACATTTTCTTTATCACTTTCACCAAGAATTTTCGGCCCAAAATTGTCGATGATCACACCATCTGACTTCCCGTTTCATACCATCATCACAATCCATCCAACTAGTACCCATCAAACCAATGGTATATCAATTGCTTTATTTGTATTGTCTAATTTTATCACATCATAATCTTTGCTATCTTGATTATCCGATATCTCATTTTCTTCTTTAACAAGCATATAAAAAACGACCACAGACTTAATATTTTCATCCATCTCACTTACCTTCAATTCAGATTCACTACATATAACCTCATTTTTACCAAGTCCATCAAAACCGTGTATCCTCATGTTTTCATGTTCCTTACCATTGACATCCTCTATACCTCTATCATCAAAAACCCCTCAACTTCACATTATTATTCACCCTACTCTTGAAGCATCAAACATTAAAGAATATAACATTGGTGAATTAGAGTTCTTTATCATGAATTTGTAGTTCGATTCTCGCAAACTAGCCCAAAAATACGCATCTGAGAGAGTTTTGGTTCTGTATACACAATATGGGAAATAGGTTATTTAATTCTACCAATATTAATTTATAACTAACAGTTTTAACTAATACACTAGTCGTATTAACTTATAACTAACAGTTTTAACTAATACACTATCAGTATTAACTTATAACTAACAATAAACATAATAATAAAATTTGCAGTCAAACTTACAATTTTTTCTCCCACTGATCTAATATCATCATCGTTATATTATCCGTATTTATTCACCCTTCCTTTCAACCACAACGTACCACGTGGTGGTTCTTCATCTGGTTCAATTTCTTTACTCTCGATCTTATAAACATCAAATATATACACATGTAAGATAAACCAATATAAACGAAAGTATGATGCTATTAAATGCAAATGTGCAAATGTTTACTGTTACCATTTTATCTATCACATGGGCGTATCCACGTCGTCTCCTTGTATGCTGATAAACACACTTGGAACGCGCCACTTTAGCTGCAGCTGATTTCACCTTGCAACACAAAATCATAAGGCGTTTAGATGTAGTAATGCTAATAGTATACAACTAATATATATGGAAACAACAAATGTGAAGATATTTGAATTTGAATAAAAATGACTAATTAACACCTTGTGTTCCTCGGTGGCCGTGTAGTTTACAAAATTTACCCAATCTTCGGCTTTTATAATTGCACTATACTTCGCCGGGAATTCATTTAGTTTTGAAAGGGTATTTTGGTTGGGCAATACGTAGTTTTGTGTCAATTTCATTCTGAAATTCCATAGAAGTTGACCAAGACGATTCATTATCAACTTTCTGACTATCAAGTCAACATCAAAATATCGCCGCAAAGATTAACACAATGTTGTTAATTAGTTGCACATAATGTAAATGCAGAGATAAACTTATTAACACCTTGTACCTACGACAGCCAAGCCGCTACTAGTTAAAAAAAGTATATGTGTACCGTGATTTCGTCCCACATTTTATCTCTTACTTCTGAATCAACCTTCTTCCAGGAAAGAATCCTGACACCTATATGCTCACGAACCAAATCACCCAAAAAACTCAAAAACAATGCTCTTTGTTTTCTTGATAACCTATTCAGTGCATCGAAGGTTACACTGACCTTTATTCCGTTGGGTTTTCCTTATTCCCTGTGAAAATTAGCTAACCTAGTTATGCCCCTCTTAACTACATTCGTATTTGAATGGTTGTTTTCAGCATCCTCACCTTCATCAGAATACACCTCTGATTCATATCCTAAAGGGTTATCATTTTCATGATCAGAATGAACCAAATCATCTGGATTATTGGCTTGAGTTGTCATGATTCGTCAGAAGTAACGTGTTAAAGAAAATTAGTAAACTTAATTAGTAAATAATGGTGTAAAAATTTAAGTTTTTGTTGTTTTGCTTGAAGCCTGATTTTTTGGAGTAAATTTAGGGCTCATGATGGGGCATTTTTTCAATTAAGGAAACCATGATTTCCTAAATTAGTTTAAAACATTTGGCTGAAATTTGGCTCCATATTTGATAATTAAAATTTTTGGCTCCAAAGTGATAATTAAGAATTTGAATATTTCATTTTTAGCTGCAATTTAGATATTTATTAAAAAATTAATTTTTTGAAAAATCTAATAATTTTTAAAACCAAAACACCCATGACAGAAATGGTGCTTACCCACAGTCCCAAACACCCATATAACTTCAAACCCGCTGTATGAAAGACACATATAACCGCGAATACACTAAAATCACCACATGGCGCATACAAATGAACAAACAAAAGCTAAAAATGGACTTAAAGCAACTAATTAAGCAATTATAACTAACAAGCAGTCCTAGATAAAAAATTAAGCACAAAAATAGGCAAATCCAACCAAGGACTACTGATACAACAAACAACCCTCAGACCTTACTTTAAGCCTATAAATAAACTATTTATAAGCACTTAAATAAGCTCTAACATCCTTAAACAGTCAAAAAAATCAAAAAAAATGTAAATGCAATTAACTAAAGCAAAAACAACAACAAAAACACCCTAAATCTAGTGGTTCAATCCAAAATAATTTTCATGAACAAAACGCTTCACTTGTAAACTTCATAATCAGTCATAAAAAATTGACAACAACCTAAAAATTAAACATCCTAAGCCTACGATAATACATTTTACTAGTGCGAATATGAACTTAAACACCACAACCAATTCCTAAATTCAAAACAACATTAAAAAGGATGAAACAAACTAGAGAACACATTACTTATATTTACAAACATATTTAGCATTCGTATGGATAAAACATCAAAAGATCCATACATATTCCATTGTTAATATATCTACAGACCATCATATTAAACCAAGACGTTAGACATTAGACATTAGACATTAGACATTAGACATAAACAGATGACACTAGAGCAAAAGAAAACATCCCATTCCATAGCGAGCAACCCTTCAACCATTCATCGCCTAAATTTGTTCTTCTTTGGTCTCGATTCCTCCTCAGCTTGAGTAATGAGATCATTCAAACCCTGCAGCTTAGTCCTCGCAGCCTCCCTGTCATCCCTAAGATCCATCAAAGTGCAAAAAGGTCATCCCCATCTCCAAGAGCTTCCATCTCAGCAACTAAAGCATTAAACTGCCCAATCTCATTCTTGGTTGTGGTGGCCTCTTCGCGCATCCGGTTTATAAAGCCACGGAGATTGGAAATTTGCTGAGCCTTGAAAAAACTCATGTAACCATCAACAGATGTCTCCCCGCTAAACTCAATTAGGTCATTAATAACACGCCTAGCCAATTGTTTTTGTCTTGATGGTGCTGCCATTGATAATGAAATTAGGTAAAATAGGATATTATTGAAAGATTTATAACAAAGGTTGAAGAAGAGTTGTAGGGATAGTGTGATAGAAAAGATACTAGTAACTGCAGAAACCCAGAACTAGTACTGGTAGTGGTAACTAATAGTCCTTGTGGAACTATAAAGACCTAATGCTTAAAAACGGCAAACTATTTCCTCCTTCTTTTAAACTATCACTATAAACTAGGGGTGTTGATCCGTTCGACTATCGGGTTGTTTGGTTTCGTTAAATCGGTTATATTTTTATTCTGGTCAACACGAAAACCGAACCGAACCGAACTAGAATTAAACCGAAGCGAACCGAAAACCGAATATAAATTAAGTCCTCTTCTTGGGTTGACCCGAATAACCCGAATTTCACTATTTATTCGGTCTTTTTGTTTATTTTTTCCTAACCCCTGCTATAAATAAACCCAAAATTATTTACATTTTAAGCCATGGCTTCCATAATTAGCAACCTACAAACATAATGTTTGACTAAAGCGGACGAAAACGTGCAAAACGGCTAGAAACGGACGAAAACGTACAAAAACTTATACAAACAGACTAAAACATGAACAAACCAGCGAAAACGTGTAAACACGGACGAAAATGTGTAAAAAAACAAAAACGTATAAAGACAGATTAAAAAGGACAAAGACGTACAAAAACGGACGAAAACTTATGGAAACAGACGAAAACGTGTAAAAACGTAGGAAAGTGTGTAAAAGTGTAAGGAAACGTATGAAAACGGACGAAAAAGTCTTAAAAGCATACGAAAATGGCTAAAAACGGAGAAAAGCGGACGGAAACGTGTAAGAACGTAAGAAAATGTATGAAACGTAAGAAAATGTACGTTAATATGTAAAACAGATGAAAATGTATGAAAACAGACGAAAACGTGTAAAATAGATGCAAACGGCTAGAAACGAACGAAAACGTACAAAAACTGTCACAATTCTCAATTTCCGGTCATTTCTCACATTTACTATTTCATTGTTTATCGTAAACTAGGTTTACAACTATTAAATTCGCGTAACCTTAGGGGTTTAGCTGCGAATTCATAAACAATCATCAAGGACATTTCATATAGACTAGGTTTAGTCTACACATCAATATCATATTAGTTCATGCATGGATTTGCATTTTTCATTAAACGTTTATTTTCCTATTAAATAAACGCTATCGCGTAAACATTATTTTGAATATTTGTCCGACACTTCCAAAAATAATCCTAATATATGTTTATACTCATTTTAAGACAATAAAAATTATATTATTAGTTTACCCGATATTTTGGATTTACTTTGTATATATTTTGTTATATAAATATATTTACGACGGTTTACGTAATTTCAATACGATAATTATTTATTCACCCAATACTTGCGAGAAATGTAATTTCATAATTTTTATGACTTCGATATATTTTATTTTGTTCCATTAAAATCGATTTCTAGCTAACTCTACACATAATAACTAAATATCTTCATTTAATTAACATAATATCTTAGAAGTGTTCAAATGAAACTTCTCTTGTTTCTTTTAATTCAAACCAATCACTATCAACTTCTCCAAGTGAATTTTCTCTTCCTTTTCTTTGGAGATGCACGACCAAGCTTAGAGCTAGAAGAAGGCTTCATCATTTTTGATAATAAAAATGTATTCAAGATCCATTTGAGTACTAGTTAAGGTTTAGACTTATAATCTTGAAGTTTAACTAAGTTCTCTATCATCATCAATCCTCATAATCACTCAAGTAAGATTCCTAATATTTTTCTTACTCTTTCATAATCTCATTTGATCTATTTTTATATCCTAGTACTATATATGCAAATATTCTCATGAATTTATACCACTTTATATATATTTTTCAACATAAAATGGACTTACATGTTATAATTAATATTCCCATGAATCTTATCATTTTTGATGATTTATAGGAACCCATGACACCTTAAGAAGGTGTATGGTAGGTTTAGAATAGCTTTGGTGTTAATTTGAAGTGGTTAGAATAGGTTTTTGCGCGAGAAAAACTCATTTCGACAACTATAATTAAGGGTCTGTTGGTTTTTGTTAAATCTGGAATTTTCGACAGATTGTAAAAATTTTTGGGCTAGATATTTGGAAAATATACTTTAAAACGAAAACGTGTCCGCTTGAACGGGTTAAAACGGAGTTATAACGAAGAAGTTATGCTATTTTCAAGTTTGACGACGAAAAACTAATTTCTGAAAATATATGTGCTGTTGCACGAATTTCGACGGACAAAACGAGGCGTTAGACGTGATCTGTAGGAGCCAACCTACTGAAAATATATTAGTATATGTTAATACGAAACCGTGGATATAAAAAACGTAGAAAACAAGCTTATAACGACCAAGATATACACGTTTGAAACCCGACGAAACTCTATTTATTTTGACAGCTTCTAATAGCAAAACAGTTTTTGTAATACGTCGTGTTGAGAGCCCTTTTTCTCATTGATCGAGACCCGTATGGTCAAAAGTTAAATGATACGACTTCTAGACATTGTTGCAAGGTTTTCAAAAACGCCGGGTTTCATCACTAACCCTTAACGTACAAAAATTCACGACTAGTTTTATGAGGCCATTTTGGGAATATTTTCAAAGTATGAAAAGTGTTATTTTACGACGAAAACATTTTATTTACCAATAAATCACTAAATGATTATCGTAGGATATCATTTCGACGTAAGTACTTGTAAAGTAATTTATAACTTGATAAGACGTTATAAACTTATTTTCGACAATAAACTTTATTTTCAAATGTACAAGTGGTATGGATATCATATGAGTTTGCATGCACGACATTGTTTCAGGACTTATATTAGATCATATCATTCATAATAGGTCGCGGTTAGAGAGTTGCATCTCATTTCTGTGCATCCACTTTGTCATCGTAACTATTGCACAGGTGAGTTCGTAGCCCCACTTCTACTCGTTTAATTGTTTTATAAACTCTTCGGGGGAGATACATGCTCAACTTCATGATTTTATTTTACACTTATATGAACTTAAACTATATTGTTTGAACTATCATGAACTTGTTACCCTTTTGTTTCACTACTTATGCTAGTAAGTAGATTGTGCCCGAACTAAATTGATCACTATGTTATGAACGCCATTATTTGAATCACCTTCCTTGATTTTGAACCCTTCGACATGTATATTTGAGCTCTTTTAAATTGATTCGGACCCTTTAACATATAAGTGAACACTTTGGACTTGATATGAACCTTTTGACATATAGTTAAACTCTTTTAACTTGTACAAGGACCCTTTTGATATATTTTAAACTTGTTTGATATGATTTTGAACGCTTCCACTATCTTGAACCTTTTGATATTATTCGAGCTCTTTGACTGTTCTGAACTTTTGAACTCGACTTAAATCTTTGAACTTAATTACGAAATTTTGAACGGGACTCTTGATCTTAAATACAAACTTATGACTTGTTTGAACTTATTGAATCGGACGTGTTATGACCTTGACCTAAAGTCTCCCTTGTTCGGAGCATCCCTATAAAGTCTCCCATGATCGGAGCATCACTATAAAGTCTTCCATGTTCGGAGCATCACTATAAAGTCTCCCATGTTCGGAGCATCACTATAAAGTCTCGCCTTATTGGTGGAGCGTTCTCAATAATTCTCGCCTTATCGGTGGAGTGTGCAAAGTCTCCCCATGTTACGGAGCAGAACGTCTCACTATGTTACGGAGCGTTCTTGACCCAAAGTCTCCCCGGTCCGGAGCAGAACGTCTCACTATGTTACGGAGCGTTCTCGATCTAAAGTCTCCCCTGTTCTGAGCAGTGCAAATTCTCCCATGTTCGGAGTGTTCTTAATTGTATATAATAGTTGTATGATGTACTGTTCGTACATTCGCATTGTTAGTCTCCTATTAGTAGGTAGTATGGATAGCGCTATTAGAGGTCGGCCAACCTCTCGACCACTATGTTACGGGACGCATATTATTTATTCTAGGGGCTTTGCCTGGCATACATTATTATATACGTGGTACTATATTGTGAATTATTGTGGTAACTTATAATCGACTATTACGACAGCGTATACTTGACCACTAGACATACTATATTTTGTGCAATGGGTTGTGAACACACAGGTTGCAAGTTTTGTATGGGCGGGACTTGGAACTGAGTGGATTTACAATGCCTTTGCTTTGTGACCTCATTTGACAACGTGTGCATGAACATAAACTAGACATATTTTGGCAGTGGGTTGTGAACACACAGGTTGCAAGTTTTTTATGGGCGGAACTTGGAACTGAGTGGATTTACAATGCCTTTGCTTTGTGGACTATTCTAAATGACCAAAAACTTTGCCTTCGTTGCATGAACGCTCTTTAAAAGCTTTACTTGTTAACTAAACTCTATGAACTCACTCAACCATTGTGTTGACACTTTTAGCATGTTTTTATCTCAGGTATCTAAGGCATTCACTTCATGGCATGCATGTGGACTTATCATAGAGTCGCGGTGTCAACGCGTCACACATATATTTTATGCACTTAACTATCGTTTGATTGTAACAAACTCATTTTTGTATATTGGAAATATTTTGGGACCTATGTTTTGTAAACTCTGATTCTTTTACTTAATCAAACGATATTTTCAAAACGACACTTTAGGTCGTTCGATATAACTGTTACTTTGATGCTATGACAGTCATCCCCCAGGAATTCCATTCCGCTGCAAAACAGGTAATTTGGGGGTGTGACAAAAACTTATACTAACAGACTAAAACATGAAAAAGCCAGCGAAAACGTGTAAACACGGACGAAAACGTGTAAACAAAAACAAAAACGTATAAAAACAGATTAAAAAGGACAAAGACGTACGAAAATGGATGAAAACGTATGAAACAGACGAAAACGTGTAAAAACGTAGGAATGTGTGTAAAAGTGTAAGAAAACGTATGAAAACGGGTGAAAAAGTCTTAAAAACATATGAAAATGGCTAAAAACGGACAAAACGGACTAAAGGGGACGAAAACGTGTAAGAACGTAAGAAAATGTATGAAACGTAAGAAAATCTACGTTAATATGTAAAACAAATGAAAACGTATGAAAACGGACGAAAACGTATAAAATAGATGCAAACGGCTATAAAACAGACGAAAACGGACAAAAACTTATACAAACGGACTAAAACATGAAAAAACCAGCGAAAACGTGTAAACACGGATGAAAACTTGTAAACAAAAATGAAAACGTATAAAAACAGATTAAAAGGGATAAAGACGTACGAAAACGGACGAAAACGTATGAAAACCGATGAAAACGTGTAAAAACGTAGGAATTTGTGTAAAAGTGTAAGAAAACGTATAAAAACGGGCGAAAAAGTCTTAAAATCATATGAAAGTGGCTAAAAACGGATGAAAACGGACAAAAACTAACTAAATCGGACGAAAACGTATAACAACGTAAGAAAATGTATGAAACGTAAGAAAATGTACGTTAATATGTAAAATAGATGAAAACGTATGAAAACGGACGAAAACGTATAGAATCGACTAAAATGGACGAAAACGCACAAGGGTCGTGTTACCGTGCCCAACTTATCTAACTCAACCCTAAAGACAGTTTCACAAAGTGTTTTGACTAAGACACTTTGTATTACTAATTATATGGCCTCCTCAAATGTCAAAATTAATGTGCCCACCTTTAATAACTTTAATACAGTTTATATAACCTTCACACTATAACTATACACCTACCAAGCCGGTGCAACCCATGCATGATTGGTGATAATGGCTAATTCACATGCTGGGTCATGGGTATTAGGTTATCACTTGTCACATTCATTAATGGGTATTTGACATCATATGAGTCACAAGCATTGGGTTATAGTCCAATGACATTGTATTATAATTTTTTTTTACCATCACATTTAGTTGTTACATCATTTTGGTGAATATAACTTCTAAAATCTCTGTGGCCGTGTTGAGAATTGTAAAACAAATAATAATGATAAAGTATTGAAATGTAGTGTATTAGACTACTTTAATTAGATAGTTGACAACTCACAAAATATAAAAATTTTGGTTTGTAGATGGGTTTAAGATTAGAATTTGGATTAAGATTTTGATTTCGATTTTGATTTGAATTTAATGTAAGAGAGAAAAAATATATTATAAAATAGATAAATTATTATTTAAACTATTATATATATCACTAGATTCTCGACCCGCCCGATGGCCTGGCTAGTTTCGATATATTGTTTGTATCATTTGTAGATATTTGTAATATAAACTAAATAAGTTATTTGATTGTTTGAATTTATGTTTGAATTCTATGACCACACCAGTGCAGACACGAGACCATTCCCTTTGTTTCATGTTTGTTAAAATAACCATCGAACTTTGAAGAGTAAATGTTGGTATGTTTTTATTTTCGAGAATAATAGTTACGGTTTACACAATAATGTATTAGGTATTTGTCTTTAAAGTGTTGATTACGCTTTGATTTATTAAATGGGTCACTTGTATATTTATACTTGTCTTAAAATTTATATTTATGTTCGGGATTGTTTAAAGGAGATACGTTGTTATGTCAATATTACGTTTTTATTCAAATTACAAGTTACGACATCGCGTATGGTTGTGATTTAGGTTACACATTGATACAAGTTACGACGTCGCGTATGGTAATGAAATATTTTTTATTTGTATGTTAGGGTACTTAATTTTTAAGATGATTCTACTATTTAGGTTACACATTGATACAAGTTACGACGTCGTTGTTTCATAAAATAGTTGCGTATTTTTTTCAAATGTACCGTTTTGGTACGTATACTTTTTATTGTTCCACTTAATATTGTGTACTTTCATGTTTTGTTTCATTTTGCACATTTTGATGACATGTCTCAGTTGAAAGTTTGACACATGTCACCATTTATAATGTGACACGTCAACAAAATATGCAAAATGAAACAAAACATGAAAGTACACAACATTAAGTGGAACAAAAAATAGTACACGTACCAAAACGATACATTTGAAAAAGTACGCAGCTATTTAGAAGCCAAAACCCTATTATCAATTATATGGGGCAATTGTATATATACCCACTAAAACTTACATATTTGCATATATACCCAAAACATGCGTAAGTTGCATTGTACATCATGCATTAAAAACTTGTATTATATGGAAATATGCAACTTTTTGAGTTTTAATGGGTATATATGCAATTCTCCCATTATACAAACTAAAAAAATAAAACAAATATCATTCTCTTAATAGTCATCATTGCAAGGTTTTGAGAACCATGATATTACGGCTACAATCACACATACAAATAGTCTACGCAAAAAATCTTCTCTATCTTCTTCAACACAACAACCCCATCATCAGGTAATATTACAAATTTGTTTTTTTTCTTTTTCTTTTTTAACCATCCATTGCAAATATTAAGTGATTGATCTGCATGTTACTGATATGTTGATAGTTACAAATGCATTTTTGGTATTTTTTTTGCAATTTTTAACATATCCTAAAGAATATAGTATCCTTTGATCATAATGTAACATCCATTTTATTAGAAATATATATGATTTGATTCTTTAGAATATTGTGTGACATGTAAATATAAGATGATTTGATAAAAAGAATCATGGATATATGTGGATTGTGGAATACGTATCAGCTATTTGTTAAATAGGTGGTCCTAAAATAATTAGACAACTTGTAAACATATGTTTAATCATTAGGTTAGTATAGCTTTTATATGATTTGGTTAAGCACTACACCTTATGTAATTATCTGAGCTTAGGTTTAAACATTGGATGAAGCAATGACGTATGGTATGTTGGGTAGATTATGGATTTTTTAATAGATTTTAACAAATGTATGGGGTAAGATGATTAACCGTAAAAAAATACAGAGTTTTACTCAAAAAGGACTATATGATTATTGATTTTTGAAACATATTTAAATATGTAGTAATACATCTTCAATCATTTTTTGTTTGACACCTTAATGATAAAGGTGTATTGATCATCTAAGACTTGTATTAGTTGGTGGAAATATTATGTATATGTGAAAACCTTATTGACCATTCAGACGATTGTGGTTTTAAAATAGAATGAGCATCCAATTTTTGGTGGAGGCAAACCACATAAACATTAGGACATTATAGGTAAGTTGTACTTGAAATACTTACTTAAGGTTACAAATTTATCAATGTAACCATCAAATTGATATACGTGCTTACTTTTTAAATTTAAGATGCTTCCTACTGTGTTTACTGAAACACTGTACCCCAAGAAGTGCTGGATATACGTAATCCACAATTGGGGAACCAAACATAAGGTTTATAGGAAATTGATTGGTGGTCGCATTACTTTGTATGGGTCCGAGTGGCTAGCTTTTATAGATGACAACAAATATATCAATGTGGCTACATTCCATTTAATTCGTCAGGAAGAAGACTGTTATTATGTAACAGGGTACAACGATACAGGGCACGAATGCAATGGATACAATCTGGTTCTTGTAGGTTACAGACAACGTAGATGCCTGGTTATGTTGGATGAACATCCTCAACAACCTCCAGTAAGAAAAAAATGTTAATCAATACATTGTATAAGTTTGTTGAAAATGGGGATTATTTTAATTGTTTGACATGCTAATGGTTTTTTTAAACTAAACTGTTACGTAGATCATTCCTTTCAATTTCCAGACCAGCACTGACAATAACCAATTTGACGTTCTTGTTGCTGGAGTGCATGTACCAGCTATCACTCACCGTCAAATTGAAATACTGGATGAAGACAGACACGTGCATGAGTTTGGCGGACATGGATGGAATGAATTGGTTCACGATGAAAACTTGTTTGCTGGCACAAGAGTTGTTTTCACAAATCTACTAAACAATACTCTATCCCTGATGCCATTTGCTGAAAATGGATTGATGATGCGTTCTGAGCATGTACATCGTATGGAGGTGAATGGTAGAAGACCGTTCATGAGAAACCCCATAGATAAAGGTATGTTAATCAAAGTGTAGACATAATCTATGATTTTATATTAAAAATAAACCTTTCCATATAATAGCTTTTAAATTATTTACCATTTTTATTAAATTCCATTTGCAGATGAACGAATGAAACACATATGTGCATGGGACGAATGTACAGAGCATGAAAGTTAAGGGGATTATTTTTACGCGCCCATCCTGGCATATGTCACGGACATGAGTCGTTTGGTAAGTAATGATACAAATCGGACCATTTCAGTCATTATCTGCTTTCGCAAAAACTAATATATACTTCAACACATGGACATACTTTTGTTGAGCATACTACATTGTTTTTTTTAATACAGAACATACAACATTTGTTTGTGAAGCGACATAACATGTGGAAGTACCATAACGCTGTGTTGAAATACCGGGAAGACATGGAGTTTTATGTGAACATGAATCTGGAACACCACAGCGATAAGCCTAGAAGCAAGAACCACGTTACCATAAACGCAATATGGAGAGAGATTGTTCAGGAGTGTCAGTGGGAACCAAACAAAATTGTCAGATTCAATCTTGTTGACTTTGTCAGCGACGACCAAGCTTCAGTGTCTCCCGTACCCCAGTTCTAATTCCAGTCTTTAGCATGTGTTAATATATAATTCCAGTCGTTATCAGTTGTTATGGGTAGACATGTTTATAAACTGTTTTTTGGAATGTGTAGGATTTGTTTGGATTCATTTAGGGTGTGTGTTTCCAAGTAGTTGAAGCCATTCATGAGATGGAAATGTAAACTACTTGGTACAACCTCTATCTGGAAGTGTATGGTTCCTAGTGATGCCATGTACTCTTTTGCCTTGATCATTGTGGGAGCTGGAGTAATGGTCTTGGTGGAAGGGTATCATGGAAATGTATCTAGATGGTATATTGTTGCATTAAAAGGTGTTATTTGTGATGGTTTTGTGCTGGTTGTCATCTGTCCATGGTTATATGATATGGGCCGTTTTTTTTGTTATCAGACTTATAAGGACACTTATATCAGATATTGGATAGAGTTAGCTTATATGCTACTTGATATGGGACTTGTCCATATCAGTGCGTGTTGCTTATTCATTGTACAAAGTTTCCTTAATTAATAAAAGTTCACCTTTGCACCAAAAAATATATTTTGTGTTGTGGTCTGCTTAGAAGCATAAAAGTTTAGTGGTTAAGGCTGCCAGTACAAGGTTAAGTCTGGTAGGTTAGTTTTAGTGGTTAAGGATGCAAGTACAAAGTTAAGTCTGGCAGACCTAAGTTAAGTCTGTTTAGTATTCGTAGTTAGTTGTATTTATGAAAAACATAATAGTTTGTTAGAGTTATATTAGGGAAGGATATGTACGCGTAGAGATATCTTATGAAGGATATACTAGGGTTTCCTAAGTGTATAAAGGAACCCTAAAGTATAGTGAAATGAACTTGTACTTAGATGAATAGAAATATTAATAGAAGAAGTTTATTAGTGAAATAGCATTTGTGTTCTTCTTGCTTTTTGTTAAGATTCCGCATTAACAATCAAGTACTCGTTGTTAAAGAGTTCTTCATATAATTAGTTTGGATTTATCCAAGTTTAGTAGATTATGGTGTTGCACAAGTGTGAATGTGTGTGTTTGTGTGTGCATATCAATGTGACTATAAAAGCCATCACTTACAAACCCACATTTGCATTAACAACACAATAAATGCAACAAACTTGACCATATGGTGTTTAAAGTGAAGAAATGTGTATTTTGTGTGACTATTGATCATCCAATGGCCACATGAATTTTATGTTTGTGTGGCCTTTTCTAACATTTAGTCACACAAAGCATGTTTCTTTTGGGTATTTAGTCACATTCAATTAAGCATAAAGTGGCCAAAAGTGTTAATAAGTGTGATCATATGGTGTTTAAAGGAGATACATTGTTATGTCAATATTACGTTGTTATTCAAATTACCAGTTACGATATCGCGTATTTATGTTATGTATTACTTGATGCAAAACATATGAATAGATTGAGTTTTAAATGTACTTTCGTTGGTATAATTTCATCAAGTATTACATAACACAAATGAAATAAGTTAAGGTCAAAATTGGGATAAAAAGGCTTCAAAAGTCAATATTTCATGTGTGATTGGGTTTTAGAGGTCTTGGATGGTCGTGACCCAGGAGTGTTCCCAGTATTTCATGTGTGCTAGACAATGCCTTATGTAATCTTTTTGTGTTTTGCTTGATGGTATGCTGACTCTGTTATGATGTATGTATATATTTAACTTTGGATTCGGGTAATGTAGTCTAGGGTGTATGTAGGCGTATGTATTAACAATGACTATGGTAATTATGCGTATGTTTTAGTAATGGTAATATTATCAAATAGTTTAATAGCTATTTTGGTTTGATGCCTGTGTCGAAGGCTTAAACATTCTGTTGTTACTTTCATTTTGGTTGTCGTTAACTGGTGGTGCGAACCTCCACGGTGAATTTGTAATATTACTATTACCAATGATAGGTATAAGTAAGTTTTTGTTACGAATAATTGTGGTTGTTTCAAAATGCTAAACCGGTATGAATTATTAATAAATTAGCGATTTCTAATATTTTCGTATTTATTGTTTTAAAATTAAAAATATTTTGGTATGATATTCATATTTTATTAATTGTAATAAACAAATGACCATTCTTAATTGCTATAAACCATTACAAATAAAATCAATTCACGTAACACATAATTTCCGCCTTATCTAAGTTAGTGTAAAACTTCTTTAAATACAACGTTGTTTGTTTTATCACTGTAATTACCCTCTCTGTCGCAACAAAAAACTCTCAACCCTTCTTGGCTCTTAACCCTTGAAAGAGCTACATACAACTGACTATGAGAAAAAATGAGACGCTTTTAAAAAAGCCCAACCTTTGACAATGTTTTGATTTTCATAGCAAAACACATTGATATCGGGAACTCTCTCCTGTTGAGTTTGAAAGGCATTGAAGATTCAAAGAACTGCAACTCAGCATAATTCCAAGAAGAAAGTCTACAAAATCCTTAGAAAACTCAAATGAAGAAACTTGAAGTTCACAAGTGAAGATCAAGTTAGGGGAGGATTGTTGTGAATTATGTAAACCAGAATTAATACTGGTAGTATAACAGTTAAGTCTGGTAGGCTTAGTTTTAGTGGTTAAGGTTGCCAGTACAAAGTTAAGTCTGGCATACCTAAGTTAATTCTGTTTCGTATTCGTAGTTAGTTCTGTTTATAAAAAACATAATAGAAGGTACCCTAAAGTATAGTGAAATGAACTTGTACTTAGACGAATAGAAATATTAATAGAAGAATTTTATTACTGAAATAGCATTTTTGTTCTTCTTGCTTGTTGTTAAGATTTCTCATTAAAAATCAAGTACTCGTTGTTAAAGAGTTCCTCAAATAATTAGTTTGGATTTATCCAAGTTTAGTAGATTATGGTGTTGCACAAGTGTGAATGTGTGTGTTTGTGTGTGCATATCAATGTGACTATAAAATCCATCACCTACAAACCCACATTTGCATTAACAACACAATAAATGCAAAAAACTTGACCATATGGTGTTTAAAGAGAAGAAATGTGTATTTTGTGTGACTATTGATCATCCAATGGCCACATGAATTTTATGTTTGTGTGGCATTTTCTAACATTTAGTCACACAAAACATGTTTCTTTTGGGTATTTAGTCACATACAATTAATCATAAAGTGGCCAAAAGTGTTAATAAGAGTGACCATATGGTGTTTAAAGTGAAGAAATGTGTATTTTGTGTGACTATTGATCATCCAATGGCCACATAAATTTTATGTTTGTGTGGCATTTTCTAACATTTAGTCACACAAAGCATGCTTGTTTTGGGTATTTAGTCACATACAATTAATCATAAAGTGGCTAAAAGTGTTAATAAGTGTGACCATATGGTGTATAAAGTGAAGAAATGTGTATTTGTGTGACTATTTATCATCCAATGTCCACATGAATTTTATGTTTGTGTGGCTTTTTCTAACATTTAGTCACACACAACATGTTTCTTTTGGGTATTTAGTCACATACAGTTAAGCATAAAGTGGCCAAAAGTGTTAATAAGTGTGACCATATGGTGTTTAAAGTGAAGAAATGTGTATTTTGTATGACTATTGATCATCCAATGACCACATGAATTTTATGCTTGTGTGGCCTTTTTTAAATTTAGTCACACAAAGCATGTTTGTTTTAGGTAATTAGTCATATACAATTAATCATAAAGTGGCTAAAAGTGTTAATAAGTGTGTCCATATGGTGTTTAAAGTGAAAAATGTGTATTTTGTGTGACTATTGATCATCCAATGGCCACATGAACATAATTTAGTCACACATTTGTGATATGATGTGGCTATTGAAAAGGCATATAGTCACATGATCGTGCTAGAAGTAAATTTGACTATACAAATTATCTTTTGCCAAGCTAACACAAAATAAACATTAAAAACACATATTAAGTTACGTTACCATATGTACTGGATTTTGGCTACACTTAAATAATGTGTGACAAAACGTTTAGTGTGACTATATATGGCATTCGGTCACAGTGTTATTAGTAAATGTGACTATATACATTAGCTTTTGGAAAGCTAACATAAACTAAACTTTAAACACACATATTAACTTACGTGACCATATGTACTGAATTTTGGCTACACTTAACGAATGTGTGACAAAACGTTGGTGTGGCCATATATGGCATTTGGTCACAGTGTCCAAGTGTGTGACATATATTTGTCACTTTTTATATGTATATCATGATTAATGCTTCAACCTTACTTTTCATTTGTCACGCGTTCCAATTTTATATGTGGCTAAATAATTAGCAAAACATATTAGTCACCCTTAAATAATGTGTGACAAAACTTGACTGTATGATTCAGACACACACAAAATTACTTCATGTGACTAATGCATCAAGGTTACTTGTACTTGTCACACGTTGCAAATTCATATGTGGCTAAATGATCAAAAACAAAATTCCCAGTTACCTTTAGCCACATAATGTTCGATTGTGTGGCAATACAGTTCTAATGGTCATACAATCAAAATTTTCATGTGTGGCTAATTAGTATGCGGTCCAAATATGCAAATGTGTAGCCGTTATATTTCGCCCATGTGTGACCAAATCCCGTTTTTGTACTAGTGGTTGTTACGATTTCTTTCCAAGAAATTCGTAAATGTAACTGTAGAAGGCTCCAAATTCATAAGAAAAGGGTTTTGACCGATTCTTTGTTGCCTTTTCAGTTCCGACCATTAATCCGACCATGTTTCCGACCAAGTTATGACAACAAGATTTATGAGACATTATACAGAAACTGATAACCATATGACCATATTCAGGAGACACCAACTGATAACCACATTTTACCATAAGCTCTTCAAATGTTGAGGATGACGACAATTGACGCTCTTTGTCTTCATCTTGTACCTTGACTTGAGAACTTTTTCTTCATTTGTAGGAAAATGATGTAATATGCATGAATTGGGTTAACTTCCCCCCAATCCATGCTGCATGTCTTTAGCAGCTTCTCCGTACACTTCATTTTGCCGAAGTTTCTGAATCAGCTTCCCCCCAAACTGACAACCGTCTTTGGCAGATTCGAAACTTTGATGCAGTAGACATGTCTTCTAACCTTTGAAGTTTTTAGTGTGCAGCGGAATTTGTAGATGAGCAGTAAACCACACTAGGAAACTGTTTTTTCATGTAATCACAGTTGTACACAATGTGGAAAAGTCGTTCGAGGTAACATGCAAAAAATCAATAATATCTTCTCACGTATGTAGATGCTTCACATAAAAAAACCACGAAAGATGAAATAAAACAACTTCCCACTAATTGTTGCGGTCTATCAGTATAATAATCACCTGTAAATATGCAAATACTCGATAAAATGACCGTGTGTGAGGCATCATAACATCATATGTAGGTAACTTCACACGAAATAACCCCGTGAAAGTTGAGACAATAACACCGAAGTAAGACGTTTTAGCCATATATCTTCTCATTTCTTCCCCCTGATTGCATAAATTCATGAAGGGAAAGGGTTTTCGTAAAGAAGCCAAAGAAAGCACAGTATGACCACACTCTCTTCCCACCGTTGTTTTCGATGAATCAGAAACATACACCACGTATGTTGATGATGAAATTGGAGACAACATAACCCTGTATGTCCAATTAATCAAACAAGTGTGAAGTACCATAAATATCTCGTAAGAATCAACTACTGATAAAACTTCTCTACACTTTTATACTTCTCTCAGCTAACTCTTTACCGACCCCATTATCATTCTGATGGCTCTTTGTAGTGACTACTGATGGAGAAAACCCAATATGACAAACTTGAGACTGTAGTAAATAACCTGAACTTGTGACTTAAGCTTGCACTAATGTCTGACGAAGAACCAATATCTTACCGGGTTGGTTAATCGGATCGGAAAGAGGTGAACTAATGTCTCTCAAATTATCCACAGCTTTGTATGACAATTAAGCACTACAACGTAACTCCTTTAAAGTGATAGCTATACGCTGCGAGCACAACAACGTAACTCCTTACATCAGGTATAACTTGACAACTCAAGTCTTTGTCATTCGTAATGGTTAAAAGCTCGAACAAGGATCTCGAAGAATCATGCATCCAACCAACCCCAATATCTTCAAGATACTAAGTACATGCATCCATGATATCCCACTTTAACCTCAAATAAATAATAATGAATTATCGCCGTAGTCACATCTTGCGGTTAAATGCCTAAAACTAGCCTTTGTTAAATTTGTTAAAATGAACAATGATAATGGTTTTTCCCGATCTTGTCAAAAACATATCCCCGTGAAAATTTATGAATCCAAAATACCACTCTTTTTTTCAAATACTGTACCAAAATTTAACAATGTATTAAAATACAATGGTTATAATTTTTTTAGCACAACCCATTCAAAAATTCCGAATGAATCATAACAACCCATTTCATTTAGTTACAAGTGATGCTCGGTCAAATATTAGGTAAAACCCGAGCCCATTACAACTCATTATCCGATCCAACAAATCATTAGCAGTTACAAAGCCCAAATCACAACAAATCTAAGCACCATAATTATTCGGGTAAAAAAGTGCACCTAATTTCACCCAACCATAATATTGTAACCCTAATCATATTTTAATCTCCCCCATCTCATCCAAAAAAAAGCGCAGTCACAAAAATAAACCTGAAATAATCTTCTCATCTCAGTTTATACCTTACTCATTCTAATTAAGATTCGAAGCAAACATAAACCTCACCGAGCTTGATGTTCTTTGAATTGTTTTTCCAGTTCCATACGATTCAAGAAAAAGTCTTCAAGAATCGTTATTGGGTCTAAGGTAGGGTTCAATTTCTTGTTTTATTTTCGTTATTTTTTGTCACATAACGAACTAAGAAAAGAAAATAACATAATTGTTATAATCCTTGTCTTTATGTTTGAATATTAATTGAGGTAAAGCTTCAACAAGAAATGATCGATGATAGTTTTATTCTTTCTTGATAAGGTATTCAAGATCTATGGTCTTTTGTACCACTCGAAAAAGAAGAAATGAAACTGAGATTTTAATTTTTAATTTTTCATTCCAAGTCTAAAATCCGTGATGATGTACGTTCGTGTGTTCGACCTCCTTGGTCTTGATCTATCTTTGAAAAACACGAATGAATCTGAGATCTTTTTATTATTGTTTATGTTTGAGTCATGAAGGTTGAGATGGGTTAAGGATGTAGATGATGTAGATGTGTGGCTAATTATTAAATGTTGTCAATTTTTGTACCTTCAGCCATAAAAATATGCGAATGTGTGGCCGTTTCATTTCGCCCATGTGTGACCAAATCCCGTTTTTGTACTAGTGGTTGTTACGATTTCTTTCCAAGAAAATCGTAAATGTAACTGTAGAAGGCTCCAAATTCGTAAGAAAAGGGTTTTGACCGATTCTTTGTTGACTTTTCAATTCAGACCATTAATCCGACCATGTTTCCGACCAAGTTATGACAACAAGATTTACGAGACATTATACAGAAACTGATAACCATATGACCCTATTCAGAAGACACCAACTGATAACCATATTTGACCATAATAGATATGTATAAAACATGTAGATACCAAAGAAGTATTGTTGAAAACCATGTAAGACCCATGGTAATTATCAAGAAACTGTTAATACCCAATAAATAGTGGAAACAATCAAAGGCTGGAATGAGAGCTCCAAACATGAACCATATTCACACAAAATATGATTTTTGACAAGATACAAGACAACACAAATCAACCAATTATAAAAACCAAGGCTCTGATGCCACTTGTAGGATCGTAGGAATGGTTGATGTTAGTACAAAAAGTATGGCAGGTTATGATGAGTGTTTATGATGCTTGTTGGGCTGGGCTAACAAGCTGTTGGTGGGCTAATCTTGTATAAATCCAAGTAGTTGATTGAATCCCTGCACAAGTGAGAGTAAACCGTTAGACTTACCGTGGGGATGGGCCCCACGATTAGACTCCGGCTTGAGAGTAAGTACGCCTTCTTGTCAGAGATAATAAGAGTGTGTGTGTGTTATTATGAGAGAGAAAGTTGTACATTATATGGGGATTAGAGCCCCTTTTTTAGGCGAGGTTTACCACTAGGGTTTCCTAATGACTCGAATATAAGAGTTAGTGGCCAGAGTGGGGCCCTTGTCGGGTAAGGTTCCGTGGTAATCGCGGATGTGGACACAAGATGCCTTCCGTGGCAAGAGGTTTGGTCCGCTAAGTGTTATGCATGCGTCTTTGAGTCTGGACTATAGCCAATTTCGTTATTGCGCTTATTGTTGGTCCGGTATTCGTAGTTGTTTTGTTTTTCGGCCTGGGCCCAGTATGTGTATAGCACGAGTTGGGCCCTGTAGGCCCGCTATTCGTGCTATACGTCATCAAGTCCCCCCATTCTAGTATATTCATTGCATGCGGATGTTTGTCGCGTGCGGTGAATGTTACTAGACTTAAGTTGACTAAGCAGTTTCTTTTCTGTACCTTTGAAGCGTCTTTCTGACGCTTTACTTTCTTGGAAAGTGTTTCTTACGATGTGGATGCTGTTAGACTTTTCATTTTCTGCTTGATTTGACTGAGTGGCCCACGCGCCTCTGTTGTCCTTATCTTTTTACTTTTAATCCTAGTCGTTCAACCATATTTTTGCTAACATGTGTAACTATCTTTATTTGGATATACTCCTAGTATAAATACTACCCCTGTTTTTACTCATTCACTTTTCTTCTTTTGCCATATTTCGCAATTGCCGCCTTGTTCTATCTTTTTTGAGAAAGGGAGATCCATCCGCTTATCAGGTTAGATCTTGACTTCATCCATTCGTCATGAGTGCCATTTTGGATATAAAATGTAGTACTACCCAAGATATTTTTATCCCCTTCCTTTGTAAGTTTCATATTCCTCCTGAGGTTCACCCGGAGCTTCTTTCACCTAATCACACTATGCACGAGCCTCCCCCAAATAAGATTGTTTTGTACACCCGGTTTTTTGATTATGCGCACTTTCATCTTCCTCTGTCGGTTTTTCTTGTTGATTTAAGTAGGTATTATCGCATTAACATTACCCAGCTTTTGGTCTTTGGCGCGGCCAAGGTTTCTCATTTTGAAATCTTATGCCTTGCCCATGGTATTTCACTGACTGTTGGTTTGTTTTGTTGTTTCTATATTAACACAAAGAAGGGTGGTTTTCTTTTAGCAATCGTGATGGTTCTCTGATGGTTTATAATAAAACCCTTGATTCTTTGAAGAGCTGGAATGATCACTTTTTCTGGGTTGATGATGTTGCATGCCGTACCTTGTTTCCCTGGAATGCTAATAAAAATTATTTGAAGGATCCCATGCCTTATGTTGACGAGTATAATACTGATCATTACACAAATCTAGTTGCCCACCCTGCTCCATTCCGGAAGTTTCCTGAAGTGTTTCTTTGTTGGGTTGGCTTGAGTCGCCATTATTCTTTGGGCGAAGATATGTACCCTGAGTTTTTAAATTATGATGGAATAGGTAAGTTTTCCCCCATGGTGTTGCTTTCTATCGTTCTCTTCCCATCGAAATTTTAACTTATTTTTCCTTCTTGTAGTGATGAGTTGGCCTTCTTATATTCAATGTCCTGATCCTGCTAAGTTTAGAATGGTTGGGCGCCTTCGTCGTGAGGGGGAGCCCATGATTTTGGAGGCCACTATTCATTATACAGTTCCGCTCCTTCCTATTACTCCTCCTCTTATTGAAGATGAATTTGAAGCAGGTGTTAACGATCTTTTCGGGTATGAGGTTGCTGATGACAATGCTGGAAGTGGATCAACCTTTGAGACTACTGATGCTGTTACTGAGGATGCTACTTCTGGTCCTTCGCTGAAGAGGAAGGATAATCCTTCCTTGATTGTTGGGACGTCTTCCAGTCTTGTGAAGAGGTTGTGTCCTGAATTTCTCAAGGGCGTTCTATCGGTAGCACCCCTATTATTGGTTTTCAAGCATTGTTGGATAGTAGTGTTCTGGATGCTGAGATTGGTTTCACAACTTCCCAGACTTTGAATTTTATTACTTCTTCTATCTTGACGACCCCTGAGCGTGAAGTTATGTTTTCTGCTGGCTCTTTTGTCAGGCATGAGCCTTTTATTGGTCCTATTCAAAGGTTTGTCATTTCTTCAGACTCTTCTTCTGATTGTAGTACCTCTGCTACTGGAGCTGAGGTTACCTCTTTTACTAGATCTTAGACTGCCTCAGGTGTTCTTGCCACCACTGTTGTGACGACGGTTTCCGTTCATGTTTCGGTTGTAAGGGATGCCTTTCCTAATACCTCCCCCTTTCTTGGCAGTTCATCCTCAAGTGGCGGTGCTGATCAGGATGTTGGAGGTCTTCCTGGTTCTTCTACTGGTCAACCTTTGGCTGATGACATTCGGGATGCTATTCGCCTGGACCCTTTGCAATTACATTTGGCGGTGCTGTACATGAACGTTATATTCCAAACTGGAAGGTGCTTAATGGGTCCCTTCTTGATAGCCCCTCAGACTGTTGTGAGGTTTTTGACGGGTTGCTCCTCCCAAACCTTTTGCTTCGCTTCACGAAATGGATTACGACCGGCTGCTTTCAGAATTTAATGTTTTGTCAACTCGCCAGCTGTGTTTTGGTTATGAAGTTCGGATGCGTGTGGAGCATGATCTTCGGGAGAGAAACAGGTTGTCTGATAGGTGTGATCGTCAAGGTGACGAGGTTGTCACGGACGGAAGCTAAATTTTCTGAGACACTTTCCTTCCGTAGCCATGTGTCTCTTCTTGAGGCAGCTGGGAAAGAGAATGAGGTATTGCTTGCAAGGATCAAGGAACTTGAGTCTTGTATTGCTGATAAGGATAGTGAGCTTGGGAAACTGCGGTATGCAAACTCTTCTCTGGACTCTCGCAATGTTGAACTCGCTGAGCAGGTTTGTCCCCCCTTTTTTATCTGTTTTTACGGGACATTTTTTCTTTCAGGTGCAAACTTTGTAGAGTGAATGTACCGATCTCCGTCCTCGTATTTCAGAGCTTGACCGCTTGAGGGAGCTTTTTATTATGGTTTCCCTTTATCTAGAGGAGAAGCTCCACCCTTGTTGCTTGATTGTTGCTGTGTCAGTCTGCCGATGGCTTTTGTCCGAGGGTTTTAAGCTTGCAGTATCTAAGTGCTAGCGTTCTCCTGATTATCTTGGGACTTTGAGTGTTGCCTTCAGTCGTACTACTGAAAAGGGAATACAAGATGGACTTGTTGCCGGGCATCGCCACGGCATGAATGTGTAACAAATTGGATTTCATAAACACATCACATAACACAATATGGTTCGAATAAGATAGAGTTTTAGAGAGAGAAAGTGGAAGATGGGAGCCTTTATAGAGAGAGAAAGTAAACAAAAGAAAGAAGGTTAGATTGAGTGAAAGGTCCAACCGTATACCTTGGGAGATAGAGGGTATTTATAGTTACATACTACACGTCCTCCTTCGGACTGTGGATCAGGCATACAGTAGGTAAAGACCCGTCCTTCCTCCACGGTGTTACACTAAACTAAACTACGCTACTAATTAACTAATTAACAACTAAACAACGTAAATAACTACAAGTCTACGAGCTAAAATATGCTAGACCATAATTGGGGTGACCGACACTTTCACATGGAATTTCCAATTCCTAACAATCTCCCCCTAAGGGAGGTCACCCCATGAAATACATTTTGCATCCTAGCATTCTATCTTTGTCATTAGTTCTGAGCTCGTAGACTTCAATTCTTCAAGTTCCGCAATCTTTGTGCTTTAGTAGCGATTCTTCAAAGTCCGCATAGTTTTGTACTTTTAGTGGAGGCCTTTAACTGATCCACATCTTTGATGATCTTCGAGCTTTCTTCGAGATCATCAACCACAGTAAATCTCTGGATCACCCTTTATTGTGTTGCCATCATGTGATGTTGTGACTTTCGGACCGACATGCTCACACTTTCAGGATCATGACATCTTTTCATCAGAGTAGCGGAAGCTTTACTGGCTCATGATATTTGCAGCAGCGTAGCAGAAACATAGTATAAAAATATCAGAGCCAGGTTATGTAGATATGCACAAGTCATGATTTCTTCAATTAAGTGTGAATGCTGTGAGCATGCGGCTTTGGATTGACTGCTCAATTCTGATCAGCTGCAACCGTCCAAATGTACCTGTAAACAACAATTAGCAATAAAATGCACGAAAGTGTCTTTGATCACTTTCGTCGAATTGAGGTACACGGCCCACGGTTCCCCGTTGATCAGTACAAGTACTGCCTGTGATCAGGTAGAATTCCGAAGAATCTCCTTGACAGGGTTTCGCAGCTATTTTAGCTGTTCTCAAACCGGAATGTCTCAAAGAAGACAACACGGAGTGAGTGAACCAGCGAATTGAGATTCACTGATTGATGAAAAATTGATTTGAAAAAAATCGCGTATTGCTTGAAGAAAGAGTTTTGCAATACGATGAAGGTTTTATGAGAAAGATCAATTTTCAATCAAAAATACTTTTTGTATTTGAAAAGAGTACACATTCGATGTGCCAGATAAAAGAAGATATTCGCACATCGAACGGTTTTTCCAAAAGTATTTTTTCAATCAGGGATACTTTTTGTGTTTGAAAACATGAATACACATTCGATGTGCTGGAGAAAAGAAGATTTGCCCATCGAACGGTTTTTCCAAAAGTATTCGTCAATTCATTTCCTGGACCAAGGTTGATTCAAGAATGAATCGCCCCATTGTTTCTATCCAGTTGTCACAAGCTTGATCTTTAGAAAAGATCTCACATGTCACCCACCAAGAGCTTGTTTGATGTTGGCTCTAGAAGGATTTCCATCTTCATCGTGAATACTTTTACATATCACTTGGATGTTCTGGCAATACCACAAGGATAATGCGTAGGACTCTTAATATATACTTACTTTCCACATTGTGTGAAACAACAAGTCTTCTTTAATTTTGTGTCCTAATGAGATTTTGTGAGTGATCTCTTGGCTCTAGACTCAATTGTGCACATTTGGTTTCCTATGCCGGAGACTAGGGAGAGGTTCTCCTTCTTCAATATCAACAATCTCTAAGAGAAAGTCGATAGATTATGTGGGTTCCCCGTGAGAATGAAACAAGCCCTTTTAAGAGGATCTTGAGTAGCTTGGGAAGTTTAGTGCAGTGCGTCACTGGGTCCATGACGTCTTGTCTTCAATACAGGCGTTACCTTAGTAACCACCAGTAGCATATGTATTGAACCCGGTTTCTGCCCTAAGGTTGAATTATTGGAGGGCTATTTCTTTTCACCCTTTTCTTATTCATTTCTTTTTCATTCTTCAACCCCTTCAGTGCTTACCGAGACTTCATTACTAGAACCTTGTTGGGTTTGTTCCAGTACTAGCTCTGTCTCAGTCGGCACTCTTCCCAAATTCTCATTTTTCTCCTTTTTTTTCATCATGCCTAAGGACACTACACTATCTAGTGGATTGTCCCTGGGTAGATCCCTCCGGCTCTGGCGGGATCGTGGGAACGAATACCTAACCTAACCATCCTTATATCACCATGCATAAAGTAAATTGGACGGTCTTTTGGTATTGTTCATTCCTTCTCGAAACCAATTGAAAAATCATTTGGAAAATCAATCAAGGTACTTGTGATATAATATCAAAGCATTTTGTACCTTAATTGTTTTGATCATTTAGAAATGCTCCCCCTCAACCTGTGCATATGATTTGTAAATTGTTTAGCACATGGAGGCAAGAGTTATTTGAAACAGTTTCTTGATCACAATTTCCTTAGAAAAGGCCATTTGATTTTCTTTGGTAAATTCCCCCCTCAAAATGTGTGATGGTTGTTTCCAATAATTTTAGCACATAGAGGAAAGAGTTCTTTGAAGTACTTTCACGATCACACAGCCATTAAGAAACCATTATAAAATCAATCAAGGTACTTATGTTGAAACATAGAAATCATTGTACCTTGAAAGTTTATTTTCTTTTGAAATGCTCCCCCTCAATATGTGCTTCGAGAATACGGGAAAGAGTTAAGCACATATGGGAGAGCAATATGCATTTTTGAATCAAATCGATCATCTTTATCAAATTTCATATTAAATCACAGATTCTCCCCCGATCAAAAATATCAAACCCTTTGAGATTTTGGATCCCAGGTGATTTAATAAGGTATAGAAAAAATGGGAGACAATGTGGCCTTGTCTAAATACTCTACTGGTTTTTGGTTAAATGCTCCTCCACAATCATGTGCATAATGTATTTGAACTCCTTTGGCACATAAAGGAAGGAGTGCTTTTGAAACAATCACCCTGTAAAACCGATTTGAGATTTAAATCACTATCTCTCCCCCGATCAAAAGTTTCAAATCAATTGAGATTTTGGATCCCGATTGATTTAAATTATTTAGAAAATTTTGGGGAAAGACGTGGCAAAATTTAATTTTGAAAAATGACTTATAAGGATCAATTTAAGACATTAAAGATTGTTAGTGTCAGGTATGATAGTTTTTAAGAGATCTTTAATTAAAATAAAACAATTTCACAATCAAACAAGAACAGAAAAAATTTCATTTTGAAAGATCTTAGAGTTTTAAAGAAAATCATACCATGACATAACATTAAATCTTTAGATCACCACTTTGTTTTTGTACAAACCGGACTTTTTGATGATATATTGTTTGAAAATACTTTAATTTAAATCACTCTCCCCCTCAATCGATGACCGTAGTCGTTGATTGAGTGACTTAAGTTTTGATAAAATGAAGTCCGGTTATTTTCAAAGTCAAGTCCAATTTATTTTCAAAACCAATATTTTTCCATTTTTCAAAACAATATTATTTAAAAATTGTTTAAAAAAAAATGTTATCATCCACTACTTGTCCTGCACAAAGATACGTTAGGTGGTTGAGCTTCTTTTGTTGTTGTTGCTGGAGGTTTGGAAGAAAACCATCTGCTGAGGCAGTGAGACCTCTGATGTTGCATCTATCGTGCCAACTATCCATAGAGAGATCTGATTAAGCTTCGTTTCTTCTTTTGTCGACTTCAAGAAATGGTTACCCTTTCATTTCGGCATCCAATCATCTTCATTTGTGGATCCGGATCGGGAACATTCTTTTATACCATGATATCTACATACTTTAGTAAACCTACAACAGATATATGGTGGTCGACATCACCCAAACAACAATCGACTAATAAAAGTCAACTCAACATATCAAACAGATCATGAAAGGCATGAGAATAATGTGTTCATCAATCTATAATCATCTAATCCTAACAATCATATCCTAGGCACCTAGTCCTTCAACGTAGGTTAACATGTTTTACATTTAAGTATATAGGATAATTAGATAAGCTCGTTAGATGATATAGATTTGAAAACATTCTCCCCCTCAATCAATAGAGAGATCTGATTAAGCTTCGTTTCTTCTTTTGTCGACTTCAAGAAATGGTTACCCTTTCCTTTCGGCATCGAATCATATTCATTTGTGGGATCCGGATCGGGAACATTCTTTTATACCATGATATCTGCATACGTTAGTAAACATACAACTGATATATGGTGGTCGAAATCACCCAAACAACAATCGACTAATAAAAGTCAACTCAACATATCAAACAGATCATGAAAGGCATGAGAATAATGTGTTCATCAATCTATAATCATCTAATCCTAACAATCATATCCTAGGCACCTAGTCCTTCAACGTAGGTTAACATATTTTACATTTAAGTATACAGGATAATTAGATAAGCTCGTTAGATGATATAGATTTGAAAACATTCTCCCCCTCAATCAATGACTTATTTTCTGAAAAGTTTAAAAGTGCTGAAGTCATTGATTGAGTTTTCAATTTTTACGAAAACTCTGAAACTGATTGATTTACAAGCAACTCAATTTCCACCAGCTTGTTAAAACAAATATTTTTCTCAAGAATTTTTTAAAAGGAAAAATATTTTTCTGAAGAATTTTTTAAAAGGAAAAATATTTGAGTTAAAACAAATACTTTCCTCATTAAGTTTTAGGATAAGTGCACGAAATATTTGAAAATTGGTTTAAGCGTAGCACTTTCCTTCTTTGAAAAATGGGTTATTATCAGAAATAATAGCAAGCCATAAATTTGAAGAACGGGTTACAGTCTGAAGTAACTGCAAGCCATGTTTGAGATATGTTTTGAAAAAAAAATATTTACACCTCCTGCTCGAACTTCATCTAAAGTCCCGTGCCATTATTGAATGACATTTCTAAGACCGTAGATGTTATCGATACCAGAAGACATGTCTTGAGAAAACAATAATTTTTGGAATTTTTCAAATTTTCTTATTTTTATGGATTTATTTATTTTTATTTTTTATTTTTTATTTTTTTTATTATTTTTTAATGAAAATTTTATATTTTTCTATTTTCTTCTTCTTTTTGATAAATATATACAAATAAGATGATATAGTTTAAGAAGATGATGATACGAGTACCGAGATAAGAATATTGTTCAGCACTTAGTAGAAGATAGAAGTCATCATTTCTTAAACTTTCACCACCAAAGCTTTCGAGACTCTTGAATGGACGTTAGAAATTGAGCCTACAGAAAGTGAGACTTTGGTAGCTTCCCCCCAAACCGACAATCTTCGAATAAAGACCATTTTCCCAAGAAGTAGAATGTGAAGAGAAACAGTCTTATTGAATGAAGCTCAACACCCCGAAGAACACGAGAACACCGTAGTAACAAGTTTAAACACTGATCATCTTTGCGGTTATCAAACCTGGAATACATGATTAAGCTCTATCACGTGAACCTGTTGTGCGTCCCCGATGTACACTTTACTCTTCGAGTTTGAGCAGTTGTCTATTCGGGAGAACAATATGTCAACATCTTCATTTCACCAAATGCATTCCAGTTATCTTTCATATAACCAATCAGCCCATAATGTACACATATACCCAACAAGATTAGAGATGATGATATACAAGTAACATGTTGAGTCACTGATCATCTCTGCGAGTGTCAACTCTGGAATAACTGATTAATCCCGATCAAGTGAACATGTTGTGCGTCCCTGATGTACACATATCTCTCCCCTGATGGTTGCGATCTCATCGAAATCATCATTACATTGTGTACATGAAGCAATAACCGGAAGCACTTTATTATAAACCATATAGAAGATGTCGATAAGCAATATCATCTCACGCTCCAAATATTCTTCTCATTTTTCTTCCTACTGATAGATGAGCTAACACATACCAAAAGTATCCAAAGACCACTTCCCCCCAAATGGTTGGAATAATACATCCTTCCTCCCAAGTAGTTGGAGTAATATATCCTTTCCCCAAATGGTTGGAATAATACATCCTTCCCCCAAATAGTTGGAATAACACACCAAAGGCTACGAGTTAAACAGTGAGTTTCTCTGCGGATATGACATTTGTCTTTCCCGGGATTACTTCAATAGAGAAGAATTATTAAGTTCATCACATGTACTCGTTGTGTGTTTAGATGTATGTCTCCTTCCCCCTTGCTGGTTTTGATACCTCAGAATCAGCAAAACATAATACACTCATATACATGAAATAGAGAAGAACACAATTTGCTCAAATGTATCTTGTGAGAATCAACTGCAACAGAAACTCTCTCCGAATGTCTTAACCAACCCTTATGTAGACAATTTGAAGTGACCACTGATGAAGAAACCCGGTATACCAAACTTGAAACTAAAGTAGAATTCCCCGCATTTGTATCTTAAGCTTGCACTTAATGATGGAAGAACGGTGTTGAGAATTTATGCTTCAAGCAAACCTCTAAGTACTCACTACTCAAAAAAAGTATGAGACGTTAACACCTTTTGAGATTATCCACACCGTCATATGCGTGTGACACTAAGTAAAACAACGTAACTCCTAATAGTGATAGTTAACCAGGTCTTCAACCATGACTGCTGGTAACTAGATAAACCAAGACTTCAACTCAAATTCTTAAGCCCGAGCAAGTTATCAAATAAGAACACGCCTTTGTGAAATTCAACTTCAATCTTAAATCAGTGATAAATGATTAACTCTGAAGTAATCAACTTGTGTCAAATGCCCAACACGTTAATAAACATACAGTCGGATGTACTTCGATCCATTGAATGCACCGTAGAAAATGATTCCTCAACATCAATTCCTTCTTTATGTTCATTTGGTTGATTTACAGAGCACACTTAGGGAAGAACAATAATCCGTGAAGATTTGGCAAAGGAATACCAAAGAGCGGATCATTATTCAATAGTGCAACTACACATGATAGTCATTATCAACGCCTTGTGAAATAACTGGAGATAAGGTTTCTTGAGAATTCCGAGAAGTACTCTTAGATGGTGAACCAGTTGAGTCAGTAGGAACCGGAGCATGAGCTTCAGAAACTGGATGATCAACATTGAATCCCAGTTATCCTTAGTAAGTGAAGCATTAGGCGTTGAAGGAGAGTCATATGACCATAATTCAAGCATCCATCAACATGTAGTATATGCACTCTTCTCCCCCTCAAAAATTGCATCCGAAGTTGCCATTTTTGATTTGAACAAGTGAATAAGAGTATACACCAATGAACGGAGATCCACTTAAGGATTGAATGAGCATGGAAAAACATGAAGCTTGTTGATGAAGAATTTCAATGAGAATGGTCATAAAAATGAAGATTTCTCTTCTTCTGAAGAAAAAGCGCACTGAGGAGTACACTTTTCTTTTCTTTGAGGAACGGGGCCTGAAGTGTTATCTACAGAAACCATAGTGTTGAAGAACGAGGCCTGAACTGATGTGAACAGACGTCATTGCCGATTGAATATCAAGGTTGAGTTACTTGAACCCGTGAGTTATGAGATATCAATCCTTGTGTTATCCATACTTTAAGCCAGTCCATGTATTGAAGGATCGAAGTATCTGCAACTGAGTAAGGACTACCTGCACTAACATTACAAGTTTGTTTGCATATATATTGGTTAGTGACATTAGTATCCAAACCCTTTGGGGTTTCACGGTCAACTGTAAGATATAGGATTTCAGAAACACATCAAACCATGATCACATGAGGCGTTAACAAGTTTTAGAGAGAGAAAGTTATAGTGAGAGAAATGTAAGAGAGTTGGGAACTATGTGAAACAAAGAAAAATGGTATTGAAGCTTCAACCCTCTACCTTGGGAGGTAGATGGTATTTATAGAGTCTTACAATAAACGCCACCTACGGGCTGTGGATCAAGCATACAGTGGGTAAAGACCCGTCCATCCTCCACGGTTTTACTTGACTAACTACTTACAAACATTAAATAACTACGACTACGAGCTTTCTAATGATTACATATACTTGAGGTGACCGATACTTTAATGACTGAATTTTCTAATTCCTAACAATCTCCCCCTAAGGGAGGTCACCTCAATTTACACAGAATACAAACATATATTACATTAAGATTGTTCTTGAATTCTTGTTTAAGTTCTTTTCTTAGTAGCTCGTAGTCTTTGATTCTTCATGTTATCCATGTTTGAATAATTCAAGTGGAGGTCTTTAACTGATCCACGTGATGATGGGTTTTGAGCCAGCTTTGAGATCATCAGCATACATAAATCTGTGACTCTTCCTTTGTAGTGTTGGTATTATGTGATGTTGTGACATTTTGGACCTACATGCTCACATTCTGGATCATTATTTCTTCTTATCAGAGTAGCAGAAGCTTTAGTTGATTCATGATATTTGCAACAACGTAGCAGAAGCATGGAGTGAAAATATCAGAGTCGTTGATGCACTTATCATGATTTCTTTTGAGATGAATGTGTTGTGTGAGCATGCGGCTATGGATTGACCTCTCCATTCTGATCAGTTGCAAACGTTGGGCGTACCTGCATACAACAGTTAGCAATAAAGCACACAAAAGTGTCTTTGAGCACTTTCGTTGAATTGAGGTACACGGCCCACGGTTCCCCGTTGATCAGTACAAGTACTGTCTGTGATTAGGTATAATTCCGAAGAATCTCCTTGACAGGGTTTCGCAGCTGCACTAGCTGTTCTCAAACCGGAACATCTCAAAGAAGACAACACAGAGTGAGTGAACCAGCGAATTTGAGATTCACTGATTGATGAAAAGAGATTTGAAAAACAATCGTGTACTACTCAAAATAAAGTGTTTTTGCAATACAACGAAGGTTTTAACAAAAATCAATTATCAATCATAAACACCTTTTATTTTTTAGATATTAATACACAGTCGATGTGCTAGAGAAAAGATTTTTAAGCACAGACCGGTTTTTCAAAGATATCTGTCAATCCATAACCTGAACCCGGATTGATTCAAGAATTTGAATCGCCCCATTGTTTCTGTTCAGTTGTCACATGGTTGATCTATTGGATAGATCTCACATGCCACCTACCAAGATCTTGTTTGATGTTGGCTCTAGAAGGCTTTCCATCTTCATTGTGAATATGTTAGTATATCACTCAAATGTTCTGGCAATACCACAAGGATAATGCGTAGGACTCTAAAAGTATATTCTCTCTTTCCACATTGTGTGAAATAGAGAGTCTTCATTGATTGTGTCCTTAATGAGATTTATTGCTTATCTCGTGGCTCTAGACTCAACTGTGCACATTTGGTTCCTATGCCAGAGACTAGGGAGAGGGTCTCCTTCTTCAATATCAACCATATGTAAAAGAAGGTCGATAGATAATGCAGGTTCCCTTGTGAGAATGAAACAACTCCTTTTAAGAGGAACTTGAGTAGTTTGGGAAGTTTTAGTGCAGTGCGTCACTAGGTCCATGACGTGTTGTCTTCAATACTAGTGTTACCTTAGTAACCACCAGTAGCATATGTATTGAACCCGGTTTCTGCCCTAAGGTTGAATTATTGGAGGGCTATTTCTTTTCACCCTTTTCACATTCCAATTCATTTTCATTCTTCAACCCTTCAGTGCTTACCGAGACTTCATTACTAGAACCTTGTTGGGTTTATTCCAGTTCTAGCTCTATCTCAGTCCGCACTCTTCCCATATCTCACATTTCTCCTTTTTCATCATACCTAAGAACTCTACACTATCTAGTGGATTGTCCCTGGGTAGATCCCTCCGGCTGTGGCGGGATCATGGGAACGAATGCCTAACCTAACCATCCTTATATCACCATACATACAGTAAATTTGGTCGGTCTATTTGGTATTGTTCATCTGCCATTGGAACCAATTGAAAACCATTTGAAAAACAATCAAGGTACTTGAGATATATTATCAAAGCATTTTGTACATGAATCGTTTTTTATACTTTAGAAATAGCTCCCCCTCAACATGTGCATCATAATTTTAAATAGTTTTGGCACATGGAGGCAAGAGGACTTGAGAATCTCAGATTAAAAGAACGAAAGATTCGATTCTTTGATCAACAATTTCTAAAAGATATCAACATCACTTTCCCGATCAAGATTAGTAGTTTTCATACTTTGTTAAGAATATTTTAGGAAAGGATGTGGTTTTCAAAAAAATTGCTCCCCCTCAATATGTGCATCGAGATTTGAAAGAGTTTTGCACATATTAGGGAAAACCTGCACTTTGGAACAAATTAATCACGTTTCAATCCTTTTTGGTTTAAAATAGATGCTCCCCCTTAACATGTGCATGGAAAATTTGAAATCGTTTGACACATGAATGGAGGAGAGTTTGCTAAACACTTATAAAACCAATTATCGAATTTATCAGTTTAAATCCAATTTAAATGACAAATTCTCCCCCGATCACAATTTTCAAATCCTTTGAGATTTGTGATCTCTATTGATTTAAATTAAATTTTAAGAACTTTTGAGGAGAATAGTGACTTGCTTTTGAAAAACATTTTAACTGATAAGGATCGGACTTAGAGACTTTAAACTCCATTGATAAATTATGCATAACTATCTATTGAAAACATAACATTAGCCAAGGTCTTGAACCACTTGTATAAAACATTGTTCATTTTGATTATCCAAAAGTAGACCTTGCTCGTTTACGTGCCAATTATTTTAAAAAATACTCTTTTTAATTCGATTGAAATCATTCTCCCCCTCAATCAATGACACAAGTTGTTGATTGAGAGATAGAGATTTTGACAGATGATAAGCTCAGATGATTTTCAAAAATAATAGAGTACGAGGTAATTTTAAAGCAATTTTTTTTGCATAATATGACAAATATTTTTCAAAAGAATCATTAGACGAAAAAATATTTGGAAAGAAAACATTTGTCTTTTTGGTGACAAACATTTGTTTTAAGAATCAGAGCATGAGATTTGAAAAATAAGATTAAGCATGGCTCTGTTCTTTACTTTTAAAACGGGTTACTGCCTGAAATGACAATAAACCACAATTTTTCCCCGCCTCATTTTTTTCTTTTTTTTTCTTTTAAGCAATTTATGTACATTCGAAGAACATCTAAACACCCGTGACATTGATTGTGTCCTTAATGAGATTTATTGCTTATCTCGTGGCTCTAGACTCAACTGTGCACATTTGGTTCCTATGCCGGAGACTAGGGAGAGGGTCTCCTTCTTCAATATCAACCATCTCTAAAAGAAGGTCGATAGATAATGCAGGTTCCCTTGTGAGAATGAAACAAGTCCTTTTAAGAGGAACTTGAGTAGTTTGGGAAGTTTTAGTGCAGTGCGTCACTAGGTCCATGACGTCTTGTCTTCAATACTAGTGTTACCTTAGTAACCACCAGTAGCATATGTATTGAACCCGGTTTCTGCCCTAAGGTTGAATTATTGGAGGGCTATTTCTTTTCACCCTTTTCACATTCCAATTCATTTTCATTCTTCAACCCCTTCAGTGCTTACCGAGACTTCATTACTAGAACCTTGTTGGGTTTATTCCAGTTCTAGCTCTATCTCAGTCCGCACTCTTCCCATATCTCACATTTCTCCTTTTTCATCATACCTAAGAACTCTACACTATCTAGTGGATTGTCCCTGGGTAGATCCCTCCGGCTCTGGCGGGATCATGGGAACGAATGCCTAACCTAACCATCCTTATATCACCATACATACAGTAAATTTGGTCGGTCTATTTGGTATTGTTCATCTGCCATTGGAACCAATTGAAAACCATTTGAAAAACAATCCAGGTACTTGAGATATATTATCAAAGCATTTTGTACATGAATCGTTTTTTATACTTTAGAAATAGCTCCCCCTCAACATGTGCATCATAATTTTAAATAGTTTTGGCACATGGAGGCAAGAGGACTTGAGAATCTCAGATTAAAAGAACGAAAGATTCGATTCTTTGATCAACAATTTCTAAAAGATATCAACATCACTTTCCCGATCAAGATTAGTAGTTTTCATACTTTGTTAAGAATATTTTAGGAAAGGATGTGGTTTTCAAAAAAATTGTTCCCCCTCAATATGTGCATCGAGATTTGAAAGAGTTTTGCACATATTAGGGAAAACCTTCACTTTGGAACAAATTAATCACGTTTCAATCCTTTTTGGTTTAAAATAGATGCTCCCCCTTAACATGTGCATGGAAAATTTGAAATCGTTTGGCACATGAATGGAGGAGAGTTTGCTAAACACTTATAAAACCAATTATCGAATTTATCAGTTTAAATCCAATTTAAATCACAAATTCTCCCCCGATCACAATTTTCAAATCCTTTGAGATTTGTGATCTCTATTGATTTAAATTAAATTTTAAGAACTTTTGAGGAGAATAGTGACTTGCTTTTGAAAAACATTTTAACTGATAAGGATCGGACTTAGAGACTTTAAACTCCATTGATAAATTATGCATAACTATCTATTGAAAACATAACATTAGCCAAGGTCTTGAACCACTTGTATAAAACATTGTTCATTTTGATTATCCAAAAGTAGACCTTGCTCGTTTACGTGCCAATTATTTTAAAAAATACTCTTTTTAATTCGATTGAAATCATTCTCCCCCTCAATCAATGACACAAGTTGTTGATTGAGAGATAGAGATTTTGACAGATGATAAGCTCAGATGATTTTCAAAAATATTAGAGTACGAGGTAATTTTAAAGCAATTTTTTTTGCATAATATGAAAAATATTTTTCAAAAGAATCATCAGACGAAAAAATATTTGGAAAGAAAACATTTGTCTTTTTGGTGACAAACATTTGTTTTAAGAATCAGAGCATGAGATTTGAAAAATAAGATTAAGCATGGCTCTGTTCTTTACTTTTAAAACGGGTTACTGACTGAAATGACAATAAACCACAATTTTTCCCCGCCTCATTTTTTTCTTTTTTTTTTCTTTTAAGCAATTTATGTACATTCGAAGAACATCTAAACACCCGTGACATTGATTGTGTCCTTAATGAGATTTATTGCTTATCTCGTGGCTCTAGACTCAACTGTGCACATTTGGTTCCTATGCCGGAGACTAGGGAGAGGGTCTCCTTCTTCAATATCAACCATCTCTAAAAGAAGGTCGATAGATAATGCAGGTTCCCTTGTGAGAATGAAACAAGTCCTTTTAAGAGGAACTTGAGTAGTTTGGGAAGTTTTAGTGCAGTGCGTCACTAGGTCCATGACGTCTTGTCTTCAATACTAGTGTTACCTTAGTAACCACCAGTAGCATATGTATTGAACCCGGTTTCTGCCCTAAGGTTGAATTATTGGAGGGCTATTTCTTTTCACCCTTTTCACATTCCAATTCATTTTCATTCTTCAACCCCTTCAGTGCTTACCGAGACTTCATTACTAGAACCTTGTTGGGTTTATTCCAGTTCTAGCTCTATCTCAGTCCGCACTCTTCCCATATCTCACATTTCTCCTTTTTCATCATACCTAAGAACTCTACACTATCTAGTGGATTGTCCCTGGGTAGATCCCTCCGGCTCTGGCGGGATCATGGGAACGAATGCCTAACCTAACCATCCTTATATCACCATATATACAGTAAATTTGGTCGGTCTATTTGGTATTGTTCATCTGCCATTGGAACCAATTGAAAACCATTTGAAAAACAATCCAGGTACTTGAGATATATTATCAAAGCATTTTGTACCTGAATCGTTTTTTATACTTTAGAAATAGCTCCCCCTCAACATGTGCATCATAATTTTAAATAGTTTTGGCACATGGAGGCAAGAGGACTTGAGAATCTCAGATTAAAAGAACGAAAGATTCGATTCTTTGATCAACAATTTCTAAAAGATATCAACATCACTTTCCCGATCAAGATTAGTAGTTTTCATACTTTGTTAAGAATATTTTAGGAAAGGATGTGGTTTTCAAAAAAATTGCTCCCCCTCAATATGTGCATCGAGATTTGAAAGAGTTTTGCACATATTAGGGAAAACCTGCACTTTGGAACAAATTAATCATGTTTCAATCCTTTTTGGTTTAAAATAGATGCTCCCCCTTAACATGTGCATGGAAAATTTGAAATCGTTTGGCACATGAATGGAGGAGAGTTTGCTAAACACTTATAAAACCAATTATCGAATTTATCAGTTTAAATCCAATTTAAATCACAAATTCTCCCCCGATCACAATTTTCAAATCCTTTGAGATTTGTGATCTCTATTGATTTAAATTAAATTTTAAGAACTTTTGAGGAGAATAGTGACTTGCTTTTGAAAAACATTTTAACTGATAAGGATCGGACTTAGAGACTTTAAACTCCATTGATAAATTATGCATAAGTATCTATTGAAAACATAACATTAGCCAAGGTCTTGAACCACTTGTATAAAACAATGTTCATTTTGATTATCCAAAAGTAGACCTTGCTCGTTTACGTGTCAATTATTTTAAAAAATACTCTTTTTAATTCGATTGAAATCATTCTCCCCCTCAATCAATGACACAAGTTGTTGATTGAGAGATAGAGATTTTGACAGATGATAAGCTCAGATGATTTTCAAAAATAATAGAGTACGAGGTAATTTTAAAGCAATTTTGTTTGCATAATATGACAAATATTTTTCAAAAGAATCATTAGACGAAAAAATATTTGGAAAGAAAACATTTGTCTTTTTGGTGACAAACATTTGTTTTAAGAATCAGAGCATGAGATTTGAAAAATAAGATTAAGCATGGCTCTGTTCTTTACTTTTAAAACGGGTTACTGCATGAAATGACAATAAACCACCATTTTTCCCCAGCTCATTTTTTTTTTTTTTTTTTTTTTTTTTTTTTTTTCTTTTAAGCAATTTATGTACATTCGAAGAACATCTTAACACCCGTGACATTCTTTGAATGTCAACACAAAGTCCTTAGATGAAATTGAATAAACAAAAACATGACAAAAATAATAATATTTTTGGTATTTTTCAAGATTTTCTATTTTTTTATTTTTTATTTTATGGATTTTTGAAAATTTTATATTTTTCTATTTTCTTTTGTGGGTTTTGAAATTTTGTATTTTTGCTTTTTGAATAAATATATACAAGAGATAGATGAAGAAAAAAAAAACATTTACTCCTCGTCTTCCTCTTGAAGACGTTTGAGTGTTTCCGGTTGTAGGCTCTTTAGAGCAAGTCGTGGAAGGATAAACTCAAAACGTTCTCTAGGAAGAGCTTTGGTGAAGATGTCTGCTAACTGGTATTCAGACCTCACAAAATAGAGTTCTACCACACCTTTTTCCACTTGTTCCCGAATGAAATGATGTCGAATGTCAATGTGCTTTGCTCTTGAATGTTGAACGTTGTTGCACGAGAGAGCAATGGCACTTTTGTTATCACAATACAGAGGGATTTTGTTGAATTCAAAGCCATAGTCAGATAATTGGGATCTCATCCATAGGATTTGAGCACAAAAAGATGACATGGCTATGTATTCAGCCTCTGTAGAGGATATAGAAGTACTCATTTGTTTCTTTGAAGACCAACTCACAAGCTTATCACCCAAAAACTGAGCACCTCCAGACATACTTCCACGTGTATCTTGACATCCTGCATGGTCAACATCTGCATAGGCTGTTAGTGACATACCGGTGTCCTTCGGGGTACCAAAGTCCCATGTTGATGGTTCCTTGGAGATACCGAAAGACCCGTTTAACCGCTTCAAGGTGCTTTTTGGTAGGCTTAGCCTGGTATCTAGCACACATGCATACAGCGAACAGAATATCAGGTCTATTGGCTGTGAGGTACATCAGGGATCCAATCATACTTCGATATTTCGTTTTATCTACCATGATCCCTGAGTGGTCCTCATCCAGTTTGGTATGTTCCACCATGGGAGTGTCAACGGTGTCACAAGTGTCAAATCCAAATTTCTTTAAAATTTCATTTGGATATTTAGATTGATTTATAAAAATGCCTCTGGGACTTTGTGAAATTTGTAATCCCAAGAAAAATGACATTTGTCCCATCATTGACATTTGGAATTTGGAGCCCATCTCCTTAGAAAAACGGTCACATTCATTGGGGTCAGTCGAGGCAAAGATAATATCATCAACATATATTTGAACGTGAATTAAATGTTTGCCTGAATTTCTGGTGAACAATGTCGGATCAACTGCTCCTTTGCTGAATCCAGTAGATAGAAGAAAATTTGATAGCGTGTCATACCATGCCCTTGGAGCTTGCTTCAAGCCGTAAAGAGCCTTCTTCAAGCGATAGACATGAGTAGGACGCTCTGGATTCAAAAAACCTTCCGGTTGGCTGACGTATACGACTTCTTTAAGATCTCCATTAAGAAAAGCCGTCTTTACATCCATCTGATAGACTACCATATTCTTACTTGCAGCATTAGCCAGGCAGATTCTGATTGCCTCGATGAGTGCAACTGGAGCAAATGATTCTTCAAAGTCAATACCTTCCTCTTGACGGTATCCTTTTGCAACCAATCTAGCCTTGTTCTTTAATACATCGCCATGCTCATCAAGTTTTACTTTGAAGATCCACTTTAGAGCAATGATCATAGCACAGTCAAGAGCAGGTACTAATTCCCATACATCTAGTCGATCAAACTCATGAATTTCATCTTGCATGGCATTGAACCAGCTGTCTTCATTCATGGCAGTTTTAACATCTTTTGGTTCGACCTCGGATAGTACAGAGTTGAAGAAGCACCATAAGGCATCAGTTGCAAGTTGTTTGCGAGTGGATACTGGACGAGAGGGATTTCCAATGATGTTTTCTAATGGGTGATCATGTGTCCATTTTCTAAGGTGTTCGTGTGGTTGTTGTTGAGGAACTGAAGTAGCAGTGTCGATTTCTCCTGATGAAGATGGTTCTGATGATGATTCAGGAGCAAATATGTTTTCAAAGGGGGCATCTTCAGGAGTAGCAAAGGGATTCTCTCCATCAAGGGTGCCAGAAACAATTCCATGATATACACTCGATGATTGATGATTTGTTGATGAGTCAGAGTGATTAGCAACAGGTGCTTCTTGACTTAACGACATAGAAACTGAAGGGTTGACTTCATTGACAGGGATAGAAGCAGCCTCTATTGATGGAATTGACAGATCATTAGCAATTGGCTCATAGTGTTCATCAAACATTGGATCAAACAGTTTCTTCAAGTCATCTTCTGAAGGAGGTACATAAGGAGTTTCTGGCGAAGAATCGTATACAAGAGTAGAACTGATGGGACTATTTGATGATGCGGGTCCAGAACTGGGTTGTCCAGGAGGCATTTGACCGGTCAGCTCGTCGAACGTAACGTGAATTATTTCCATGATATTTCGGGTTCTTTTGTTGTAGATTCGGTATCCTTTTCTGCTTGGTGCATATCCTACAAAAACTCCAATGTCCGCTTTAGCTTTAATTTTGCCTAAGTCTTGACCCTCATTAGTTGGATAACACAATGCACCAAACACACGAAGGAATGAAAGATTAGGTTTTCGATTGTGGACAAGTTCATATGGAGTTTTTCCATGAGAAGTGTGAATTAGGGATCGATTTTGAGTGTTGCATGCAGTGGAAATAGCTTCAGCCCAGAGAAACATTGGAACCTTTGAGTAAATCAGCATTGTTCTGGCGGGTTCCACAAGAGTTCGATTTCTTCTTTCAACAACACCGTTCTGTTGAGGAGTTCGTGGAACACTTCTTTGATGACTAATTCCAACACTTTCATAAAACTCACAAAGTTGTTTATTGACAAACTCAGTTCCATTGTCTGTTCAGATGATTCTGACAGTTTTGTTAAGTCGAACCTGCAGCTGTTTGATAAATTTAATGATGATATCTGGAGTTTCGTCCTTTGTCCTTAGGAACTTAACCCAATTAAAACGAGAGTAATCATCAACCACAACTAACACATATTTCTTCCCAAAAATATTCTGCACTCTCATGGGTCCACATAAATCCATGTGAATGGTATGAAGAATATCCATAATTGAGTTTGTAGGTTTAGGTTTGTGGGCATACTTCTTGCTTTTTCCCAATTGGCATGCTGAACAAAGATGATCCTTTTCATACTTTAGTCTAGGTAAGCCTATTACTAAGTCCTTTCTTGAGAGATCATTTATGGTGCCAAAGTTCAGGTGATTTAGACGACGATGCCATAACCATGACTTTGTTTTCGAAGCCTTTGACAACAAGCAGATTGGAGAAGACTTCATCATATCTTCGATAGAGATGGTGTATAGATTTGAACCACGTGTTCCTCTTAAAAGTTCTTTACCATCAAGTTCTCTAACGAAACAAGTATGTTTTCTGAAAGCCACTTCTAGATCAGAATCACAGAATTGACCGACAGAGAATAAGTTATGACCAAGACCTTCAACGTAATATACCCTGGAGATAACACTATCACCGTCAACATAATCTCCATAACCCATAATTGTACCGAAATGATCATTCCCGAATCTAATAGTCCCGATGAATTTACTCACAAAGTTCATGAGCCGTGACCGGTCTCCAGTCATATGCTTGGAACAGCCTGAGTCCAGGTACCACAGAACGATTTGAACGATCTGCAATTGAACACAGACAAGAATGGATTACTGGATAATTGGGATCCCCATGCAAGAATGGGTTCCATTTGGTTAGTAATAGTGATTGGAACTCCCTCATCAAAAGTAGAAACAATGGACTCATCAGGGATAGATGCTGTACTAGTGTCAGTATTTGACCTATTCAAAGTATGTTCATTTCTTAAAGGAATAGTTCTACCAGTAGGCATCCATTTCCTAATGGGCATTGATCTAGATAATTTAGGGCACATCTCATTAAGATTGAATTTGCGGCCAGTAGGTATCCACTGATAACCTATGTTACTAAATTTCCTTCCTGTGGGATTCCAATGTTTTCTAACCTTCTTCCGCCATTGCTTTCTACCCTTCTTTGCTTGATTTTTTGCATTAACAATACTAACAGGGCATTTAACAGCATTAATCAACTCATTCACACCACATTCATGATTAGTAACAGAAACCAAGCAATCATCATTACATGTTTTGCCAAAAATAGCAGAATTCAAATTATTTACAGTACGCTTATAGCTAATACTAGAATCAACATGATTCGTTTTATTCAACTCAAACTTAATGTTCCTAGGGTGATCTTCTACTTTCTTCCATTGCATAATTTTAGCTTGCGAGGTCCTATCTTGCTTTGTATTGCCTGTAGAGGGAATTATGGGAACATTAGTTGGTTGGGCTACCTTATGCATTCCTGAACTAGAAGTGCAGGGATCTGTACTACTTATGGGCACTTTAAAGTTCACTTTCTTAACACTGGGCATAGAATGGTTTGCATACTTAGCACTAGGCCTAGAACAAGGCATCACAGCTTTATTTTTCTAACATAAGGATTTTGGACATGTTGCTCTTAAACATTCTAACAGCTCCTGAGATCGTTTGGCCTGAATGCAAGCAAACCTAATTTCACTATCAAGTGGCTTGTTTATGTAATCTTCTTCAACAATCTCACGGAGACATTCTAGACTATCCTTAAGGTGAGCGAAATAGTTATGAAACACAAGTTCGTTATTTCTAAGATGAGGAGGAATATATTTAACAGTCACAGTATATTTGCAGTCTGTAGATGACTTCGATGCAACATTCTCATTAAAGACAAGTGGCATTTTCCCTTTTTCCTGACTCTTCAGATTCTCAATTTCCTTTTGTAAAGACGTTATTTTTTCTTTGTTCTTGTCACGAGTGACTTTCATTGAATCATATAACTCTTTAAAATGTTGTTTAACTTTTTCATTTTCTTCTAGAAAACTCTCATTTTCCTTTTGTAAAACATTAACCAAGTTTTGAAGATGAAAAGTTTGAGAACACTAAGAATCTAAAGGAGGAGGCATTTGGGAGCCAGTCACATTGTTCTTTTCACCCTTTAATTGTGAAATTTGGGTTCTCATTTTTCCGATCGTGTTACAATGAGCTCGAATCTGTTCATCACGTTTGCTAATTTCAAAAACTGCATCAAATTCAGGAGTATCCAAGGATGTCTTGATATTTGAGGTTTTAACATTTTATTTTAGATGTTGATATTTTAATTGTAAAGCAAGATGCTCAACTTCCAATTTAGAAAACTGTTTCACCAGGTTATCATGATCATCCTGTTCAACTTTATCATGCAATTTAGAGTTAGTTTTCTCAAGCTCAATGACACGATCATGGGAGACTTTCAGAGCAACAGATAATTCATGAAATTGAGATGCATTAATTGAACAATTCGTGGCAGTGTAAAACACATCTTGAGTGATACATTCAGAAATCAGATTCTCATTTAAGGTAAGCAAGCTCTTCCTCTCAATCTCATTATATTTTAATTCTCGCTCATAGTCATTGACCTCAACTATCATTGCATCAAATTCCTTTTCCATTTCTTTAATATCTGAATCCATCCCCCTTTTAAGACTCTCAAATTGACCTTTTAATTGTTTAAAGAAAGGCATGACCTCAGTTAAATAGCATTCTTTAGTTTGCTCAAAACCCCTTTCCCCTTCAGTTATCCCTGTAGGTGTGATTCTCTTCTTACATGTCTTCTCAAAATCAACAAATAGTTGATAAACAACATACAGGCTGATCAAGGTCTTGCTATTAATGGCAATAGTTCTAGGAACTAAGTGCATTTGTGTATTTGGAGGATACACAGTGGCTGCAGGCATTTTCCTAAGAGGAATGTTTGTTTCAACAAGTACATTAACTTTTTGTTTATCTATATCTTTCTTCCAAAAAATCTGTTCTGGGGTTAATTGAGTTTGATGCTTAAACATGTTCAGGGAGATCCAATTTCCCTTAGTGTAATCATGGGGTTTGATAGTTATGTTATTCTTTTTACATGCAGGATCGTTAAGCTTCTTATCCATTTTCTCCCTAGATGCATCATCTAATATTCTATCCTCTTCCGTGCTTCCAACACATGATGGTGTTTGCCTAGGCTTAAGAATCTCATTACCATCATATAGTACCTTATGAGCAGCTCTAGCCTTTTTACCTACCTCAGGATTTGGTTCTTCAATAATGGGAATACTATGCTTATCGCTTAAGACTCTATGCTTAGTGATCATGTGAGCAATCTGAATGGTATTCCCTTGTACATACAACTTATTTTCAAGCTTGTTTTTCAAAGTTTTTAGGTTGGAATATTCATTTAAAAGTTTTGATTCCTTAGCATTAAATTCCTGCTTAAGCACTTTCACATTTTCTTGAAGTTCTTGTTTTTTCTTAGCAGTTTTAGAAAGCTTTTCTTTTAAGGAATCTAGCTCTTGTTTTAATATTTCTTCCCTAAAATTACTTTTTCTAATAATTGCATGCATTTGGTCATCCATTTCCTGCTCACGGGTAGTTAACACAAACTTAGCACGTTGTTCATACACAACAACTTGTTCTTTATAGGCATTCAGTTCAGAGATAACAGAATCATCAGGGGCTCATGCAGTGTATTCATCAAATACATAGTCATTATTGACTGCAGAAGATGCATCACTTGGTACAATCACACTTTCACTTTGTGTCACATATTGATCATATGGGACAATATTACTATTACCCACATTATCCATATCTGATTCATTAGTTACATGTGTTTGTACATTGATATGCATCTCTTGCTTATCAACTTCATCGTACAGTTGTAATACCTCAAAGATGATTGATTCTTTGGAAGGACCAGCCTGCTTTGATGATGAGACCTTTGGAGAGACCATTGGAGAAATGCTAGCCATGAAGATTGTCTGGGCAGTAGGTTCATCATCGACATCAGAGTCATATGCATCACAATCGGCAACTTGAAAGGCATTTTGATGATTGTGACCTATTTCCTGAATTGGCTGCTCATCCACATCTGCATCATATGTCTTAGCATTCCCTTCTGCAAGAAATAACAACTCCTCTTCATCTAAAACTGCACCATTGTCCTGAGCTTGCACAAGCAACATCTTGTCTCTGAAGTATTCTGCATTTTGAGGACGTTTTGGAGATGTGCAGTTCCTTGCAATGTGTCCATCACCACCACAGTTGTAGCACTTTATTTGCTTTACTTGTCCCTGATTGGTAATTCTTCCACGACTCTGATTAGCCACATACCCTCCACCTACTCCTCCTCTTCCCTGTTCATACTGCCTTCCTTGAACTGGTTGCACCATAACCTTTCAATCTATGACAGTAGCTTGATTGTGTGGGTTGGACGCTGTTCTAAGGTTATTGTTGGTGTGAGGAGTGGTATTCAGATTTTGACTAACCATGAGAGACAGTTGATTGATGAAGTTTTCCATGATTGTGTTTGAGTCTGGAGGCTTAAATGCTGGATCAGGAATGAGCTTGTAGTTACCATTACCCATAGGTATGACTTGAGAAACGTTGGTGGTAATTCCAACATTTGTGTAAAAAGCTGTTGAATCATTTGATGAATTTGTTTCTCCCTGTTTAGATTTGAACTGTTCAAGAATCCTTCATTCAAACATGGCATGTCTCTCATTCTGAAGAAGGAAGGCATACAGTTGCTCATAGTTGGTGTTCTTTAATCCTTTGGTTAGCTTCACAGAGGTGACAAATTTGTGCCATTCGGGATTCATGTTGTTCACAAACTTTGAGTTCAGCTGAATATTTGGCATGGTCATTTTGATGTTCCTCATTTCATTTACAAGCTTGTGGAATCTCACGTAATATTCATAGACACTTTCTTCTGGTTTCATTAAAGTGCTCAAATTCATCATACAGTTGTGATTCTCTGTCATCCTTAGTTAATTCAGAACCCGAGAGAAGCATCTTGACATTATCCCAAACCACCTTGGCTTCAGTGTTGTGATTGATAAGCTTGTAGATATCTTTTCGAAGACCTTGAAGTATAATGTTTGAAGCCCTGATATCAGCATCGAATCTCTTTTTCTCTTTATCACTGAGCTCATCATACGTCTTTGGTCTGTCCAATCCAAAGATCATTGTTCCATCTCCAACAGTATCAATTATGTCTCTTGTAGTCTCAATCTGATAAGGTCCTTCATCAATTGACTTGAGAATGTTGACTCCATTTTCCTTTCCCAGACAATACAGCCTAATTCGTTGAGCCCATGAGTCATAGTTAGTTCTGTCAAGCATGGGTGGACGAGTGTCTGAACCAGCTGCTTGAACATCCTCAGCTACAGTAGAGATGATTGTAGGCACGTTGGTAGACATGTTTACAGATTTCACGGGATTTTATAACTCTATGATTAAACCGGGAAATAGATTCTTTCACGGAATTTTACTAAATCAAGAGAAAACCGTATTAGAAATATTAACCAAGTCGCTAAAACCCTTGAACCAAGTCGCTAAGCACCAAGTCGCTAAGTAGCAACTCGCTAAACCTCAAGTCGCTGTGAATCAAGTCGCTAAGCACAAGTCGCTAAGACCCAAGTCGCTGAACACAAGTCGCTAAAGCACCAAATCGCTAAGCAGATAAGTCGCTAAAGAACAACTCGCTAAGTATCCAAGTCGCTAAGAATCAAGTCGCTGAACACAAGTCGCTGCTGCACCAAATCGCTAAGTAGACAAGTCGCTAATAGAACAACTCGCCAAGAACTATAAAGCCAAGTCGCTAGAAATAATAGAAACAAGTCGCTAACCCAACCAAGTCGCTAGCCGAAGTGGAACCTCTACTAACTTGTACTGTTTTTCGGCTTGTCTCAATAGACAAGTCGCTAGGCTCAAGTCGCTACTCCTCTAACTATAAGTCGCTGGAAATTAACAAAGTAACTCGCTACCAAGAAAATAACTCCGAGAGCCAAGTCGCTAGGTAGAAAACTTTAAGAACAATGCTTTTCAATCCAAAACAAGCCCAACCACAGTGATTCAAGCTTTAAAAATCAAAACCCAAGCATATACAATGATTCTAAACACAAAAGTACACTCAAAATTCAAACATTAACACAAGAAATGATCTAAATGATGCAAAAACCACTAAACTTTTTCAAACCCAAAAACCATATAAAACCACTAGAAATCCAAGGATATGTAAGAGAGATGATCAAACCATGGCTCTCTTATACTAATTGTAAGATATAGGATTTCATAAACACATCAAACCATGATCACATGAGGCGTTAACAAGTTTTAGAGAGAGAAAGTTCTAGTGAGAGAAATGGAAGAGAGTTGGGAACTATGTGAAACAAAGAAAAATGGTATTGAAGCTCCAACCCTCTACCTTGGGAGGTAGAGGGTATATATAGTGTCTTACAATAAACACCATCTACAAGCTGTGGATCAGGCATACAGTGGGTAAAGACCCGTTCGTCCTCCACGGTTTTACTTGACTAACTACTTACAAACTTTAAATAACTACGACTACGAGCTTTCTAATGATTACATATACTTGAGGTGACCGACACTTTAATGACTGAATTTTCTAATTCCTAACATCAACCTTGATTTTGCCATCAGAAAACAGCTTTCCAGTAGGTATCCACCTAAGTCCAACACCCTTAAACATTCTACCAGACGGTATCCACTTATGGCAAGGTCTAGGATTGTTGATATTCTCATGCACAGTGGAAGACATATCGTTATTCCTAGACTCCAAAGATTTAGCAGTTGGGATCCATCTAGGTGAAGTTTTAGATTTGTTTTGCTTCATGACATATTGAACCTTAGCCATGTTAGTAGACTTAGTGGATTGTACCTTAGCATGTGAGTTAGGAAATTGTTTCTTATTCGGAAAAGACTTAGAATTTCTAATTCCATTTTCTACATGCTTAGCATTCTTCTTCATATAACTACTCTTAGATGCAAGCCAACCCCTAGTCTTTTGAGTGTTCCTAGGTAATGGTTTACTACTACTAGCAGTGCCTTGAAATCTCATGAAATTCATCACCCTAGGTATTGCACCTAAAATTCCGTCTTTTCGAATCTGTGCCTTTTTCCTAGCTTCTTCTAGATAATAGTTCTTCCATAAGTCATTCATATCATATGAATTCTGGATTTTAATGCTTGGTTTTGACACTGTTTTCGAACTAATCCTAGAGGTGCTGGGAGTAGAAGTAGCTACTTGTTGAGGGTTAACGGAGCTAGAAGCCTTATTCTTAGGTAACTCAGGTGAAGTGACTGGTTTTGACAAAACTTTTATCGCATCAACTTGGGAGGCAAGCCTTGTCTTTAAAGATTTTGATCTTTCAGATATGAATGCAGTAGGCTGCCTAACAACGGACCGGTATCTAGTGGGATGAGAAACTGGCTTCCCCAAGGTTGATGGTTTTGTAAACTTAGTGTTCACACTTGTCCCTACAGTTTTTCTAAGCTCATTCTTTAAGGCGACTATCGCAAAACTCTTATTCTGAATTTGAGCTTTGAGTTCATCAATTTTTGCTATCAAAGATTTTGTTTGTTCCACGGACTTAGTTCTAGCTTCTTTGACAGAGTCACTTAGTTCTATGTGATGCTTTCTCAAAGACTAATTTTCCTTTAGTAATTTGGCCACACAAGCCGCTAATTCATCATTTCTCATTTGAATATCATCAATAGCATTAACATCAAAATTACTTGTAACCAAATTATTTTTCACATGCATACCAGAAATATGTTTCTTCAGATTGTAAATGGTTGAGTCTTTGTCTTGAAGCTGATCTTTCAAAGTGTTAATTTCATAAAGTTCACGGAATTCAGGAAGTTCCGGATTTTTACATGGTTTGTTAAGTTGAAAACGTTCTTCTTTACCCTGTATCGCAATTTCAAGAGAAATGCAATGTTTTTCAAGATTTGAGAATTTGTTTGAAAGTTCATCAAAAGCCTTTTTATCAACCATATCTTTTGTTTTAAAACACTTAATCTCAGACTCAACCTCAGTTATAGAACATTTATCAAGATCATGTTCAGAATCATGATCAGTTTGTTTAAGTACGTTAGCAGAAGCACTATGTTGAACAGTTAAGGGTACCTCATCACATGACACCTGTTCATTTATCTGTCTGATATCTGAATCCACATCATGTGTAACAAGAGTCACTGAACTACTGGCTGTTTCAAGCTTAACTGCCTCTGAGCCCATGTATTCAGTACCAACTGATCCATCATCTGGTGCTTTACCCATCTCAACACTACAATCTCTTGATTGCACTTGACATTCATTCACCAAACATTCATTCACCTTTCTGATTACTGTATCCACATCTTGTCTGACATGAGTTACTGAACAATTTGTTGCATCATTCTTTGTTGTCTCTGTTATTCATCTTTTAGCAATACCCGATTTTTCAACTGATACATTACCCAACTCATCACAACTTTCTGTCAACTGCACCAGACTCTCATCTATTTTAACCTCTTTCTGAGTAACTTCCTCAATATACTTATCCACATTCTCCATGAGATGGATAAGTGTCTCTATGAACACGCTAATTTCCATTCCAGTGTGTCTCTTGAAAGACACTTCAGTCATGACTTGATCATAATCTGATGTAAATTCCCTTCTAATGAATGACTGAAAATGTTTGTAGATCACTTGAAGTGCAGCACTGGAACTATCCTTTTGAACCTTCTCTTTGTCAAGTTGTAGCTCCAATTGCTCTAGGTTTAACAACAAAGTTCCTGTTAATGTGGATAAGTCCTGACGAAAGAGGGCAATACATGTTCGTTCCATTGTTATGGATACAAGTAACATGAGGTGAGAGTGAAGTTGTTTATAAGGTTCAATGCTACTTTCCTTATGCATGGTATTCTGTAGCCTAGACTGGTGCAATTCTCTCTCATTAGATTCTGAACACGGAGATCTCACATCCTCATTGATTGATTCCATCATATGTAACTGTTCAGTATAGCTAATGTTCTCATGGTTGTCAACAGCATCATACAGTTTGAGTACTTCTGAAATTACAGAATCAGGAGTGTAAGACATGATGTTGATGTGTACACGGGATTTTACAAGTCTGTGATTTTGTAGGATCTTACATGTATTGTGTTATGATGATTCGGGTGGCCTTGGATGGTGATGAAACAAGAAAGCCATGGTTTTAGAGAGATGAAGAGAGGAGAGGGTGGTTCTAGAGAGATAAACAAAAAAGAAAGGTTAGATTAAGAATGAAGCACCACCCCTTCCAAGGATGGAAGGGGTATTTATACTTACAAAGACTACGTCTTCCTGTCAGACTGTGGATCAGGCATACAGTGGGTAAAGACACGACCTTCCTCCACGGTGTTACACTAAACTAATCTACGCTACTAAATAGTAAATAACGATATATCTATGAGCTAACTTATGCTAGACTATAATTGGGGTGACCGACACTTCCTCATGGAATTTCCAATTCCTAACAATCTCCCCCTAAGGGAGGTCACCCCATGAAATACATTTTGCATCTTAGCATTCATCTTTGTCTTTAGTTCTGAGCTCGTAGAATTCAATTCTTCAAGTTCCGCAATCTTTGTGCTTTAGTAGTGACTCTTCGTAGTCCGCATAGTTTTGTACTTTCAGTGGAGGTCTTTGAACTGATCCACATCTTGATGATCTTTAAGCTTTCTTTGAGATCATCAACCACAGTAAATCTCTGGATCACCCTTTATTGTATCGCCATTAAGTGATGTTGTGACTTTCGAACTGACATGCTCACACTTTCTGGATCATGTCATCTTTTCATCAGAGTAGCGAAAGCTTTACTGGTTCATGATATTTGCACCTATCAGAGCCAGGTTATGTAGATTAGCACTTGTCATGATTTCTTTAATTAAGTGTGGATGGTGTGAGCATGCGGCTATGGATTGACTCCTCAATTCTGATCACCTGCAACCGTCGGGTGTTCCTGCATAAAACAGTTAGCAATAAAGCGCACAAAAGTGTCTTTGATCACTTTTGTTGAATTGAGGTACACGGCCCATGGTTCCCCGTTGATCAGTACAAGTACTGCATGTGATCAGGTATAATTCCGAAGAATCTCCTTGACAGGGTTTCGCAGCTGTTCTAGTTGTTCTCAAACTGGAACGTCTCAAAGAAGACAACACGGAGTGAGTGAACCAGCGGATTGAGATTCACTGATTGATGAAAATGATTTGAGAACAATCGTGTATTGCTTAATAGAAAGTGTTTTGCAATACAACGAAGGTTTTATGGAAAATCAATTATCAATCATAAATACCCTTTAGTTTTGAAACATTAATACACAGTCGATGTGCTATGGAAAAGAACTTTTAAGCACAACGACCGGTTTTTCAAAGGTATCCGTCAATCCATTTCCTAGACCAAGGTTGATTCAATAATGAATCTCCCCATTGTTTCTATCCAGTTGTCACAAGCTTGATCTTTAGAAAAGATCTCACATGTCACCCACCAAGAGCTTGTTTGATGTTGGCTCTAGAAGGATTTCCATCTTCATCGTGAATATTTAACATATCACTCGGATGTTCTGGAAATACCACAAGGATAATGCGTAGGACTCTTAATATATTCTTACTTTCCACATTGTGTGAAACAGCAAGTCTTCATTAATTATGTGTCCTAATGAGATATTGTGGATGATCTTTTGGCTCTAGACTCAATAGTGCACATTTGGTTCCCTATGCCGGAGAATAGGGAGAGGGTCTCCTTCTTCAATATCAACAATCTCTAAGAGAAAGTTGATAGATTATGTAGGTTCCCCGTGAGAATGAAACAAGCCCTTTTAAGAGGAACTTGAGTAGCTTGGGAAGTTTAGTGCAATGCGTCACTGGGTCCATGACGTCTTGTCTTCAATACCAGTGTTACCTTAGTAACCACCAGTAGCAGATGTATTGAACCCGGTTTCTGCCCTAAGGTTGAATTATTGGAGGGCTATTTCTTTTCACCCTTTTCACATTCCAATTCTTTTTCATTCTTCAACCCCTTCAGTGCTTACCGAGACTTCATAACTAGAACCTTGTTGGGTTTATTCCAGTACTAGCTCTGTCTCAGTCCGCACTCTTCCCATATTCTCATTTTTCTCCTTTTTTCAACATTTCTAAGGACTCTACACTATCTAGTGGATTATCCCTGGGAAGATCCCTCCGGTTCTGGCGGGATCGTGGGAACTCATACCTAACCTTACCATCCTTATAAATCCTATGCATAAAGTAAAAGGTCGGTCTTGTGGTATTGTTCATTCCTTCTTGAAACAAATTAAAAAATCATTTGGAAAATCAATCAAGGTACTTGTGATATAATATACAAGTATTCTGTACCTTAATTGTTTTGATCATTTAGAAATGCTCCCCCTCAACATGTGCATATGACTTGAGATTGTTTAGCACATGGAGGCAAGAGTTATTTGATATCTTTTCTTGATCACAATTTCCTTAGGAAAAGGCTTTTGATTTTCTTGGTAAATTCTCCCCCTCAAAATGTGATAGGATAATGACAAACATTTTATCACATAGAGGAAAGAGTTCTTTTAAGTATTTTCACGATCACACATGCCATAGAGAAAACCATTTGAAAACTCAATCAATGTACTTTATGTTAAAACAAAAAAGCTTTTGTACCTCGATAGTTTATTTTCTTTTGAAATGCTCCCCATCAATATGTGCTTCGAGATTCGAAAGCGTTTAGCCCATATGGGAGAGCAGTGCACATTTGAATCAAACGATCTTCTTTTATCAGATTTCATAATTAAATCACAAATTCTCCCCCGATCAAAAATATCAAACCCTTTGAGATTTTGGATCCCAAGTGATTTAATTAGGTTTAGAAAACATGGGAGAATATGTGGCCTTGTTTAAATACTCATCTTGTTTTTGGATAAATGCTCCTCCTCAATCATGTGCATCATGTATTTGAAATCGTTTGGCACATGGAGGCAGGAGTGCCTTAAAAGGACTAAAAACCAATTCCATTTAAACAGATTTGAGATTTAAATCACGATCTCTCCCCCGATCAAAATTACCAAATCATTTGAGATTTGTGATCCCATCTGATTTAAATCATTTAGAATAGTTTGGGGAAAGATGTGGCAAGATTTAATTTTTGAAATAGACTGATAAGAATCAATTTAAGACATTAAAGATTGTTAGTATCAGGTATGATAATTTTAAGAGATCTTAAGGTAAAATAAAACAATTTCACAATGAAACAAGGACAGAAAAAATTTCATTTTGAAAGATCTTTGAGTTTTAAAGAAAATCATACCATGACATAACATTAAATCTTTAGATCACCACTTATTTTGTACAAACGGACTTGTTTAGATGAAATATTGTTTGAAAATATTTAATTTGAAATCACTCTCCCCCTCAATCCATGACATTAGTCGTTGATTGAGTGACTTTAGTTTAAAATGAAGTCCGGTTGATTTCCAAAAATTTAGTTCAATTATTTTCAAAACAATATTTTTCAAAGTTTTAGAAAAATGGTATCATCACTATTATACCTGTACAAAGATACGTTAGGTGGTTAAGCTGCTTTTGTTGTTGTTGCTGAAGGTTGGAAGAAAATCATCTGCAGATGCAGTGAGACTTATTTCGTTGCATTTTTCCATGCAAACTGAGGTCAAATTAAGCTCCGTTTCTTCATTTGATGATGAAGAAACCATCTGCTGATGCAGTGAGACCTCTTATGTTGCATTTTTTCATGCCAACTCTCCATAGAAGTCAAATTAAGATCCGTTTCTTCATTTGTCAATCCAAGATATAGTTACCCTTTCCTTTCGGCATCCAATCATCTTACTATGTGGGATCCGGATCGGGAACATTCTTATGAACCATGATATCTGCATTCGTTAGTGAACATACATACGGATATATGGTGGTCGACATTACCCAAACAACAATCGACTAATAAAAGTCAATCAAACATATCAATCAGATCATGTAAAGTATGGGAATAATGTGTTTATCAAACTCTAATCATCTAATCCTAATAATCATATCCTGGGCACCTAGTCCTTCAACGTAGGTTAACATGTTTTACATTTAAGTATATAGGATAATTAGATAAGTCCGTTAGAAGATATAGATTTGAAAACATTCTCCCCCTCAATCAATGACTCATTTTCTGAAATGTTTAAAAGCGCTGAAGTCATTGATTGAGTTTTCAAATTTTTACGAAAACTCTGATTCTGAAAGATTTTTAAGCAACTGATTTTCCACCATTTAGAAAACAACAAATATTTTTCTGAAGAATTTTAGACGGAAAAACATTTGAGTAGGAATAGCAGTCCTTCGACGTACTTTCCTCATTTTGTTTTAAGATAAGAGCTCGAATTTTGTGAAAATCATTTAAGCGTATCACTTTCCTTTTTTGACAAAACGGGTTGCTATCTGAAATAATAGCAAACCATAGTTAAAGCACGGGTTACAGTTAGAAATCACTGCAAGCCATGGTTTTAGCGCGGGTTACAGTCTAAAATAACTGTAAGCCATATATTGAGACATGTTTTGGAAAAGAATATTTACACCTCCTGCTCGAACTTCATCTATGTCACGTGCCATTATTGAATGACATTTCTAAGACCGTAGATGTTATCGATACCAGAAGACATGTCTTAACAGAACATATTTTTGGTATTTTTCAAATTTTTTGATTTTTATGGATTTTTGAAGGTTTTATATTTTTCTATTTTCTTTTTGTTTGTTTTATATTTTTGTATTTTGCTTTTTGATAAATATATACAGATAGTGTAGATAATATAGTTTAAGAAGGATGATGATACGAGTACCGAGATAAGGATATCGAGCAGCCCCGTTGTAGAAGATAGAAGTCATCATCTCTTAAACATTCACCACCAAAGCTTCCGAGGCTCCAGAATAGAAGATAGAACATGAGCCATTGAGAAAGAGAGACTTTGGCAGCTTCCCCCCAAACCGAAAATCCATTAGATGAGCAGATTCGAAGCTTTATTTCAAGCTTGCCTTAGCCAGGTGCACAGAGAAGCACACCATTATCATAAATCCTGCTGCTCCTTTTAAGAACGATAATCGAGATTCTCCGTTCGGGGTTATATCATCAACAAGAACAGCAACGAATCATCCCACTCTTTAAATTTCTTCTCATATTCCATTACCACTGAAGTCTGAAGCGATCAATACCAAAAAGTTGTCAAGAGACCACTTCCCCCAAGTAGATGAATTGATGCAGTCAGTCTCTTAGACTATAGTTCACGAACCCGAATACACGTATACCCAAAGACAGAGAAACTTATAACATCGAAGTAGCATTAAGTCCGATAGCCAAAGAATAACCCCGATGAATACTTTTCTCTCTCCTGAAGAAAGTGTATGAAGCTCAAGAACCCGAAGTACCCGAATGCCCAAAGAAAGAATAACCGATAACACTGAAGAAGCATGCTGAATCACTGATTATCTCTGCGGATGACAATCTCTGCGGATGTCAACTCCGGAATAAGTGCTTATATCTCTAAATCACTGATTAAGCCCTCAAGTGAAGCAGCTGAACATCCCTAATGTACACAATCTCTCTCCTTTGATGGTTGCGATAACATCTAAATCATCACACACTTGTGTACCTCTTATATCTTCAGAAACTTTCTCTTACATCACTTCCCCCATGTAGTTGGAATAATAACACTAAAAGCCTTGATGAGTAAAACCTTGAGTTTCTCTGCTGTCATGACATTTGTCTTCCCGGGATATCTTCACTCACTTAGAAGAATTAAGTTCATCAAGTTTACTCGCTTTGTGTTTAGATGTGTGGCTCCTTCCCCCTTGCTGGTTTTGACACTTCAGAATCAGCAACATATTATAAGCCCAAATACTTGAAATCTTTTATTGAGAAGACCACATATAATCTTTGTGAGAATCAACTTGCTGAAGAGTGTGAGCAAGTCTAATTGGGGATTAAATCTGACTTATCACTCTCCCCCAATTAGTGCTCTCCCCTAGACCGACAATCTGTTTGATAAATGCCCAGATTAAGAAGAAGTCTTTAGATCGTTAACTGCAACTCGTCTCTAGTCTTCTAACATGCACCAGAAAATGTAGAACAGACTATAGACTCAACATTCTTCAAGATTGTCCTGTTGGGGAATAGATAGTTAACATCTTCATCACACAAAATGCATTCCCGTTAACTTGTAAATAGCAAATCTCCATAAGTAAGATCCCTCCCAATCAAACAAGAACAAAAATATGTTCATCAAGGAAATCAACCCCGCAACTGGAAGCACTTTGTCGTTAAACTCATCAGTCCGTGAGAAGATGTCAACCAACGGCTCTAAGAAGAAACTCCATGTAAAGATGACCCGATAAGAAGAAGCTCGGTTCATGAGTTAGGAGCCGTACGACCATATATTCTCAGATATCAACCAACCTATAGTAAATTCATACTTCTTCTCCCCCTCAAGAATTGCATATGAAGTTGCCATTCTTGATTAAACAAGTGAAATCATCCATGTGTAGTCTAATTCCACTTCTCCCCCGCAAAAATTGCATATGATGTTGCCATCGCCATTTTAATTGAGCTAGTGAAAATAGAAAGACAATCAACGGTAAGTAGATCACCATTGAGAAAAAACATGAGAAGAAGATCCACTTGATGACTGAGCAATCATGGAAGAAGCATGAAGGTTGTTGATTAGAATGATCATAAATGAGAAGATTTCTCTTCTTTAGAAGATAAAGCGCACTGAAACGTACACTTTTCTTTTCTTTAGAGTACGAGGCTTGAAATGCAGTGTTCAAACGTCATAATCTCTCTCTTTTCAGCTCTCTTGGCAAAACTTGTAATCAACCCCATTATCATTCAGTAGGCTATATGTCGTGACAGCTGATGGAGAAAACCCAATATGATGAATTTGACCTTGAAGTAAACTAACCAGAACTCGTGACTTAAACTTGCACATATGTAACAAAGAGCGGTGCCGAGACTTCATCCTCCATTCAATCTCTAAGTACTCTATACTCTTCATCCAACCAACCATCAAGTATAAGACGTACATCACCTCTTGAAAATCCACAATTGAATGTGACACTGAGCACTACAACGTAACTCCTTAAAGTGATAGTTATTTTGTGGTGGTAAGAGCCCAATTCCCCCAAGTGGTAAAAGAAAAGGAAAAAGTCACCCAACAATAACTAGATTTCCAAGTCTTCGTTTTTGATAATAAGCTCGAACAAGGATCTTGAAGAATCTTCATCCATCCATCCCCGATACCTTCAGATACTAAGTACACTCGCCCGTGATAATTCACTTCAACCTCAAATAAATAATAGTGAATTAACTCCGTTGTCACATCTTCTGATTAAAAGCTTAAATCTAGCCTCCTTTGACGTTTTAAGTGAACTATGATAATGGTTTCATCCCGACCATGGTTAAAAGCACATAACCCCGTAAAACCATGTAATAACCAAACTGCCATGACAAATATCCAAACACACATCCAATTCATGAAGTACACCCTTTTATCCCTTCTTCGAAGTAGAACCTGTGGCACCAGCATCAGAAAAGATCCAGAAATACACTTTCCTTTCTCCATGATGGTTCCATCATTACGGGATTTTACAATTCTATGGTTTAAACCGAAAAATAGTTTATTTCGCAGGATTTTACAAAACCAAGAATAAACCGTAAGATAGATCCGGAAATGCACTTTACTTTTTCCAGGATGTTTCCATTGTTACGGGATTTTACAAGTCTATGATTTAAACCGAGAAATAATTTCTTTCGCGGGATTTTAAAAAATCAAGACTAAACCGTAAACAATGTCAGCTTGAAAGTGTTATGACAAATTAGGTTTTGGTGAATATCTGTTTTAGGGGAACATTCAGCGGTTCTTCAACAATTCTTTACCCAAACGTAGACAACTTCACAGACCATACTAAGTCAAGTAGTATATACTACTTCCCCCTGGAGGTTGACCGTAACACATCAAAGTACACGTTTCTCCCCCATGATGGTTTCGAACTTTCGGAAGCATCATAACGTGTACGACCATTTGCACGAAAAGTTCTTGTCATAAGCAAACATCTTGAAAGATCATGACTGATGAAGATTCTTGAAAGATTTTGCTTAGACTGTGAAGTATCATTGATATTTTGTGGCGTCAAATATCTCATGGGAATTGCTGAAATTGAACCTCCTTTGATTCACCGGCTAATAGTAATGACCACATATGGAGATAATGTTACTTCGATTTTGCATCAATAATACCGTACAAAACCCCGTGATCATTTTTTCACATTTTCGCTCAAGCCGTGAATCAGTATCCATCCGTGAAATTTTACATACCAAAAATACCAACTTTGGTCCAAAAATTTATTACCACACTAAGTCATAATATAATTTCGGATTGAATAAAGACATCAGCCCATCAATTTTTTAACTTAGCCCGTATCAAATCTCAACTCAAGCTTCACGACCTAAGACCATACTATGATAAACATCCGGTTGAGAAGCCCATTGCCAATCAATTACCAAGTCCATATCCATATAAAAGCAACTACAACCGAACATAAGATTACCCTAAAAGCATCTTGACTTAAACCTAATCACAAACTCAGAAATATGTCACCTCCCACATATCTGTTTCTCTTCCCAAAGCAATCCTCTCAACTCAGATAAATCTCATCTCCATCAAAATATAACGAATCCCAATCCCACTTATCATTTCTCATTTCATCAATAAAAATGAATACTCAACACACCAAAAGAAGCTCCCTTTCTTTCTTTCCACGGCTAAAGAACAAGAGTGACACTTCAAGATCTTTGTTGTAAGGTCTCGGGTAGGTCCTATGTGTTGTTAGTATTGTTTTGATTCTTAAACGAACTAAAGGGATGAAGTAACATATTTGTTATATTCATTTATTTCATATTCGGATAGTAACACAAGCATGGATCAATGAGGATAATGGTTCAACTCAAACAATCTTTGAAAGATATGAGAAAAAGTTGAAACCAATTCTGAGATTCTATTAACCTTTTGTTGATTTAATTAGAGTCTAGGTCTAGGTTTGTGTTGGACTAGAGTATATTGGTATTTGAGACTTATGATGGGTAGGCTGAAGTCAAAGAGTATATTGGTATTTTGGTAATGGTTTGGTCAAGCAGTCATGGTCTACATCTCATCTAGTTTTCTGTCAAAAATCTTAGGCGTAAACTTAATTGGTCAAAAAGGCTTATGTGTAGACCAAGTCCCTTATGCGTAAAGACCTTCACCTTATGCGTAAACAAGTCATTAAGATATGCGTAAAGTCTTAGGCGTAAAAAAATGGCTTATGCGTAAGTTTCTTAGGCGTAACCAGTTTCTTACGCGTAAGCGTAGGCTTATGCGTAAATCTTACGCGTAACAGTCCTTACGCATAACTTCACAGTTATGCGTAAATTACTCTGAAGATGGGTTATGCGTAGAAAACAAGGGTTTTGACCATTTGACTTTATCCGATGATGTTTCCGACCATGTTTTCCGACCATCTTCATAGCAAACCCAGAAATACTTGCATAAAAACAGCTTCTTTTATCCAGTTTGACCATTCAAATCTGACCAGATTCATAAGAAACCCAGAAAACTGCTATAAAGCTTCATATTTGCCAGAGTTTGACCATAGAAAAACAGACTTTGACCACATGGTTTCACGAATTTGGATCAAAGAGTCACAAAAGTATGATAGTACAAATATCAGATTTGGACATAAAAGACACAAGACCAAATATTGTACACATTGTGACAACCCGTAATTTTAGGACATTTCATATAGACTAGATTTAGTCTACGCATCATTAGTAACATCATTTCATATCAATTTATGCATGGGTTTTGCATTGTACATTAAACGTTTATTTTCTTATTAAATAAACGCTATCGCGTAAACATTATTTGAACATTTGATCCGACATTTCCAAAAATTATTCCGATATATTTTTGTACTCATAATAAGATTATAAAAATAATATTAATAGTTTACCCGGTGTTTTAAATTTATTTGGTATATAAATTGTTATATTTATATAATTACGACGGTTTTCGTAAATACTACTCAATAATTAATATTTCACTAAATTTTTGTAAGAAATGTATTTTTATAATTTTTATGACATCGATATATTTTATTTTGTTCCGTTAAAATTTATTTCTAGCTAACGCTACCCTAAATACTTAATTATACAAACAACTTATCCATATTACTTACACTATCTTACAATAATACAACAAAATGCACTACTCTTTCATTCATTTTCTACTTGTCGACCAAATGGGATGACTCAACACAAAACTTGGACAAAATATCTACTAGCTACAATAATGCTTACTTATTTTTATTATATAATAATACTAACACATATTACATAATATCTAAAAGGTGAAAAACCATTAAACTCTCTCATATCCAACCTCATGTGGATCGGCCAAGAAGAGAAACCAAGAGAAACCATGAAATTTTTCTAGCTCAAGTGATTATCAAGTATTACTAGTAATCTATTTCAAGGTTTTGAAATAAAAATCTATAGATTAATAAGGTTTTTATCATCTTCTTCACATAATCATTCAAGTAAGCATCTCATGATCTTCATAACTTTTTCATATTCATCTTTATGTTATTTCATCATTTTTGCAAGAAAACATGCATGTCACATATGAATTTATACCACTTTTAATGTTTTATTACTTATTATGAAATATAATCATCCTATAAATTACTCCTTGCATATCACTTTTGGTGATGACTAGGAACCCATGAAACCCTAAGAAGGTGTATGGTAGGATTAGAATAGCTTCGGAGTTGTTTTGAATTGGTTAGAATAGGTTTTGCGCGAGAAAAACTCATTTCAACAACTATTATTAAGGGTCTGCCCATATTTTGAAAATCTGGAAATCTCGACCGTTGATAAAAGTATCTGGGCTAGATATTCAGAAAATACCCTTTAAAACGAAAACGTGGCCGCTTGAACGGGTTAAAACGGAGTTATAACGAAGAAGTTATGAATTTTTCAAGTTGACGACGAAAACTAATTGTTTCAGAAAATTCAGCATGCTGTCTCGACTTTTTACGAGTCAAAAATGAGTCTTAAGCGTTATAAAATGTGTCGACTTATCAAAAATATATTAGTATACTTTGATACGAAGCTAAGGACATATAAAACGGATTTGTAACGATTAAATTACACGCGATTTAACAAAGTTGCCGTAACTTTATTATATAAGAAAAACTAATATATTTCTATTAGACAAATATTACGGCCACGAAGGACCATGTTGAGGGTCGTTTCTAACATCAATGGAGTACTTTTTATAACGTGATGTCTTCTAGTAAAAGTAAGTTCGCCTAGCCTATTTTCCAAAACGTCCAACATTTCGTCAAACGGAGTTGTAACGAGTAAAATACGGTCACTTAAACTTTGCCGAAAACCATCCTTAAACGATATTTTGGACACAAGTACCATACTTAACCTATATTTTTCTCCGTGATCGAGACCTCTAGGATGAAAACTTAAATGCTAAAACTTTGAGATATTGATACAAGCTTCCCAAAACCGTTGAGTTTGTTTCCTAACACTCGATGTGCACCATTTTACGACTAGCTTTTCGAGGCCATATAGTCACTTTCATGACTTGTCAAATTATATTATTTTGCGACGAAAAGCTATAAATTCTTGATAAATCACTAAACGACTATCGTAGGATGTCATTTCAACGTAAATACTTGTAAAGTATTTTATAACATGACGAGATGTCATAAACATATATTTCAACGATAAATTCTATTTTCAAAAGCGTACAAGTGGTATAGATATCATACGAATTGCATGCATAACATTACATCATAACTTATCATTAGAACATATCATTCATAATAGGTCGCGGTTAGAGGTTGCGCCTCATTTCAGTATTGCCATTATATCATCATAAACATTGCACCAGGTGAGTTTTCATAGCCCCACTTTCTATTAATTGTTTACAAACTTTTGGGGGAGATACATGCTCAACTACTTGCTTTTACAAATACAAATACTCAAAACATTTACACTTTTATGCTACGCTATACTTTTTATACTTGATTGCATTATGCTTGATTGTGTTATACTAAACTTGAAAGTCTCCTTGGATAAAACACGCATTGGGTTTCGGAGATGAAGTAGAACCAATGCTATTACTTTCCTTGTGAGTTCATACCCCGCTTTTACTCGTTTAAATTCTTATAAACTATTTGGGGGAGATACATGCTTATTTATCAAAACATTTAAACTCTTTTGCCAAACAACATTACATATACTTTAGACTTGGTGCGTGAAGTGACTAGACTTAAACAAACATCCCAATATTTATATGTTGGAAGGCCATTTATTTGGATACAGCCCAACGTGAGTCGTTGGAGGAACATCCCAATATTTATATGTTGGAAGGCCATTTATTTGGATACAGCCCAACGTGAGTCGTTGGAGGAACATCCCAATATTTATATGTTGGAAGGCCATTTTTATGGATACAGCCCAACGTGAGTCGTTGGAGGAACATCCCAACACGAGTTGTTGGAAGACCCTTGTGGTGATATTTATACTTTTAACTACCTTAATGCGCATATTCATGATTGTCGTACTATTTTTAGCAGTGGGTTGTAAACACACAGGTTGCAAGTTTTGTATGGGCGGAACTTAGAACTGAGTGGATTTACAATGCCTTTGCTTTGTGAACTCATTTGGCAACGTGTGCATGAACATAAACTATACATATTTTGGCAGTGGATTGTGAACACACATGTTGCAAGTTTTGTATGGGCGGAACTTGGAACTGAGTGGATTTACGATGCCTTTGCTTTGTGGACTATTCTATATGACCAAAAACTTTGCCTTTGTTGCATGAACGCTCTTTAAAAGCTTTACTTGTTAACCAAACTCTATGAACTCACTCAACCTTTGTGTTGACACTTTTTAGCATGTTTTATCTCAGGTATCTAAGGCATTCACTTCATGGCATGCATATGGACATATCATAGAGTCGTGGTGACGACGCGTCTCACATGGGATTTATACACTTTAAAAACATCGTTTGGCTTGTATCAAACTTATTTCCGCATACGTTGATTTTCATTTGGGACCTACATTTTGTAAACTCTGATTATTTTACTTAATCAAACGATGTATTTTCCAAACGACACTTTAGGTCGTTCGATATAACTGTAACTTTGATGCTATGACAGTCATCCCCAAGGTATTCCATTACGCTGCAAAACACGTAATTTGGGGGTGTGACACACATGAATGAACTAGATGACTTTTTACCAAAAAGATACATAAAAAACTTGTTTAAGAAAAACTGATATTACTAAAAAGTTGAAAAAATAATTTTCCGGCAATATTTAAAATCAGTTAAAACAAGATTTGAACCACAATAAATCATCAAAACACAAAAACCTGGGCTCTTGATACCATTTGTAGGATCTTACATGTACTGTGTTATGATGATTCGGGTGGCCTTGGATGGTGATGAAACAAGAAAGCCATGGTTTTAGAGAGATGAAGAGAGGAGAGGGTGGTTCTAGAGAGATAAACAAAAAAGAAAGGTTAGATTAAGAATGAAGCACCACCCCTTCCAAGGATGGAAGGGGTATTTATACTTACAAAGACTACGTCCTCCTGTCGGACTGTGGATCAGGCATACAGTGGGTAAAGACCCGACCTTCCTACACGGTGTTACACTAAACTAATCTACGCTACTAAAAAGTAAATAACGATATGTCTACGAGCTAACTTATGCTAGACTATAATTGGGGTGACCGACACTTTCTCATGGAATTTCCAATTCCTAACAGATTTAAACTGAGAAATAAAATCTTTCGCGGGATTTACTAAAATCAAGACCAAACCGTAAGAGAGTGAGAGGTAGGATGTAGTAAAGGAACTAGAAGATTATAAGGAAGTAAAGATGAATATGGTGTTATGGTTTTTGATATTCCCTAATTCTTTATATATACCCCCTGTTCCGCGGATCGATGTTTTGTATGTTAGGTTTAGAGACAAATCGCAGGAATTGACAAATCTCAGTGATGACAAATCGCTTAAGGGACAAATCGCTTAAACAGACAAATCGCTTAAACGACAAATCGCTTAAACAAACAAATCGCTTAAACAGACAAATCGCTTAAACAGACAAATCGCTTAAACAGACAAATCGCTTCAGATACATCGAATCTGGACACTGCTTCTCTGAAAATGACAAATCGCTAAAAATGCTTGACAAATCGCTTAGAAGAAAAGTGGTACGAGACACAAATCGCTTCAAAGAAACCATCCAAAAACACCACTTTTCAATCCAAAAACTATCCAACCACGATGATTCAAGCCTTCCAATTCAAAACCTAAACACATATAATGTTTCTAAACACAAAAGTATAATCAAAATCCAAACTTTAACACTAGAAATGATCCAAATGATGCAAACTACTCTAAACTCATTCAAACCTTAAAAAAACCTTATGAAACCACAAGAAATCCAAGAATATGTAAGAGAGATGATCAAACCATGGCTCTTGATACCATTTGTAACAATTTGGATTTCTTAAACACATCACATAACACAATATGGTTCGAATAAGATAGATTTTTAGAGAGAGAAAGTGGAAGATGGGAGCCTTTCTAGAGAGAGAAAGTAAACAAAAGAAAGAATGTTAGATTGAGTGAAAGGTCCAACCCTCTACCTTGGGAGGTAGAGGGTATTTATAGTTACATACTACACATCCTCCTTCGGACTGTGGATCAGGCATACAGTGGGTAAAGACCCGTCCTTCCTCCACGGTGTTACACTAAACTAAACTACGCTACTAATTAACTAATTAACTACTAAACAACGTAAATAACTGCAAGTCTACGAGCTAAAATATGCTAGACCATAATTGGGGTGACCGATACTTTCACATGGAATTTCCAATTCCTAACAGAATGGCACGCGACTTTCTGATGTAGAGGCTTATAACACTCCCGTTGAGGCTGACTACAAGAATGCTGTTCAGACGCTTTGTGGTGTTCGATTCCCCTTGCTGTCCTCGTTGGAGGATCTTAAGGATTCTAGTGTTGAAGATAGTATGGGTTTACTTCATCATGAAGCCTCTGTTTCTGGTTCTTATGCCGTTGACTCTCGGTTTTGTTTTGAGCGGCTGACCGTTCCTATTCATTACCCCGGGAGTCCTGCTGTAGTAGGTGAGACTTCTTTGTCGGCTTCCGTTAATGATTGCTTTGAAATGGCTGGAAAGGTGAGGGAAGGTGCCCTTCCTAACTGGTTAGCTCTTGCATAGACATGGTACTCTTGGATTAACCCTCTGTCTGTGAGAACTTTTGAAGACACGGCTTGTGTGTCCAGTTCTGTAACTGCTACTGTGTTACATGTTCCTTCTTGTTGTGTCCCTCTTTCGGTGTCCGACTACGAAGTGTCAAATGTGTTTGAACAAGGTTATAATGTTGGTGACACATGTGCGGATGCCCTTAAGCAATCTGGGGCGAACCCTGTTTCAGATCCTTCTGACATATTTTGATGTGGTCATTATTGTATTTTGCATAATAATTTTATTTTACCAGTTTTATGGCTGTGAGAGCGTGTTACTTTTTTTTGTAGACTGTGTCTATCGCATGTACATTTTGTTGTTTAAAACTTTTTAGTTTTTTCTATTTTAATCTTCACACTGGTGTGCTTATTATAATAGTCTTAGTTGAATACTTGTGGGTTATCTGCCTGATACTGGACTTGCAACAGCTCTTACGTATCTTGAGTGAATTTTGAGGTTACTCAACCGTTTGTTATTCGAAATAACGTTACATGGGTCCTGCCTAAATGTATGCGCGTCCTACTTACATGTGTCGTAACTTCTTTAAAGTAAAAAGGGCATGATTAGAGAAGTTTAAAGTAAAAGTTGGTGAAGGTAGCTAAGCTTCACCTTTATATTCATGAGAATAAAAACATTACAATATGAAAAGATAAATTACGATATCAACCCTCCTCTGCGGAGTCCGTGGGAGACGGGTTGCTTACTTTTGATGTATGTAGCATCTTTTAAGATTGCAGACGTTCCATTTCCACGAAATTGGGTTTCTTGCATGGTCCTTTAGCTTGTATGCACCTTTTCCTAATGCCTCTGTGACCTCGTAAGGTCCTTCCCATTTAGGTCCTAACTTCCCTCCTTCTTCCGCATGGCTTACATCGTTGTTGCGGTATACCAAGTATCCTGGCGTGAAGCTTGTGTTACAAACTCTTGAGTTGTAATATTTTCCATTTGTGCTTCGATTTGCCTTCACATATTGCCGCTTGTTCCCCTCTTTCTTCTAGAAGATCCAAATTCATTTCCAAAGCCTCGTCATTTTCTTCTATGTTTGCTTCTGCTGTCCTCCATGTGGGCATTCCTATTTTAGCAGGAATGACAGCTTCCGTTCTGTATGTCAACGAGAATGGAGTGTCTCCATTACTGGATTTGATCATTGTACGGTGTTCCCACAGGACATGCGACAGCTCATCCATCTAGTTCTTGCTCCTTTCTTCCAATCGAGATTTTATTCTTTCCCCCAGACTCCTGTTTGCTCTTTCGACCTGCTCATTTGCTTGTGGATGTTTAACGGAAGCAAAATGTTGTTTTATGTTCAATTTCTCGCACCAATCTTTGAATGGATTATCTCGAAATTGCTTTCCATTGTCGGATATTATCTCTCATGGGAGTCTGAATCTGCACATGATATTTTCCCATACAAATATTTTGATTTGGTTTCCTGTGATAGTGGCGACCTGCTTCACTTCAGTCCACTTGCTGAAGTAGTCTATTGCCACTATAAGGAATTTGACCTTTCCGGGTCGCTTCGGGAAGGGTCCCGTGATGTCAATTCCCCATTTATAGAATGGCCATGGGGAAGTGATTGGAGTTAACTTCTCTTGCGGATATCTCAGGAATGGTTAGTGTACTTGACAATCTTTACATGCTAGGATTAGATTCTGAGCATCCTCATGCATGGTAGGCCAATAGTATCCAGTACGTAAGGCTCTAGCCATGACGAACCTTGTTCCAGCGTGCATGCTGCAGGACCCTTCGTAGATTTCTCTTAGCACGTAATTTTCCTGGAGGGGTCCTAAGCAACGCAACCATGGCCCGAGAAAAGATTTCTATTAAAGTGTCCCGTTAATCACTACAAATCTTTACGACTTTCTCTTAATTTCTCTTGCTTTCTTTTGTTCGGCTGGGAGTATTTCCTTTGTCAGGTATTCATATATTGGGGTCATCCATGTATACCCCTCTTCTTCTGCTAGTACAAAAAGTGTGACATGTTATGATGAGTGTTTGTGATGCTTGTTGGGCTGGGCTAACAAGATTTTTGTAGGCTAATCTTGTACTAATCCAAGTAGTTGATTGAATCCTTGCACAAGTAATAGTAAACCGTTAGCCTTACCGTGGGAACGGACCCCAAGATTAGACTCCGGTGTGAGAGTAAGTACGCATTCTTGTCAGAGATAATAAGAGTGTGTGGGTGTTATTATGAGAGAGAATGTTGTACCTTATGTGGGGATTAAAGCCCCTTTTATAGGCGAGGTTTACCGCTAGGGTTTCCTAACGACTCGCATAAAAGAGTTAGCGGCCGGAGTGGGGCCCTTGTTGGGCAAGGTCCCGTGGTAATTGCGGATACGGACACAGGATGCCTTTCGCGACCAGAGGTTTGGTCCGCTAAGTGTCCTGTGTGCGTCTCTAAGTCTGTACTATAGCCAATTTCGTTATTGGGCTTATTGTTGGTCCAATATTCATAGTTGTTTCGTTGTTGGGACTGGGCACAGTATGCGTATAGCACGAGTTAGGCCTAGTAGGCCCTCTATTCGTGCTATACGTCATCAGTTGATATGGTGATTCGGGAGGTCGGAGATGATGGTAGAACACCATCTTCATTGTTAAGGAGAGGAAGTAAAGAGAGAAGGGAAAAACTATGTGTTTATTGATAATGAAAAGGATAATACACAAATATTCTCACCCTCCTAGTGAAGTCTAGGAGGGTATTTATATCCTAACATATACATAACTATTACGCTATGACATAACTAGTCCATGTGTTTTGGCTAAATAAGATAGATAATGTAATATCGTAAATTTCGTTCCATTTACGTGTTAGAGGCGATCCCAACAGGTTTCTTGAGCTCGATGAAACTAAATAATCGACTTGCCCATTGAACATAATTTCTAAGAGTGAGCATTGGAGGTCTATCAAGTGATCCAACTTCATGAATAGATTGTTGACTCCTGATAGCCTCACACATTTGAGCAAACTAGTGAGGTTCTTTTTGTGGAATTGTAGTGAAAGATTTCATTTCATATTGTGGTGGAAGGTATGATTGTTGTTGAGGATATGGTTGTTGTTGAATGAATTGTTGTTGTGGAAAGGATTGTTGTTGCGGTTGCTGAGGGTATTGTTGTTGCTGAGGATATTGCTGAGGAAAGAAGTTGAAGTAACGTGGTTGAGACATTGTTAAACTTGTGTAGATGATGGATCTAGTAGGTAATTGAAACGTGTGTTATTGATTAAGTAAAGTTGGTCTTTATTGAAAAACTGGTCCTTACTCGTAAAGTTTTCCTTACTCGTAAACTCTGTTGTTATACGTAAATTGGTCTTATTCGTAAAGTGTTCCGTACTCGTAAACTGGTCTTACTCGCAAAGTATATCCTTACTCGTAAACTGGTCTTAGTCGTAAGATTAGGTCTTACGCGTAAGATTGGTTCTTAGTCGTAAGACTTAGAGAAAAACAATAAAATCTTTCAAACTTATCCCAGCTTAAAAGATATCCCAAGTCGAAGTATTCCAAAAGATTATCCATGCTAGGGAAGTACTGAGTACACCGTGATCGTTGAAGAAATTGAAGAACTGGTCTTATTCGTAAACGGACCCTTACTCGTAAACTGTCGCTTATTCGTAAGATCAGGGTTTTAAATAGTCTTACTCGTAAACTAAGGTTCTTACTCGTAAGATCAGGGTTTTAGACAGTCTTACTCGTAAACTAAGGTGCTTACTCGTAAGATAATGGTTTTAGACAGCCTTACTTGTAAACTTACCAAAATTTTCAAAGTACGTTTTTAGCTTAAAAGACAAGATTTCGACAACTTTCTTTTGATCAAATCTCTTCAAAAACACTTAAAAAACAATAAAGTTTAAACCTTTAACACAAAAAGTGGAATTTGAAGAAGTTCGTAAAGTGGTATTAAACTTGAAACGAGTGGAAAACGATTTATAAACTACAAAGTACTAAACTTTATGCTATTTCTAAGCTTCTAACCACTATATCAATCTTAAAACTTTCCAAGCTTCAAGATTTGAGTGAAAGAAACAAAGAACAACGCGTAAAATTTGAAGAAAACTATAAAAACGTTACGAGTAACAATAAAAACACGCTCCAAAAATCTATTAGGGGATTGATACCACTGTTAGGACACCATGATTGTTGTAACACAAGTGTAGTAATGATAGAAATGAGAGAAAGAGATATAAAAGTGGTCGATTATGTTCGCAAGAAAATTTGACAAATGTTTAATGCATATATGAAATGACCAACACTCTCTAATGAGAGTTACATGTGTTTATATAGGAGAGGATGCTAGGGCAACACACCTAGATCCTTCCTTACATTCGTTTGGGCCTAATGCATAGGCTCATGGGCTTACTTCATAAGCCTAAACATATAAACTAACATATAAGCCTAATAACTAAGCAACCTATTACATAATTAAATGACCGACACTTGATAATAGTTACATGTATTACCAAAAAAGTATTTGACCAAGTGTTTGAAACTTGTGAAGCTATGTGCGTTGCCTTCTATTTACAGAGAGGCGAGTAGGGTTCAGAGATAAACCCTTTAGATATGATCAACGACCGTGAGGAAGTCAGGTGTTGTTCATCTAGAGAGCAGACTAGGAGGACAGGTGGTCAACGTTCCTTGGCTCGTACATGAGAGTGCTATGTCTCCTATATTGTTGGTCGTGTGTTCTCTACTGTGCTATGTCAGACTCGTACGTCTTAACCGTTAGTGACAGTTGGGAATAGTTGTCTCTTGCACGTGTACTATGCAGCCTGAGAAATGTAACCAAGCCTAGCTCGGCCGCTAGTCTTGGGTTTAGATAGTTCTTTTCAAGATTGACTAGCGAACTTTTGTTGTTTGGGTTTGACTCGAGCGTGTGTTTAGTGAGTTTGGGCCACTAATAATGACACGTTATCATGTAGCCTTTTACGAAAAATTACCTTGGCTCATCCAACCATGCTTTATATTTTGACCTGAAATCGAACTTGTATCCGAACTTGAACCTCCTAAAGGCTGAAGACATACTCTGATAATATGTAACTAGAGTGGGTGGGTCATTATTGAGTTGTAAATTGCCTGCCTATTCTAATTCTTGAATGTGTCGATGTCAAAATAATACACATGTATTTCTAATCTACATATAAGAGATACTCCTAACAAGTTTTAATCACTTTTAGGACCCGGCCAACCCTATATCTACGACCCACACCACATTAAAACATTTTAATAAAAGGCTGTATTACTTTTCCAACTCTATATAAACACCCCCAAACCCTCTACTCCACAAACCACACTACTCTCATTCTCTTGCTTAAAAACAATAACCTCACTCACACTTGATAACACAGACGCTAGTTATAACTAATGGCAGTAGTTGGAAAGATGGCCTTTGTGGTACTACTATCCTTAATGGTTGCAATTGTACCACACACGGTGCAGGGTGCAATGACCTGCCAGATGGTGATAAATAGCTTAACCCCGTGTGCCTCTTACGTTACAAGGGGAGGTCCGGTGCCACCGTCATGCTGCAGTGGGATAAGCTCACTATACAGAGCTGCAACCACCACCACAGACCGCCAGACTGCTTGTAAGTGCTTGGAACAAGGTGTTGGAATGATACCTGGACTCAACCTTGACGCCGCTAGTACCCTCCCCAGCAAATGTGGTGTCAACATCCCTTACAAGATCAGCCCCTCTACCGACTGCTCCAAGTACATAAATGCAATAAACTTATATAAATATTCTGTGACTGCAAATGTTCAATGGCCTAAAATCAATTTATTAAACAAGATAGCACTTTTTTTGGAATATCTACACCGGAAAATAGAAGTTAACGTACGGGAATTTTAGAAGGTGCATCACAAACACATAATAAGTAATCTTTTGTTCATTAAATTACTCTGAGTGACTTTTTTTCGTGGTGATTCAAAAAATGGGGAATCAAAGGCTCAAAGCACCCAGCAACAAAAAATTACACTAGCATATACTTTTAGTACTTTTCAGACATTAGCAAGTAGCCAAGTAACAATATAACTTTATCTTTTGCATATAATAGTCTTTGCTGTTTATGATGGTAAAAATAATGTTATTTCACGGTACGTTAATTAACGATTGTATATCTGATTTAAACTTTTAACAGGGTGCAATGAGCATGCAAATGAAGACGTGATTAAAGCGAGATGTAAAAGCACTAGTATATCTATGAATAAGGATGGAGATGGTCGGGTGGTCGTGTATTCTACTAGCTATCGTGTACTCTAGGGTTATCGGTCAATGCTGTGGTAGTGCTTGTTTTGTACTCGGTGCTTATTTTAAATATCTATAATGAATTTCAGCCTAGTCGATCTTAATATTATCTCATCATAAAAGATCAATGATACTAAAACTTAGCCACAAATAGGAATTTGATGACGTGGTCAAATGTGTGAAACAAAACAAATTCACAGAAATACTTTCTCAACTTCTTTCTTATTATTTAAGTGATGGTTTGTTCATTCCTTGTCGAACATAATACTTCTGGAATCATTAATATACATATCGGATTATATGATGTTAACCTATACATATTTCTGAAAAGTTATTGGTTTGTAAAAAGAGAAAATTTGGAGAGTAGCCTGGTTACCCAAGCGCATTCTTTTTTCTAGACTAATTTGTTTTCCTTAAATAGCTTAGGGCAATTTTGGAATTGGTCAACCATCTTAATATCATGACACATATCTATTTTTATAAGTAAACAAAGTACAAGTGTGTAAAATATGTGTAAAACTTGTCGGCCAGGTGTACTTTGGGCGACTACTTGTTGGGTTCAGTAAATACGCAAACCCTTTAATTCTAGGATTTGAATAGAAAATACCCTAAGTGTTTAGATCCTTAAACACTAACAAGTCACTGAGCGCAGACACTCAGTGAGCTATCTTCAGGACACTCAGTAAGAGACGAAGAAAAAGTCTCTCCACTCAGTAAGGCGGAACTTAAGGGGTGAAGACTGAGTCAAGAAGAAGATAGTGGATTCAGTGAGTGATGACAATAACTCACTGAATCCCAAAACTCCTCACCAACTACTATCACTGAAGACAATACAGAAGATAAAGACTGAAGGCTAAAGAGACTGAAGAATGAGCGGGACAAGGCGGGATAAGTTTGAACAGATAAGACGAATTCCTTATCAACCAAAGTCAAACTTTCCCTGAATCGTTAACTACCAGGCTCAGTGTCATCACTGACAAGAAGAAAGCAGCCTTGTCACTTACTCTAAATAGCCATTGTAAACAGAGACAATATACATCAGTATTTTGTCCTCTATGATAAAGTTAAAAACCATACTTGTATAAATAGCATAATAGTTGGAGTGAAAGATTTTAAGCTTGTGCAATCAATTGTGAAAAATACACACAAGCAATCTTTCACTCTTCCAAATACGACTATGTCCCTAGGATAGCTCAGTGGTACCTGATTAGTTGTGCTTAGACTTAGCCTAAGCTTCGTGAGGAGTTATACCATACTTGTCATTTCAATCCCAAGTACTATTCCGCAAGTACTTGGGTAATGTATTCTTTTTTATTCGTTTTAATAAAAAAATATAAACGTTGAAAATTACTCAGTGTGTTTATCTTGTTAAAACTTATCTTTACTTGCATTACTTCAGCCATGATTCACAATTAGTAGTCTTTAACTGTTTTAAGCTACTTGTGAAACGGGACCAACAAGTGGTATTATAGACAGGTTGATTATAAAACACTTTTTGAGCCGCTCAAAAACGTTTTTTAAATCATGATCCAAATGGCTGAAAGTGATGTGCCCCAACTTGTCGATAAAAAAGGTGGAGCCTATGCTACTGTTGCCCCTCGACTAGAATTTGGCAAATTTAACAAATGGAAAAAGCGAATGATTTGCTATTTTACTAGGATGGAACCTTACTACATTAAGTGTATTAATGAAGGCCCATTTATCCCAAAGACTTCTGAAGGTTTGCCTAAAGCTGAAGCTCAGTGGACTCAGGACGAGAGGAGAGTGGTCAATCAGGACCAAAGGCTCAAAAGCATCATCATTGATAAGGTTTTAAAAGGTACCATTTTGAGGGGTCGTTTAAGTCCTTATTTGATCACTTTTGTATCCGTTATTGCTTAATATCGTTCCTTTTCACTTTTTAGGTCTCTCGAAGGCAAAATGCTGGAATGGCACTTATTTGGACGAAAAGGCGCCAATATATGAAGAAAATGGCCAAAGTCAGAATCGAGACACTCAAAGCTGCTGAAAACAGAAGGCGACGGCGTCCGGTGTTAATTGCGACGCCGTCGGAGGATTTTTTGTGACGATACAGTAGCCAAATACCCTATTTTCAAGTGACGACGTCGGGCTTTAAAAGAGTAGGCCGTTGCTACTCAGACGGCCTAGATGCAACCCAGACGACGTCAGAAGCTGAAGAGGACGGCGTCACGGACATAAGGTAACACCGTCGCAAGGTTAACGTGGCCAAGACGAAACCCTAATGACGGCGACACGACGGCGTCACGAAACATAAGGTGACGCCGTCGCATATGTAATCTTATATATAGAATCCGAATTTTTCAGTTTTAGGGAGAGTCTTTTGGAGTGAAAACCTAAAACCGAACCTAAGGTGTCTTGTACAGTATTTTAGGGTTTTAAACCCTATCTTACATCAAGATAAGTATTTACTTCATTAATTCAATTATGTCTTTGATTATTTGTGTGTATGCTTGCATGTTCTCCATGTCCGGCTAATTTATTTGTGTGTTTGCTTAGGAAGTATGAAACTTAATTATTGAATATTGATTGGTTGTTTCTTATCTTAGTTGATCAATGATCTAGTAATGCGATAGGTCATTCGTTGTGTACTTAATGCTTGATTCATCTTTGTGAACCTTAGAATATGATTACCTGAGTAGTTGTAGGCTAAATTATCCAAAGAGAGCCTTAGAGTAAGAGTTTATCATCCCTAGTGGGTTTTGTAGACGAGACCCTTTGGTAAGTTCAAAGAGTTAGGGAGAAACGCATACCCTACAACTTTAGACACACAACGCAACTAAGAATAAGGACGTGACAACTAAACCAGCAATAGGAGATAATTAAGGAGTAGTATAACCTAAGTAAACACATCTTTAAACTATCATACGAGCACACATTAATTAGAAATAGACTCCCACAACCTTAGTTTAGATAATTAGACAATAGTAGAGTAATCGGTAGAAATACCAACCCCCCAAATCCAATACCCGAGATTCGTACCTTTCCATTTCATAAAATATAAAAATACAAAAAAATAATCTTCCTCAACCTTAACCTTAGCGTAGTAACTTCTTACTAGCATTCCTATACCCCTAGAGAACGATATCAATACCCGTGGCTTACCCTAATTACTACACTACAATGATTAGGTTCACTGCCTAGGGTGTTATAAAACTTGCTCGAAGAAAAGGAAGTTTCCTTGACCCCGAACGACGCGTGTAGCGTTATCAAGTTTTTGGCGCCGCTGCCGGGATAGCGTTATCAAGTTTTTGGCGCCGCTGCCGGGGAATAGAATAGCTAGTTAGTAGTCCACCTCGTTTAGGTTCTTTGCTTGATTCCTATCAAGTAAATTTTTCTCATTTTTTAACTTTCTCTTAGTCTATCCCCCTTCTTCGTGACCTTTGTTCGTAACACCCATCACTTTTCATCATGGAGGATGATAACCAACCACCACTCATCAACCCACCACCAAATGACCCGCCAAGAGCCCATACTCTTGGTGAATACTCAAAACCAAGCCACCTAGGCTATAAGAACACCATTGAGCTTCCCGACCAAGCCCAAACTACGGCCCTGCGATCCGACACCATCCGGTTGGTGCAAAACGGATGTGCATTCCATGGACTTCGTTCCGAAGATCCAAATCAGCATCTGAGGGATTTCCTCAAAATTGTCGATTCCATCGACCTTGATGCTATTACTCGGGAGACCACGCGCCTGCGTCTCTTCCAATTCTCTCTACGGGACCAAGCTAGTAATTGGCTTGAGCGACTTCCCGCCGGCTCCATCTCAAGTTGGGATGATCTTACCTCTCGCTTCCTTGCTCAATTTTTCCCACCGGGGAGAACCACTAAGCTTAGGCGAGACATATTGACGTTCCAGCAGCTCCAAGGTGAGTCTCTTTACAAAGCATGGACTCGATTTAAGGAACTACTCGGTAGACTTCCACACCATGGCATTGATCTTTGGCTTCAAATCCAAATCTTCTATGATCATACCGATTTCATCACTCGACGATCCATTGATCGAGCCGCCGGTGGAAGGCTCAGCGACTTTAACGCAGAGAAATCATGGGATATTATAGAGGAACTTGCCGATCAAAGCTACGAAGATTGGAGTGAATCTCCCGAAACTCCGATTAACGTGGTTAATGCCATATCCACTCCTTCTGAATCCTCCGATACACTCGAAGAGCAATTGAGTGCCATCGAGAGAGGAATTGATTATCTTATGGAAAGGCAGAAAAGAGCCCCCGTACAAATTCCTCGAGAGGTCGTCAAATCCGCCAACTCCACCAACCGCTCGACACCTTTTTCGGAGTCCCCAAGTCGCGAGCAAAACCCAAGTTCCGAAAGGCGCTTCCGTTCTACTTCCCCAATACCACTTTCACCAAGCTTCAAGGATCTAATGACGGAGTACATGGCAGCTCATACAGAGAGATTAGCCAGATTTGAAGAGGAGGTTTATAGGCAGAGAGAGGAAATGCAAGCAAAAATGAAAGAAATGATGAATTTGGTAATTGAATTTACCAAAACAAAGGTTCCCGAAAAAGTGCTCGTAAGAAGCAACGATTGCCCTCCCACTTCATTTGTAAACGCCGTTTCCATTATGCCTGAGAATGCAAGGGCTGAGATGTGGAAAACTGAGGAAAGCACGAAGGAGGAGTCTGTGCCTAATGATGAACCTGAGACCATTGAGTACTACCTTAAGCACGAAATTAACAAGAAAACCATTGCAAACCAAGTAAACAACTTTAGGTACAATGAAGTTCTTAGGGAAGCTCTTGAAGGGAAAATGACGGAAGAAGAATACGACGCCTTACCTATGGAACCTCTGTATGAGTTGGTTATAAAAAAACCGTTAACAAGAAAACGAGACACCACAGGGAATTTCGTGATACCAGTTAGTATCGGTGACATGGATAATATAAATGCCTTGGCCGATCAAGGGACCGATGTGAACATAATGCCATTGTCAATCTATAATAAGTTAACTAAGGAGAAACCAGCCAAGACCGACCTTAGACTTTCCTTAGCTAATCATACTTATGTCCACCCCGTAGGAATCGCTGTTGATGTTCTAATTGAGGTAGCCAACATCGTTTATCCGGTGGATTTCGTGATCATTGATGTTGAGGAAGATAAAAACGTACCCCTCATTCTTGGGACGCCGTTCCTGGCCACCGCCAAGGCAACCATCAAATGCGGAGAAGGCATCATGATACTCAAAAGCGGGAAGGGGTTTGCTAGGATACCCATCATCCCAAGATATCCTCTTAAGATCATGGAAATGATTACGGGTGGAAATCGAAAAGCCCCGGGAAACAATGTTAAGAAGAAGATGAATGACTGGGAAAAAGGGCTTAGAGACTTTATGGTTCAGGGATTGTATGCGACGTTGTGGAAACCCGATAAAAAGTTAGGCAGCAATCCCACCTCGATACCTAAAGCAAAAAAGGACCCTAAGGAATTTCTAAAGGGAGAAAAAGTGCTATTGTATAGATCTCGGATAAGGGCATTACGAGGAAGAAACAAACCAAGATGGTTTGGGCCTTTCACAGTTAAGGAGACCAATTTAAATGATAAAACTGTCACCATAATTGACAGCGTTGGCAAGGAATCCACGGTAAGCATACAGCGCCTACACCCTTTCGATGACGGGAAAACAAAGGGTCAAGAGGGCGGTGGTGAGGCAACGTAGGAGCACGACTACGAGTCTAGCTACAAGACTCTTAAATAAAGAAAAGCGCTTCGTGGGAGGCAACCCATGCTTAATTGTTTGCTTGTTAGTGTCATATATCTTTTATTAATTGTTTATCCTCATGTTTAAATTTGTAAAAATGCTTTATTTTGTTTTTAACCTCGTCTTAATTGCACATAAAGGTATTTTACATAAGGGATAAGTGTAGGGAGGATTACACACGTTTTCAAAAGAAACGTGAACATGAGAATAAAAATTAACTAAAAGATATTTATGTTTGTTTGTTCGAGTCAAATGCTTGTATCGAGTCATAATGGATGTTTTTGCAGAAATTTTTCCAGATTCTAAAGATGTAAATTTTCCAGAATTTTTTCCAGAAAATCGCAGACCAGTTTTTGTCAGGAAGGAGTAAAAACATCAGATTACTTTTTTCTCGTTTTCTGAGCTACTTATAAATTTTTGGAATTTTCTAGGTCTTAATTTTCTTAGAAATTCTGTAAACATCCATTCCACAAGCATTATATCCTAGTTTAAATCGAGTCTTATATATATTATTACCGCCGATTTTACGCGAAGGTTTCGTTTGTTTTCTTCAAGTGTGCAGGTTTAGTTTGTCAAGAAGAAGTTACATAAGATTGGAAGGAGCTGTTCACGCAATAATTCTTCTTGAAAAGGATTTAACCACCACTTTACACGGATCCTACCAAGCTAATAAGGGGAGTATTAGTTTCTTTCGTTTTTAATTACCTTCCATTATCATAACTTTGATACTTTCGGGGAACATTGGGGACAATGTTCAGTTTAAGTGTAGGGAGGGAAAATAAAACGGGAACTTTGAAACTATGCTTATCCTTGATTATTTGCTTTGTCCAATTGCATTTGCGTAATAAACCATGAGAAAATGTCGGTTAGGGTAATTTTGGCACCAAATTTAAAATTTTTCATGACATATAGGAGTGGGCCATTAGTCTTAACAAAAGCGTCTCATGGATAGGAAGTTGCATGATTAGCACAAAAACCCTTTACCACCCAAATTCCACCCAAAATGTGAGGATCGCCCTTAGATTAGTAGGAATTAAAGCATTCATCTTCAATGCTTAGAGTGTGAACCGGTAGTATATTAGATTCTAGAACTTGTTTTGTGATGCATTCCGAGATCGCAAGTGAGGCTACACTTGTGTAGTTAGGAATAACTAAATGATAAGAGGCATTAGGATAAACCCTTGTTTGATACCCGTAATATAATTACTTCTTCCACATCGGTTGAGTAATTCCCCCATACCCTTTGCGTTGTACTCATCTTTAGTACACGATACCCCTAGTTAACCCCTCAGAGCCTATCCTTTTCGCGGTTCTCGTGATGTTTCGGTTTTTCCGGAATATCAATGAAGAGCATTGTTTACACCCCACCCCAAATATACACCCAAATCGCCTTAGCCTACCTCTTATGCACTCACTTTTAGTGCAAATGTTTGTTATCACCCAAAACCTTTAGTTCAATTATCTGGTTGCTTGCATGAGTTGCTAAGTCGAGTCATATCCTTTGTATACAGTTTTGGGACGATTGGGATTCATGGGAAAAGTTAAAGTTTATGAAATGACGGGAAGGGAACGTTAAATTCAAATTCCCTTTGTTTGCTTAATAATGTACCCCAAGTGTTTTGATCTTTTCAATTCGGGTCAAATTAGTGTTAGAGTAATAAAAACTCAAGTGTAGGGATGTGCCTATAAATCCCTATCATTTTGATGTTGCCGTAGAGGATGGTAGAGTAAAAGTGTATGAAAAAAAAAAATAAATAAAAAAAATAAAAAATACGGGCTACCATCCTACATTTATCCTTTAAATTTATGTTTGTTTATTTCCGTTGCCTAGAGTTTTAGAGTGTCGAGTCTTGGCTTAGCAACGCCATTCTTCGTATGCATTTAACATAGAGATTTTTGACTTGCCACCACTAAATAGCCTATCCCACCAAACCCTTGTTTCCCTACCGTAAGCCTAACATTACAACCCTTTAAAAGACCTCTTTGATAGTCTTTCCTAGGTGCTTACGCCAAAGCGATGGAGGTTTGATCTATTCTCAAGCCTATGGTAATCTATGTACTAGGACCGGTTAATGAGTGTTTATCTTCCATTTCCTATTTGTTATATTTCATATATACACCCGAGAGAGATGTGAGTATCCAAACACCCCATGTGAGGTGCTAGTATGTAATTTCCGTGCTTGTTATGACTTTTGCGGGGCTTATATGTGTTGTGGACCATTTTGAATTAATGCTTCATGACCCCTAACTTATAAATTAATTAGCTAAAAGCACATTTGGTTGAGGACAAGCAAATAACAAGTGTAGGGATATTTGATAAGGTTTTAAAAGGTACCATTTTGAGGGGTCGTTTAAGTCTTTATTTGATCACTTTTGTATCCGTTATTGCTTAATATCGTTCCTTTTCACTTTTTAGGTCTCTCGAAGGCAAAATGCTGGAATGGCACTTATTTGGACGAAAAGGCGCCAATATATGAAGAAAATGGCCAAAGTCAGAATCGAGACACTCAAAGCTGCTGAAAACAGAAGGCGACGGCGTCCGGTGTTAATTGCGACGCCGTCGGAGGATTTTTTGTGACGATACAGTAGCCAAATACCCTATTTTCAAGTGACGACGTCGGGCTTTAAAAGAGTAGGCCGTTGCTACTCAGACGGCCTAGATGCAACCCAGACGACGTCAGAAGCTGAAGAGGACGGCGTCACGGACATAAGGTGACGCCGTCGCAAGGTTAACGTGGCCAAGACGAAACCCTAATGACGGCGACACGACGGCGTCACGAAACATAAGGTGACGCCGTCGCATATGTAATCTTATATATAGAATCCGAATTTTTCAGTTTTAGGGAGAGTCTTTTGGAGTGAAAACCTAAAACCGAACCTAAGGTGTCTTGTACAGTATTTTAGGGTTTTAAACCCTATCTTACATCAAGATAAGTATTTACTTCATTAATTCAATTATGTCTTTGATTATTTGTGTGTATGCTTGCATGTTCTCCATGTCCGGCTAATTTATTTGTGTGTTTGCTTAGGAAGTATGAAACTTAATTATTGAATATTGATTGGTTGTTTCTTATCTTAGTTGATCAATGATCTAGTAATGCGATAGGTCATTCGTTGTGTACTTAATGCTTGATTCATCTTTGTGAACCTTAGAATATGATTACCTGAGTAGTTGTAGGCTAAATTATCCAAAGAGTGCCTTAGAGTAAGAGTTTATCATCCCTAGTGGGTTTTGTAGACGAGACCCTTTGGTAAGTTCAAAGAGTTAGGGAGAAACGCATACCCTACAACTTTAGACACACAACGCAACTAAGAATAAGGACGTGACAACTCAACCACCAATAGGAGATAATTAAGGAGTAGTATAACCTAAGTAAACACATCTTTAAACTATCATACGAGCACACATTAATTAGACATAGACTCCCACAACCTTAGTTTAGATAATTAGACAATAGTAGAGTAATCGGTAGAAATACCAACCCCCCAAATCCAATACCCGAGATTCGTACCTTTCCATTTCATAAAATATAAAAATACAAAAAAATAATCTTCCTCAACCTTAACCTTAGCGTAGTAACTTCTTACTAGCATTCCTATTCCCCTAGAGAACGATATCAATACCCGTGGCTTACCCTAATTACTACACTACAACGATTAGGTTCACTGCCTAGGGTGTTATAAAACTTGCTCGAAGAAAAGGAAGTTTCCTTGACCCCGAACGACGCGTGTAGCGTTATCAATCATATCATGTCTTTTTGATGATGTTATGGAGTCTGTCATTGGCTGTAGTACAGCTAAACAAACCTGGAATGACTTGGTCCACAACTATGAAGGTCCTTCAGAAACCAAAGAAAACAAGATTATGGACCTGAAACTTGAGTACAATACCTTCAGGGCTAAAGACTCAGAAACTCTCTCTCTAACTTACACCCGATATAAAAATTTGTTAAACGAATTGTCTAATGATGGTGTCAAGTTGTCCAAACATGAAATCAATGATGCTTTTGTCAACAGTCTTCCTGAAAAGTGGTTAAATTTTTCTCAGGGTCTTAGAAATGCTAACCATATTCAGAATCTTGAACTTCCTGAAATCCATTGGAAATTTGTCTTTGAGGATAATCTCATTAATAGACGATACATTGACTTGAAAAAGTCTCAGGAAGTCAAGAAGTCCCTGACAACCACTTCATCACCCATTTCTACTGCCTTTTATTCAAACAATGTGGTTCAGGATTTTCAGGAAAATTCAGACGTTGAGGCTGATGAGAGTTGAATGACTTGAACATTGAGTTTCAGGAAAGGGCACTCCTTGCTAACTCTAAAAGGTTTATACGAAGGAACAAAATTTTTTCAAATGCTAAATCTAATGAGGACACTGAGTGTTTCAAGTGTCACAAAAAGGGTCACTTTGCTAAAGATTGTTTTTCAAAAACTATTTCTGAACCCTCTTACAAACCCTCAGGGTCAAATCAGTCCTTAGGTTTTAGCAAATTTCAACAAAAAGTCTATCAGTCTCATCAAAATTTTCAAAACAAATCTGATCAAAACAAAGTTGTTCACTTTGAAGCTAAGTATAGGAAAGCCAAGGTGTCACACCCCCAAAATATCGTAGCGGAACGATAGTGTCATCGGGGTATGACGTCATAGCACAAAGTATGGATATAGAAAACGACCTCTATAATGAGACGTTTTGAAAAGTTTACCATTCGATAAATAAGTTAATGTTTACACCACAAGAAATCACAAGGTTTGATAATACATAAAAAGTTTACAAAACATGTCGAATGATAATTGTTAAAAGCACAAGACTCCAATGTATGCCATGCGACCCAAAAGCTCCATGAATTGCTATCACCTTAAGACCTGAGATAAACATGCTAAAAAGTGTCAACACAATGGTTGGTGAGTTCATAAGTTTGTGATGAAATGTAAAGCCTTTCAAAAATTGTTTATGCAGCAAAGGCATTGTAAATCCACTCAGTTCCAAGTTCCGCCCATACAAAACTTGCAACCTGTGTGTTTACAACCCATTGCCAAAATATAGAATTGTCAATCTTGTTTGTAAGTAGGACATATGTGCATACGATATATACAAGTACTTAATGCAAAGAATCACAGCCAACTGAACCTCTTGACAAGTCTACATTGTTTGTTGTGTCTCATTGAATAACGAATTATATTCACCCAAGGTCACGTCATCAAGGACCCAAGGGTGGGGGCGTCAGCCCGATAGTACTATCAATACCTCTCCGCCGGCTCCCGCAGGAGTTAACCAGTTGCTAAAGTTTGTATGTTGATGCATAATTGAAAACTAGTTTAGCACATTAAGGCACATATCGCAATAAACCACACATAATGTCCAAAGTGTATAAGAAGTATATTGTAACACAATTGTATAAATGGTTTTGAGTATTCGCAAGAGTGAAACAAGTATTTAAGCATGTATCTCCCCCAAATAGTTTGTAAGAATTTAAACGAGTAAAAGCGGGGTATGAACTCACCTGGTATGATGGATATGCTAACAAAATGAAGTGCACGAAAGTGAGACTCGGAAACTATCCGCGACCTAAAATGAATGTTATGACTTGAGTTATGATATGTTGTCGTGAATGCATGATTTTGAAAACGTATCACCCAATATGCTACTTGAAAACTAGTTATATAAAAATATTGTTACTTGAATGTGTGACGGTTCCATGTCAAAATAATTACTTTTGAGTTAATGGTGAAAATGTAGTTAAAACTATGTAACGGTTTTAGTAATTGAAAAATCAGTTTACGTCGGTTTTGACGTAATATATACATAGGAAAACTAACTCGTTTTTAAGGTCCGTTTCCCCCGAAACGTCCGTTTAGGCCCTCAAAAACCTTGATTAAAATCCTGACAGCTTACTAACGCTGTGAATAGTGTTTTCAGCACGTTTTTGACTCAAAATTCGGTTAACCATAACTCACTCGTTTTAAGTCCGTTTTTCAAGTTCTTTATATCCACGCGAAGGTAATTAAGTGTACTAATATATTTTTAAACTTTGGAGATTTCACAGAAAGTTTAAGGCCACTGATTGGCCAGTTAAAACTCGGACTGCATGTACAATTTTCCGGAAAATGGTAGTTTTTAAATCGTAACTTGAAAACCACGTATCTTTTTCGTTATAACTCCGTTTTAGTCCGTTCAAAAGGCCACGTTCATAACTAAAAATCTATTTTCTAAATCTTTAATAAAACTTATAAAAATGACTAATCTTTTCGGAAAAATTATAAATTTCGACAGCGCTTCCGCGCTTATTTTAAACTTTACCATTTTTATCTACTTGTTTAACCACAACTTCACCACAAAAATCCCTTAATCTACTCATCACCAATCCTACTAGTAAAACAACTTCATTTGATCATAACCAAAATAAATATTCATTGTGAGGCTAAAAATATATATACAAACTTAAATAAACATATATAAAATTTATGTAACCATTTCCTCTAAAAACCACAACTAGACTTTGATGATCCATTATTCAAACTTATCATTTTTATAAACTTCTAACTAGTACATACTTGTTATAAAAATTAATAGGACACATATGGGTGATATCATTTGATAAACATGAATAAAAACTACAACTTGAGCAAATATGATCATATGGACTTCATGAAATGTATGAAAAATATATATGAAAAAGTAAGAGATGAAGTTTTATGCTTACAAATTGCTTGATGAGGTGTATGATCAAGGATTTATCCTAAACACCATAGGTTTTTATTTCAAAACCTAATCAAAGAGTGTTACTAGATTGTGTAGAACTTGATTAGAAAATTTTTGATGAATTTTCTCTTGATCTCCTATGGTGGCCGAATATTTGAGGGGAAGAAGAAGAGAGGAGACAAGACTTTACACCTTGAATAATTGTGTTAAATGAATAAAAGATGGAGTGTAGACTTATATAAACAAAGATCTTGAAAATCTAAGAAAATCATGTAATTAATAATGCATGTACATATACTTTTACATTATATATATATATTATTATTATGTAAAAGTATAAATGTAGTAGAAGTAAAGTTATTTGAGGATAGTAGTAACTTGTAGTATTGTTAAATAAGATTAGTAAGTTGTATACACATTTGAATATTTAAGGTAGCGTTAGATAAAATAAATTTCACGGGTCAAGATAAAATATATTTAGGTCATAAAAATTATAAAAATACTTTTCTTGCAAAAATTTGAGTGATATAATAATTATCGTGTAGTTTTTAAGAAAAGCGTCGTACTAATATAAATTTAACGATTTATATACAAAATAAATTTAAAACACTAGGTAACTCAAAATATTGTTTTTATAAACTAAATGTAAGTATAAAAATATATCGGGATAGTTTTTGGAAGTATCTGATTAAATGTTCAAAATAATAACTCACGCGATAACGTTTATTTAATATAAAATTTACGCGTTTAATGTGAAATGCAAAAATCATGAATGAACCGTTATGAAATGATGAATATGGAGTATGAGAATGACCGGAAAATGAGAATTGTGACACAAGGCTAAGCTAGCTATTCTTGAGGCCACTCCCTCAAAAACAACACAAAATGTTAAATCTATGCAGAGTAAAAACAAGGGCCTGGTAGCTGAAGTTTTCGACTGGGATGAAGAGGCAGTCTCCTCAGACGATGAAATGGTGCAAGTCAGTGCACTGATGGCTCTCTCAGAAGAGGACAATCTAGCTGTTGGGAAGAATCATGCTAGGAATGGTGAATTGGTCAATATCATAATAAAGAAGGTAAACATCTTACTTTCTATGGATGATGATTCAGATTGGCAGTCTTTCATGAACTATATCAATGTAGACCTTCAGTTCGTAGAAGAGCAAAGATTAAATCTTTTTTCAAAATACAACAAGTTAAGTTTTGAATTAAACAAGTATAGGGATGAACTGCTTCTTTTAAAACAAGCCAAGCTTGAGGCTGTTACACTACAAATTCAAAACACTGAATTAGTTAAAAGAAATCAAGATCTTCAAGAAGAACTTAAAAAAGAAAAAGATATTATTTAAAGCTGGACTGCTAAGAATCCTAGAGTCTTTGATATTGTTCAAGCCCCGAGTAGCAAAAAGAGAATCATAGGTGAGGATCATCTCCCTGATTCTCTAAGTGATGACCAAAGTCCAAAACCATTTGTGTCTGCTCGCATGCTCTCCAAAAAGGAGTTAACTCCTAGGTTTAGTGATCGGGTTGAAAGGGTAAACCCTGAGAGTAAGCTTCCAAACTTTGATTCTGGAAGGATTCTTGAGCCTGAGAGTCAAGCACTCAAGAGCATGCTTGGACTCCCTGATATACCCAATAGTACTGAACACATCACTAAGTTTGAAGCTGAATCTGAAGCACTGCTTCCACCTCTGAAACCTCTTCAGGGTATTGCACCTATCTCTGAGCTTACTCCTCCACAATTCAATCCTCACTCTCCCAAAGAAAGGTCAGGTCTAGGCAGAACTATTTTGAAAAGACCAGCAAAATCAACCCAAGAAGATTCAGTTCCTACTGAGACTTCCACATCTTCAGTTCCTACTGAAGAAGGTCAAATCCAACAATTGATTGAGCTTGTGAGGAAGTTGACTGAAAAGATGAACTCTATTGAGAAAGCTCCTGATTCAATAATCAAGGAACCTAAGTCAACCTCTTCTAGTTCCTCAAAGTCAAAATCAAACACCAAGCCCAAGCAGAAGTGTGATATGTGCCATTATACCAGTCATACCACTGATAATTGCTACAAAATCCTTTTTTGCATGATCTGCAAAAAGGATGATCACAGAACTTCTGATCACTTACAGTATGTAAGATCATCCAGTGAAGCAAGTCATACCAATCTTGGTTATCAGTATGCTTCATCATCAAAGCAAGGTCAAAGACCTAAAGCAAAACCTTTTCCTCCTTGCCCACATTGTGGCTTTAATGATCATCTTCCTGATGACTGTCTCATGAACTCATGCTGTGATATATGTGGAAATCCAGGTCATGAGACATCTCAGCATGATAGAGTCATCCAAGCAAGGAGAAGTTCAAAACAACCCCCCTTCACTGTATCTTCCTCAGTCTGCAAATGCAAAACTTGTGGTAGCACACTACACTCAACCACTGACCATGAATCACTTGCTAAGTTTAAGCAGACCATCAGATCCAAGCTCACTAGTAAGTGGGTCAGCAAGAGAAACTAATTCAGTTTACTATTTGTGCAAAGACACGCCAGGGAGCCTATTTGGCATCTAGATAGTGGATGTTCACTGGTGTTAAAGAGTATCTGCACAAGTATGTAAAGGAACCATGACCCAAGGTAGTATTTGGTGATAACTCATCATGTCCCACTGAAGGTTATGGTTCCGTAAACTGAAATGATATAGTTTTCTCTAGAATAGCTTATGTCAATGGTCTGAAATACAATCTCATCAGTATTAGTCAGTTATGTGATGCTAAGTACATAGTACAGTTCAATGATAAACAAGGTACTATTTTCAATGCCAGCAAGCAGTTGTTTTAATAGCTCCTAGGAAAGATGATGTATATGTTCTTGACATGTCAACTCTCTTTCAGAATGGAACATGTCTCTTCGCCAAAGCCACTGAAACTGTCAACTGGCTGTGGCACAAGAGACTCTCTCACTTAAACTTCAAAAATATAAACAACTTGGCAAAACAAAACAAAGTCCTTGGTTTACCATCACTGGTTTTTTCAAAAGACAAACCATGCTCAGCCTGTGAAAAAGGCAAACATCATAGAGCATCATTCAAAACAAAACAAAATTCTCCATCAAAAGCTGCCTTCACCTCCTGCATATGGATCTGTTTGGACCTGTCAGTCCAAGATCAATCCAGCATGAGAAGTATATACTGGTCATTGTTGATGAGTTCTCAAGATACACCTGGGTATACTTTCTTTCCAAAAAGAGTCAGGCAGCTAAAACCATAATGTCATTCATCAGGAAAATTGAAAATCAGAATGACATTACTTTTAAACAAATCCGAACTGACAATGGTACTGAGTTCAGAAATTAAGAGCTTGAGAGTTTCTATGATGAAAAGGGAATTTCCCAAAACTTTTCATCTCATTATACCCCTGAACAAAATGGGGTAGCTGAAAGGAAAAACAGAACTCTCATTGAGGTTGCTAGAACCATGTTAAATGGCTCAGCACTCTCAAAGCACTTCTGGACTGAAGCTATCAAAACAGCATATTACACTCAAAACAGGCCAATCATTGTCAAGAGACATAACAAAACCCCATATGAGATCTTCAAAGGAAGACTTCTTCATATCAGCTACTTTCATGTGTTTGGGTGTCCTGTGTTCATTCACAATCATAAGGATCACTTAGGCAAATTTGATGCAAAAGCTGATGATGGATATTTCTTAGGTTACTCATTGACATCTAAAGCCTTCAGGGTGTTTAACACCAGAAGACAACAAGTTGAGGAAACCTTTTATGTCACCTTTGATGAAAGTTCAGAAAGCATCAGGTTTACCAATACCTCAGTGGAGGAAATAGGAATTGATGACTCATCAAGATACCCTCCTAATGAGTTCAACACTGAAATCAATTCCTCATATCAAGCTGATGCTGATATCTCATACTATGTCTTGCCTCACAACCTTTCTCAACCAACAATTAGTGATTTCATTCATGCTCCATCAGTCCCTATTGGGATAGGTAATACTGAACAAAATGTTCAGGAACCTGTAATTCATGAACCTCAGCCTGAACATCAAAGTGTCTCAGCAGATGATCTAAATGATTCTATGGCTCCAGCACCTGAACCCATTCTTGAGTCTCTAGTGACCTCATCAAGCTCAGATCCTAGACCACAAAGTAAGTGGACAAGATCTCAAGACATTGAGATTGTGAACATCATTGGTGAACCCACTGAAGGCATGCTCACAAGAAGCATGGCTGCTAAGTTAACAGAAGCTTCAGCCAATGAATGTCTATATGCTAATTTTCTATCAGAAATAGAACCCAAAAGTGTCACTGAAGCTCTAAAACATCCTAGTTGGGTTCAGGCTATGCAATAAGAACTTCAACAATTTGATAAAAACAAGGTAATGACCTTGATCAAATGTCCTCAAGATGTCATTGTCATAGGAATGAAGTGGGTTTTTAGAAACAAAACTGATAAAAATGACACTGTCATTAAAAACAAAGCCAGAATTGTAGCCAAAGGTTACAGTCAATAAGAAGGCATTGACTATGATGAGACATTTGATCCTATTGCAAGAATGGAAGCCATCAGGATCTTCCTTACCTATGCAACATACATGAACTTCAAGGTTTACCAATTGGATGTAAAAAGTGCATTCCTGAATGCTGAACTCAAGGAAGATGTATATGTTCAGCAACCTCCTGGATATGAGAATAGTGAATACCCTGACTATGTCTGCAAGCTTGACAAAGCCCTATTTGGACTTAAACAAGCTCCCAGAGCATGGTATGAAACTTTCTCAGCCTTCCTGATTCAAAATAAGTTTGTCAGAGGAAAGATAGACAACACACTGTTTATCTATAGGACAAAACAAGATGTGATACTAGTCCAAGTGTATATTGATGACATCATCTTTGGCTCAACAAATTATACTCTTTGCAAATAGTTTGAAAAACTGATGACAAAGAAATTTAAAATGAGCATGATGGGTGAACTCACATACTTCCTTGGAATACAAATCAGGAAAACTGATAAAGGAATCACCATCAGTCAAGAGAAATATACCAGAAATCTCTTGAAGAAATATGAGATCTCTGATTGTACTTCAGTGAAGACTCTAATGGTCCCTCCAAATAACCTTGGACCTGATCTCACTAGCAAATCAGTCAATCAAACTTACTTCAGGGGGATTGTAGGATCACTGATGTATCATTGCTTCCAGACCAGACACACAATTCTTTGTATGTCTAATAGCAAGATATCAGTCAAATCCTAAAGAATCCCATCTCACTACAGCTAAAAGAATCCTCAAATACCTGAAGGGAACTCCAAGCCTTGGACTCTACTATCTAAAATGTTCAGGGTTTGACCTCAAATGATATTCTGACTCTGATTATGTTGGTTGCAACATGTACATAAAAAAGTACCTCAGGGTCCTGTCAATTTCTTGTAGGAAAGCTGGCTTGTTAGAGTGCTAAAAAGCAACAATCAGTGGCTATGTCTTCAGCTGAAGCTAAATATGTGGCAGCTGCAGGTTGCTGCGCTAATGTGCTATGGATGGTAAGTCAACTCAGTGACTATGACATCCATTACAAGATGGTACCCATCTTTTGTGATAACACCAGTGCAATTGCAATCTCCAACAACCTTGTCCTTCACCAAAGAATCAAACACATTGACATCATATATCATTTTATAAGGGAACACATCATGAAAGGAGACATAGAACTCCACTTCATCCCTACTGAATATCAACTTGCTGCTATCTTCACCAAACCCTTGGATGAACATACCTTCAGGAGACTGAAAGCTGAATTGGGAATGCTTGACATTGAAAGTCAGCAACCTGATAATCAATCCTAATCTCAGTAAGTTTTCTCTGAAATGGTCCCTGATCCCTAAACAAAGCCCAAAATAATCTTGTCACTGAATGAGTAAGACTCAATCACGGTCCCTGAAAATGAATATGGAGCATTGAATGAGTAACTAAATGCTCTAAGTATTTCCGTTACTTAATGTCCTAGGTTGGTAAAGATACCAATTTAATATAGGAATATATGTCTCTATATCCTTCTGTCATCCAAGTCAAAGGTCTACCTTAACCTTACCTCATCCCACTTGGCATTAAATGCCTTCTCTCACAACAAATATCCTTAGGATATTTTAATCACTGCAAATGCACCTACTGTGCACTGCAACTGTTTCCTTGAAAACCGGAAAAATAATGCGGGTAGTGGAGTGGTCGCATTAAATGAGGTAAATAAAACGTTTTCAATAAACAACTTTACAATTCCTTATATGTGCAAAAACTACCCTGTCACCACTCTATAAATACCCCTCTCAAAGACACAAACAACACACACAAATTGATTTATGCAAAAAAACGCTGTCAAAATCCTTTCAAAACTCAGAAACAATTGTGTGTTCTTATCACCAAAACCAGTTTTTAAGCAACAATCTTCTCTGCAAACAATCTACAAAAGTTTTCATCACAAACTTTTAAAATAAAGTAACTTCTTTGATTGTTCTTGTCAAAAATTATTTAAAAAAAAACCTAAAATCCTTTTTTGAATGGAAATGGCAAGAACACAAAGTCTTCAGTTTGCACCTCAATGGGTAGGTGACCTTGAAAATGTTAAGTTTAAAACAAACAATGTTATAGGCAATTTTAAATACCCTCATGATGTCCCAGCCTATAAGGGAATCATGAAATATTTGCTCAACTGCTCACTTAAACATGCCTTTATTCAGTCCCCCTCTATATTGTACCAAAACTTCCTCAGGGAGTTTTGGGCAACTGCAGTGGCCTATGACCCGACACCCTCAACTGATGAGACTGACCTTAGACCCCTCAAGGAGTTTCTCATCAAATTCTCAATTTTAAATGGGGAACTGTTAGGTCACCAGATTGTAACACAAGCATCAATATGTTAGAAATAGATAGAGAAGTGATCGGATGAACACAACACACACGTATGAAATGGAGAAAGGATATGCGTAGGAATATATTGAAAGTGAACAACCAACCTTCAAGTGAAGGTTTACAAGACTATTTATAGGGGAAGGAGCTAGGGCAACACACTAGTTCCCTTCCTTTCCTTATTGGGTTTGGGCCAAGGCTTATGGGCTTTCTACATAAGCCTTGCCATAATTACTAACATAAAAGCCTAATTAAGCTAACTATTACATATTAATTACTAACACTTGTAATCTAGTTTAGGACTAATTCCAACAATCTCCCCTAAGTGTTAGTGATTAATAATTAAAGTGATCTTTAAACGTTGTAGGTGCTGATGTAATAGTAGCTTCGACGTCTTCTGACATTCTTCTTTCTTGTTAGAAGAATTGTCTTGATTCCAACAATCTCCCCAGTGTAGGGATCTTGTTTACTTTGAAGTTTTTCAACTTTGACATCTTCATTTTCTTTGTTCTTTGATCTTTGTTCTTTGTGGTTGCAGTGATAGTATGTTGTTGTCCACTATAGGTCAGCTTCGTTGCTCCAGCGTCTCCACGTCTTTCTCCAACATGCTCACACGCTCTTTATCGTTGAATTTCAGTACTTATGTAGTTCTCTTAGTCTTTAAACTTTGTAGATTCTTTGACTTTGACGATGAATCATTCTGACTTTGTGTTGCCTTTTGAGAGAACTTCAATTAGTGCTGTTGTTGGTATGAGCATGTGAAGAATCTGCATGATCTTTTCCTCCCGCGAGCATCCATAAGAAGAAAACATAAAACATGGGTTAGAAATAATCCAGTGCTTACGAGTTTGAACTTCGAGTGTGTTAATAGCATAGTGTGAAAACACGTCTCTAATTCTCACAAAGGCTGTTCCTGAACTGGAGTCCCACAAGTGAGATAACGCGATGTACTGAAGTACACCTACAGTTCAGGTGAGTCACTGAGGTACACCGAATCATCACCTCACGACTGTAGACCGTTTGAGACACACTAAGCATAACTCACAAGGAGTTACCGAAGTGACCTGTTGTCAGGGCTGTTTGATGTTGACCCTGGCAGGAGTTTCCATTCAATCACTGAGGATCACATGTGTGAACCTCTCATAAATGTTCTCGACAGATTGCTAAGATCTGTGTAGGAATCGATAAGATATCACTTGCGTCCTTAATGTTGAACGACAAGTGATGAAATGTCAAGTCTACTTAAGAGATCTTTTGGTGAATCTCGTGGCTCTAGACTCAATAGTGCGCTTTGGTTTTCCTGAGCGGAGACTAGGGAGAGGGTCTCCATCTTCAATACCAACAATCTCTAAGAGAAAGCCGATAGTTTACGTAGGGTTCCCTGTGAGAATGAAACAAGCTTCTGTTGAGAGAAACTTGAGTGGCTAAGAAGGTTTAGTGCATGCGTCACTGGGTCCATGACGACTTTGATCTTCAATACCGGTGTCATCTAGTGACAACCAGTAGCATATGAGTTGAACCCGGTGTCTGCCCTAAGTTGAATAATCTGGAGGGCTATTTATTTTCACCCTTTTCTTTACATTTCTTTTTAATTCTTTAACTCCTTCTTTCTCCGATTCTCATTTTCTCCTTTTTATAATCATACCTAAGGACTTCTAAATTCTAACTATTGGTGGTGTCCTTGGGTAGATCCCTCCGGCTCTGGCGGATCATAGGACGGTTATTCCTAACCTTAGTCACCTTATAACTCCATGACTAACCTATGTTGCCATAAAACCATTTTCATGAAAAATCTCTCAAAGTGGTTATGATTAAAAACATTTTGTACCACTGAAAGAGTTTTATATTTTGCAGAAATACTCCCCCTCCACACGTGCTAAAGTATTTTGACAGAAATCTGCACAGTGAGAGAAGAGCGCGCACTTTTGAATTGATCAACTCTAGTTAGACAATTCCCCGCGAGACACGGTTACGTTGCATAGTTAAAGAGTTACATTGTCAGCTTTTAGGTGGCAACAAGCTCTTATAACTACCTTGAAGGTGTGGACAAACCTCGAAAGGTTGTCAAACCCGTCAAAGTTCATGTCTATCAAGAGCTTCTCGAATAGGTACGATCTACTCGGATAAGTCTTGGAAGATAGATCTTTTCAATGTATGACAGTTTTAGATCTCGTCAATTCATTGGTTAAGTCTTTAGCACGACGATTCATTAGCAATTCACAATTTATTTCTTATCACATAATTTTTCTCCCCCTCAAAAATGGCATATTAATGTTATTTTTGATGAAATTTTAATGTCGAATATGTCCATTTTGAGTTTTGTGGGAAGATTACTACGAAGAACAATTTCGTAAACAAAGTTTTTAAGCAAATACTCCCACTCAACAAGTGATATTAACTTTTGAGGTTTTGAAAATCATAAGGGAAAGTACTTGTCCTTTTGAGCAAAACTTTGAAAAATGAAAGTTTTGATTAGTTTTACTCAAAAGTAAAAAGCTTTCGCCCCTTTTATAGGATTGTGGCACTGATGCGTACCACATGATCCTTTCAATACGAGAATGGGTTGTACACTGTTATGTGTGCACAAGCCATAGTGAATATATCACACAAACAAAATCACAATCAAGAGAGTTAAGAGAATACCCAATGATTGCAAACAACCAACAACTTTCTGAGGACGTTGGAAAGTCAGAATCGGAAAGTTTAGTCATCCTCCCACATAGCTCTCCAACTGTTGCATCTGATCCCGATGAATCAACCTTTCATCAATCCTAGTTATAAATCAATGAACATCCTTGCGATCCTTTGAATTCCATCTCTTAGCTGAATTATACCCAACTCAATGTCCTTCAAACGATATGCCAATCCATCTCGAACCATCTTCAGGGTGGCGTCATAGAACTTTGTGAGTTTCATCGAAATCCTGAAGCAAGTATGATGATTTTTCACTTTGGTAGACGAACCCAAACTTTAGATTATGAACGATTTTGTACTGAGGTTCTTGATTGATTCTGTTGAAGTGTAGAATTTTGGTAAGATTCGACCCCGAGGTGGAGATCTTCAACACCCTCTTTGATTTGACGCGTATGAAAACAAGGAGTGCAGTAATGTACTTGATCTGACTCTCGGTTGAGGTTCAGGTTGGGGCTCAGGTATGTCATGATCCTCACCACCAGTGTATGTAGAGTGATTACAGGTTTTTTCCATTAGTGGTGTGGATTCTGAAACCCTTGGTTGATCAGATGGTGGTGGCTCTGTAGCTTGTTGTGTAGTGCTGAAAACCTGCTTAACCATTTGTCGAATCATTGGATGGAGTTGCCTTCTTAACAGATTTTGTTGTTGACTTAGTTGTTTCTTTTGATGATGGAGGTGATGATTGAGATGATGATTTAGGTTTGGTGGAAGTGTCAAAAGGTGATTCAGAAGAATGTTGAGGTATGTGTGTTGGATTGTCAACTATGTAGTTGTCTGATTCCTTCTTTAACTTTTCCTCTTCAGCCTCTTTTTGCAACATTTCCTCTTCAGCCACCAAATTATCATCATCAGTGACTCTTTCATCCTTATCATGATCGTAATCTCCTTCGTCATGTATTTCCACATCTTCACCATGCTTTTTTTCTTGCGGTTGTTTAAGTTGTTGTTGTGGTTGCTTCATTTCAACCGTTTTAGTGAGAATGACACCCTGATCCTTACCGGGTTGATTAACCGGATCAGATGAGGTAAGAGTTGTTTGCAATGGATCTTCCATAAGTAGAGGACTACTGCTTGACCCTCCTGCCCCCACCGGGTTGATTAACCGGAAAATATTGAAGCATGGTATTCCATCCTTTTCTGCTTTAATGTCTTACGAAATTGTATTTCCTCATCCATTGAATCTTACTCATCATCAGGATGACTTTGTGAGCATGAATTTGAATGGATGTTGCAGAAGGATGTCCACAGCAATTCTGCAAGATGATTCAGAGCATATGAAGTTGTTGAATATGACGCGGAGATTGTTCTTGCCAATTGTTTTGTCGTATCCAGCTGGGAATGTGTTTGCCATCGAAAGCTCAGCTGGGGCATTGATGTTTGCTTGATTTGCAGCCATTTTTTGATCTGAAAGTCATTAGACAAATAGACAGACATATGGAAATAGAATGTGTTTGTTTTAGTCTGATTTATTATCTAATTACTTGTTTGATGGTGACATGTTTATGTTAGTTACAAGTCCTAAGTCACATTTGTCCAATTGTTTGAAGTTGATGTGAAAAGTTACGTGAACATGTTAATTTGAAATTTCAAAGTCCAATTATTCACTTAACACACAACATATTAACATTTGTAAGCTTATATGAAACATCAGGTATTTGTGACTTATGCGTAACATTTAACAAGTAACATATGCGTAACAGGCCAGAAAGTAATGAACAGTGGGTTATGAGTAACAAGGATATGATCCTTATGCGTAAGAAAGGAGCTTATGCGTAGGAGTAAGATAAAGCGTAAGACGAAGCTTATGCGTAGGATTTTCTTACGTGTAAGACAAGTTCAAAGGCTTTAGACTTCCGCGTAGGAATAAGCTAGATGCTACGCGTAAAGTTTACTTGAAAGAGTAAAGCTTATGCGTAACAAGCCTTGTTTACGAATATCTTTCCAAGATACGCGTAATCCACTGTAGACCTCTTATACGTAAGAGTTACGCGTAAGATTTCTCTTAGGTGTAACCTTTATGCATAAAGCAATCCTTAAGCGTAACGGTTTGAACACCTGAAGATTCTGACATTACGAATAATTAACCTGTTAAAAATAAACATGAAAACTTGATAACAGTTTATTCCAAACATCTTTTTAGATCACAAAACAAGCATAAGAACATATCAGATACACGCAGAAAGACTTAAGCGTAAAATTACTTAAACCCTAAACCCTTAATCTACGCGAAAGAGATATGGCGACACAAATCAAGCAAGAATGTTTCTGGAGTGTCCTAGATATCATATGAGTGCAATGGAACAAGATATAACACATTTACACCACAGAATCAGAAGATTCAAGGTATATGAACCCTAAAAACCTAAAACTTAAATTCTTACAGTTTAGATGTTTCTGGGCTAATTTGAAGGTTCAAAACATGCATATATACTTATTCTAACACTTTCTTGACCACCTAATAACATCACAGAATAGAAAAGGCCTACATGAGTGCAAGAACCCTAAAATTCAAGTTAGTGAAATTGAAGATTCAGGACGGTTTTGGACGATTGAAACAAGTTTAATAGACATTAAGAAAGGTTTTAACATAACTCATTCAATCCAAACACTTTTATGCATAAACACCCAATTCGTTCGAGTGAACAATTTTCCAAAATCAGTTTAAAGAGTTTTAACCATTGGATTTGAAATATTTTTGAAATCCTTGTTTAGAATCTTGATCAAAACAATTTAGAACTTACAGATTATGAACAGCTTGAACGTATTTTGAAAATTTGATTTGGGCCATTTGATCTTGGTGGATTAGGAGTAAATGCACATGAGGTGGTGCATTGAATGCATTAGGTGAATGATTTTGTTAAAATTAATTTGCCAAGTTGACACATTCAGTCCCTCAACCTTAAAGAGGTTCCAACCAAGATCCTTTTTACTTCCGTTTAGGTTAGACAAAACACTTGTAAGGCAAGAAACTTAACGATACTCCCCCTCGACTTTTGAAATAATGAGTTTTGAAAACATTTGAGTCCGAGGAGAGTATTTGACAAGAAACGTATCCACCATTTTAGAAGAAAACTCAACTACTAGTCTAGTCTAGTAGTCGTTTTTTCTTTTTTTATTGGGGCCTACAACTTCTCCGAGCCGACTAGCATCCCTTTCCACTGCGCATTTATCGAACAAAGAAGACGACTATAGGATCGAATCTTTTCTTAATGTATTAAAGAGGGCCTCTCTAACCGGTGAAGGTGGGTGTTCACTAATGGCCATTCCTGGCTCGGCCTAAACGTCCTTATTGAAGCCTAGCTAACGAGAAATCAAAGCTCAACAAATTTTTGGAAACATGCAAGTACAAGGTTTTATGAAACTGAAAAATATTTACTTTCTCCCCCTCAACACTTGTTCGGGAAAATTGTGAAATGTTTGATAGAACACAGTGTTGACGAAAGATTTGTACTTGCGATGTTTGAAAGAAATTTGGATAGAAGAATATTTTTGGATTTTATCAGATTTTATATTTTTCTATTTTGTTTTTGAAAAATTTATTTACAAAAGAGGTTTTGGTGTTTGACTGGTTTTAAGAATGTGTCAAAAGTTCATCCAGTTCCTCTGGAGTCAAACACCTCATACCAATCCGGTGGACCAACTCAGTAAACCTAGCAGGAGCTAAGGCTTTGGTGAGCAGGTCTGCCAGTTGATATTCAGTACCTACAAAATATAATTCAACGGTACCCTTTTCCACATGCTCCTTGATGAAATGATATCGAAGATCGATGTGCTTAGACTTTGAATGTTGAATAGAGTTGCACGAGATCGCAATTGCACTTCGATTGTCACAGTACATCGGGATTCAGTCAAATACGTAACCATAGTCTTTGAGTTGTGTTCTCATCCAAATGACTTGAGCACAACACACTGACATGGCTACATATTCTGCTTCTGTTGATGACAACGATGTACAATCCTGCTTCTTCGATTGCCATGACACTAGTTTATCACCAAGAAATTGTAGAGCACCTGAATTGCTTTTCTGAGAATCTAAGCAACCTGCGTGATCAGCGTCTGAAAAAGCTATTAGTTCAAAACCAGAATCCTTCGGATACCAGAGTCCCAAATCAATGGTTCCCTTAATGTATCGGAGGATTCTTTTAGCCTCAGAGAGGTGAGTTTCAGTTGGTCTTGACTGATAAAGAGAGCAAAGATATACAGCAAAAACAATGTCGGGTCTCCTGGCTGTTAGATACATGAGTGACCCAATGATACTTTGGTATTTGGTAGGGTCAACCAATTTCCCATGTAAATCAGCGTCCAGTTTCTTGGTATGTGCCATAGGTGTGGCATAGGTGTCAGTGTGTCACAACTTTGCATTCCATGTTTGTTTAAAATTTCAAGTGCATATTTGGACTGACTCAAGAAAATACCATGGGGTGATTGATGAACTTGTAGTCCTAGAAAGAACGTAAGTTCACCCATCATGAACATTCAAAAATGATTTTTCATAAGTTTTGAAAAAGCGTTTGAGTACTTTAGATGTGTTGACCAAAAAATGATGTCATCCACATAAATTTGAACGATTAAAATGTGTTCCCTGTGATATTGGATGAAAAGTTTTGGGTCAACCGAACCTTTAATGAAATTATTGGCAATGAGAAAGGATGATAACTTATCATACCACGCCCGAGGGGCTTATTTGAGACCGTAGAGAGCCTTGTTCAGTTTGTAGACGTGATTAGGGAACTCTGGATCAACAAATCCTTCTAGCTGACTAACATATACAGTTTCTTTCAGTTTTCCATTAAGAAAAGCAGTGTTGACGTCCATCTGAAAGACCGTGATGTTCATGTAAGCCGTGAATGCTAGAAAAATCCGTACAGCCTCAAGTCTAGCAACCGGTGCGAATGATTCCTCGTAATCAATCCCTTCTTCCTGTCTATAACCCTTAGCCACCAGACGTGACTTATTTTGGATAACCGTACCTTCAGCATCTAGCTTGTTTTTCCAAATCCATTTGAGAGAAATAACATAGAACCCAGTTGGTTTTTCAACCAATTCCCACACTTTAAGACGTTTAAACTGATTAAGTTCTTCTTGCATGGATTCAATCCAGTTGTCATATGTCATGACTTCCTTAATATTTTTGGGTTCAGCTTGGCAGACGGTGAGTGCATAAATGCAATGTTCACCGTCAATCTGAAGGCATTGTCTAGTTACGACTGGTTGATTTGAGTTTCCAATAATGTTCACAAGAGGATGGTCTTTAGTCCAATGATGTGTGGAGGGTTGATGTTGATATACATTCTGCAAATTAGGAGGATTTCAATGACTTGTAGATGATTCCACAACATCAGAAGCTGCAGAAGCATTTGCAAAAGGGTTGAAGAACGCATTTGGATCATAACCTGTAGGTAGGGGTACTTCATTGTTCAGAAGATCATCTGCTGGTTTAGCGTCATTGGATGCGGTTTGTTTGACTGTTGTTGTAGAATCAATTGGTGGTGCTTCCTCAACAATAGTTGTTGTGGCAGGTGTATCAGGTATTGGATTATTATCAGATTGAGCAGCTGAAACAGTTGATACATCTGGAGCACGTTGATCAATATCATCACTAAACAGATGAGCAAATAGTTGTTCCATTTGTTGACGAGTAAGCTGGAGGCTTGGTTCAGTTGATGATGAGGTTTGGGGAAAGTTTAGACGGTTATGTCCGGGTTCCAAGCTGTTATGCACAGAAGCCATTATGAATATAAACAGAGAAATGATGTAATAAATATGAAACTGATTAGCTTCCCCCTGATTGACGAAGTTTCTGAATCAGCTTCCCCCCAAACTGACAACTGTCTTTAGCAGATTTGAAACTTTGATGAAGTCGACATTTCCTCTAACTTTTGAAGTTTTTAGTACGCAGCGGAATTTGTAGATGAGCAGTAAACCACACAATGTAAATCTGACTTATTGCGGAAAATCCGTTCGGGGGTAACATACAAGAAATCAACAAGATTTTCTCACGTATGTAGATGCTTTACACCAAACAAACCACGAAAGACGAAATGAAACGACTTCTCCCTGAATGTTGCGGTCTATCGGAATAATAATGACCTGTGAGTATGCTATTTCTCGATAAAATGACCGAGTGTGAGGCATCATATCATCATATTTAGGTAACTTCACACACGATAACCCTGAGAAAGTGAGACGATAACACCAAAGTGAGACGTTTGAACCACATATCGTCTCATTTCTTCCCCCTAATTGAAGAAATCCAAGAAGAGATAGGGTTTTCGCAAACGACATCAAGGAAACAATGAACACCTACACTATCTTCCCCCCAATGTTTTCATTGAATCAGAATCATACACCACGTATGTTGATGATGAATTAGAGACAGCAAAACCATGTATAAGGAGACAGCAAAACCATGTATAAGGAGACAGCAAAACCATGTATGTCCGATTAATCGAACAAGTGTGAAGTACCATAAATATCACGAGAGAATCAACTGATGATAAGTTTCTCTGTTCATTATGTTGATCATCAGCTGTGTCATTGTTGTAGGAAGCATTTTGTTCTTCTGTTGTCAGAGATTCGATTGGAGGTGCAGCTACAACAACGGTTGTTGTGTTAGTTTCAGGTGTATCTAAAATTAGAGTATAGTCAGGTTGTGCAGCGGAAACATTCGATACATCTGAAGCACGACTTTTGACTGAATCTTTAACCAGAGGAGCAAGCAATGTTTCCAATTCTTGACGATTAAGTACAACGGTGGAGCATCTGATGGATCATTAAATTTTAGATGGTGAGAAACGGGTCCTAAGCTGTTGTACTTAGAAGCCATAGTTGTTGTACCTGTAAAGAAAATAGGAGGGGGCAAGATAGAAGAAATATGGATCCCCAAGTGTAACTGGGTTCCAGATGTTAGAAGCATAAAGATGTAGTGTCAATAATCTTCTTGACACCTGAACATGCCATTTTGATGATTTCCGTTCCTACCTCAGGGATGGATGTTGTGGGTTTCACACTTGTTTTGATGCAACAACTTAGTATCTTGCCTGTAGGAATCTACCTAAGACCAACAGTGTTGAAAACTCTACCCATTGGAATCCATCTAAGGTTAGATCTAGGGGATGTTGAAACTTCTTTTTGGAAGAGTTGCGTCCTATATTGATCCACCTATTAGGTTTCTGAAATTTTACGTTTAGATCAACGGGTTTATTTCTAATTGTTTGTTGATTAAACTTAGGTTTTGGTTTGCTACTACAAGCAGTGTTATGCAACACACTATAAGGCATCACACTAGGTCGTGAACCTAAGATTCCATCCTTTTGGTGTAGTGCCATTTTCCTAGCCTTTTCTAGATCATAGTTCTTGTGCAAGTCATTTGTATCATATGAATATTGAATTTTTATGCTCGGTTTAGACATTGTTTTCGAACTAATCCTAGACTGGCCAGGTGCAACTACTTGTTGAGGTTTAACAGAAACAGGTATAACAGAAACAGGTTTAACAGAAACATGTTTAACAGAAACAAAAGCATTATTCTTTGGCCGGAAATGTGGAGTGACTGGTTTTGAAAAATGATTATTCTCAACAACTTGGGAGGCAAACCGTGGTTTTGAAGATTTTGAACGTTCAGATTTAAAAGCAGTTGGTTGTCTAACTACTGATTGGTTTTAGAGACGATTTCCCCAAGATTGTTGGTTTTGTAAAATTAGTATCCACACTCTTGTCAGTTAATCTTCTCAGTTTGTTTTGTAAAGAAACATGTGCAAGCCCATTTGCTAGAAGTTGAGCCTTTAAATGCTTATTTTCTTTTACTAATGTATCCACATGATTACTTTGTTCATTCAAAGATTTACTATTTGGCTCAGAGTTTAAAAATTTGTTTTGCATTTTAAGTTCAAGAGAGATGCAATGAGCCTCTAGTTTTGAAAAAATCTTTTTCAAACTGAGCAATGGTCATTTTGAGAAGAATGTTTTCAGATTCAAGAGTTTGATTTGACGTTTCAGTTGAATTGTTTGCAAGTAATGGCTCAGACATAAGATAGTTGTTTGGACATTGTGCAACACACTGGTCAACCTCTCCTTCATTTCTGAATTCAGGTTGCTCAGTATGTTGTGTCGCATTTGCAGGCAGAGTATGATCAACAGTAGATTTTACCTCAACCATCTGTTATGTGTCAGTGTCATAGGTGGGTAAGATATCTTCCTCAACCACTTATTCTTTGTCAAAGTTGGGCTCTGATACCACTGTTAGGTCACCATATTGTAACACAAGCATCAATATGTTAGAAATAGATAGAGAAGTGATCGGATGAATACAAATAATACACACACGTATGAAATGGAGAAAGGATATGCGTAGGAATATATTGAAAGTGAACAACCAACCTTCAAGTGAAGGTTTACAAGACTATTTATAGGGGAAGGAGCTAGGGCAACACACTAGTTCCCTTCCTTTCCTTATTGGGCTTGGGCCAAGGCTTATGGGCTTTCTACATAAGCCTTGCCATAATTACTAACATAAAAGCCTAATTAAGCTAACTATTACATATTAATTACTAACACTTGTAATCTAGTTTAGGAGTGATTCCAACACGAACAATCAGTCACCCTGGACTATAAAACTTTTTGCACTTCTACAGGGCTTGACTATAATCCAGGAAATTATGTTGCTCACCCTAACCCAGCTACTGTTAAGGCTGAGTTAGGTAAAATTGCTTTGGATCCAAAATTTTTGGACAAAAACCCAGTCACCAAGAACTCTTTTCCCGTGGCTTGGAAGATCCTGTTCACTTTCGTGATTCAGGTTCTCGGCGAGAACCATTCATCCACTGAACAAATTAATTCTATTCAGTTGATGATGGCATATAGCTTGATGAACGGTACTGATGTCGACATTGGGGAGATCATTTACAGTGATCTCGTAACCAAGCTACAAGGCAAAACTAGGGCGAAATACGTTTCGTACCATAGGTTTGTCTCTTGTACTTTACAAGTGTTATTGGGTTGCAATTACCTTCAGAAATATAAATATGCCACTTTACCTGCCACCCTGAGCCCTTTAAATTTTCAAAAGGACCCTTCCCAAGTCACTAAAATCGAATTGACGGCCCATATGGTTGCTGTAAACAACAAGAGGGACCCAGTGTCTCCAAACCCTGATCCCAAAAAGAGAAAGGGGAAGTCTCAGATTGGGACTAAAACCAAACCCAAGTCTGAGGGCTCTGAGGCTTCTGGAGCACAACCTAAAAGGCAAAGAAAGCCCCAGACTGATAAGACACCTAAGGGCGACTAAACAACATCCACCCTGGTGACAACGAAGGACACTGACACATCACAATCTGTGCCCTTGGTCCCGCAGACTACTCCCCAAGATCCAGAGGAAAACACACAACCCGCTAGTAGGAGATCGCCTTCCACTCAGCCTGATGAGGACATTCACAAATCAAAGCTTTTGTCTGAGGGCACAATGATTGATCCCAAAGACTCAGGGGGAAACAAACAACCCACTGATAGGGATATCACTGCCACTGCTTCTAAGGAAGGCACTGGGAAACACCCACCAGTACTTGAAGGAGCATCGAGGGACAAAGACTCGTAGGGAAAGGAACAACCCACCGATACAGAACTCACCACGAATCCAGACTCCGGAGAAGACAGTGGGAAAAACCCATCAGTTTCTGAGGGGTCACTGGGGGACAAAGACACAGGGGGACAAAAACCACCCGCTGATATGGAACCTATCACCCCACTGGTCTTTTTACCATTGCTGAGGTCAATGACATACTATTTTCTGATGAGGGCTTGCTGCTGATAGTGAGGAAGAAATCTTTTCAGCTGGTGAAGAAATGGACGCTGATGTTCAACAACAAGAACAAGAGCATCAGCCTGATTCAAAAGAGACTGAAGCGTCACCCTTTCAGCTTGTTGATGATGATTCCTCTGACTCTTCAAACTCTTCTTCTTCCTCCTGCCCTGAGGATCTGAAAAAATATGACAACGTTCAACCTCTTACTGAAAGGCAGCTTGTAATGTCGTTAAAGAGGGCTACCAAGAAGCTATATTCTTCAGTGACTGATAATTTATGGGATCAACAAGTTGAAGCTGCTGCCAGCTATGCGGATCTCAAAGCTGAATTTATGACTACCTATGATAACAATGATGAGCACAGGGATTTCATATGTGATCATCTTGACAAGCTAGATTACAACCTGAAGAAGTTTATCCAAACCTTTCAGGATGCTCACACTAAGCTGGATGAAATCAAATAATCTGTCAAGGAAGACCCTGCACTAAACTCCAAAGTGCTTGAGGCTACGGAGACCTACATGAAGAACTCCTCTAGTCTCACTGAACTCATCACAATGCTTAAAACTGCAAATGTTCAGGGTGTTACCTCCTCTGTACAGGCTATTCAGTCCATCTTGGGCTCACTGGATACAAGGGTTGCGGATCTGGCTAAATCTTCTTCTTCTATGGCCTGGAATCTCGGGCCTAGAATGACAACACTGGAAACATCTCAGTTCAATCTTGATGAAAATGTCATAAATCTTCAACAAGATACATTAGACATCAAGTCCATGGTCTCGGACATCTATCAAGCCTTTAAGGGTCAAGCTGCTCCTTCTCTCTCAATGACACAAACAACTCTTGCTTTCACTGATGTTGCGACAACAGTTGAGGGGGAGAGAGCTACTGAAGGGACTTCCTCTCACACTGAGGGGGAGCTATATCAACCTGTATCTGCAACACCCATCTCATCCATCCCACCATCAGGAACACCAATCATAACAATCTCAGTGACAACAGCAACAACAACACCAGTGGTCACAACTACACCCCTAGTAATGTCAAAAACTTCCTCATCAGTTCCTCCTTAGGACAAAGGAAAAAGTATCATGATCAACCCTGATCCAGTCAAGATTCCTTATGAGATTGGTGGCAAAAAGTACTTGTTCACTCCCGACCAACTAACTGCCTATCTTGAGAAGGAAGACAAAATCAAGAAACTGGCTAAAGTGGTTCATGAAGAAGCCGAGAAGATAGGGATCAATCCAAAGACACTGAAAATGAGACAAGCTGGTCTTATGTTTAAAGAAGCTCGGGTTGCTGAGATGACTGCCCTAAGAAAAATACTAGATGAAAAGAACACGAAGGTTGCTGCAATAAGGCAAGCAAGGATCGATCACTACAATTGGACCATGACAGGCATAAGGGCCCTTGAGAAAATAATTGATGTGAAAATTATCCCTAGATCCAAACCACTGGCAATGAATGTCTACAGGGGGGATGACAAGAGAGATTTTGAAGTTCATGATCCGTTTAAATTCACTGACTTTGGGATAACTGAACTTGATGAACTTGGCCCTATTATTGAAAAGAAGAAAAATGTGGTTGTCAAGGATTTGATGAAGTCTCTCAGCTTAAGGTATGAAAGACTGAGGGATACACCAACTCAACTTGGAATACAATTAGCTCTCCCTGAAGCTCAAGGATCTCAATCTCAGTCATCACAAAGAAAAAGGAAGAGAGTTGAATCTGAGCCTGAAGCTAAAGTCCCTGGTTTTGATTGTAATAGAGAGCTGCCTGCAAGGGTAAAATTTGTGAATTGCTTGGTCATTGAAGAGCCTGAAAGAGGACTCTTCTTCATTGATGTATATGGAAACCCAACATTTGAAAGGTGGAGTGATATCGATCAGGCAGGTGTAGCTAGAATGCTGAGTTACATAACAGTAGCCTCTCAAATTCAGTCTCTTGCAAACATCAGGTTCTGTGCTGACCTCAATGCTAAAGTGAGAGATCATCCTGACAAAGCAACTCTACTTTCCAAGAAGCCAAAGCTAGAAGCACTGGGAATCCACCTTGGTTGACATCATTGAAACTAATTATTTCTTCTTTTGTACTAGTGATAGGAACTTTGTAATCTTATGAATAAACGATGTATGTTTTGTTAAAAAATTCATTGTTCCTTATTATATTCATTAGTACACTCAGTGTAAGAAGAAGCCATTTGCTCACTTACACTGAGCTAACACTTAGGCTATTTGTATATCCAAATAAGGGGAGACTGTTAGGTTCAGTAAATATCTAAACCCCTTAATTCTAGGATTTGAATAGAAAATACCCTAAGTGTTTAGATCCTTAAACACTAACAAGTTACTGAGCGCATAGACACTCAGTGAGCTATCTTCAGGACACTCAGTAAGAGACGAAGAAGAAGTCTCTCCACTCAGTAAGGCGAAACTTAAGGGGTGAAGACTGAGTCAAGAAGAAGATAGTGGATTCAGTGAGTGATGATAATAACTCACTGAATCCCAAAACTCCTCACCAACTACTATCACTGAAGACAATATTGAAGATAAAGACTAAAGGCTAAAGAAACTGAAGAAGGAGCGGGACAAGGCGGGATAAGTTTGAACAGATAAGACGAAGTCCTTATCAACCAAAGTCAAACTTTCCCAGAATCGCTAACTACTAGGCTTAGTGTCATCACTGACAAGAAGAAAGCAGCCTTGTCACTTACTCTAAATAGCCATTGTAAACAGAGACAAATTACATCTTTATTTTGTCTTTTGTAACCTGTCAGTTTGTCCTCTAGGATAGAGTTAAAAATCATACTTGTATAAATAGCATAAGAGTTGGAGTGAAAGATTTTAAGCTTGTGCAATCAATTGTGAAAAACACACACAAGCAATCTTTCACTCCTCCAAATATGACTATGTCCCTGAGATAGCTCAGTGGTACCTAATTAGTTGTGCTTAGACTTAGCCTAAGCTTCGTTAGGAGTTATACCGTACTTGTCATTTCAATCCCAAGTACTATTCCGAAAGTACTTGGGTAATGTATTCTTTTTGATTCGTTTTAATAAAGAATATAAATGTATTCTTGTTAAAATTTATCTTTACTTGCATTACTCCAGTCATGATTCACAATTAGTAGTCTTTAACTGTTTTAAGCTACTTGTGAAACGGGACCAACACGACTATTTTGTCGGGGCGAGTTTTATTTTGTCATATTAGTTTCCTAAAAACCCTAGACATTATGTTTTTTTCCCAAAGCTTGGTGTCATCCGAAATCCACTCCACAGACTCCTTAATTTCCGGTTCATAAACCCTCATCATTCAATGACGAAATAAATCCCAATCAAGGCTAGTTACAATCAGTTTAATACTTACCAAATAGAAGACACGCTCCTCCATTATGACCCTATAATACGTTTCTCTTTCTTTCTTTTTTTTCTCCCCTGGTACGCACAACAGAAGAACAACAAAACACTCAAAAATCTGGTTAGCTTTTCTCTCATTTTAAAAGAGCAAATGCTCAAAGGTTTGCTGCTGTCAATTCAGGAGTGATAGGGTCTTTCACTCATGGGTATTAGGATTTCAAACGCGATTGTGTGGTTAGTTGATTCGTGTTCGTTTCTTGGTGATTGTTTTCTACCTGTTCTTGCCTCGCTCACAGCAGGTATCTACACATTCTCGTCCTCTTTAATCCATCGTCACATGTATTATATGATCTATAAAAAAAACACTTAAACATTCTTCGTCATCTAACCTGCTATCTTACAGAAATCTATTATAAAACCCATATGAAGTCATAACTAAATATTCAATAAACTTTTGTATTTGACCTAGCCCTTTTCGACCTTATTCGATGTAACCACTTTTCTTAGTCCTCGAAGTCAGTCACCCTAACCTGAGTAAAATATGGAACCATTTATAATGAGGTCATATATTTTCATTCATGAGTTTATGTAAAAGAAGTGTGGCGTTAAACTGAGGTGATCGCATGTGAAAGGTGTGTCGATTTGTGGTCTGTCAAAAGAGTGTAACCATGGCTAAAGATAACTTGAAAATAAGTATAATAACCGGACTGTTAGGAGTAAGGTTTTGTTAGGCATAAGGTTTTTGTTTCCACCTTAATATGGTTAGTGTGTCTTGATTATTCATGTATGCGTATGGACTGATCTGGTAGGAGTCATGTTGATGGATAGCTGGTCTTGTTGTATGTCTTTTAAATGAACCTAAGTGTCGTGTATATATAATGTGGGCATGCATGTATAACATGTATGGAGTAGGGTTGTTAGAGCTTGTGTGTGTGTGTATGTGTGTGCATGCTTTATGTATGTGTCGACATAAAAGTTAAGGTTTAATGGTCGAGTTTTGTCAGAAGGCCAAATGATATGTTGGTTACATTCTTAGTTCTTTGAGTTAGGCATAACAAGTAAGTAGGGGCATAGGTCATGTATGCTTGGAATCGTTTTATCACGCTAAAAAAGAATGTGATATTTGCACATGTCGAGTGGGTTTTGGGAACTAGTATAAAGTTGGCTCATAAACATGTGATCTGATGTGTCGAGTATGTATAAAGTTGGTTTATAAATCGTGTGTCATACGTTGACTGTGTCTAAGAATGCATACCTAATTAAAAACTGTTATCCGTGTGCATTTTAGTGCCATGTGTGATAATGAAAAATTGAATTATATTAGTTCAAATTACGTTGTGACTTGTTAATAAATCTAATCTTAAGTCTTACAATTTATAGAAAAAAGGTCATGGGTCGAACAAGTTATATCATGCTAGGTTTTGTTTTACACACGTAAAAATTAAGCTAAAAGAATTAGTTTATGATTCGGCTTTACTTGGTTAAAATTATGGTCGTCTTAGCCGGTGTTCTTTTAATCGTTTATATTAGCGGTCTCGAGTTTTTTTTCCATTATTCCCATTTCGACTCGTCATTGTTCTTAATCGATCTACCATCTCTCGAGATACACCTAAAACCATATTTCTACTTTATTATATTAAACCTTAAGCTCCTTTATGCAATGAATCACTAAATAAGAATAAAACGTAAAAACGTTAACAAATAATAATCACTACAAATCAGTTTTAGCATTTAATAATAAATAGACTTCCAAATAATATATGATTATAAACTCGTGTAGATGCATTGAAGGAGTAGCTTGCGATGTTTGTGTTTTAGTTTCTTGCTTACCATCATTATTACTCTTCAGTGTTAAGTTGAGTTCTCGTAGCCCCTTTTCATGTTTTCACAGGGACAAATGATACTCAAAAAATATTTCAAATGTTTTCATGTTGTGCTCAACATTTGTTTCTTTGGACAAATTATGTGTAATTGTAATTGCGTTAGGTGCATTTGTGGTATATTCTGTGTGGTACAAGCTTTTCATGGTACTTACTTCGTGGTTCTTACGGCGTGGTAGAATCCCATATAGCGGTGAAAGTACGTACGTTTCAGCTTGGTACAATCACTGTGTGGTACTTACTTTGTAGTTCTTACGGAGTGGTAGAATCCCACATAGTTGTGAAAGTACACAGATTTTAGCTCCAGCTGGTAGGCTACGTGGTGATTACGTATTAGTTACATGATTCATTTGTCGTTGGATATCATTTGTTACTACTTGCCCTACGTTATTATTATTTGAACATTTGTTCTACTTGTATTATATGCACGACAACTTATTCTTTTTTACTTTAAACCTGCGAGCTCACCAACATTATGTTGACGTTTTTGAGTATTATTTTCATGTGATCGATAGTCGTATTTTGAAGGCATGCATTGTTCTCATATCAATGACTGATTGACTTGGCCAAGGCCTTTTTCTAAAGATTTAACTTTGATGATATCAAGACTTATGTTTTTAATTACTCAGTTTTGTATAAAATCTTTATGCAACATTGTAAACCCATTTCTTAAATCTTATATGGTGTTGTTCTACTATCTTATGCAATGTTACATTTCGTTACACCTCGTGTTTCCGCTCTTAGCGGGGTGTGACAGAATGGTATCAGAGCCTAAGGTTATAGAGAATGCTGGTTTTTCTAAAATAAAACCTAAACTATAACCAAACTAAAGTTTTCGTAACCCTAAACATGGTACAAGTTGGCTAGCCCGAGCATTTCATCATCATTCCTAAATTATACATAGCCTGATCAACTATGCCTAATTCAGGAGGGATCATGAAATAATGGGGGTAGTTGCCTTGGTTCATGTTTGGTTGGACCCAAATGCTAGGTCACCAGAAATTGCATTAGCCGTGTGCATGTGCACATTGCATTATTTGTTTGTTTGCATTCTTGTATGTGTTGTTATTCATTCTATATGTCATCCTAAACATGTTACATCACGATCCTCTGCTATAGTTTGAGGATGTCTTGTTTATGTCATGCTTTGTCTGGTTTGTTACACTATGCTTCATAGTATGCCTTTACATCAGTCGTGCTTTTTGAACACTACTTTGGATGCATCCCACCAATGCGTTGTTGGAAGGTCATATTGATTTCACCTTTAAAATGCTATATAGAATAAGCTATTATGAACACTAATTTAACGATCAAGTAATTATTTCCCTATGCCATTAGGTCATATGCCTTGTCTCCGCATACCTATCGCTTTATAAGCAAGCCTGAATACACTATGACCTGAGATTATCAATAACTAGTTATCACGATATAACATTTTCTACGATGTATAACTTTTCTCAACACATTCCACTTAATAAGAACCTAATATTGGTGAAGAAAGTGTCGAATTAAACAATCAATTACTCTATGGTATTGTACTCTCTCCTTAAGTGCTAGACACATGTCTAAACTAATACTCATAATCAAGTCAACTAGCTCCCAACATAGAACCTGGCTGACTTATCTATACCACTAATAAAATAATTTCAAGTCATTATACATCTTAGTGCTACCTAGATAAGTTGAATACATGAACTCCCGAGCTTCAACTAATAATAAATTCTAAGCCTAACCAAACATTAAAACCCAGCTTCTATCCTTTAATATTTTAATTCATCGATCATTAATTTCAACTAGTCACACATGCTTAACTACGCTTTCTTTCTTAATGATCTTACTTCCACTTAATAAGAACCTCATATTGGTGAAGAAAGTGTCGAATTAAACAATCTATTACTCTATGGTATTGTACTCTCTCCTTGAGTGCTAGACACATGTCTAAACTAATACTCATAATCAAGTCAACTAGCTCCCAACATAGCACCTGGCTGACTTATCTATACCACTAATAAAATAATTTCAAGTCATTATACATCTTAGTGCTACCTAGATAAGTTGAATACATGAACTCCCGAGCTTCAACTAATAATACATTCTAAGCCTAACCAAACATTAAAACCCAGCTTCTATCCTTTAATATTTTAATTCATCGATCATTAATTTCAACTAGTCATACATGCTTAACTACACGTTCTTCCTTAATGATCTTACTTCAATAGACATCATCTAAATTACTCTTATATCAACAATGATACACGTAGTGATGACCATTCTTGCTGCTCGGACTCTAATTAATACTTCACATTCTTTTCGACTCATGAAGATAACAACTACATTTACTTTTCCTGGATGATGGAAGGTATCACCTTCGCAAAATCGTTACTAACCTCATACACTCTATTCATCCCAGTATGAGATCTTTCCCCATGAAACACGTACATAAGACCTTTGTGGTTAGTATAAATAAAACACCAAATACCATATAAGGTAAATCCATTATTTCAAAGCAAGTTTACAATTGCCAAATCTATGATGCAAATTGGATATCTCTTTTTATCGTCTTTTGTTGCCTTGATGCAAAACCACTAACCATCTTTCGTCACAATAATACACAACCATGACCCTCTTGATGTGTTGCAATATTTGACAAGCCCTTTGTGCTCTCAGATCTACCTTAAATTTCATTATAGCATACTACACAGCTTAAAGAACATATTGGAAACGTATGAACCACCTTTTTCTAGCAAACTTTTACAATTACCTCATCAGTGCTTGCATTTGTGAGGTATCTATTAGATCACGTGTTGTCCCCAACAACCCATTACCGACTACAACAGAACATCACTTTATGCTAAGCACATCCAAAATCTATTTCCTTCTCATGCTTTGCAGTTAAACCGCAAGGCTAATAAGCTAAATAACATTTCTTCACCCATTAAGTAACCTTAATAACATAAAACATTTGTAAATCTCTACTTTTATAATTTTCATAGGTAGTAATCGTCATTTTATTCATAGATACAATTGGAATAAAACTTTTTAGCACGTACTATTCTTTCCTCGATTTTTGGTTAATGAATCCACCTAACATATATAAGCCTATTGGGCTTAACTTATAACTTGTTAACGACCTAAATTTAAAACTTGCTACTAGGTTTATTATTGGAACCAATGTATAAGTAAACTTGGACTAAACTCTTTGGTAAATTTGGGTAATTAGGCTTGTTGGCTTAATATGAAAATCAATAACTTATAAACTCTTAAGACCGGAACACTTAATAAAGTGATTACGACGAATTAATAACGGTTGGAATTTGTTAGAACTAGACATTCTAACACAACTAGTCAAGGCTGGAAATTTAAAACAATAAACATTTATATTAACAACTTAATACACACTTAGAAAATCATCGTTTAAAAATAAATATTTTATAACCTAGAATATTTTATTATGTATAAACATTCTTTTAACCCGACTAAATAATGGAAGGGCAATTATTACTATTCTGTCAAAAAGACGAAAAACTACATTTTTATAAATTATAAATGGACATTTTATAACAAATTTTTTTATGAGCAATTGTTTACATCCCCAAATTTTGCAATTAGTATTTTATCCAAGTTTCTTAAATTACGATTCATGTGGTAGTACAATATAGAAGATACAGAATATCTTATGGCACCAAAACATCGCACGCGAGCAAGTATCTTATTGATGAGAAATGTACCTAACAAAACACTTCCTTGATAGTCATTTCAAAAGATCATCCTTTTTTCCTTAAATGCTTAATTCTTCTTGGCTGTTTGAATATCAACATATATCGTCGTCCATTTTCTTTTGACGAACACATTGACCTTAGTGTGCTCACAAGAACCATAATAATCGCAAGTTAATTGTATGGTGCAACTTAAAACAAAGTGATTTGATCTCCTGTACTGGTAACAAGCATTTATGCCAAATCAACATCACTATGATTTATTCATATTTTGATGTGTGGCTATGATTAAAACATATATCATCCTTCATTATCTGATGTAAACCAAAATTTCATTTTCTTGTTCGGCTATTTATATCTCCCCATTTTTGTATTCATTTAGTCTAATTTCAAGCGACTCGTTTTATTTTCAATCATACCAACAACACTACCTACCTTTATTGCTTGTACAAAACTTTTTAGTGTTGTAATTCTTACAAACCATTTCGAGTTTTGATAAATTCAGGATAGAGAGCAGATGATTGCTCTCCCCTCTGTAGCTACTTGACTATCTGAATAATGCAACAGTTCCATGTATATATTTTCATGCCCTTGAAGCTTAATTCCTCTTTACTCCAAGTTTAGAAAATTATTTTTTAAGGTCTGTCTATGTAATCTCGTGCACAAATACTTCTTCCTCACCGCCTTTGCCAATCCTTCTCAATATGATTCACTTACTTTGAGTACTCGTGACCTTCCTCACTAATCTCACCAATTTAAGCTCTTGAAACCTATTTGTTGTTTAAGTTGTAGTCGAATTGTTACCTAGCTCAAGGTTTTTGATAAAATTTGCACAAGGATGGGCAATTCTTACACCATCAAATATAATCGCTCGATAGGTGCAATTAGATCTTATATTCCATTAATAGTATTTAACTTAGTGTATAAGTTTGTCACACATGGGTGTTCTAGTTCAACTTCTAGTCCTTTCTTTATAACTTTGGCCTTCATTGGGTTCTTCAGTCAAGCATTGACTCAATTGCATTAGGAGCAACTGGAGTAGTTCGCTCGATTATAATTAATTAGGTCATTGGATCTAGGTTTGCAGTTTCATTAGCGAACTTTTCAAACTAAATCAAGAACATCCTTTCCTTGATAGAATACCTCAAAATCCTAGTGGTTAAAATGTGTTGAGCCTTAAGAAATGCATACTAGTGATTTACTTATTATCAGTCCATAAGATTTTATGGTTGACTTCAATCTGGAAAACCAACCAAAATGCTTGTTCGAGAAGTTAAATAATCTATACGCACTAAGATTTTGATTATATAAGTTGTTGAAGCTCAAACTGTGGTCATTGAGTATACTTGAGAACGCACTAATTATATGAAAACCCAAATACCCCATATGTTTTCGGTAAAAAAATTCTTAGTAGTAGAATCGATTGAATTTCGGGATGAAATTCCTTTAACGGAGTGATACTATGAGAATCGTCACCTGAAAGGTTAGTCAACGGAGACCCTTGCCCAATGTTTTTCGTCTTCTAATTATAAATCTTGTAAAACCTTAAGCTCTAAAATCATATGTATCATCAATTCGAAATTTAGCCTAAACCAATTTTCATTTTTAATCTATGCATTATAAGTAATAATTGAAAATAATAAAAAACTAACCTAAGAATAAAATTCCTAGTAAATATTATCTCACAATATTTAGTTACCTAAAAACCCTAGACATTATGTTTTTTTTTTCTAAGCTTAGTGTCATCCGAAATCCACTCCACATACTCCTTAATTTCCGGTTCATAAACCCTCCTCATTCAATGACCAAATAAATCCCAATCAAGGCTAGTTTCAATCAGTTTAATACTTACTAAATAGAAGACACGCTCCTCCATTATGACCCTATAATACGGTTCTCTTTCTTTCTTTTTTTTTTCTCCCTGGTACCCACAACAGAAGAACAACAAAACACTCAAAAATCTGGTTAGCTTTTCTCTCGTTTTAAAAGAGCAAATGCTCAAAGGTTTGCTGCTGTCAATTCAGGAGTGATAGGGTCTTTCACTCCTGGGTATTAGGATTTCAAACGCGATGGTTTGGTTAGTTGATTCGTGTTCGTTTCTTGGTGATTGTTTTCTACCTGTTCTGGCCTCGCTCACAGCAGGTATCTACACATTCTCATCCTCTTTAATCCATCGTCACATGTATTATATGATCTATAAAAAAACACTTAAACATTCTTCGTCATCTAACCTGCTATCTTACAGAAATCTGTTATAAAACCCACATGAAGTCATAACTAAATATTCAATAAACTTTTGTATTTGACCTACCCCTTTTCGACCCTATTCGATGTAACCACTTTGCCTGGTCCTCGAAGTCAGTCACCCTAGCCTGAGTAAAATATGGAACCGTTTATAATGAGGTCATATATTTTCTTTCATGAGTTTATGTAAAAGAAGTGTGGCGTTAAACTGATGTGATCGCATGTGAAAGGTGTGTCAATTTTTGGTCTATCAAAAGAGTCTAACCATGGCTAAAGATAACTTGAGAATAAGTTTAATAACCTGACTATTATTAGGAGTAAGGTTTTTTTAGGCGTAAGGTTTTTGTTTGTCCTCGAAATGGTTAGTGTGTCTTGATTATTCATGTATGCGTATGTAGTGATCCGGTAGGAGTCATGTTGATGGATAGCTGGTCTTGTTGTATTTCTTTTAAACGAACCTAAGTGTCGTGTATATCTAATGTGGGCATGCATGTATAACGTGTATGGAGTAGAGTTGTTAGAGCTTGTGTGTGTGTGTGTGTGTGTGCATGCTTTATGTATGTGTCGACATAAAAGTTAAGGTTTAATGGTCGAGTTTTGTCAAAAGGCCAAATGATCTGTTGGTTGCATGCTTAGTTCTTTGAGTCAGGCATAACAAGTAAGTAGGGGCATAGGTCATGTGTGCTTGGAATCATTTTATCACGTTAAAAAAAACATTGAAAAGAATGTGAGATTTGCACATGTCGAGTGGGTTTTGGGAACTAGTATAAAGTTGGCTCATAAACATGTGATCTGACGTGTCGAGTATGTATAAAGTTGGTTTATAAATCGTGTGTCATACGTCGACTGTGTCTAAGAATGCATACCTAATTAAAAACTGTTATCCGTGTGCATTTTAGTGCCATGTGTGATAATGAAAAATTGAATTATATTATTTCAAATTACATTGTGAGTTGTTAATAAATCTAATCCTAAGTCTTACAATTTATAAAAAAAAAGGTCATGGGTCGAACCATTTATATCATGCTAGGTTTTGTTTTACACACATAAAAATTGAGCTAAAAGAATTAGTGTATGGTTCGGCTTTACTTGGTTAAAATTATGGTCGTCTTACCCGGTGTTCTTTTAATCGTTTATATTTGCGGTCTCGAGTTTTTTTTCCATTATTCCCATTTTGACTCGTCATTGTTCTTAATCGATCTACCATCTCTCGAGATACACCTAAAACCATATTTCTACTTCATGATATTAAACCTTAAGCGCCTTTATGCAATGAATCACTATAAGAATAAACCCTAAAAACGTTAACAAATAATAATCACTACAAATCAGTTTTAGCATTTAATAATAAATAGACTTCCAAATAATATATGATTATAAATTCGTGTAGATGCATTGAAGAAGGAGTAGCTTGCGATGTTTGTGATTTAGTTGCTTGCTTACCATCATTATTAATCTTCAGTGTTAAGGTGAATTCTCGTGGCCCCTTTTCATGTTTTCACGGGGGAAAATGATACTCAAAATATATTTCAAATGTTTTCTTGTTGTGCTAAATATTTGTTTCTTTGGACAAATTATGTGTGATTATAATTGTAGGTGCATTTGTGGTACATTCTTTGTGGTACAAGCTTTGCGTGGTTCTTACGGCGTGGTAGAATCCCACATAGCCGTGAAAGTACGCACGTTTTAGCTTGGTACAATCATTGTGTGGTACTTACTTCGTGGTTCTTACGTAGCGGTGAAAGTACACAGATTTTAGCTCCAGCTAGTAGCCTACGTGGTGATTACATATTGGTTACATGATTCATTTGTGGTTGGATATCATTTGTTACTACTTGCCATACGTTATTATTATTTGCACATTTTTCCTACTTGTATTATATGGATGACAACTTATTATTGTTTACTTTAAACCTGCGAGCTTACCAACATTATGTTGACGTCTTCAAGTATTATTTTCAGGTGATTGATAGTCGTATTTTAAAGGCATGCATTGTTCTCATATCAATGACCGAGTGACTTGGCCAAGGTCTTTTTCTAAAGATTTAACTTTGATAACATTAAGACTAATGTTTTTCATTATTCAGTTTTGTATAAAATGTTTATGTAACATTGTAAAACCATTTCTTAAATCTTATATGATTTGTTATAATATCTTATGTGATGTTACATTTCGTTACACCTCGTGTTTCTGCTCTTAGCGGGGTGTGACAAGCATCATATCTCGGTTATTACTTGCTGCTACTACTTATTACCTATGGATGGAACGCAATTCAAGACTTTTCAAGCAGAAAAAGTCTACTATTACTCAAGTGGTTCAAATTATTGTCTATACCATTCGGTTGAAGCTGGTTACATTCAAATTCAAGAAGATAACCTCACGGTCTCGCCTATTATTAGATCAATGGAAGATTCCAAATACTTGTCTTATTCACGAGGGGAGTGCCGGGTAAGGGTTGTACTCTTTTTCCCTACTCCAAGATTTTTCTCGTTAGGTTTTTCTTGGAAAGGGTTTTTAAGGAGGCAAGCTTACCAGGGTTGTTTTTGCTCCCTTTGTGCCATCTGGTGGATCCGGGATGTTCGCTTGCTACATAATTATTCTTATTTCTATACCTAGTTAGGTGATTTGTAATATAGCTAAGTTTGTTGTGGTTATGGCCTGTCATAAGCACTAGCTTATCAAGCTTTTCGCTTGAGGTTAATGTGGTACCTCTGCTACATTCCTTTTGTAATTAACATTATTTTTTGGTTATATATTTACCGAGGTAACACCCTTTACCCAAAAAAATGAAAGGTCATAAATGATTTCTATGTCATCAATGATTTTCATGTCATCAACGACCTCCTCATCATCCCCAAAATTATTCATCTCGTCATCTTGTGGTTGTAAACAAGGTAGGAGTATGGTGTCCAAATGAGGTAAATCCACATATTCTATCACATCAATCTGCCCATCATCAACATCTTGGTCCCCATTAGAACTATTGTTCCTATCCAAATCATTTAATTGTTTCTCAATAGTTTCAAGATCATGTTTCTCTTCTTCCAATGATTGAGAAATAAATGGGAACAAAAAGTCTAACTCATGTACATTATCATACTTAATAGCATCAAACCCTTCGAAATAAGAAAATGAACACTCTACATATGAATGGTCAAATGGTGATTCATGATTATATACTATTGCAGGAAACTCATCATAAGGTTCTATAGACAAATCTTCTTCATCATCCAAATACCATCTTTTCGCCTCTTGACTTCCAATATCGGATTCGAAGTGTTATTCATTATTCGCACCTGAATTATATTTGATAGCTGGATATTCATCTTCTATATACCTCGTGCAATCCATATCATCATAACTATCGTATCAGTTTTCTCCACCATATCTTTCATATTGCCAACGATAAATCCGACCATTCTTAATTACAATGTCGAATTCATATTGGACATATTCCTCAAAGGTCATGTCATCAATGTCTTTCACGATTACCTGAAAAATGAAACAACCACGGAAACCCAAAGCAGACCAATCCAAAGAAAATAACAGAAAGCTAAGAACGAGATTGGAATACGACAAATAAAATTTGTTGATATCTGCAGACAATACGCCGTACCATAAAACTGATACGCCGTATGTTCAATAAAGTTTAAATCAAACTTTTATTTAGAAAAATTTATACGTCGTATTGACAAAATCAATACGCCGTATATACTGTAATCTAAAATGCTTTTTAAAAATTAAGTACGCCATATAAGCAAGAGCCTAATATGCAGTATGTCCGTTATGTTTAGGGTTTAAGTGAATACGTTTAGAAAAACAGATACGCAGTATCGATGTTAATCGATACGACGTATGATAATAATTTAAACATTCGGATATGTTTTTGAAAAATTAGTACGCCGTATAAGTAGAAGCTTATGCGTCGTATCAGGTTTAAGGTTTTAAAAGATTCTGTTAGGTTCCCATATTCATAACACAAGCATCAATAAAAGAAATAGAGAAGAAGAGATCGGATGAACAAACACACACACACACGTATGATAATATATGAAACGTTATGCGTAAAGTGTGAAGAGTGAATTGAACAACCAACCCTCAAGTGAGGGTTTACAAGCATTATTTACAGGAAGGAACTAGGGCAACATGCAAGTTCCCTTCCTTTCCTTTATGGGCTTGGGCCAAGGCTCATGGGCTTTCTACATAAGCCTTGGCATGATTACTAACATAAAAGCCATATTAAGCTAACTATTACATATTAATTACTAACACTTGAAATCTAGTTTAGGAGTGACTCCAACAATCTCCCCCTAAGTGTTAGTGATTGATGATATAAACGTTGAAGGTGCTGATGTAATAGTAGCTTTGACGTCTTCTGACATTCTTCTTTCTTGTGAGAAGAATTGCATAGATTCGAACAATCTCCCCAGTGTAGAGAAATTGTTTCCTTTGAAAATTTCAGCTTTGACGTCATCCTATTCTTTGTTCTGTGATCTTTGTTCTTTGTGATGGTAGTGATAGTATGTTGTTGTTGTCTGCATCAGGTCTACTCCGTTGCTCCAGTGTCTCCACGTCTTTCTTCAACATGCTCACACGCTCTTTAACGTTGGATTTCAGTACTGATGTAGTTCTCTTAGTCTTTAAACTTTGTAGATTCTTTGACTTTGACGAAGAATCATTCTGACTTTGTGTTGCCTTTTGAGAGAAATTCAATTAGTGATGTTGTTGGTATGAGCATGTGAAGAATCTGCACGATCAGTCCGCTCCAGAGCTTCCATAAGAAGAAAACATAAGAAAGGTTAGTGATAAGCAGATTCCAGCACTTACAAGTTTGAACTTCGAGAGTGTTAACAGCATAGTGTGAAAGCACAACTCTGATTCTCACAATGTCTGTTCCTGAACTGGAGTCACACAAGTGAGATAACGCGATGCACCGAAGTACACCTACAGTTTAGACGAGTCGCTGAGGTACACTGAAGCATCACCTCACGACTGTAGACCGTTTGAGACACACTAAGCGTAATCCATGGGGAGTTACCGAAGTGACCTGCTGTCAGGGCTGTTAGATGTTGACCCTGGCAGGAGTTTCCATTCAATCACTGAGGATCACATATATGAACCTCTCATAAATGTTCTCGACAGATTGCTAAGATCTGTTAAGGACACGATAATATATCACTTGCGTTCTTATTGTTGAACGACAAGCGATGAATTTTCAAGTGTACCTAAGAGATCTTTTGATGAATCTCGTGGCTCTAGACTCAATAGTGTACTTTGGTTTTCCTGAGCGGAGACTAGGGAGAGGGTCTCCTTCTTTAATACTAGCAATATCTAAGAGAAAGCCGATAGTTTACGTAGGGTTCCCTGTGACAGAAACTTGAGTGGCTAAGAAGGTTTAGTGCATGCGTCACTGGGTCCATGATGACTTTGATCTTCAATACCGGTGTCATCAAGTGACACCCAGTAGCATATGAATTGAACCCGGTGTCTGCCCTAAGTTGAATAATCTGGAGGGCTATTTCTTTTCACCATTTTCTTTGCTTTTCTTTTTAATTCTTCAACTCCTTCTTTCTCTGATTCTCATTTTCTCCTTTTTTATAATCATACCTAAGGACTTCTAATTCTAACTATTAGTAGTGTCCTTGGGTAGATCCCTCCGGCTCTGGCGGATCATAGGACGGTTATTTCTAACCTTAGTCACCTTATAACTCCATTGCCATAAAACCGATTTCTTGAAAATTTCTCAAAGTGTTTATGAATAAGAAACATTTTGAAACACTTCAAGAGTTTTATTTTGCAGAAATACTCCCCCTCCACACATGCTTAAGTGTTTTGACAGAAATTTGCATGATGAGAGAAGAGCGCACACTTTTTAAATTGATCGACTCAAGATAGACAATCCCTCGCGAGACACGGTTACGTTGCATAGTTAAAGAGTTACATTGTCAGCTTTTAGATGACAACTAGCTCTAATAACTACCTTGAAGGTGTGGACAAACCTCGAAAGGTTGTCAAACCCGTCAAAGTTCATGTCTATCACGAGCTTCTCGAATAGGTACAATTTACTTGGATAAGTCGTGGAAGAAAATCTTTTTAATGTATGACTGTTCAGATCCCGTCAATTCATGGGTTGAAGTCATTTCACACGAGGATTCAATAGCAATTAACAACATATTTCTTATCACATAATTTTTCTCCCCCTAAAAAATGGCATATAAATGTTATTTTTGACGAAATTTTGATATCGAATATGACCATTTCGAGTTTTGTGGGAAGATTATCACGAAGAACAATTTTGTGAACAAAGTTAGTAAGCAAATACTCCCCCTCAACAAGTGATATAAACTTTTGAGGTTTTGAAAATCATAAGGGGAAGTACTTGTCCTTTTGACAAAACTTTGAAAAGTGAAAGTTTTGATAAGTTTTACTCAAAAGTAAGAAGCTTTAGCTTCTTTTATAAGGATTGTGGCACTGAAGCGTATCATAGGGTCCTTTCATTACAAGTACGGGTTGTACACTGTTATGTGTGCGCAAGCCATTGTCATTAAATAATCACACATCCAAATCAATATAGAAAATGAAATAGCTTAAGGGGTACCAGCGGATTCAGGTAGTCCAGCAATATCTCCAGGAATGCGAATTGGGCGTTGATAGCCTGTGAGAGTAATCCTGGGACGACCACCTACAAAGCTCTCCAAAGTTCTGAACTGGTCCCTTCTGAACAACCTTTCATCGATGCGAGTGATGATTTTCTTCACATCCCGTCTCTCCTTCAAATTCCATCGCTTAGTTGACCCAATGCCTTCATGTATCTCCTTCAACCTATAAGCTAAGCTGTCCCTGAATTTCTTCAGTGTGTGATCTCTAAACTTATGAAGATCTTTACACGCCATCAAGCAGTTGCGATGTAGTTCACTACGGTAGACTACTCCAAACGGTTTGCTGATGAGAGTGTATTGAGGAAGATGATTGATGTCGGGGAGGTCGAGCTGAGGTTTGGTGAGGTTGACACGTGTCTCATACGATTCAACAGCAAGTTGCAAGTCTTCTACACGTTCCTGGATCACTATACTTCTAATGAAGATGAGCACGTACTTGATGTATTCACGTTGGATTTCAGTCGAGAATTGTCTCATTCTTCCCTGTACCTTGGCAAGATACAGATCTTCAATGTCATTGAGAGACAAATTCTGAAAGTCCGCTTCACAGAAAACATAGTCCTCTTCGTCTTGTCTCTTGACCACGATTGTCTTGAGAAATGTGTAGTCCCATTTAGACGCGAGAGTTACATGCTTAACAGCAACGATCCCTTTATCACTAAACACTTCATGTGTAGACTTTTGAACCTGGAAGCTTTTGTAGAAGATTCTTCGGCGTTCAGGCCAATGGTGAATCCCATACATCGCATCAATGTCATACTTCTCCACGCTGTTAGCAAACATGTGAGAAGCCTTTTCTTCGATGGCTATGCAGTTGGAATATATGGCTGCCAGGAATGGAATTTTCAGTGATGTAGCGTATTTCTTTGACAGATCGCTACCATGTAGAAGAAATTCCAGGTCTTTGTTGAAGAAGTAGCGAAATGGAATCTTTGGTTGATCTGGTTGGCCAATCGTTGGGAGAGGTCTGGTCCAGTCGGTGTAATATGGAGACTTGTCTTTTCTGGTGAAGTCAATGTTTGCTTCAGGGTTGAGCCAATCAATGTTGTTAGACATGGCTCGTGCTATGTTTTCAAGATGGTATTCAACTTCGATAGCACTTTCCGAGCTGTCTTTGAGCAATTGAAAAGCTTCATTCTTGATGCGTTTTAACTCTGACTTGGTCATCTTCTTCACCCGAAACTTCTCTTGAAGTAACTTAGCATGCTCCAATGTTCGATCTTCTACCATATCTTGATCTTCAGGTAGGGAGGGAGTAGCATCAACCAGTATAGAAAACCATTCATATTCGGTGTCATCTTCGTCTAGCCATGAGACGACATCAGCCTTTGACGTCTTCTTCTTCTTCTTTGGCCTAGATGAGGATGCTGGTTTCTTTGCGGAAGCGGGAGAGGTGGGTTGTTGTTGGGGCTCAGAGACTTCCTCATCGTCACCACCAGTGTATTCGAAATCATCACCGGTTTTCTCTGTCTGGGGTGGTAACTCAGAGTCCTGAGGTTTGTCAGCAGAAGAGCGTGGAGGAGATCGTCTTGGTGTTGGAGTCCTTTGGGGTGGTGGTGGCATGGAGGAGGGTTCTCCAGACTTCTTTGGACGTTTAGGCTCCTTATCCTTATCCTTATCGTCATCATCTCTTGGACGCTTAGGCCTTTCAGTTTTCTCCTTGCATGAAGTCTTGAGTTGATATTCCAGTAATGCCTCAAATAGTTTACTTTCGTCAGAGGTGAAAGTTGCAGATTGTTGAGACATTTGTAGCACCAGCTTGGAAATCAACTCTGCATCAGAGAGAACTGCAGGCCCCATTGGATTGATCATCATTGTTACCAGAGTGGATTGCATTGTTTGCTTGACCAATTTCATGAGATTTGGATAGAGCTGTCTGGTAAACATCTCTCTTGTCACGCCCGAAACTATGTCGAGTAAGAACTTATGAGTATAGCCCTTAATCATCTCGTTCAATTCCCCTTGTAGATCACGTTGCATAAACTTCTGGATATACTCCCTTTCACTTGACATATTGACTATCTCGTCATGTAGAAGATTGATGTTGTCAGCGAGTTGATTTAACTTTTTGTTGGTCACGTCTTTCTTCCTGACCTGCTTGACTGCTTTGACAATCTTGGTTTTAGCCCGGGATATCCAAGAGTCTGTTGGTTTCTTCACTGACTTAGATGTGGATCTTGTTGTTCCTTTGGATGGTGGAGGTGAAGAGTGAGAAGACGAGTCTGATGATGAGGAGACGTGAGGTGGCTCCGGGTCCTTTGGTGGTTCAGAAGTTTCCTCCTTGGAGCGTGTGGGACTGTCTAGAAGAAAATTATCATAATCAAGATCTTCATCATTTCCAGACATAGCCGTTTCATCAGTCTTAGTATCATCACCAAGAGTTTTCTCAGTCTTTTCCATGTCTGGTTCCTCAAATTCGTAGTTGATGGAATCCTCAATTTTCCTTTGTTGTTTTTCGTTGGTGGTTGTACCAGTTCCCTTATCGGGTTGATTAACGGCATTGGAAACTGGTGTGGCTTGAGTTCCACCACATGACCCTCCGGGGCCACGAGTTTGATCCAGTACGAATTCATCGGCAAGATATTTGAGTCTGAGGTTCTTCAACTTCTTTTGATACTCTTTTTCTTCATGAAATGGTTCTTCTTCAGAGCTTTCCTTTTCATACTCAAGCACTTGAGTTTTCCCTTTACTTTTATCAGCTTTTAGACTGGGAGGTTTAGCTACTGTTTGATTTTCATCGATTTCAGTTTCAGAGTAGGTGACCTCTTCCTCTGATTCAGTTTCCTCAGAGCTTCATCCATTAGCTTTTGTAGCGGTTCAGGCTTGGGAATTAGAAAGGCTTCCTTAGAGGGAACTTTCCTTTTGAGAGTATGTGACCTCTTAGGAAACTTTCTCTGACTCTCAGTGCATGTAACACTCCCTGCACTGCCTCTCCTGGTTTTCCTAGTAGGTGTACCAGAGTACTTTTCATCAAGAAATCCTACTTTTCCTTCATCAACCGATACCAGATACCTTTTGTATGAATAAAGTTGTTTGACTGCATCAGTTAGAAGGTGATCTGGCAACACTGCACCTTGTTTTTTTGTTGTTGATTCCTTAAATCTGACTGTGAGTGTAGGCTCATACAACATGGAGTGATTGTTGGGGTCATTGAGTCTCAAGGGGATATCAGGATTATACCCTAGAGCTCTTTGGATCAACAATTTGGTATATCTGATATATGGGATCTTGGAGCCAAGTTTTTTGAGGAAAGACATCATGTCGTCCCATATCAGAGCTTCAACTTGAATGTGTTTCATGTTGACCAAAGCCCAAAAGATCTGTAGTTCCATGAGCTTGGGATGCTCATAACCACTATCACGTCCAGAAACGGATTTGGTGATGATAATGTAGAGGGTTCTCCATGGCTGGGGAATATTCTTAAGATCCAAGTATGAATGCTTTGTGATTACTCACGTTGCTTCATCATAGCCGATGTCGACCATGAACTTGAGAACGACATCTTTAGTTGGAGTGGCATTGTATTCAGTAGGTTCAATGATGGGAACAAGAAGAATAGCCCTCAAATCTGCTGGTGTGATAGTGACTTGTTTGTCGTTGAGCGTCACCATCACAACATTTTGACCTTTGATCTTTCGCATTGTATGACATAATTGGTGAATGTAGATCTCCGGCACAGTAGCAGAGTTGGAGAACATGTTCTGATAGGGGTGAGTCTTCAGAATATCCACCGCTATTTGACATGAAGATTCAGAACAAATGAAGCTATCAAAATCAACTTTGAGGTTATTCTTTCCGATCTTCATTGGATAACCATGAGGGAAGATATCTTCAACAGTGAGAACGTTTGGTGCCTCCACATTTTTCATTTGAGCGTCCATGTCGTGATCTGAAAGATATTTAGCCAAAAGAACCAACATACAGAAAGACATTACGTTAGTCAACAGTTGATTTTATTGTCTATTATTCGAATGTGATATGTCGATGATTGTTACGAGTCCAATGTTACTTGTTAGTCCAATAGTCCAAAGACGTCGTGATAAGTTTCATGAGTTGGTTAACTTTGAGTTTTAAAGTTCAAGTTTTCACAACTTATTAAACGTTTAAGCTTATTAGTGACATTTGGGTTTCGTGGCGTTATGATTTATTTATTTACAAGTTTGCACGCGTAACAATTCATAATTTTTGTTAAAACTAGGCTTAGGCGTAGATTTTGCAAGCTTATGCGTAAACAGAAGTGGTTATACGTGTAAACGTAAGCTTATGCGTAGGTTCTTGACTTACGCGTAGGAAAAGAGGGCGTTATGCGCAAAGCTTACGCGTAAGCGTATATGGAACCTTACGCATAAGGCTTACTCGTAAGAGTGAACCTTATGCGTAGAGGTTACTGTTTACGCATATCCTTCACAGGATACGCGTAGTCCCCATTGTAGAACCTTACGCGTAAACGTTACGCGTAAGATTACTCTTACGCATAACATGCTACGCGTAAGGTGATCCTTATGCGTAGATGTTCAAGTAACCTTGATTCTGAGTTATATACGCGTAGAAACCTGAAATAAACACATCATAACACCAATATTATCATCTATATACATTCCTTTTCAGTTCTAATCATGGAAACACTTTCAAGCAGTTATACGAGTAAGTGTTCTAGCCATAGGAATTGCACCAAAGTTTTTCTGGGATGTATAGGAAGCATATTGAGTTGTTTTATCCATGTTTTAACATCAAAACCTAAGTGGATCAAAAATACCCAAATTCTATGAACAGAAACCCTAATTTTCAATTTAATCCCAATTAGTGTTTCTGGGTAAGTTCTGAGCCTATATATGATCAATTCAACATGAAAACAACATCAAACAACTATCTTTTTCACCAGAAACACTCACATATGAGAATACCTAAACTTACGCATAAACCCTAACTTTCAAAATCAAACAATTTGAGTTTCTGGGTGAGTTTTAAAGATAGAAATGGTTTCAAAGTGATTAGATAAACATTTTGACACTACCATTTAAACCAAAAAATACTCAACATTGATTATGTGTTCATACGCTTATGCGTAGAACACAAAATCGTTCTTAGATTAAAATCAAGCCGTTGGTTTGCAAAAAGATTTAAAACCAATGCTTAGATGATTACAAAGAACATATTTTCACTTACAAATTTGTAATCAAAAGTCCGGATTTGATGAATGATTATTAGGCGTAGGATTTTGGGTAGGTGGATATTAAATGAGTATAGTAAATGTGTTTTTGAAAGTTAGGTGAGGTATTTTTGTTAAAAATACTTTGATCTTTTGACACATTTAGTCCCTGCACCTTTACCATTTACATCCAATGTCCATAACTTCCATTTTGGTTACCAAACTAGAGATATTTAGAAAGAAATTTGACGACACTCCCCCTCGACTTAAGAGATAATGAAATTTTATAAGTTTTAGTCCGAGGAGTGTTAGTAAACTAGAAATGTAACCACCATAATTAAAGAAACAATCGGGATGAGGTAACATGCAAGTACAAGGTTTTATGAAACCGAAAAATATTTGCTTTCTCCCCCTCAACACTTGATCGAGAAACTACTGAATTTTGAAAGATTAAAGTGTTGACGGAAGATTTGTACTTGCAATGTTAAAGGAAATATAGATAGAAGAATATTTTTGTTGTTTTATCTGATTTTATATTTTTGTATTTAGTTTTAAAAAAATATTTACAAAAGAGGTTTTGTTTTTTGACTGTTTTTAAGAATGTTTTAAAAGTTCATCCAGTTCCTCTGGAGTCAAACACCGCATACCAATCCGGTGGACCAACTCATTAAACCTAGCAGGAGCTAAGGCTTTGGTGAGAATATCTTCCTGTTGGTATTCAGTACCCACAAAGTATAATTTAACAGTACCCTGTTCCACGTGCTCTGATGAGTGTCTAAATACTCATCATTTTTGTACAATCTGAACTGCAAAATCATCTGAAAACACTCAGAAACGCATCAAAATGATGAAAATATCACAAATCAGTGTTTTATATGTTTTAAATGCAAAAATATCAAAAACAGATGAAAAACGTATCAAGTTTGCAAAATTGGCAGTTTTAGCCCCCCAAGTTTCAAAAATTGTCAAAAACAGTCCCTGGTATATCAAAATCAAGAAAAATGTCATTTAAGGTCCATGGGATTCAAAAGTTGTCAAAACAAACCCTTGAAATATAAAATTGCAAAATTACAACTTAAGTCCCTAAACTTTCAAAAATGACAAGTTTGGTCCTTGGAAAATTGGAAATTGTCAAGTTTGGCCCTTGGATTATAAATTCAGAATATACATGATTGGCCCCTGGAAAATCAGAATTGGCAGCTATGATCCTTCAAGATTGGAGAATTGCAAAACAAGCCCTTGTATACTAAACAAACCAAATGAACCCCTCCATGGAATTGTGACCCCCTGCCATTCCATTTTGACCCCTCCCTTTTTGAACCCGTCCTTTTTAATATAAAACCCGCCTGACAAAAGCTCTTCTTCTTCCCCTTTTTCCCTCCCTTTTCTGCAAAAACAGCCACCAACCAGCCACCAACAATACTCCTTCCCTACTCCATGTTTTGTCCCCTCCAACCTCCACACCAATACAAGAAACATTTAATGCACCCCTCCCCTTTCCCTGTTATAAAAACCTTTTCCCGCCAAAATGCATCAAATGGCCAATATGGCCTCTACTCATCCAATGGCTAAAAATATTGATGGGATTTGATCAGAGGACACGTGGAAGCCATATGGGTGTATAAAAGAGGAAGAAGAAGCATGAGTGAGAGAGTAGTTAGTTTTAAATTTTCAAGTATGTCGTTTTTTATGTTTCTGTTTTAATAAAACTCTAGAATGTAATCTTTGTGTTTCATTGTACCAAACTCAAGTAGTATTATCATTATAATGTACTTTTAAACATCAACTTCAAAGTTTAATCAAGTTTCAAGTTTATTGTTCACTGTTGCAATTTTCAGTTTCAAATACTATTGTCCAAGCTTTTAATAGCTTATTTCTCAGTTCCAACAAGCTTATATAAGCTTGTTATAGCTTTTTGTAAGCTTAAATTTAAGTTTCAAACAACTTTGGTACATGGTCAACAAAAGTCAACATGGGTTGCTGATGTTGGTGATGGAAATGGGTCGAAACCAAAAGTTGCTTGTGGTGATATCAGTAGGACAGAGGCTCACTGATCAGGTGTTAGCAAGCTAGTATGGCTGGACTACTGTAAGTACCATTCATCTAAGTTTTCATGGCTGCCTGATTTGCATTGGCCAAAGGTAATGAAGTCTAGTTCTAGTGTCTGCATTATTGAAGTGCTATACTGTTGTTAGAGCTGCTCTAGTGACAGTATTGGATTAGTTATAAGAATTTCATGAGTAAACTGCATTTTCAATCCTAGTAACTGGTGTTTGGCATAAGTGGTTATTTGGAATTTTATAGCTTATTAGTAGATTACTTTAGTTGATAGAGTCACTTTTAGACACAATAGAGTCATTTTGTTGAGTAGTTTCCATTTGCATTCACAGGATAGTCAAATTAGGTATTAATCTGATCTTGTGACTTCATTAGATAGCTATAGCGTTGAATTGGGCAAGTAATAGGTTTAGATGTTAGCAAACCAAATTATTCAAGTCTCAACATAGCTTAAATTAACATCTAGATCATAGTAGAGGAGTTTGAATTTCATTTTGGTCAACATTTCATCACTGTCTCAAAAAAATCAAAAGTGGCATAACCAGTTTTTCACCAAACTACATAGATTTTTCATGAACTCACCTTGGGTCCAACTCAAGTGAAACCGTGGGTTTTACAAGTTCAGTTGGTGGTGATTCTTAATATGTTTTTAGTTTGTTTTTATAGATTTTCTAAAATAGATTTTGAAGCATTTAAACTTGGTCTCATTTTTGAGAAATGCCCTGTGCACAGGCAACTGTGTAAGCACAGGCTTTTGTAGAGCTCACAACAAGCTCATAGGAGCTTGTCTTGGGCTGATTCTTGTTTTGTGGACTCCTTGCCAGGTCTACTTGACACTGTTATATCTGGTTTTGGGTTCCCATTAGAGTAGACAGCTTATTTTAAGCTTGAAATTGGCATCTCAGGGGTAAATTACCTTATTTGATTTTGAACTAATAAGCTTGTAGCATGGTATACTGAGGTGTAGGCTAGTGGTACTTAGTTGTTTCCTCTTAGATTTAGCTTATTCCTAGTAGTGGTAAGGTCTGGTTCATCACAGTAGCTTATAAGCTTAATTAGTTAGCTTATTACTTAAGCAGGTTCACTACAGTTGAAATTTCCTACACATAAGCCTAAGTTTTTATAATTTTCCTAGACTCTGAACATTATTTTAGTATTTCCCTGAATTTTTCATATTTTTCCAGCACTGTTTGCTATTTTTCCTCATTTAAATTAGTTTTTAAGCATTTTTAATTAGCATTTAATACAAAAAATTAAGAAAAGGTTCAAAAAAATAATTTTTCAATTTTCTTAAGTTAAGATAAATATAAAAAGCCAAAAAAGTATTTTTCTAGATTTTTCTTAGTCAAATTTGCATTTTTAAGTAATTTAAATAGTTTTAAATAGTTTTTAATTCATAAAAAATAGAAAAATAATCAGAAAAATACAAAAATAGTTTTGAAAAGTCTCTTTTGATATTTTAGATTTTTCTAAGTCTTAATTTTATTTTTCTAGCTTTATTTCCTATTTTCTTGTAATTTAGGTTATTATTAAATAGTTAAAATTAGTTTTTAATTAATAATAATTAATTAAATAGTTGTAAAAATAATTTTATTTTTCTAATAATTTTCTTTTATCATTAGGTTTGTAAAAATATCATTTTCATATTTTTAGGGTTAATATTGATTTAGTTTCGCATTTTCTTTTGTACGCTACGTAGTTTTTAATTCAGTTTTATAAAAACATAAAAACAAAAACATCATTTTGCAAATAATGATAGCGTTTATTTAATATTTTTTATCTTTTTAATTTTCTTTAATTTACATTTAAGCCCTTGTAGTTTATGTACTTTTTCCTTAGTTATAATCGTTCAAATCTCTTTTCCGTTCAAATCATCTCTATCACTATTCGTTTGGTGATCCATTGCACAGCTCGCTGGGACATAACGACCCGGGGAAACACTATACTCCCCAGATCTTCATTGCATTCGTGCTTGAACCATTTTAAGTTTCTTACAGTCGGCCATTCACAAGTGGTCAGCTTGCGTGAGAAAACTTGACGGTTCTGCGCATATCAAATTTTTGGCGCCGCTGCCGGGGAGCTGTGCTGATTATCTTCCGTCTAGCAGATTAGTGATTTGAATATTCACTCCTTGTTTATACCATCTGTATGTGTTTATATTTTCTTTTAAAAATCAAAAACCCAAAAAGATTTTCATTCTTTGTTTTTACATCATGTTTTTCAAAAATACCAAAAATATTCCTCTTTACCCTCTTACCCTTTTTGATTCTTTATCCCTTTACCCTCTATCCATTTGATTCTAACTTCTTCTATTCTCATGGAATCTCTCGAGGACGAATTCTGGGACGAAGTTGAACAACTTCAGACTTTATCACAAATGTCAAGAATTCCTGTTGTTCGTGATGATCCATTCATTCTGCGTAGGGAAATGGAACGAGACACCGGGGTGACAAAGGACCAGGTACTTCCTTCTGATAATGGAAGTACTAAATGCGTCCAACCTACGGTTATCCAAAGACCTAACCCTTCAATTGCTCCTAAGCCGTCTAGAATTGATCCTAAACTTTCATGATTTACGGTTAAAAGCAAACATGCAGAATTTAGACCGGTGTCTAGCAAGAATGACTTGCCTAATCTTCACGTTTCTCAAGAACCAGAACCAGAGACCATAACGGAAGTGGTGGAAATTGCTAGCTCTCAGAGCACACCACTTGTCCCACCTCCTGATTTTTCAAAATGTTCTTCGAGACTTGATAGTCATTCAGATCACCATGTTGGTTTTGTTGATTCTTTGAATAAACCGATTCCTTATCATAACTCTCAAATGCAATCGTTTATTCCTTGTGTCGGTTGTGGTGAGCCTCTTTTTGGTTCACCCTGTCGTTGGTGTACGTGTGTACAATGTGGTAATGATATTCATAACGGGAGTTGTTTGTTTTGTGGTTCGAGGAATTCATTTGATTATGATCCTAATCCGAACTCATTTAACGACCCCTCAAACTTTTTAAATTACCCACCACAGCCCGACTTATCTTCATATAATCAACATAACTGTTGTGAATTTTGTGGAGGTCCTCACCAAGGATTTGAGTGTCAATCCGGAAACACGTTTGTCTATGAACAGTTTTCCGGTGATGCTCAGAACTTTGGATATGACCAAAATCCATATGATTCACCAGTCCAGACTCAACAGTTTTACTGTTGTGAGTACTGTGGAGGTCCCCATTTCAGCTCTGATTGTCAAATAGGGAACCCAATTCCTTGTAACAATCATGACTCTCACATGTTTGACAATTTCCAACCTCCACAGCACTATACGGTTCAAACTTCACCTGAGCCGTTGTCTCATGAAATCTCCCAAGATTTTGAAACCGCAATGAAAACACTTGATGATATGATTAGTAACTTAAAGAATCAAGTGAGTGGTGAAAAGACCATGGGAGAATTGCTTGCCGAAGAACGAGAGGCCCGCCAATCTAGGGAAGAATCATTAGTCCTAGAGCATGCAGCTCTTAGACGTTCCCAATTTCTTAAGGCAGCTCTTTATGATGATGACGAGGAGAGTTTTTATCCTTTTAAAGATAATATTTCTCAACTCCCTCAGTCAATTGATATCCCAGCAGTTGAGATTCCATCTCAAACAACTGCTATCACACCCGAAGCTCCCACTCACTCTCTAAACATGGGGGACGAGCATCTTGACACTGTTCCTGAAAAGGAATCGGACGAATTCATAAAGTCTAGTGTTGAGAACCTTGTCCCAATCCCGAGAGAGTCACAGGGTACTTCTAATCATATGTGTGATTCTCTTTCCCCTCTTGAGTGTTCAAATGATCATTTGGAAACTTTCTCCAATTGTAGCGACGATTGTGCTTCCTATGGAAACATCGAGTATGTTGAGGCATCACTTCCACAATCTGATGCTGATCCTCTTCTTGAGGAGTTCACCGATGAACTCACTCACATCAATCCACTCTTTGATTTCGAAGCCGATCTGGGAGAGACTGAAAGTCTCATTGATAATGATCGTTCACTCACTTCTTATCCCAACAGTCCAATAGAGAATGTTGATCACTTTGTTCCCGAAACATTCAAAGCTACTTTCACCAATCCTCTATTTGAATTCGACTCTGAATTCACTTCAATTTCTGAGAATCCACTCTTTGATACTCAGATTGAGGATAGGGATGAGCCCACAATGGAACAAGAGTTCACAAATTCACCTCATGTGAATGATTCTCTTCATAAAGAGTTCTCCGGTGAACTCTCTCATGACATATCTCCTCCGGAACATGATCATTTCTATTTTGATCTTGAGGATGATATTAGCTTGGAGGAAGGTGTACTCTATCATATGAGTATGCTTATTAATAATACTACCCTCACCCTTCCTCCCGATATGTCTACATTTGAGGATGAAGAATGGATCTTGATTGTTATCAAAATCTTTCTTCCTTTCCTCAAATATCTTGTGATTTCTCTTCACTCCTTCGGGAATGAAGACACTATCTATGACCCCGGCATTTTCATTTATCATTTTTGAGTCGGTTCTATGTATATCTCATCGGTGTGGAACTTTCACGTGCTTCAAATGTTTGTCCAAACATCTTGAATGAAAGTCCGATGGAGATTGTTTCTTCCACTATTGCTTCCCCATGAACCAATTAATTCGGGGTCGAGTCAAGCTAGTGACTCGGTAATCAAAAACAGTAGCTAAACATGGGTTTTCACCCATGTGTTCCACCCTAGTGTGGGGGAGTTGCCCCACATGTTATATATATAAAAGTTTAAAAAAAAAAAAA
>BPTQ01000008.1:226913352-226947381 GCA_019973895.1 Chrysanthemum seticuspe | reverse complement strand
AAGGGGCCCAGCAATACAGGGTCGCTCGACACGTTACCTAGTGGTTTGCTTATCACTAGCTCTACTAAACTTGCCTTTTCTCTAAACTTGCTAATATTGATTCCTTTTTCATGTATTTGATGTTCCCGAATTTACATTTAATTTCTTTTAATTTTTCTATTTTTTATAATTTATTTGCGATAGTGATAAACGTTTTACTACAAAAACAAAAATACAAAAATATTTTGACTTAATTTTTGATGCATCGCATGTTTTCTTTTACGCTTTGATTTAGTTATAATTGGGATTTTTATACTTTTACTATAAAAATGTTTGGATTACTATTTTCTTTTAATAATCTTTTTCTTTTAATAAAAATGTTGATAAATTAATTAATAATAATTAATTTTTGAAAAATTAGTTTTTAATTAATAATAATTAATTAAATAGTTGTAAAAATAATTTTCTTTTTCTAATAATTTTCTTTTATCATTAGGTTTGTAAAAATATCATTTTCATATTTTTAGGGTTAATATTGATTTAGTTTCGCATTTTCTTTTGTACGCTACGTAGTTTTTAATTCAGTTTTATAAAAACATAAAAACAAAAACATCATTTTGCAAATAGTGATAGCGTTTATTTAATATTTTTTATCTTTTTAATTTTCTTTAATTTACATTTAAGCCCTTGTAGTTTATGTACTTTTTCCTTAGTTATAATCGTTCAAATCTCTTTTCCGTTCAAATCATCTCGATCACTATTCGTTTGGTGATCCATTGCACAGCTCGCTGGGACATAACGACCCGGGGAAACACTATACTCCCCAGATCTTCATTGCATTCGTGCTTGAACCGTTTTAAGTTTCTTACAGTCCGCCATTCACAAGTGGTCAGCTTGCGTGAGAAAACTTGACGGTTCTGCGCATATCATGCTCCTTGATGAAATGATATCGAAGATCGATGTGCTTTGATTTCGAATGTTGAACAGAGTTGCACAAGATCGCAATAGCACTCCGATTGTCGCAGTACATCAGGATTCTGTCAAATACGTAACCATAGTCTTTGAGTTGTGTTCTCATCCAAATGACTTGAGCACAACACACCGACATGGCTACATATTCTGTTTCTGTTGAGGACAACGACGTACAATCTTGCTTCTTCGATTGCCATGACACCAGTTTATCACCAAGAAACTGTAATGCTCCTGAAGTACTTTTCCGTGAATCTAAGCATCCTGCGTGATCAGCGTCTGAAAAAGCTATTAGTTCAAAACCAGAATCCTTCGGATACAAGATCCCCAAATTAATGGTTCCCTTGATGTATCGGAGGATTCTTTTAGCCTCAGAGAGGTGGGTTTCAGTTGGTCTTGACTGATAACGGGAGCAAAGATATACGGCAAAAACAATATCAGGCCTACTAGCTGTTAGATACATGAGAGACCCAATAATACTACGATATTTGGTAGGGTCCACCAATTTCCCATGTAAATCAGCGTCTAGCTTCTTGGTATGAGCCATTGGTGTGGCATAGGTGTCACAGTTTTGCATTCCAAATTTGTTAAGAAGTTCAAGGGCATATTTGGACTGACTCAAGAAAATACCACGGGGTGATTGATGAACTTGCAGTCCTAGAAAGAACGTAAGTTCACCCATCATGGACATTTCAAAATGTTTTTTCATTAGTTTTGCAAACGTGATTGAGTACTTTTTATATGTTGACCCAAAAATGATGTCATCCACGTAAATTTGAACAATTAAGATGTGTGCCCCGTGATATTATATGAAAAGAGTTGGGTCGACCGAACCTTTGGTGAAATTATTGGCAATGAGGAAGGATGATAACTTATCGTACCACGCCCGAGGAGCTTGTTTGAGTCCATACATAGCTTTGTTCAGTTTGTAGACATGGTTTGGGAACTCGGGATCAACGAATCCTTCTGGCTGGCTGACATAAACCGTTTCTTTCAGTTGCCCATTCTGAAAAGCAGTTTTGACGTCCATCTGAAAGACCGTTATATTCATATGAGCCGCGAGCGCGAGAAAGATCCGAACAACCTCAAGACGAGCAACCGGAGCGAATGATTCTTCAAAGTCAATACCCTCTTCCTGTCTATAACCCTTAGCCACCAGACGTGACTTGTTTCTAATTACGTTCCCTTCAGCATCCAATTTGTTCTTCCAAATCCATTTGAGACCAATGACGTAGACCCCTGTTGGTCTTTCAACCAGTTCCCATACTTCAAGACATTTGAATTGATTGAGTTATTCTTGCATGGATTCAATCCAGTTGTCTTTTGTCATTGCATCTTTAATGTTTTTAGGTTCAGATTGGCAGACAGCGAGTGCATAAATGCAATGTTCACCATCTGTGTGAAGATGTTGTCTCGTTACGACTGGTTGATTCGGGTTACCAATAATATTCTCAAGAGGATGGTCTTTTGTCCAATGATGTGTCGAGGGTTGATGTTGGTATACATTGTACAGATTTTGAGGATTCGAATGGCTTGTAGATGATTCCGCAACATCAGGTGCAGCAGTTTCATTAGCAAACGGGTTAAAGAACGCATTTGGATCAAAATCTTTAGGTGGGGGTACTTCATTGTTCAGAACATCATCAGCTGGTTCAGCGTCGTTGGAAGCAGTTTGTTCAACCGATGTTGTAGAGTCAACTGGTGGTTCTTCTTCAATAGTAGTTGTTGTGGCAGGTGTATCAGGTATTGGAATATGATCAGGTTGAGCAGCGGAAACATTGGATACACCTGGAGCACATTCATCAATGTCATCACTAAACAGCGGAGCAAATAGCTTTTCCATTTGTTGACGAGTAAGCTGGGGGCTGATGATGGGGTTTGAGGGAAGTTTAAACGGTTATGACCGGGTTCCAAGCTGTTATGCTCAGAAGCCATCTCAGTAAGTTCATCGAAATTTGCATGAATTGTTTCCATAACCTGCTTTATACGACGATTCCAGATCCGGAAACCCTTAGAATTTTCACAATATCCGATAAAGACTCCAATGTTAGCTTTGGCTTTGAGTTTACCAAAGTCATCACGATCATTATTCGGATAACAAAGGGATCTACATACATGAAAGTGTTTAAGATTCAGTTTATAGTTGTGGATAAGCTCATAAGGTGTTTTGTTGTGTCGCTTGGTAATCATTGAGCGATTCTGAGTATAGCATGCAGTTGACACGACTTCAGCCCATAAGTAATCCAGAAGTTTAGCATTAATTAACATCGTTCTTGCAGCTTCCACTAACGTGCGGTTTCGTCTTTCAACAACTCCGTTTTGTTCTGGTGTACGTGCAATAGATGTTTGATGCTCAATTCCCACTTTCTCATAAAATGCACGAAGAGTTTGATTCACAAATTCAGTTCCTTTGTCTGTTCTGATTTTTCTGACTGTGTTTCGGAGCTGAACTTGAATTTTCGTGAGAAAGGTGATGATCATTTGTGGAGCTTGATCTTTACTTCGAAGGAAGTAGACCCAAGTCCATCTTGAGTAGTCATCTACAATTACCAGGATGTAGCGTTTGCAATTAATCGTTTGCACACGCATCGGGCCACACAAATCCATGTGAAGAAGATGAAGCACATGCTGAGAGCTGTGTTCCACCTTTGAAGGAAAATGAGCACGAGTGCTTTTCCCTTGTTCACAAGCTGAGCAAAGGTGATCTTTAGAATATCGGAATCTCGGGAGACCTTCAACAAGTTTGTATCGAGCAAGGTTAGTTATGGTTTGAAAGTTTAAATGTGAGAGACGACGATGCCATAGCCAAGATTTTGTTGATGTTGCCTTTGAAAGTAGACAAATGGGAGATGAAGCAACCATGTCTTGCATTGAGATTGTGTACAAACTAGAATTTTGAGAGCCAGACATAAGATCGTTTCCTTGTAAATCACGAATGAAACAAGTTTTCTCCCGAAAAGCAACTTCCAAATCTCCATCACAGAATTGACCAACAGAAAACAAATTGTGACCGAGACCTTCCACATAATAAACCCTGCTAATTTTGATGTTACCATTGATGTAATCTCCGTAGCCCATGATAGCTGCGAAGTGATCATTCCTGAATCTGACAGTGCCAATGAACTTTGTAATAAAGTTTGATAACAGTTTGAGATTGCCTGTCATGTGTCGGGAACATCCGCTATCAACAATCCAAAGGATGATCTGTATCACCTGCATAACACACAGATGACACAGATGGAATGGAAGTAGATGTGGAACCCGAAGTGTTAGAGGGTTCCGAAGCAGTTATAGTAGAAATACACACATCAATGATTTTAGCATCCATTTAAATCCTAGTGTATTATGTATCCATTTCTGCCATCTCCAACTAGTATTTGCTTTAGTCTTAGTGAATGCACCAGGTGGTACTACATTCCTTGGAGGTGATACTGGAGCTATAGGGACATCAACGCGTTTCTTAGAATCTAAAGAGGGTGGTTTACCAAGCACAGACTTAGAAGCATTAGTGGGCCTAGAGGTATACCGTTTCTTAGGATTCCGTAAACGAGACAAGATAGCTTTAGCAACACATTTATCATGACAATCAGAAAGCATACTTTTACGACAAATAACACAAGAAGCTTCAGACTGAATATCAAATGTACTTAAAGGTTCAACCTTCGTTACATCACTTTTTCTATTACATTTGTCAGACGCAATATCTAAAGTGGGTGCAACTTGAGTCTTATTCAAACTCCTAGGGTGTTCTTCTACTTCAGCATTATTTGTTGTTCTTTTCTTAGGTCGCAACTTCCTATTCTTCCTTGTATTGCTCCTAGGCTGTGAAGTGCGGACATTTGGAAAAGAGGCAACTATTCCTGTTTCAGTAGAGGGAAGCACATTAGTATCTTGTGGTTTGTCAGTAGGCATTCGAGGGTCACTTTTTTTAAGTGTTACAGGTGCAAGTTTCTTAATGTTGCTAATCTGAACTTGTTCATACTTTCCTAACTTTTCCTTTGACTCAATGATAGTGTGCAACAAATCTTGATTTTCAGAACGAAGATTTCCAGAAAAATTAAGGACTTCTTTAGTGTGTGCAAGATAATGATCAAGTTCGTTTGATGCTTCATCACGAGTCTGTTTGAGTAAATCAAATATGACACCATATTCCTTTTTAACTTTTGCAAGTTCTTGTTCATACTTTGAGATTTGACATTTCAAAGACACGTTTTGATCATCCAGTTGCTCAATTTTTGGATTAAAAGTTGTGGAATGCAACTGGTTGATTTTTTTTTGCAAAGCAAGTTCACGACTGTGACAATCTTTTTGACACCATTGAAGACGAAGTTTTGCATTTGAAAGCTCGTTTAACAGTCATTCATTTTCAACTTTTAAATACTCGATCTGATGCACATTATCAGTATTCTCAACAATTTCAACAGAATCAACATAATCAGCAGAGATATATTCAAATACATATGACAAAGAATGCAATAACACAACATTATGGATATCAGCACAGATAACATCTTCCAAGAGTCTATCAACATCTTTTCGTAACATTTTCTTTTTATGTTTTGTATTTGAAATTGATGTTTCTGTTTGTCCGGAAACTCTTTTCATAAGTCCAAGCTCCTTGTGAAAATCCCTTTCCCAATAAATAGCACAAATTTTCAAATTTCGGACATGAGGTAAAATTCTTTTCTAAAGAATATCTCTTTGTGCACGCGCAAGAGGCGATTGAAAATGTTCAATTTTTATTTCAGAATGAAATTCAATTTCACGTTCCAAAAGTTTGATGTCCGAAATGAATGTTTCAAAATATTTTATAACTTTACATTGTTCTGCTAATGGTTTTATTTCACTAAGTGAGGGTAAAGGACCATTAATTTGTGCATTATTGGAAATGAGACCCTCAGAAGTAGGTGTGATAACCCAAGGTGTGTTAGAAAAATCCTTTTGTGCAACGAAAGTGACGGCTTTTGAATAGTTAAATGGTTTGTTATAAACAACCTTTTCTAATTTTGATTGACTCTCGTCTTCTGCATCTAATTCCTCTTGACGGTTATATTCAACAACACTCATAATTGAATCATCAACTCTATGTTCTGCACTGTAAACTTTAGGATTTGGTTTGAATGCTCTGTTTGAAAACTTAGGTTTGTAATCAGCAAGATTCGGTCCATATCCATTTGGATTTGGTATGAAAGTAAACTTTTGAATCGTTGTGATTGATTCACCATGTTTATAAACAACAGTTCGAAACTCTTTGATTTTGTTTTGTAAGTCGACAATTTTCTCAAGATAGTCATCTATTCATTTCGTGGAATGCTTTTTGTACTCAGAGAACTGTTTTTGACAAGTTAACAACTCAGACCTGGATTTTTGAGTTTCCAAAGTAAGAGTGTTAAGTTGTTTTTTATGTTCATGTTTCAGTTGTTCTATTTGAGACAACAAAGCATTCTTCGATGCGGCTAGATCACGAATCTGTCGTTCTAAAGATTTTTTGTTTTGGTGTGATTTAGCAAAAGCGACTTCAAAACCTTTTTCACGTTTTTCTTGAGTTTTGAAAAAATTGAGTTGTCGTTTTAAGCATTCAATATCCCTGGTTAACAGTGCATTTTTACTGTGTAATTGCTGATTTAATGAACAACATTCATCCATTTGGGATTGATAATCTTTAAGTAAGAGATCAACATCTGGATTAGGCAAAGGTTCAGCGTGTTCAACGTGAGTCATAACATGATCACTATTCAGATCCTCAAGTATAACCACTGAGTCAATTTGAGTATCAAAGGTAACCATAAGGTCATCTTGATCGTCAAATGTAACTACGGGGTCTAGTTGAGAATCGTCAGAATGAGATGTAGACGGCTCATGTTGAACATTCTGACCCTCGTCGGATTTTGATGTTGGCTGATATATTAGATCAGTGATGAATATGGTTTGTTCGGGTACCTGAGACAAGCCATCAGTGTCATACACTGGGCCTGTGTCACTCATGTGGAGAGCTTGCATTTGTGCCATCAACATCACTGCTGCATTAGCCTGCAAGTCCTTAAGAGCCAAAAGTAAAGCCTCCTTGTGATAAGCACTGCCTCTAGTCCTCGGCTTTGGGCATGCATTAGCCAGGTGACCCTTCTCATTATAGTTGTAGCAGCGAAGACCATTCATCCCATTCTGAGCATTCCGTTGTTCAACCACTTGAGCTCTATGTTGTGGAGCACCCATGTTATTTCTTCCCATAGCATTAAAACCTTGACCTCCTCCCATCTGACGACCATAACCACGATTCTGAACTTCAACATGTCCATTGTTCACAACAGCCTGATTCCTTATGTTTGATGAGGAGCGAATGCGATTGTTGGATTTGTTTGTATACCGGCCGAAGGCTTTGGCAATCATAACAAATCCTTGTTGCAATGCATCGATAGCTTCGGAGTCCTCATTAGCTTCACTGTAAAGTGCTTGATCATTGTTGTTGTTGTATGGAGCCAATTGAGTTTGTTGAGATTGTTGCTGTGACGGATCATATGGTGTAATTGTTGCAGTTGGTTGAGGAGCGGGTTGAGGAGGATAACTAGTTTGAGCCCACAAATCAAGTTGTTGAATGTCCGGAAGTGACGGTGGGGCCGGGAGTCCACGGATAGTCCGTTCTTTGTCAACTTCTTTTTGGTTGGGCTTCAAATAGTCGTACAACAGTCCGTAAGTAGCATGATGAAGATACTTCGCTTGACGGATGAAAATGACATATTTTTCCCACTCAGGACCAAGACTACTTAGGAACTTAGTATTGACTGCAATTCATGGCATGATGATGTTGTGTTTATCCAAGTCATTGATGATGTCTGAGAATCGATGATGATAAGACTCTAATGTCTCTCCTGGTTCAATCATGAAGTGTTCATAAGCCAAGTAAATTTTGGATTCCATATCCTCTTGATTGAGTTCAGTGCCTTCCATAAGAAGATGAATATGTTCCCACATATTTTTGCAGTCTTTTGAGCATCAACACTTCGAAGGATTGGATTGGGTAATCCTAAAAGGATATATTCCATTGCTAGCTCATCAGCTTCGTAGTGTAGAAGTTCATCACCAGAAAGGTCAACGACAATTGCAATGTTTGTGAGATCATCTCTTAGTGGAATAGCATTTGGATCTCCGGGTGTAACGACAAGAGGCATCTGAACTGGTCCTTCCAAGATGACCTTCTTTAAGAACTTTCCATGTGGCTTCTTTAGATCACAAAACCTAAAGAACCTAATTACCCATTGATCATAGTTTCCGGGAGTGAGCATTGGAGGTCTATAAAGTGATCCTGCCTCATGAATGGATTGTTGGCTACTTAAAGCTTCACACATCTTTGCAAACCAAGACGGTTCCTTCATAGTATTCCTGGATGGATGTTGATTGTAAACGTTTGTGTAAGGTTGTACTTGAAGACTAGGTGGTGGTTGAACCATTTGAGGTGGAATTGCTCCTTGTTGTGGATAATGTTTTTGGTTGAATTGTTGTTGATAAATTTGTTGTTGTTGATTGAATTGTTGATGTTGTGGACTTAGTTGTTGTTGTTGTTGTTGATTATACGTGTAAGGAAAGTAGTTAGAGTATGGTGGTTGAGACATGTTGAAAACTTGTGTTGTTAAATGGATCTTTGTAGTCGAATGAAACGTTGTTGATGAAGTATCCTTAGGCGTGAAAAAACCAAATTTAGGCAAATTAACACTTAGGCGTAAAAACACCAAACTTACGCGTAAAAGTGATATTTACGCGTAGGATTAGCTTACGCGTAAGAATTGAGAAACACTAAGATTATGCGTAACCTGAAAGTTAGGCGTAGAAAACTTATGCGTAGGATTAGCTTATGCGTAAGACAAGGCTTAGGCGTAAGAAAAATCTTAGGCGTAAAGAGTTCTACGCGTAAGTTTAAGCTTATGGGTAAATGTTAGGAATTGGAAATTCCATATTAAAGTGTCGGTCACCCCAATTATAGTCTAGCATATGTTAGCTCGTAGACTTGTAGTTTGTTACGTTATTTAGTAGTGAATTAGTTAGTTTGTAGCGTAGTTTAGTTTAGTGTAACACCGTGGAGGAAGGACGGGTCTTTACCCACTGTATACCTGATCCACAGGCCGATGATCCACAGGCCGATAGGAGGTCGTGTAGTCTGTAAGTATAAATACCCCTTCCATCCATGGAAGGGGTGGAGCTTTTCTTAATCTAACCTTACAACATTTGTGAACCAAGTCTCTACCAAGAAATATCCCTCTCTCTACTTTCTCTCTCTAAAATGTTTAACATGTATTTTGATCATCCAAGACCACCCGAATCATCAACACAATAAATATATCGATCCTACAAATGGTACCAGAGCCAAGGTTTTTGTGTTTTGATGATTTATGTTGGTTTTCGATATATGTTTTAAGCTGTTTTGGTTCTATATTTGTTGGTCAAATCTTTTTCGTCTATTATTCTGGTCAAATACTGTGTTTAACAGTTTATGTGTATTTGATCAAAAAGTCTTGTCCATTATTGTCATATTTGTCCTTCTTGTCTTATCCAAAACAATACCAAAGTGAATATTTTTGTACCAAGTTAAATCTGTGATATATATGTTTATGGTCATCTAGTTATTTTAACTTTGGTCAAACTGGGTTAATGAAGCAGTTTTTGTCAAAACTGTTTTTCTGGGTTAATATGAATATAGTCGGATATTTGGTCGGAATAACACCGGAAAAACTCAGAAATCTTGCTAGCAACTTGTGGTCATTCTTCTTAGCAACTTGTCAAAAAGTGTCCAAATACATTGTACTTTATATGTAGCGAATTTAGTGTGGCGAGTTGTTTAAGAAATATACCTAGCGACTTGTATTTACAAGTCGTGGCGAGTTGTGTTAAAAATGAAGCTGTTATAGTGACTTGGTCAAAAAGTTGTGCTAGCGACTTGTTTGTTAAGATGTAGCGACTTATATTTATAAGTAGCGACTTGTGAGTTTTTGAAAGAAGTAGCGACTTATTTTGATAAAATATTAGCGACTTGACTGCTAATTTAAGCTAACGACTTGACTCAAAGAATTTGGCTAGCGACTTGGTACAGAAAGGATGAAGAAGAGTTTAACCACAAGACCAACACCATTTACCAAAATACGACCACAACATATCAATGACCGCAACAAGACTCGACCACAAAACCTTAATACCAAACTACTTAGACCTCTGTTACAGAACATAATCGGTACAACAATCTTCATTCGAATCAAAGCTTTAATCAAAACTGATATATAAAAAGTAAACTTCAAGATCTCAGTCTAATTTTTTCGTGATACTCAAAGTATGAACAAGACTTGAAGGTCTTCAATCACGAAATTTTTTTTAAACCATCATCGATCTGTACCTCACGTGTACAATATTTGACTCATAAGAAGCAATTGATAACAATCTTGTCACCATCACTTCTTTGTTCGATCAATCATATACAAACCTTAAGTTATTAGATCTCAGTTTTTTTTCTAAACTCGTGGTACTCAAAAGATTTATCAAGACCAAAGGTCTACTACACGAAGTTAGTAATCATCATTGATCATAAGTGTGTTCTAATGTCCGAATAAATTGAAGAAAGATCAAAAACTATTTTAGTTTTAACCTTCTTCCTGTTCGGTTAGTTAGTGCATACAAAAGATGTTGAAAAACCTACCTTGATGCTGCTTGTTAATCTCGGTACCATTTCTAACGCCTCTTGATTATCTCGTTGCCATCCCTGTGGCCAAGAGGTTGTCGCGAGCCAACTCTGTGGCAAGACCAATTTGAACAACAAAGCTATAAGGTGTGAAGAGGAGGTTAGATGATGTTAACAAGTGAGATTAGATCTTAATTTTTTTGGAGCATACTATTTGAGGTAGTAGAGAAGGGGGCGGATGATATGAGGTAGAGTGATTAGGGTTACTTTGTTGTGTTATGACCTATTTATTAGGATATCACAATCTTATAACCGGTGTTGTGTATTTCTGGACTGTATCGGGTAATATCTTTTCAACTGGGCCGAGTCTCAAATAAAGGTGTGGGCTTGGTAAGGTATAAATGGAGTCTAGTGTAATTCCCACGATTTAGGCCTTGTGATTCATCAAGGGTCTTACATATTTGGACCATGCCGGAGTGTATTGATTCTGAAAAACTTGGCCTCGTGGATTTCATATAATGTTAATATTTGTGTTGATTATTATGGATAATGGGCTTGATATTCTTATTATGGACCGGGTCGTTTCGGGTTAAATTGAATCGGGTCACTTTTATGTGATGATATGTGATATTGGATATATTTATGGTCCGGGCCTTCATTAGATATTGTCACATGCTCGTGAATTTGGATTTATGGTTTATGGTAATGAGATTTGATGACGAGATTTGGGGTGTTATGAGATTTGATGATAAGAGCTGTTGTGATATGTGGTTTGATACTTTGGTTTCTACTGTTTCTCGAAAGATATTATGTTTCGGCTTGAATTGATGGTTGAACAAAGTTGACTACGGGGTTGTTTGTTCGGTATTTCTTATTTGGATTTGAAGTGACGTTTTCCGGGCGCGTTTACTTATTTTCGTCTTTTTTAGTACTACCCTTCCGCGAAGATGACTTGTTTGGGTATTTATAGAGGGTGATAAATACTTGGCTATTTAGTTACGTTTGTGATTCTTTCTCGCTTAACCCACAACGTAGCTATCACTTCGGTGTCTCACTCAGTTGAGAATGTCAAGAGGTTTTGTACATTGGGTACACCGTTTCTTTTTCACGAGGATTAGTACAAGTTTTAAGTAACAAATCTGGGGAATTTTACTTCATGATCAAGTTTGGCATATCGGGTTTACTTCACCAAGGGGTCACTACAATTGCCGACAAAAAATTGTGAATGATGTGTTTACCAAAGTGTTTACTGGATGGTTGATGATATGGATGATGTTGGATAATGAACCATTGATGAACCGCTGCATGTTCCCCTAAAACAGATATTCACCGAAACCAAAGTTGTCATAACACATTCAAGCTGACATTGTTTACGGTTTTGTCTTGATTTTGTAAAATCCCGCGAAAGAATCTATTTCTCGGTTTAAATCATAGACTTGTAAAATCCCGTGACAATGGAAACATCCTGGTAATTGTAAAGTGCGTTTCTGGATCTATCTTGCGGTTTATTCTTAGTTTTGTAAAATCGCGTGAAAGAAACTATTTCTCGGTTTAAACCATAGAATTGTAAAATCCCGTAATGATGGAACCATCCTAGAGAAAGGAAAGTGTATTTCAGGATCTCATCTGATGCTGGTGCTACGGTTCTACTTCAAAGAAGGGATAAAAGGGTGTACTTCATGAATTGGGTGATTGTTTGGATATTCTTCATGACAGTTTGGTTATTACTTGGTTTTACGGGGTTATGTGCTTATACCATGGTCGGGGTGAAAACCATTATCATAGTTCATTTAAATGTCAAAGAAGGCTAGATTTGAGTAGTTCAGAAGATGTGACAACGTCGCTAATTCAGTATTTTTTATTTGAGATTGAAGTGAAATATCACGGGCGAGTGTACTTAGTATCTGAAGGTATCGGGGACGGATGGATGAAGATTCCTCAAGATCCTTGCTCAAGCTTATTATAAAAAACAAAGACTTGGAAATCTAGTTATTGTTGGGTGTCTTTTACCTTTTCTTTTACCACTTGGGGGAATTGGGCTCTTACCACCACAAAATAACTATCACTTTAAGGAGTTACGTTGTAGTCCTCAGTGTCACATTCAATTGTGGATTTTCAAGAGGTAATGTACGTCTTATACTTGATGGTTGGTTGGTTGAAGAGTAAAGAGTACATAGAGAGTACTTAGAGATGCTAATGGAAATCGGCACCGCTTTTTGTTACATATGTGCAAGTTTAAGTCACGAGTTCGGGTTAGTTTACTTCAGGGTCAAATTCATCATATTGGGTTTTCTCCATCAGCTGTCACTACAAAGAGCCTACTGAATGATAATGGGTCGGATTACATGTTTTGCCAAGAGAGTTTGAAAAGAGAGAGATTATGACGTATGAACACAACAGTTCATGCCTCGTTCGCTAAAGAAAAGAAAGGTGTACGTGTCAGTGTGCTTTATCTTCTGAAGAAGAGAAATCTTCTTATTATGACCATTCTTATCAACATGCTTCATACTTTTTCCATGCGCTTCAGTCATCAAGTGAACCGGGCTACTGTTGATTGTTTTCTGATTCCACTTTCTCAACTATAATGACGATGGCGACATCCTGTGCTAATTTTGCGGGGGAGAAGTGTGAATAGACTACATTTGGATGATGTTCACTTGTTTAATTAAGAATGGCATCTTCGTATGCAATTCTTGAGGGGGAGAAGAAGTGTGATAATTCTGCATGGTTGATTGACTTATGAGAATATATGGTCATACGGCTCCTAACTCATGTAAGAACCGAACTTCTTCTTATCGGATCATCTTTACATGGACTTTCTTCTAAGAGCCGTTGGTTGACATCTTCACTCGGATTGATGAGTTTATCGACAAAGTGCTTCCGGTTAATGCTTCACGTATACATCAACATGATGATTCCGAACAATCTCTCTGTTCTTGTTTGATGTGATTGGTAGTTTGGTGTTACCATCTTGTGTGTTCGTTGCGGCCTGATTGCTGATTTCCTTGATGAACATCTTTCTGTTCTTGTTTGATTGGGAGGGATTTTAGCTAAGGGGATTTGCAAGATGTAAGTTAATTGGGATGCTTTTTGGTGGGATGCTTTTTGGTGTGAGTTGAAGATGTTAACACTCTATTCCCCATTCGGACAATCTTGAAGAAGGTCGAGTCTACAGTCGGTTCTACATTTTCTGCTACATGTTAGAAGACTAAAGACGAGTTGCATTTGATTATCTAAAGACTTCTTCTTATTCAAGCATTCATCATAAAGATTGTCGGTTTAGGGGAGAGCACTAATTGGGCGAGAGTGAAATGTCTGATTTAATCCCCAATTAGACTTGCTCACATTCTTCAGCAAGTTGATTCTCACAAAGACTTTCAAGTGTTCTTCTCAACAGATTTCTAGTATACGGGCTTATAGTGTGTTGCTGATTATGAAGTATCAAAACCAGCAAGGGGGAAGGAGAAAAGCACCTAAACGCGAGTAAACTTGATGAACTTAATACTTCTATTTAATTGAAGATATCCCGGGAAGACAAATGTTTTTACCGCAGAGAAACTCAAGGTTTGACTCATGGCGAGTAAACTTGATGAACTTAATTCTTCTAAGTGATTGAAGATATCCCGGGAAGACGTATGTCATGACCGCAGAGAAACTCAAAGTTTTACTCATCAAGGCGTTTAGTGTTATTATTCCAACTATGTGGGGGAAGTGATGTTAGAGAAAGTTTCTGAAGATAAAAGAGGTACACAAGTACGACATATTCAGGGGAGATAAATGTCTAACATGAGGGAGGTGTTATCAGTTATTCTCTCGTTGGGAATGTGTGTACTTCGGATTCTTGAGCTTCATACACATTCATCAGGGACGAAAGATGTGAACATAGGGGAGGTGTTCTTCATTACCCTCATGATGTGTATTCGGGAGAGTTCTTGGATATTGGTGTACTTCGGATTCTTGAGCTTCATACACATTCACCAGGGATGAAAGATGTGAACATAGGGGAGGTGTTCTTCATTACCCTCATGATATGTATTCGGGAGAGTTCTTGAGCATTATACAAAGAGACTGACTGCATCAATTCAACTACTTGGGAGAATTGTTCTCTTGACACCTTTTGGAATGGATCGCTTCAGACTTCAGTGGAAAAGGAATTTGAGAAGATTATTTATGTGTGGGATGATACGTTGCTGTTCTTCTTGATGATATAAACCCGAATGGAGAATCTCGATTATCGTCCTTAAAAGGAGCAGCGGAATTTATGATAATGGTGTGCTTCTCTGTGCACCTGGCTAAGGCAAGCTTGAAATAGAGCTTCGAATCTGCTCATCTAATGGATTTTCGGTTTGGGGGGAAGCTGCCAAAGTCTCTCTTTCTCAAAGGCTCATGTTCTATCTTCAATGCAAGAGCCTCAGAAGCTTTGGTGGTGAAAGTTTTAGGGATGATGACTTCTATCTTCTACAACGGGGATGCTCGATATCCTTATCACGGTACTCGTATCATCATCTTTTTAAACTATATCATCTACTCTATCCTTGTAAATATTTATTAAAAACCAAAATAAAAAAATATAAAACCAACAAAATCAAAATAGAAAAATATAAAATCAACAAAAGCCCATAAAAATCAGAAAATTGAAAAATACCAAAAATATGTTTTCTCAAGACATGTCTTCTGGTATCGATAACATCTGCGGTCTTAGAAATGTCATTCAATAATGGCACGGGACCATAGATGAAGTTCGAGCAGGAGGTGTAAATATTCTTTTTCAAAACATGTCACAAACTATGGCTTGCAGTTACTTCAGACTTGAACCCGTGCTAAAACTATGGCTTGTTATTATTTCCGATAGCAACCCGTTTTTCAAAGGAAGGAAATTGCTGCGCTATACAAATTTTCAAAAATATTTTGTTCACTTATCCTAAAACTATTTGAGGAAAGAATGTCGAAGGACTGCTGTTCCTACACAAATGTTTTTCCGTCTAAAATTCTTCAGAAAAATATTTGTTGTTTTCCAAAAATGGTGGTAAATGAGTTGCTTGTAAATCAATCAGTTTCAGAGTTTTTCGTAATAATTGAAAACTCAATCAATGACTTCTGTGCTTTTAATCTTTTCATAAAATGAGTCATTGATTGAGGGGGAGAATGTTTTCAAATTTATATCATCTAACGAACTTTCTTAATTATCCTACGTGCTTAATTAAAAATGATATTTGCCTGTGTCGAAGGACTAGGAATTTAGGATATGATTGTTAGGATTAGATGATTATAGTTTGATGAACACATATATCCCCTGATTTATATGATCTGTTTGATATGTTGAATTGACTTTTATTAGTCGATTGATGTTTAGATGATGTCGACCACCATATATCTGCTTGTGTTCACTAACGTATGCAGGTATTTTGGTATAAGAATGTTCCTGATCCGGATCCCACATAATAAGATGATTGGATGCCGAAAGGAAAGGGTAACTAGATCTTGGGTTGACAAATGAAGAAACAGAGCTTAATAAGACTTCAATGTAGAGTTGGCATGAAATGCAACGTAAGAGGTCTCACTGCATCAGTTTTCTTCTAAGTGATTGAAGAAACGGAGCTTAATTGGACCTCAGTTGGCATTAAAAATGCAACGTAAAAAGTCTCACTGCATCAACAGACGGTTTTTATTCCAAGCCCTACAGCAACAACAGAAGCTTCTCAACCACCTAACGTATCTTTGTGCAGGATACCATTCTCAAACAATTTTGAATAAATATGATTAAATTGTTTTGAAAATGGAAAATATTGTTTTGAAAATAAATTGGACTTAATTTTGAAAATCACCGGACTTCTTTTTATCAAAACCTAAGTCACTCAATCATCGACTACGGTCATCGATTGAGGGGGAGAGTGATTTAAAATAAAATATTTTCAAACGATATTTCTTCATAAAAGTCCGTTTGTACGTTATAAAGTGGTGATCTAAAGATTTAATGTTATGTCATGGTATGATTTTTCTTTAGAATCAAGATCTTTCAAAATGAAATTTTTTCTGTTCTTGTTTGATTGTGAAATTGTTTTATTTTACTTAAAGGTCTCTTAAAACAATCATACCTGACACTAACAATCTTTAATGTCTTAAAATGGTCCTTATCTGTCATTTTTCAAAATCAAATCTTGCCACTTCTTTCCCCAAAATTTTCTAAATGATTTAAATCAACTGGGGTCACAAATCTCAATTGGTTTGAAATTTTTGATCGGGGGAGAGATCGTGATTTAAATCTCTTGTCTATTTTAATGGAACTGGTTTTAGTCCATTAAAGGCACTCCTGCCTCCATGTGCCAAACGATTTCAAATATACAATGCACATGTTGAGGAGGAGCATTTATCCAAAAAACCATAAGAGCTTTTAAATCAGGCACATTTTCTCCCATGTTTTCTAAACCGTATTAAATCACTTGGTATCCAAAATCTCAAAGGGTTTGATATTTTTGATCGAGGGAGAATTTGTGACTTAATAATGAAATTTGATAAAAGGTGATTGTTTGATTCAATTGTGCAGGTTGCTCTCTCATATGTGCTAAACGCTTTCGAATCTCGAAGCACGTATTGAGGGGGAGCATTTCAAAGGAAAATAAACTATCAAGGTACAATGATTTATATGTTTCAACATAAAGTATCTTGATTGATTTTCTAATGGTTTCTTAATGGCTTTTGTGATCGTGGAAGTGCTTCAAATGAACTCTTGCCTCTATGTGATAAAATGATTTAAAATATCCTATGCACATATTGAGGGAGAGAATTTACCAAAGAAAATCAAAAGGCTTTTTCTAAGGAAATTGTGATCAAGAAATTATTTCAAAGAACTCTTGCCTCCATGTGCCAAACAATTTCAATATCATATGCACATGTTGAGGGGGAGCATTTCTAAAATGATCAAAACAATTAAGGTACAAAATGTTTTGATTTTATATCACAAGTACCTTGATTGATTTTCCAAATGATTTTTCAATTGGTTTCGGGAAGGAAAGAACAATACCAAAAGACCGACCAATTTATTTTATGCATGGTGTTATAAGGATGGCTAGGTTAGGTATTCGTTCCCACGATCCCACTAGAGCCGGAGGGATCTACCCAGGGACAATCCACTAGATAGTGTAGAGTCCTTAGGTATGATGAAAAAAGGAGAAAAGTGAGATATGGGAAGAGTGCGGACTGAGACAGAGCTAGTACTAGAATAAACCCTACAAGGTTCTAATTATGAAGTCTCGGTAAGCACTGAAGGGGTTGAAGAATGAAAAAGAAATTGAATGTGAAAAGGGTGAAAAGAAATAGCCCTCCAATTATTCAACCTTAGGGCAGTAACCGGGTTCAATTCATATGCTACTGGTGGTTACCAAGGTAACACCGGTATTGAAGACAAGACGTCATGGACCCAGTGACGCAGTGCACTACACCTTACCAAGCTACTCAAGTGCCTCTTAAAAGGGCTTGTTTCATTCTCACGGGGAACAAACATTATCTATCGACTTTCTCTTAGAGATTGTTGATATTGAAGAAGGAGACCCTCTCCCTAGTCTCCGGCATAGGAACCAAACGTGCACAATTGAGTCTAGAGCCAAGAGATCATCCACAATATCTCATTAGGACACTATATTTCTGAAGACTTGCTGTTTCACACAATGTGGAAAGTAAGAATATATTATGAGTCCTACGCATTATCCTTGTGGTATTGCCAGAACATCTGAGTGATATGCAAACATATTCACGATGAAGATGGAAAGCCTTCTAGAGCCAACATCAAACAAGCTCTTGGTAGGTGACATGTGAGATCTTTTCTAAAGATCAAACTTGTGACAACTGGATAGAAACAATGGGGCGATTCAGTCTTGAATCAACCTTGGTCCAGGAATGGAATTGACGAATACTTTTGGAAAAACCGTTCGATGTGCGAATCTTCTTTTCTCTAGCACATCGAATGTGTATTTATGTTTTCAAACACAAAAAGTATCTCTGATTGAAAAAATACTTTTGGAAAAACCGTTTGATGTGCGAATCTCTTCTTTTATCTAGCACATCGAATGTGTACTCTTTTCAAATATAAAAAGTATTTATGATTGAAAATTGATCTTTCTCATAAAACCTTCGTCGTATTGCAAAACTCTTTCTTCTAAGCAATACGCTATTGTTTTTCAAATCATTTTTCATCAATCAGTGAATCTCAATTCGCTAGTTCACTCACTCCGTGTTGTCTTCTTTGAAACGTTCCAGTTTGAGAACAGCTATAACAGCTGCGAAACCCTGTCAAGGAGATTCTTAGGAATCCTACCTGATCACAGGCAGTACTTGTACAGATCAACGAGGAACCGTGGGCCGTGTACCTTAATTCAAGAAAAGTGATCAAAGACACTTTCGTGTGTTTTATTGCTAACTGTTGTTTGCAGATTCATTTGGATGGTTGCAGCTGATCAGAATTGAGACGTCAATCCAAAGCCGCATGCTCACAGCATCCACACTTAATTGAAGAAATCATGACTTTTGCTTATCTACATAACATGGCTCTGATATTTCTATACTATGCTTCTGCTACGCTGCTGCAAATATCATGAACCAGTAAAAGCTTCCGCTACTCTGATGAAAGATGTCATGATTCAAAAGTATGAGCATGTCGGTCCAAAAGTCACAACATCACATGATGGCAACAAAACTATGGATGATCTAGAGAGATTTGCTGTGGCTGATGATCTCAAAGAAAGCTCGAAGATCATCAAAGATGTGGATCAGTTAAAGGCCTCCACTTAAAGTACAATTCAATGCGGACTTTAAAGAATCGCTACAAAAGTACAAAGATGCAGATGTTGAATAATTCAAGTCTACGAGCTCAAGAACTAAAGACAAAGATAGAATGCTAGGATGCAAAATGTATTTCATGGGGTGACCTCCCTTAGGGGGAGATTGTTAGGAATTGAAAATTCCATATTAAAGTGTCGGTCACCCCAATTGTAGTCTAGCATATGTTAGCTCGTAGACTTGTAGTTTGTTACGTTATTTAGTAGTTAATTAGTTAGTTTGTAGCGTAGTTTAGTTTAGTGTAACACCGGGGAGGAAGGACGGGTCTTTACCCACTGTATACCTGATCCACAGGCCGATAGGAGGTCGTGTAGTCTGTAAGTATAAATACCCCTTCCATCCATGGAAGGGGTGGAGCTTTTCTTAATCTAACCTTACAACCTTTGTGAACCAAGTCTCTACCAAGAAATCTCCCTCTCTCTACTTTCTCTCTCTAAAATGTTAACATGTATTTTGATCATCCAAGACCACCTGAATCATCAACACAATAAATATATCGATCCTACAGTAAAGTTAGGGTTTTGCCCAAAAAATCCTTTACACTATCACAGTGTAAACGATATCCAAAGTCGAAGTGTTTTGCAGGCTTATCCAAGCAAGAAAACACTGAGTAAAACACGAAAATTGAAGATCAAACCAAGGAAGTCTTATGCGTAAGACTAGGGTTTTGTTACGCGTAAAATGTAACCAAAACGGATTCTTAGCCAAAAGTGATTCTGAACCAGATTTCTGTGATGAAACAGCTTCAATATCACCAAAATAACACAAAAGTGTGAAACTTGATGATCCAAAACTTCTAAACACCTTATCCGTAGAAATAAACCCACGTATAAAACCAAGCTTAAAAACGAAGAATTACACGTAAAGTTTGAAACTTTTTGCTCAAAACTGAAATTTTAACACCTAAAAACTTTGAAAGTACAAGAATCTTGGATTGAAAAATGTAAAAAATCGATTTTTTAAGCGTGAAAAGTTTGTAACCCGTGTTACGCGTAAAAGCAAATAACTTCAAAAACAAAAGTTTTTCACCCAACTATTTGGCGATTGATACCACTGTTAGGTTCCCATATTCATAACACAAGAAACAATAAAAGAAATAGAGAAGAAGAGATCGGATGAACAAACACACACACACATGTATGATAATATATGAAAGGTTATGCGTAAAGTGTGAAGAGTGAATTGAACAACCAACCCTCAAGTGGGGGTTTACAAGCATTATTTATAGGAAGGAACTAGGGCAACATGCAAGTTCCCTTCCTTTCCTTTATGGGCTTGGGCCAAGGCTCATGGGCTTTCTACATAAACTTGGCATGATTACTAACATAAAAGCCATATTAACTAACTATTACATATTAATTACTAACACTTGAAATCTAGTTTAGGAGTGATTCCAACAGATTCTGATTGAAAACCATAATGCGCCATATCTAGGGGATTAGATACGTCGTATCTGAATGGTTAAACTAGATACGCTGTATAAATAATAAAACTCAATACGCCGTATTTATAGAGAGATACGTCGTATCGTTTTGATTAGAAACTTACAGCAAACGGTAAATATGCAAAAAATAGAAAAATACAAAAATTAAAAAAGAATGTAGAAATCAAATAAAAACAAGAAAAAATGTAGAAAAACAAAAATACAAGCAATAAAAATATATAACTAAGTTAGTAAAATAAATAGAAAAAGATTAAACTAAGGTTAAAATCTAAATGCTAACAAATATGCAAGTATTAAACAATTCATTCCCTGGCAGCGGCGCAAAAAACTTAATGTGTTTCATTGTGTATAGGTAAATTAATATTATCAAGTTTTACATTTATATTTAGCCGAATTAACCTATAACAAACACTAATGAGCAGTATACCCGATTTGTGTAGCTTAGTTGGTAAGTAGAGTGTCGATCACTAAGAGTGGAACATTAACACTTAAATATCGATCAGTATTTTAATCCTAAAGTTAGTCTAACTAAACCTAATCTAACGAAAGGGGTGTTTTCAGCCTAAGAGACTGGCACGATGTTTAGATTAAGTAAAACTAAAAGTAACTAGGCAATAGACACACACATACACAAATATAAAACAAATGAAAATAAGAGGCATGTCTGATATTAAAGTAGATTATATTCACTTAATTGCTTAGCTATATAAGACGAGTACTAATTCTGGTCTTTCTCGTTGGTTGTTCGTGTTAGCGTATTCTTTCCTATGTTTAGCTTAGCTAAATACCCTAGATTCAGTTTTAAGTATTATTACCGAAAAGCTTTGTCACAGCTAATCCCGAAAATGTATTAAGTGCAAACTTAATGCAAACTTAATGATTACATCAACTATCCTAAGATATTAATGAAGTAATTGTGGGAGGCGTATGGCATCGCAAACAAGCAACGATAATCAAGAGGTAATCAAATCATACACATAAGCATCCAAATAAACTTATAATCGATGGGAAAGATTTTATTAAATGCGAGTCAAACGTTGGAGACAAGGTACGCAATCCTGATGGATTAAAGAGTAATAATAAAAAAATAAATTGAAATCTACTTATGAATTAAAAAGCATTAACAAGACCTACTTATGCCTCTGAATCCTTCTTCTGGTCATGTCTAGTGTGGTCTAGTCATCGCCTGGTTTTCTAAGAAATTCTTCCTCTGTATATATCTATATCGAATGAGGCTGTTGTTCCGGTATTTATACTTTCTGGAAACAGAATTGATACGGTCTATCAGTTTACTCGATACGTCGTATCTAGGTAACTTCGCGTGGGATCCAAGATTATTTTTTTCTGGAATATTTGTACACCGCCATATGATACGGCGGATCTTCAGTCTTGATACGGCACATGTGTCTTGTAATCTTTGTATTTCTTGGTGAAGTCTTTTGGGTGATATGGCGCATGTAGAAGTAGTTATGTGGCGTATCTTGAGCAGATAAGTCAGATCTCTATGTTGACCAAGGTTTCATATACGGCGCATGGAAGAATTCCATGCAGCGTATTCTTCAAAGTCAGGAAATGGTCTTCACATTTGTCGAAGTGTTGATGTACGACGTATCTATCTTGAATGATACGGTGTATCTTCCTTCAGTTTAGCAGAATTTACCAATATGGTCCGTTTTGCTCCATTTTACGTCCAAAATAGCTAACTTTCACCAAATGCTTGTTTTTAACTGAGATTTACAAAAGTAAGCGATTAAGTATCAATTCTCATATAAAATAATACAAAACAAGCAATATGTATAGGATAAACGATGCAAATAAACTGTTCTTATTTGATATCATCAAATATCATCCTGAAAACAATTCCTCTACGCAGTATCATGTTGATGCTAATGTTTCTTACTACATCATTCCTCACAATCTTCCAAAACCAACTATCATTGAATTCATTGATGCTCAAGAAGTCCCCAATGGGACATATCACACTGAACAAAAATTTTAGGGACCTGAGATTCCCTCTATTCAAACTGAACAAGCTGAAACCCAAAACACTATTGAATCTCAAGCTACGATCAATGAATCGCTAGCTACTGAAGTTGTTCCTCAAACCCTTGAAAACTCAACAAGTTCATATCCCAGACCCCAAAATAAATGGACAAGGTCTAAGGATATTGAACTTGTTAACATCATTGGAGAACCCACTGAAGGCATGCTCACTGGAAGCATGACTTCTAATTTAACTGTTGCCTCAGCTAATTAATGTTTGTTTGTTGACTTTCTCTCTGATGTTTAACCAAAATCTGTCAAAGAAGCCCTACAACACCCAAGTTGGGTTGAGGCCATGCAAGAAGAACTACAACAATATGAAAGAAACAAAGTAATGACTTTGTTCAAATGTCCTCAGGACGTTATAGTTATTGGCATGAAATGGGTCTTCAGAAACAAGATTGATGAAAATGGCATAGTTATTAAAACAAAGCCAGGCTGGTTGCTAAAGGATACAATAACAAGAAGGCATTGACTATGATGCAACCTTTCCCCTGTATACTTTGGTGATCAAAAAACCCTAATCATTTTTATTTTATGTCCTCCAGTCAATTTGTTTTCTCCATTACAATTATGTGTTAAGTTTTGATTGTATGTTATGTATGATCTATCTTAATACTTAATTCGTTCTTGGCTGAATTTCAATTTGTTTAGATGTTAGGGTTTTCATTGAATTGCTAGTTAGGGTTTTATTTGAGTCGGTTTCTTGTCACTTAATTATTATCATATTATCAATCATTAAACCAACTTTCTTATCATGTTGATGTGGATGCACTAGATGCTCGCATGCAGCGTTTAAAGGGTCTTGAATCTGGGAACACTAGTATATCTCAGTCAAGGAAAGCTCATAGGATTTTGAAAAACCCTAATGTGGATCCTGGTCATTACGCAAACCTAAATGATGCTAATGCATCTGTTTCTTCTACATATGCTATTAGTAATTTAGTTGTGGAATCAGGTTTGAACGGAAGTAGTATTGATAATAGCAAGGACATAAGGGGTTCTTTCACTTCCCTTAATACGAGTTTTGGTCCTGCTGTTGATGTGGGTGTTCATAAGAGCTTTGGTGAGTCGGTCATCGAATCAATGATGAACCCTAATACGACCTTGAACTATTGGCACATCAAGTTGCCGTTAAATTTCTTCTGAACCTCAAGTTTTGGTAGCCTCTCACATAGTTTAACCTAGGTTGGATGAGGAGGAGTTTCTTTTTTTTTTTTTTTTTTTTGGGTACAAGGGATTTTTCACCCTGGTACATGCATTACACCAAAAACATTGAAGTACAAAGAATGAGGGTGACTTCCTTATCTATGTCCCTTAAGATACTTACAGACTCTTATATAAGAATGACAAATCATCCCTATAACATACCAAACTGACTGTGACAATTCGTATTTTCAGGTCATTCTCAAAACATTACTCATGCTTCATTATTTATCATTTATCGTGAACTAGGTTTACGAGCATTAAATTCACGTAACCGTAATGGTTTAGCTGTGAATTCATAATCATATCATCGAGGTCATTTCATATAGACTAAGTTTAGTCTACATTTCATTAACATCATTATCATCATATTAGTTCATGCATGGTTTTGCATTTTACATTAAACGTATAATTTTCATATTAAATAAACGTTATCGCGTAACTAATTATTTTGAACAATTGATCCATTACTTCCAAAAATTATTCCAATATATTTTTATACTCATATTAAGTTTATAAAATAATATTATGAGTTTACACAGTGTTTTAAATTTATTTTGTAACTAAATTGTTGTATTTATATAGTTACGACGTTTTTCTTAAATTCGACACGATTATTATTATATCAGTCAAATTTTGCAAGAAATGTATTTTTATAATTTTTATTACCTAAAAATATTTTATCTTGACCCGTGAAAATTTATTTTTATCCAACGCTACCCTAAATATTTACAAATGACTACAACTTACCACAAGTCTTCACTTTACTTACAAGTTATTACACTTATACAATTAGAAAAAAAAAAAAAAAAAAACATAAACAAAAGATGACTAGCACCCCTTGTCGACACAAGGGGTGAGTCACACAAGATATTTGCAAAATATCATAGTTATACTTGTATTATACAAATCATTTCACCACTTTCACTTCATTTCTTTCATTTGTAAACCAAAGATCAAATATTTCCTTCTCTTTTCTCTCTAAATATTCGGCAGCCAAGGACCAAAAGGAAGGATCATCTCCAAGTTTTCAAGACAAGTTTTAATATACACTAGTATCATTTGTTGCAAAGGTTTTGTAATACAAACCTCAAGTGATTAGGAAAACCCTTTTGTCCTTAAACCTCATCATATCACTAGTAAGCATTCATATTCATATTTTTATTTCACATTCATTTTTATGGTCATATCATTTTATTTGAGAAACATGCAAGTCTCATGATGTTTATACCATTTTTAAGGTTTTTATGTGTTAAATATATATAATCCATCCTATAATTACTCCTTGTTATATATTAGTTTTGGTGATGTCTAGGAACCCATGACACCCTAAGAAGGTGTATGGTAGGATTAGAATAGCTTCAGAGTTGTTTTGAATGGGTTAGAATAGGTTTGGCGTGAGAAAAACTCATTTCGACACGTTTTGAAAAGGGTCTGTCCTTAAAATTAAATTCTGGAAAATCCGACAGTAGACAAAAATTTTTGGCCTAGATATTTAGAAAATATACTTTAAAACGAAACCGTGGCCGCTTGAACGGATTAAAACGGAGTTATAACGAAGAAGTTATGAATTTTTCAATTTGGCGACGAAAAATACAAAATTCTGGAAATTTCAGCAAACAATATTTGTTTTGTACGAGTCAAAAATGAAGCTTGGACGTTGTAAATTATTTCGATTTGTTAAAAATATGTTAGTATACTTCGATACGAAGTTAAGGATCTTTAAAACGTAGAAAACGGATTTGTAACGACTAAATTACACATGTTTACAAAAGTTGCCGTAACTATTATCATATAAGAAAAACTATAACTTGATTTCTAATAAACAAGTTTTGCGGCAAAAACTAGTTACCAAGTTAAAGGTTGTTTTTAACATTTAATTAGAACTTTTTATGAAGAGAAGTCTTCTAGTAAAAGTGAAATCGCCAAGAATACTTTCCAAAATGTCCGATTATTTGTTTAGCGGAGTTGTAATGAATTAATTACGGTCGCTCAAACTTTGCCGAAAAACCATCCTTAAATTATATTTTGGACTAAAAGTACCATATTTAACCTCTATTTTCTTTATGTTCGAGACCTCTAGGATGAAAACTCATGTACTAAAATTTTGAGATTATCATACGAGCTTCCCAAAACCGTTGAGTTCGTTTCCTAACGCTCGACGTGCACCATTTTACGACTAGCTTTTAGAGGCCGTTTTTGTCATTTTCATTGAAATTTCAATAACATTATTTTACGACGAAAAGTAATATTTTCACAATAAATCACTAAATGATTATCGTAGGATATCGTTTCAACGCAAATACATGTGAAGTAATTTAAAAATGGTCAAGACGTTAAAAGATTATATTTTCGACGAGAAGTATTGTTTTCAAAAATTCATAAGTGGTATAAATATCATCCGAATCGCATGCATAACATTACATCATGACTTATTACATATCATATCATTCATAATAGGTCAGTTTCGAGATCACGCTACATTTCGGTGTACTCACTTTGGTCATCACATCAATTCATCAAGTGAGTTTTCATAGCCCCGTTGTACATGTTTATAATTGTTTTCAAACTTACGGGGGAGAATACATTGCACATCATTTTTATTACGATACCAAGTATATCAAATTCATTTACATTGCTTAAGTTACCTCATGCCAATTGAATGTCCCCATTATATAACATGAGCCGTTAATTTCATAGAAGCGAGGGTGAGGGGATAGATCTATTGAGGGTGACTCCTCCATCCGGGTTGGTGGATCCTAACTACTCATACGGATGCATATCATTTAATAACATTATTTGAGTTGTTTGGCAAACACTCTGTTGGGGCGAACATCATGATCAGTCTAGTTTCGGTGTCATGGACTTATAGCAATTGTAACATTATTTTTGTGGCGACATTGTCATACATTATCTATACTTGTGTAGTCGTATAAATCATTTTCATAAACCTATGATTTCTCACCAACATTATTGTTGACCGTTTTAGCAATGTATTTTCAGGTAACTAAGACATACTCATCATGGCACGGTTAAGGAACCCTTTTAGAGTCGCGGCGTCGACTTATCTCATTGTATATTATGGCATTTTATTTCAAAACATCGTTTGGACTTGTAATATACTTATATTTTCCGCAAACTTTATCAACTTTTGGGACCTATCTTGTAACTCTGGATGTTTTATATAAATGTCAAACGATGTGTTTTTAAACGACACTTTAGGTCGTTCAATATAACTGTGATTGTGATGCTATGACAGTCAATCCCCAGGAATTCCATTCCGCTGCAAAACAGATAATTTGGGGGTGTGACAGATTGGTTATCAGAGCTTCAGTTATAGAGAACTAGGTTGCATCATTGACCCTAGACTATAACTACATTATCATAACATCTCATCATTTCATCATAAGTGCATATTCATTTTATATGCGGATTCATATACATTTTTATTCGAGTTATTTACTTTTATTTTACAACGGTTGTCACAGAGATGTCTTCAGATTCCGACACTATCCCTATATCATCTGACACGAACATGGAAGATGTCTCATCCGACACCAACATGAACGATGCCTTATCAAACACTATAATTGTATCTTCTATTGGCTCTACTTCAGACTTTCCACTTATTGTGACTGACACTGAGACCGAACCCTTTGAGGAGGGCGAAGTCGCACCTACACCACCTGTTAGCCCTACACATGGCCCGATTCATCCACCATCACCACTATTATCATCATCATCTTCATCATATTATCTTAGGGAGCCTATACCTACACCGGACTTGCCGCTCAAAAAGCGAGCACGTTTTGACATCCCTGCATCATCCTCTACAGAACCCGAACCACCAGCTAGGTTCGAGATAGGTGAGAGCTCGAAGGCTGCTGCTGCTAGACAGCCTTCCACTGAGACATTAGGGGCGCGCATAGATAGCCAACAGGTTCAGATTAATAGGATGCTAGGACAGTTGGAGGAACTGTCATTAGATCGAGTGGAGAACATTGAGGAGGAGGTTGAAGGCCTTGTGATAGGTAGAGTTTCGATTGATTTGGCACACCAAGGTTTAGAATCTAGACAGTTACAGAACAGGGGGCATATTGTTGAGTTGAGGCAGGAAATGCCTGAGTTATATGACAGAGCCGAGATGGCCCAGGACGAGCTTCAGCGTCATACACAGGAGTTGGCACTAGCTCGTGAGAGCATGGTTACCGCACAGACTCAGATTAGAGAGTTGAGGGATTTGGTTGCGAGTTTGACTGCACAGGTCCGTGATCTTCAGGATCGAGCTGGAGGAGCACCAGGAGGTGCCTAGTGTAGACCTTTATCATGTATAGTTTTTATTTACTGTTATCCTAGTCACAAGGTGTGTGACGTAGTTTAAAGAACTTGTTGTCTTTTGGTTGTTGTACAAACAAAATATCAAGTATCGACTCAACTATGTAGGAATGGTTTTTTTTTACTATCTATGATATCGGTCCACGAAGGCCGAAATTTTCATGTATACTATCCACGTGTGTTGTGATTTTATTTGTGATATTTCGTGGTTGTTCCGTTGTGATTTCATTTATATTATACATGTTGTGGTTGTGGATATATATGTATAATGTTTGTTTCTACTTACGAGTTCTCATAATTGTTTCATCTTATGGTTTTGAAGAATTATGGCGCCAAAGAAAGCCACACCTGAGTTGACTCAAGCTGCTATGCAGAAGTATGTGAATGATAGCATAGCTGATGCATTAAGGACCTGAGAGAGCATCGGTGGCGGCATGCTGCTGAGGCTGCGGCAACTGCCGAGGCCGCTAGACTTGCTGCTGCTGCAGGTAATGCAGGAGGGTCCGGGGTTAGAAGTTGTTCATATAAGGATTTCAAATGTGGGGATCCTACTAAGTTCAAGGGTACTGAAGGGGCAACTGCCATGGTTAGATGGTTCGAGAAAATGGAATCTGTGTTTTTGTTATGTAATTGCCCGTAGGATAGCAAGGTTAAGTTTGCTACGAGTACACTACTGGACGGAGCAATGTCGTGGTGGAATTCATATGCTCAACCGATGGGAATGGAGAATGCGTATAGGACCACATGGGTGCAATTCAAGAGTTTGCTAACAAGGAAGTATTGTCCACGTACCGAGGTGAAAAAGTTGGAGACCGAATTCTATGAGTTGGTAACTATTGGGTATGATATTGATGCTTACGTTCGAAGGTTTCAAGAATTAGCAGCGTTATGCCCATCTATGGTTTCAGATAACGAGAAGCTACTGGAGGCTTTCATCGGGGGACTTCCCGAAGTTATTCAAGGAGATGTGATTTCGTTTGATCCACAAACGATTGAGGAGTCCATTAGAGTGTCGTAAAAGCTCATGGCTCAAGTGGTAAAGAGGGGCAAAATCACAAACATCAACCGAAACAACAACAATACCAACAACCGTTTCAATTACAACAATAACCGAAACAATTACAACAACAATAACAACAAACGAAAGTGGGACAACAACAATCGAGGTGGAAATGTTGCTCAACGACCACCTAAGAGACAGGAGGTTACAAAGGCCTATGTTGCAGGCCCAACGGAGAAAAAGGGGTACACTGGGATTCTACCGAAATGTGAGAAGTGTTCAAGTCATCACAAACAGGGACGTTGTCCTGATCCATGTGGGAATTGTAAAAAGACGGGACATCAAACTAGGGATTGCAAGATGCCAACTACGGGGGAAAATCAGAAACAACAAGTAACATGTTTTGGTTGCGGAGAAAGGGGACATTACAAGAGTGAGTGTAAAAAGGGAAGGAACCAAGGAAACGGGAATCAGGGCGGAATGGCACAAGGAAGAGCCTATGTCATAGGAGGTGGAGAAGCTAGGGAGGACCCGAATGTTGTAACGGGTACGTTCCTTATCAATAATCGTTATGCATCAGTTTTATTTGATTCGAGAGCAGATAAAAGTTTTGTGTCCACTGCATTTGCACCTTTACTCAATATCAGACCAACCACATTAGACACATCATACAACATTGAATTAGCTAATGGTAACTTAATTAGCACCAACACCATTGTCCGTGGTTGTACACTCAATTTTCTAAATCATCCCTTCAATATAGACCTTATGCCTGTAGAACTTGGTAGTTTCGACGTCATCATCGGAATGGATTGGTTATCCAAACATCGTGCGAGAATCATTTGTGATGAGAAAGTTGTTCATCTTCCTTACAATGGCGAAACTTTGATCATTCGTGGGGAACGAAGTGGAACTAGACTCAGTATTATATCATGCATCAAAACGGAGAAGTACATAAAGAAAGGTTGTTTGCTTTCTTAGCTCATATAACCGAGAAGAAGTCGGAGGAGAAGCGACTTGAGGATGTACCGATCGCTCGAGAATTTCCTGAAGTCTTTCCTGAAGACTTACCAGGACTACCACCGGCACGTCAAGTAGAATTTCATATTGACTTAGTGCCTGGAGCTGCACCAATTGCGCCAGCACCTTATCGATTAGCACCATCGGAGATGCAAGAGTTGTCTAATCAGTTGCAAGAACTTTTAGACAAAGGATTCATTAGGCCAAGTTCCTCGCCTTGGGGAGCACCGGTCTTGCTTGTGAAGAAGAAAGATGGATCTTTCAGAATGTGTATAGATTATAGAGAGCTGAACAAGTTAACGGTGAAGAACCGTTACCCACTTCCCAGAATCGATGACTTGTTCGATCAGTTGCAAGGTTCTAGTATCTACTCAAAGATTGACCTAAGATCAGGTTATCATCAACTTAGAGTGCGGGAGGAGGATATTCCTGAAAACAGTGTTTAGAACACGTTATGGTCATTATGAGTTTCAAGTAATGCCATTCGGATTAACTAATGCACCTGCAGTATTCATGGATCTCATGAATAGAGTATGTAAACCGTATTTGGACAAGTTTGTTATAGTATTCATCGACGACATATTGATTTACTCAAAGAGCAAAGAAGAGCACGAAGGGCATTTACGAACGATTTTAGGACTACTCAAGAATGAGGAGTTGTATGCCAAATTTTCGAAGTGTGATTTTTGGAACCGTAAAGTACAATTTCTTGGTCATGTCATTGATAGTCAAGGATTACAAGTAGACCCTGCAAAGATTGAAGCTGTAAAAGATTGGGCTACTCCAACAAATCCTACGGAAATTCGACAATTTCTAGGACTTGCCGGGTATTACCGAAGATTCATCGAAGGTTTTTCAAAGATAGCTAAAGCTTTGACCAAGTTGACACAGAAAAACAAGAGGTACGAATGGGGAAAGAAACAAGAAGCTGCTTTTCAGTTGTTGAAGCAAAAGCTTTGCAGTGCGCCAATTTTGGCACTACCCGAAGGAATTGAGAACTTCGTAGTATACTGCGATGCTTCACATAAAGGACTTGGAGCTGTTTTAATGCAAAACGAGAAGGTGATAGCGTATGCTTCACGACAACTTAAGGTTCATGAGAAGAATTACACCACACATGATCTTGAGTTAGGGGCCGTAGTCTTTGCACTTAAGATTTGGAGACACTACCTTTATGGTACAAAGTGCACAGTGTTTACGGACCACAAGAGTTTACAATATGTTCTTGATCAGAAGGAACTTAACATGAGACAACGTCGTTGGTTGGAATTACTCAGCGATTATGATTGTGAAATCAAGTATCATCCGGGAAAAGCCAATGTTGTGGCTGATGCTCTTAGTCGGAAAGAAAGACCCAAACCTTTAAGAGTACGATCATTAGGAATGACGATCAGTTCACCTTTACCATCAAAAATACTTGAGGCACAGATCGAGGCACTCAAGGAGGAAAACCGACCAAGTGAAAAGCTTTATGGTATGCCCGAAAATGCAAATGGCTTTGTAAAGAGAGCATATGGAGTTTTATGCTTCAAGGATAGAATGTGGGTACCATTTTATGGCGGGATACGAGAATTGATTATGCATGAGTCGCATAAGTCAAAGTATTCTATTCACCCAGGTTCTGATAAGATGTATCAGGATCTCAAGAAACTTTATTGGTGGCCGAACATGAAAGCGGAAATTGCCACGTACGTTAGCAGATGTCTTACTTGTTCTAAGGTAAAAGTCGAATATCAGAAACCTTCAGGATTACTCCAACAACCTAAAATTCCACAATGGAAATGGGAGCGCATTACAATGGACTTTGTTACGAAACTTCCTAAGACATCGGGAGGTTACGACGCTATATGGGTAATCGTCGATCGTCTTACCAAATCAGCCCATTTCATACCAATTAGGGAGACTTATTCCATGGAACAACTCACTAGACTTTATGTCAAGGAAATAGTCTCGAGGCATGGAGAACCAATTTCCATCATTTCCGACAGAGATAGTCGATTCACTTCAAACTTCTGGAAATCATTACAAGATTCATTTGGAACCAAATTAGACATGAGCACAGCATATCATCCACAAACCGATGGTCAAAGTGAAAGGACAATTCAAACATTGGAAGATATGTTGAGAGCATGTGTGATTGATTTTGGAAATGGTTGGGCTAATCATTTGCCATTGATCGAATTCTCGTACAACAATAGTTATCACACCAGTATAAAAGCGGCACCATTCGAAGCACTCTATGGTCGAAAGTGTCGATCACCTGTTTATTGGGCCGAGGTTGGAGACACACAACTCACTGGTCCGGAAATGGTACGGGAAACAACAGAAAAGATAGTTCAAATTCGAGATAGACTCAGAACTGCCAGAAGCCGACAGAAAAGTTACGCAGATATTAGGCGCAAACCATTGGAATTTCAAATTGGCGACAAAGTGATGTTGAAAGTATCGCCTTGGAAAGGCGTGGTACGATTTGGAAAGCGCGGGAAATTAAACCCGAGGTACATTGGGCCATTCAAAATTTTGAGCAGAGTAGGCCCTGTAGCTTATCGACTTGATCTTCCATCAGAACTTAGTCATGTACACAACACGTTTCACGTTTCAAACCTGAAGAAATGTCTTTCGGACGAATCACTCGTTATTCCATTGGAAGAAATTCAACTCGACGATAAACTAAATTTCGTGGAGGAACCGGTAGAAATAATGGACCGCGAGGTCAAGCAGTTGAAACAAAGTCGTATTCCAATCGTGAAGGTTCGCTGGAATTCTCGAAGAGGTCCTGAGTGTACTTGGGAACGGGAAGACCAAATGCGCCTCAAATATAATCATCTTTTCACCAACAACACCGTAGGACCCAACAAGGACTGAATTCAGGGACTGAATTCCTTTTTGGTTGGGCGAATGTGACAATTCGTATTTTCAGGTCATTCTCAAAACATTACTCATGCTTCATTATTTATCATTTATCGTGAACTAGGTTTACGAGCATTAATTCACGTAATCGTAATGGTTTAGCTGTGAATTCATAATCATATCATCGAGGTCATTTCATATAGACTAAGTTTAGTCTACATTTCATTAACATCATTATCATCGTATTAGTTCATGCATGGTTTTGCATTTTACATTAAACGTATAATTTTCATATTAAATAAACGTTATCGCGTAACTAATTATTTTGAACAATTGATCCATTACTTCCAAAAATTATTCCAATATATTTTTATACTCATATTAAGTTTATAAAATAATATTATGAGTTTACACAGTGTTTTAAATTTATTTTGTAACTAAATTGTTGTATTTATATAGTTACGACGTTTTTCTTAAATTCGACACGATTATTATTATATCACTCAAATTTTGCAAGAAATGTATTTTTATAATTTTTATGACCTAAAAATATTTTATCTTGACCCGTGAAAATTTATTTTTATCCAACGCTACCCTAAATATTTACAAATGACTACAACTTACCACAAGTCTTCACTTTACTTACAAGTTATTACACTTATACAATTAGAAAAAAAAAAAAAAAAAAAACAT